>OU426990.1:81580771-82230727 GCA_911387755.1 Chrysotoxum bicinctum
CAAATCTAAAAAAGTCATCGGATGCGGATGGAGATATTTCCGCAACCAAGGCTCGTAACGCGTTGCGGTTTTCAATTCTGAATAGAGAATTAACAGACCTTTCCATGGATGTGCCAAACTCAATTTTTTTTTTTCAATTAATTTTGGGAAAAATCATGGACTAACCACTTGTCTATAAAAATCATTATTTTTTCGAAGTTCACCAATCCCATCGAGATATACATCAAACGAAAGGTCTGTTCAATACCTACACACACCTGTAAGCCAAATCTTCCTGCGTGGTCTGGTTATCGAAATATGGCCACCCAAAATGATTTTACTGAAAATTGACCCAAATCTAAAAAAGTCATCGGATGCGGATGGAGATATTTCCGCAACCAAGGCTCGTAACGCGTTGCGGTTTTCAATTCTGAATAGAGAATTAACAGACCTTTCCATGATTGTGCCAAACTCAAATTTTTTTTTTCAATTAATTTTGGGAAAAATCATGGACTAACCACTTGTCTATAAAAATCATTATTTTTTCGAAGTTCACCAATCCCATCGAGATATACATCAAACGAAAGGTCTGTTCAATACCTACACACACCTGTAAGCCAAATCGTCCTGCGTGGTCTGGTTAGCGAAATATGGCCACCCAAAGTGATTTTACTGAAAATTGACCCAAATCTAAAAAAGTCATCGGATGCGGATGGAGATATTTCCGCAACCAAGGCTCGTAACGCGTTGCGGTTTTCAATTCTGAATAGAGAATTAACAGACCTTTTCATGGATGTGCCAAACTCAAATTTTTTTTTTCAATTAATTTTGGGAAAAATCATGGACTAACCACTTGTCTATAAAAATCATTATTTTTTCGAAGTTCACCAATCCCATCGAGATATACATCAAACGAAAGGTCTGTTCAATACCTACACACTCCTGTAAGCCAAATCGTCCTGCGTGGTCTGGTTAGCGAAATATGGCCATCCAAAGTGATTTCACTGATTCCACAGATTTTTGAGCTTAACTACCTAACAATGTGCTTGGGTGGCGATATTTCCGAAACCAGGCCTTGTAAAAGGTTGCGGTTTCCAAAATTTCTAGTCAATTTTGTAAGAGCTATTCACGGGTGAAAACCAGAAGGTTCTGCGAGGTCTGGTTAGCGAAATATGGCCACCCAAAGTGATTTTACTGAAAATTGACCCAAATCTAAAAAAGTCATCGGATGCGGATGGAGATATTTCCGCAACCAAGGCTCGTAACGCGTTGCGGTTTTCAATTCTGAATAGAGAATTAACAGAACTTTTCATGGATGTGCCAAACTCAAATTTTTTTTTTCAATTAATTTTGGGAAAAATCATGGACTAACCACTTGTCTATAAAAATCATTATTTTTTCGAAGTTCACCAATCCCATCGAGATATACATCAAACGAAAGGTCTGTTCAATACCTACACACACCTGTAAGCCAAATCGTCCTGCGTGGTCTAGTTAGCGAAATATGGCCATCCAAAGTGATTTCACTGATTCCACAGATTTTTGAGCTTAACTACCTAACAATGTGCTTGGGTGGCGATATTTCCGAAACCAGGCCTTGTAAAAGGTTGCGGTTTCCAAAATTTCTAGTCAATTTTGTAAGAGCTATTCACGGGTGAAAACCAGAAGGTTCTGCGAGGTCTGGTTATCGAAATATGGCCACCCAAAGTGATTTTACTGAAAATTGACCCAAATCTAAAAAAGTCATCGGATGCGGATGGAGATAGCGAAATATGGCCATCCAAAGTGATTTCACTGATTCCACAGATTTTTGAGCTTTAACTACCTAACAATGTGCTTGGGTGGCGATATTTCCGAAACCAGGCCTTGTAAAAGGTTGCGGTTTCCAAAATTTCTAGTCAATTTTGTAAGAGCTATTCACGGGTGAAAACCAGAAGGTTCTGCGAGGTCTGGTTATCGAAATATGGCCACCCAAAGTGATTTTACTGAAAATTGACCCAAATCTAAAAAAGTCATCGGATGCGGATGGAGATATTTCCGCAACCAAGGCTCGTAACGCGTTGCGGTTTTCAATTCTGAATAGAGAATTAACAGACCTTTCCATGGATGTGCCAAACTCAAATTTTTTTTCAATTTATTTTGGGAAAAATCATGGACTAACCACTTGTCTATAAAAATCAATATTTTTTCGAAGTTCACCAATCTCATCGAGATATACATCAAACGAAAGGTCTGTTCAATACCTACACACACCTGTAAGCCAAATCGTCCTGCGTGGTCTGGTTAGCGAAATATGGCCATCCAAAGTGATTTCACTGATTCCACAGATTTTTGAGCTTTAACTACCTAACAATGTGCTTGGGTGGCGATATTTCCGAAACCAGGCCTTGTAAAAGGTTGCGGTTTCCAAAATTTCTAGTCAATTTTGTAAGAGCTATTCACGGGTGAAAACCAGAAGGTTCTGCGAGGTCTGGTTATCGAAATATGGCCACCCAAAGTGATTTTACTGAAAATTGACCCAAATCTAAAAAAGTCATCGGATGCGGATGGAGATATTTCCGCAACCAAGGCTCGTAACGCGTTGCGGTTTTCAATTCTGAATAGAGAATTAACAGACCTTTCCATGGATGTGCCAAACTCAAATTTTTTTTCAATTTATTTTGGGAAAAATCATGGACTAACCACTTGTCTATAAAAATCATTATTTTTTCGAAGTTCACCAATCCCATCGAGATATACATCAAACGAAAGGTCTGTTCAATACCTACACACACCTGTAAGCCAAATCGTCCTGCGTGGTCTGGTTAGCGAAATATGGCCATCCAAAGTGATTTCACTGATTCCACAGATTTTTGAGCTTTAACTACCTAACAATGTGCTTGGGTGGCGATATTTCCGAAACCAGGCCTTGTAAAAGGTTGCGGTTTCCAAAATTTCTAGTCAATTTTGTAAGAGCTATTCACGGGTGAAAACCAGAAGGTTCTGCGAGGTCTGGTTATCGAAATATGGCCACCCAAAGTGATTTTACTAAAAATTGACCCAAATCTAAAAAAGTCATCGGATGCGGATGGAGATATTTCCGCAACCAAGGCTCGTAACGCGTTGCGGTTTTCAATTCTGAATAGATAATTAACAGACCTTTCCATGGATGTGCCAAACTCAAATTTTTTTTCAATTTATTTTGGGAAAAATCATGGACTAACCACTTGTCTATAAAAATCAATATTTTTTCGAAGTTCACCAATCTCATCGAGATATACATCAAACGAAAGGTCTGTTCAATACCTACACACACCTGTAAGCCAAATCGTCCTGCGTGGTCTGGTTAGCGAAATATGGCCATCCAAAGTGATTTCACTGATTCCACAGATTTTTGAGCTTTAACTACCTAACAATGTGCTTGGGTGGCGATATTTCCGAAACCAGGCCTTGTAAAAGGTTGCGGTTTCCAAAATTTCTAGTCAATTTTGTAAGAGCTATTCACGGGTGAAAACCAGAAGGTTCTGCGAGGTCTGGTTATCGAAATATGGCCACCCAAAGTGATTTTACTGAAAATTGACCCAAATCTAAAAAAGTCATCGGATGCGGATGGAGATATTTCCGCAACCAAGGCTCGTAACGCGTTGCGGTTTTCAATTCTGAATAGATAATTAACAGACCTTTCCATGGATGTGCCAAACTCAAATTTTTTTTTCAATTAATTTTGGGAAAAATCATGGACTAACCACTTGTCTATAAAAATCATTATTTTTTCGAAGTTCACCAATCCCATCGAGATATACATCAAACGAAAGGTCTGTTCAATACCTACACACACCTGTAAGCCAAATCGTCCTGCGTGGTCTGGTTAGCGAAATATGGCCATCCAAAGTGATTTCACTGATTCCACAGATTTTTGAGCTTTAACTACCTAACAATGTGCTTGGGTGGCGATATTTCCGAAACCAGGCCTTGTAAAAGGTTGCGGTTTCCAAAATTTCTAGTCAATTTTGTAAGAGCTATTCACGGGTGAAAACCAGAAGGTTCTGCGAGGTCTGGTTATCGAAATATGGCCACCCAAAGTGATTTTACTGAAAATTGACCCAAATATAAAAAAGTCATCGGATGCGGATGGAGATATTTCCGCAACCAAGGCTCGTAACGCGTTGCGGTTTTCAATTCTGAATAGATAATTAACAGACCTTTCCATGGATGTGCCAAACTCAAATTTTTTTTTCAATTAATTTTGGGAAAAATCATGGACTAACCACTTGTCTATAAAAATCATTATTTTTTCGAAGTTCACCAATCCCATCGAGATATACATCAAACGAAAGGTCTGTTCAATACCTACACACACCTGTAAGCCAAATCGTCCTGCGTGGTCTGGTTAGCGAAATATGGCCATCCAAAGTGATTTCACTGATTCCACAGATTTTTGAGCTTTAACTACCTAACAATGTGCTTGGGTGGCGATATTTCCGAAACCAGGCCTTGTAAAAGGTTGCGGTTTCCAAAATTTCTAGTCAATTTTGTAAGAGCTATTCACGGGTGAAAACCAGAAGGTTCTGCGAGGTCTGGTTATCGAAATATGGCCACCCAAAGTGATTTTACTGAAAATTGACCCAAATATAAAAAAGTCATCGGATGCGGATGGAGATATTTCCGCAACCAAGGCTCGTAACGCGTTGCGGTTTTCAATTCTGAATAGAGAATTAACAGACGTTTTCATGGATCTGCCAAACTCAAATTTTTTTTTTTTTCAATTAATTTTGGGAAAAATCATGGACTAACTACACTTGTCTATAAAAATCAATATTTTTTCGAAGTTCACCAATCTCATCGAGATATACATCAAACGAAAGGTCTGTTCAATACCTACACACACCTGTAAGCCAAATCGTCATGCGTGGTCTGGTTAGCGAAATATGGCCATCCAAAGTGATTTCACTGATTCCACAGATTTTTGAGCTTAACTACCTAACAATGTGCTTGGGTGGCGATATTTCCGAAACCAGGCCTTGTAAAAGGTTGCGGTTTCCAAAATTTCTAGTCAATTTTGTAAGAGCTATTCACGGGTGAAAACCAGAAGGTTCTGCGAGGTCTGGTTATCGAAATATGGCCACCCAAAGTGATTTTACTGAAAATTGACCCAAATCTAAAAAAGTCATCGGATGCGGATGGAGATATTTCCGCAACCAAGGCTCGTAACGCGTTGCGGTTTTCAATTCTGAATAGAGAATTAACAGACCTTTCCATGGATGTGCCAAACTCAAATTTTTTTTTCAATTAATTTTGGGAAAAATCATGGACTAACCACTTGTCTATAAAAATCATTATTTTTTCGAAGTTCACCAATCCCATCGAGATATACATCAAACGAAGGGTCTGTTCAATACCTACACACACCTGTAAGCCAAATCGTCCTGCGTGGTCTGGTTATCGAAATATGGCCACCCAAAGTGATTTTACTGAAAATTGACCCAAATCTAAAAAAGTCATCGGATGCGGATGGAGATATTTCCGCAACCAAGGCTGGTAACGCGTTGCGGTTTTCAATTCTGAATAGAGAATTAACAGACCTTTCCATGGATGTGCCAAACTCAAATTTTTTTTTTCAATTAATTTTGGGAAAAATCATGGACTAACCACTTGTCTATAAAAATCATTATTTTTTCGAAGTTCACCAATCCCATCGAGATATACATCAAACGAAAGGTCTGTTCAATACCTACACACACCTGTAAGCCAAATCGTCCTGCGTGGTCTGGTTAGCGAAATATGGCCACCCAAAGTGATTTTACTGAAAATTGACCCAAATATAAAAAAGTCATCGGATGCGGATGGAGATATTTCCGCAACCAAGGCTCGTAACGCGTTGCGGTTTTCAATTCTGAATAGATAATTAACAGACCTTTCCATGGATGTGCCAAACTCAAATTTTTTTTTCAATTAATTTTGGGAAAAATCATGGACTAACCACTTGTCTATAAAAATCATTATTTTTTCGAAGTTCACCAATCCCATCGAGATATACATCAAACGAAAGGTCTGTTCAATACCTACACACACCTGTAAGCCAAATCGTCCTGCGTGGTCTGGTTAGCGAAATATGGCCACCCAAAGTGATTTCACTGATTCCACAGATTTTTGAGCTTTAACTACCTAGCAATGTGCTTGGGTGGCGATATTTCCGAAACCAGGCCTTGTAAAAGGTTGCGGTTTCCAAAATTTCTAGTCAATTTTGTAAGAGCTATTCACGGGTGAAAACCAGAAGGTTCTGCGAGGTCTGGTTATCGAAATATGGCCACCCAAAGTGATTTTACTGAAAATTGACTCAAATCTAAAAAAGTGATCGGATGCGGATGGAGATATTTCCGCAACCAAGGCTCGTAACGCGTTGCGGTTTTCAATTCTGAATAGAGAATTAACAGACGTTTTCATGGATGTGCCAAACTCAAATTTTTTTTTTTTCAATTAATTTTGGGAAAAATCATGGACTAACTACACTTGTCTATAAAAATCAATATTTTTTCGAAGTTCACCAATCTCATCGAGATATACATCAAACGAAAGGTCTGTTCAATACCTACACACACCTGTAAGCCAAATCGTCCTGCGTGGTCTGGTTAGCGAAATATGGCCATCCAAAGTGATTTCACTGATTCCACAGATTTTTGAGCTTTAACTACCTAACAATGTGCTTGGGTGGCGATATTTCCGAAACCAGGCCTTGTAAAAGGTTGCGGTTTCCAAAATTTCTAGTCAATTTTGTAAGAGCTATTCACGGGTGAAAACCAGAAGGTTCTGCGAGGTCTGGTTATCGAAATATGGCCACCCAAAGTGATTTTACTGAAAATTGACCCAAATCTAAAAAAGTCATCGGATGCGGATGGAGATATTTCCGCAACCAAGGCTCGTAACGCGTTGCGGTTTTCAATTCTGAATAGATAATTAACAGACCTTTCCATGGATGTGCCAAACTCAAATTTTTTTTCAATTAATTTTGGGAAAAATCATGGACTAACCACTTGTCTATAAAAATCATTATTTTTTCGAAGTTCACCAATCCCATCGAGATATACATCAAACGAAAGGTCTGTTCAATACCTACACACACCTGTAAGCCAAATCTTCCTGCGTGGTCTGGTTATCGAAATATGGCCACCCAAAATGATTTTACTGAAAATTGACCCAAATCTAAAAAAGTCATCGGATGCGGATGGAGATATTTCCGCAACCAAGGCTCGTAACGCGTTGCGGTTTTCAATTCTGAATAGAGAATTAACAGACCTTTCCATGGATGTGCCAAACTCAATTTTTTTTTTTCAATTAATTTTGGGAAAAATCATGGACTAACCACTTGTCTATAAAAATCATTATTTTTTCGAAGTTCACCAATCCCATCGAGATATACATCAAACGAAAGGTCTGTTCAATACCTACACACACCTGTAAGCCAAATCTTCCTGCGTGGTCTGGTTATCGAAATATGGCCACCCAAAATGATTTTACTGAAAATTGACCCAAATCTAAAAAAGTCATCGGATGCGGATGGAGATATTTCCGCAACCAAGGCTCGTAACGCGTTGCGGTTTTCAATTCTGAATAGAGAATTAACAGACCTTTCCATGATTGTGCCAAACTCAAATTTTTTTTTTCAATTAATTTTGGGAAAAATCATGGACTAACCACTTGTCTATAAAAATCATTATTTTTTCGAAGTTCACCAATCCCATCGAGATATACATCAAACGAAAGGTCTGTTCAATACCTACACACACCTGTAAGCCAAATCGTCCTGCGTGGTCTGGTTAGCGAAATATGGCCACCCAAAGTGATTTTACTGAAAATTGACCCAAATCTAAAAAAGTCATCGGATGCGGATGGAGATATTTCCGCAACCAAGGCTCGTAACGCGTTGCGGTTTTCAATTCTGAATAGAGAATTAACAGACCTTTTCATGGATGTGCCAAACTCAAATTTTTTTTTTCAATTAATTTTGGGAAAAATCATGGACTAACCACTTGTCTATAAAAATCATTATTTTTTCGAAGTTCACCAATCCCATCGAGATATACATCAAACGAAAGGTCTGTTCAATACCTACACACACCTGTAAGCCAAATCGTCCTGCGTGGTCTAGTTAGCGAAATATGGCCATCCAAAGTGATTTCACTGATTCCACAGATTTTTGAGCTTAACTACCTAACAATGTGCTTGGGTGGCGATATTTCCGAAACCAGGCCTTGTAAAAGGTTGCGGTTTCCAAAATTTCTAGTCAATTTTGTAAGAGCTATTCACGGGTGAAAACCAGAAGGTTCTGCGAGGTCTGGTTATCGAAATATGGCCACCCAAAGTGATTTTACTGAAAATTGACCCAAATCTAAAAAAGTCATCGGATGCGGATGGAGATATTTCCGCAACCAAGGCTCGTAACGCGTTGCGGTTTTCAATTCTGAATAGAGAATTAACAGAACTTTTCATGGATGTGCCAAACTCAAATTTTTTTTTTCAATTAATTTTGGGAAAAATCATGGACTAACCACTTGTCTATAAAAATCATTATTTTTTCGAAGTTCACCAATCCCATCGAGATATACATCAAACGAAAGGTCTGTTCAATACCTACACACACCTGTAAGCCAAATCGTCCTGCGTGGTCTAGTTAGCGAAATATGGCCATCCAAAGTGATTTCACTGATTCCACAGATTTTTGAGCTTAACTACCTAACAATGTGCTTGGGTGGCGATATTTCCGAAACCAGGCCTTGTAAAAGGTTGCGGTTTCCAAAATTTCTAGTCAATTTTGTAAGAGCTATTCACGGGTGAAAACCAGAAGGTTCTGCGAGGTCTGGTTATCGAAATATGGCCACCCAAAGTGATTTTACTGAAAATTGACCCAAATCTAAAAAAGTCATCGGATGCGGATGGAGATATTTCCGCAACCAAGGCTCGTAACGCGTTGCGGTTTTCAATTCTGAATAGAGAATTAACAGACCTTTCCATGGATGTGCCAAACTCAAATTTTTTTTTCAATTTATTTTGGGAAAAATCATGGACTAACCACTTGTCTATAAAAATCAATATTTTTTCGAAGTTCACCAATCTCATCGAGATATACATCAAACGAAAGGTCTGTTCAATACCTACACACACCTGTAAGCCAAATCGTCCTGCGTGGTCTGGTTAGCGAAATATGGCCATCCAAAGTGATTTCACTGATTCCACAGATTTTTGAGCTTAACTACCTAACAATGTGCTTGGGTGGCGATATTTCCGAAACCAGGCCTTGTAAAAGGTTGCGGTTTCCAAAATTTTTAGTCAATTTTGTACGAGCTATTCACGGGTGAAAACCAGAAGGTTCTGCGAGGTCTGGTTATCGAAATATGGCCACCCAAAGTGATTTTACTGAAAATTGACCCAAATCTAAAAAAGTCATCGGATGCGGATGGAGATATTTCCGCAACCAAGGCTCGTAACGCGTTGCGGTTTTCAATTCTGAATAGAGAATTAACAGACCTTTCCATGGATGTGCCAAACTCAAATTTTTTTTCAATTTATTTTGGGAAAAATCATGGACTAACCACTTGTCTATAAAAATCAATATTTTTTCGAAGTTCACCAATCTCATCGAGATATACATCAAACGAAAGGTCTGTTCAATACCTACACACACCTGTAAGCCAAATCGTCCTGCGTGGTCTGGTTAGCGAAATATGGCCATCCAAAGTGATTTCACTGATTCCACAGATTTTTGAGCTTAACTACCTAACAATGTGCTTGGGTGGCGATATTTCCGAAACCAGGCCTTGTAAAAGGTTGCGGTTTCCAAAATTTCTAGTCAATTTTGTAAGAGCTATTCACGGGTGAAAACCAGAAGGTTCTGCGAGGTCTGGTTAGCGAAATATGGCCACCCAAAGTGATTTTACTGAAAATTGACCCAAATCTAAAAAAGTCATCGGATGCGGATGGAGATATTTCCGCAACCAAGGCTCGTAACGCGTTGCGGTTTTCAATTCTGAATAGAGAATTAACAGAACTTTTCATGGATGTGCCAAACTCAAATTTTTTTTTTCAATTAATTTTGGGAAAAATCATGGACTAACCACTTGTCTATAAAAATCATTATTTTTTCGAAGTTCACCAATCCCATCGAGATATACATCAAACGAAAGGTCTGTTCAATACCTACACACCCCTGTAAGCCAAATCGTCCTGCGTGGTCTGGTTAGCGAAATATGGCCATCCAAAGTGATTTCACTGATTCCACAGATTTTTGAGCTTTAACTATCTAACAATGTGCTTGGGTGGCGATATTTCCGAAACCAGGCCTTGTAAAAGGTTGCGGTTTCCAAAATTTCTAGTCAATTTTGTAAGAGCTATTCACGGGTGAAAACCAGAAGGTTCTGCGAGGTCTGGCTATCGAAATATGGCCACCCAAAGTGATTTTACTGAAAATTGACCCAAATCTAAAAAAGTCATCGGATGCGGATGGAGATATTTCCGCAACCAAGGCTCGTAACGCGTTGCGGTTTTCAATTCTGAATAGAGAATTAACAGACCTTTCCATAAATGTGCCAAACTCAAATTTTTTTTTTCAATTAATTTTGGGAAAAATCATGGACTAACCACTTGTCTATAAAAATCATTATTTTTTCGAAGTTCACCAATCCCATCGAGATATACATCAAACGAAAGGTCTGTTCAATACCTACACACACCTGTAAGCCAAATCGTCCTGCGTGGTCTGGTTAGCGAAATATGGCCACCCAAAGTGATTTTACTGAAAATTGACCCAAATCTAAAAAAGTCATCGGATGCGGATGGAGATATTTCCGCAACCAAGGCTCGTAACGCGTTGCGGTTTTCAATTCTGAATAGAGAATTAACAGACCTTTTCTTGGATGTGCCAAACTCAAATTTTTTTTTTTCAATTAATTTTGGGAAAAATCATGGACTACACTTGTCTATAAAAATCATTATTTTTTCGAAGTTCACCAATCCCATCGAGATATACATCAAACGAAAGGTCTGTTCAATACCTACACACACCTGTAAGCCAAATCGTCCTGCGTGGTCTGGTTAGCGAAATATGGCCATCCAAAGTGATTTCACTGATTCCACAGATTTTTGAGCTTTAACTACCTAACAATGTGCTTGGGTGGCGATATTTCCGAAACCAGGCCTTGTAAAAGGTTGCGGTTTCCAAAATTTCTAGTCAATTTTGTAAGAGCTATTCACGGGTGAAAACCAGAAGGTTCTGCGAGGTCTGGTTATCGAAATATGGCCACCCAAAGTGATTTTACTGAAAATTGACCCAAATCTAAAAAAGTCATCGGATGCGGATGGAGATATTTCCGCAACCAAGGCTCGTAACGCGTTGCGGTTTTCAATTCTGAATAGAGAATTAACAGACCTTTCCATGGATGTGCCAAACTCAAATTTTTTTTTTCAATTAATTTTGGGAAAAATCATGAACTAACACTTGTCTATAAAAATCATTATTTTTTCGAAGTTCACCAATCCCATCGAGATATACATCAAACGAAAGGTCTGTTCAATACCTACACACACCTGTAAGCCAAATCGTCCTGCGTGGTCTGGTTAGCGAAATATGGCCACCCAAAGTGATTTTACTGAAAATTGACCCAAATCTAAAAAAGTCATCGGATGCGGATGGAGATATTTCCGCAACCAAGGCTCGTAACGCGTTGCGGTTTTCAATTCTGAATAGAGAATTAACAGAACTTTTCATGGATGTGCCAAACTCAAATTTTTTTTTTCAATTAATTTTGGGAAAAATCATGGACTAACCACTTGTCTATAAAAATCATTATTTTTTCGAAGTTCACCAATCCCATCGAGATATACATCAAACGAAAGGTCTGTTCAATACCTACACACCCCTGTAAGCCAAATCGTCCTGCGTGGTCTGGTTAGCGAAATATGGCCATCCAAAGTGATTTCACTGATTCCACAGATTTTTGAGCTTTAACTATCTAACAATGTGCTTGGGTGGCGATATTTCCGAAACCAGGCCTTGTAAAAGGTTGCGGTTTCCAAAATTTCTAGTCAATTTTGTAAGAGCTATTCACGGGTGAAAACCAGAAGGTTCTGCGAGGTCTGGCTATCGAAATATGGCCACCCAAAGTGATTTTACTGAAAATTAACCCAAATCTAAAAAAGTCATCGGATGCGGATGGATATATTTCCGCAACCAAGGCTCGTAACGCGTTGCGGTTTTCAATTCTGAATAGAGAATTAACAGACCTTTCCATAAATGTGCCAAACTCAATTTTTTTTTTTCAATTAATTTTGGGAAAAATCATGGACTAACCACTTGTCTATAAAAATCATTATTTTTTCGAAGTTCACCAATCCCATCGAGATATACATCAAACGAAAGGTCTGTTCAATACCTACACACACCTGTAAGCCAAATCGTCCTGCGTGGTCTAGTTAGCGAAATATGGCCATCCAAAGTGATTTCACTGATTCCACAGATTTTTGAGCTTTAACTACCTAACAATGTGCTTGGGTGGCGATATTTCCGAAACCAGGCCTTGTAAAAGGTTGCGGTTTCCAAAATTTCTAGTCAATTTTGTAAGAGCTATTCACGGGTGAAAACCAGAAGGTTCTGCGAGGTCTGGTTATCGAAATATGGCCACCCAAAGTGATTTTACTGAAAATTGACCCAAATCTAAAAAAGTCATCGGATGCGGATGGAGATATTTCCGCAACCAAGGCTCGTAACGCGTTGCGGTTTTCAATTCTGAATAGAGAATTAACAGACCTTTCCATGGATGTGCCAAACTCAAATTTTTTTTCAATTTATTTTGGGAAAAATCATGGACTAACCACTTGTCTATAAAAATCAATATTTTTTCGAAGTTCACCAATCTCATCGAGATATACATCAAACGAAAGGTCTGTTCAATACCTACACACACCTGTAAGCCAAATCGTCCTGCGTGGTCTGGTTAGCGAAATATGGCCATCCAAAGTGATTTCACTGATTCCACAGATTTTTGAGCTTTAACTACCTAACAATGTGCTTGGGTGGCGATATTTCCGAAACCAGGCCTTGTAAAAGGTTGCGGTTCCCAAAATTTCTAGTCAATTTTGTAATAGCTATTCACGGGTGAAAACCAGAAGGTTCTGCCAGGTCTGGTTATCGAAATATGGCCACCCAAAGTGATTTTACTGAAAATTGACCCAAATCTAAAAAAGTCATCGGATGCGGATGGAGATATTTCCGCAACCAAGGCTCGTAACGCGTTGCGGTTTTCAATTCTGAATAGAGAATTAACAGACCTTTCCATGGATGTGCCAAACTCAAATTTTTTTTTTTTCAATTAATTTTGGGAAAAATCATGGACTACACTTGTCAATAAAAATCATTATTTTTTCGAAGTTCACCAATCCCATCGAGATATACATCAAACGAAAGGTCTGTTCAATACCTACACACACCTGTAAGCCAAATCGTCCTGCGTGGTCTGGTTAGCGAAATATGGCCACCCAAAGTGATTTTACTGAAAATTGACCCAAATCTAAAAAAGTCATCGGATGCGGATGGAGATATTTCCGCAACCAAGGCTCGTAACGCGTTGCGGTTTTCAATTCTGAATAGAGAATTAACAGACCTTTTCATGGATGTGCCAAACTCAAATTTTTTTTTTCAATTAATTTTGGGAAAAATCATGGACTAACCACTTGTCTATAAAAATCATTATTTTTTCGAAGTTCACCAATCCCATCGAGATATACATCAAACGAAAGGTCTGTTCAATACCTACACACACCTGTAAGCCAAATCGTCCTGCGTGGTCTAGTTAGCGAAATATGGCCATCCAAAGTGATTTCACTGATTCCACAGATTTTTGAGCTTTAACTACCTAACAATGTGCTTGGGTGGCGATATTTCCGAAACCAGGCCTTGTAAAAGGTTGCGGTTTCCAAAATTTCTAGTCAATTTTGTAAGAGCTATTCACGGGTGAAAACCAGAAGGTTCTGCGAGGTCTGGTTATCGAAATATGGCCACCCAAAGTGATTTTACTGAAAATTGACCCAAATCTAAAAAAGTCATCGGATGCGGATGGAGATATTTCCGCAACCAAGGCTCGTAACGCGTTGCGGTTTTCAATTCTGAATAGAGAATTAACAGACCTTTCCATGGATGTGCCAAACTCAAATTTTTTTTCAATTTATTTTGGGAAAAATCATGGACTAACCACTTGTCTATAAAAATCATTATTTTTTCGAAGTTCACCAATCCCATCGAGATATACATCAAACGAAAGGTCTGTTCAATACCTACACACACCTGTAAGCCAAATCGTCCTGCGTGGTCTGGTTAGCGAAATATGGCCATCCAAAGTGATTTCACTGATTCCACAGATTTTTGAGCTTTAACTACCTAACAATGTGCTTGGGTGGCGATATTTCCGAAACCAGGCTTTGTAAAAGGTTGCGGTTTCCAAAATTTCTAGTCAATTTTGTAAGAGCTATTCACGGGTGAAAACCAGAAGGTTCTGCGAGGTCTGGTTATCGAAATATGGCCACCCAAAGTGATTTTACTGAAAATTGACCCAAATCTAAAAAAGTCATCGGATGCGGATGGAGATATTTCCGCAACCAAGGCTCGTAACGCGTTGCGGTTTTCAATTCTGAATAGAGAATTAACAGACCTTTCCATGGATGTGCCAAACTCAAATTTTTTTTCAATTTATTTTGGGAAAAATCATGGACTAACCACTTGTCTATAAAAATCAATATTTTTTCGAAGTTCACCAATCTCATCGAGATATACATCAAACGAAAGGTCTGTTCAATACCTACACACACCTGTAAGCCAAATCGTCCTGCGTGGTCTGGTTAGCGAAATATGGCCATCCAAAGTGATTTCACTGATTCCACAGATTTTTGAGCTTAACTACCTAACAATGTGCTTGGGTGGCGATATTTCCGAAACCAGGCCTTGTAAAAGGTTGCGGTTTCCAAAATTTCTAGTCAATTTTGTAAGAGCTATTCACGGGTGAAAACCAGAAGGTTCTGCGAGGTCTGGTTATCGAAATATGGCCACCCAAAGTGATTTTACTGAAAATTGACCCAAATCTAAAAAAGTCATCGGATGCGGATGGAGATATTTCCGCAACCAAGGCTCGTAACGCGTTGCGGTTTTCAATTCTGAATAGAGAATTAACAGACCTTTTCATGGATGTGCCAAACTCAAATTTTTTTTTTCAATTAATTTTGGGAAAAATCATGGACTAACCACTTGTCTATAAAAATCATTATTTTTTCGAAGTTCACCAATCCCATCGAGATATACATCAAACGAAAGGTCTGTTCAATACCTACACACCCCTGTAAGCCAAATCGTCCTGCGTGGTCTGGTTAGCGAAATATGGCCATCCAAAGTGATTTCACTGATTCCACAGATTTTTGAGCTTTAACTATCTAACAATGTGCTTGGGTGGCGATATTTCCGAAACCAGGCCTTGTAAAAGGTTGCGGTTTCCAAAATTTCTAGTCAATTTTGTAAGAGCTATTCACGGGTGAAAACCAGAAGGTTCTGCGAGGTCTGGCTATCGAAATATGGCCACCCAAAGTGATTTTACTGAAAATTAACCCAAATCTAAAAAAGTCATCGGATGCGGATGGAGATATTTCCGCAACCAAGGCTCGTAACGCGTTGCGGTTTTCAATTCTGAATAGAGAATTAACAGAACTTTTCATGGATGTGCCAAACTCAAATTTTTTTTTTCAATTAATTTTGGGAAAAATCATGGACTAACCACTTGTCTATAAAAATCATTATTTTTTCGAAGTTCACCAATCCCATCGAGATATACATCAAACGAAAGGTCTGTTCAATACCTACACACACCCTGTAAGCCAAATCGTCCTGCGTGGTCTGGTTAGCGAAATATGGCCATCCAAAGTGATTTCACTGATTCCACAGATTTTTGAGCTTTAACTACCTAACAATGTGCTTGGGTGGCGATATTTCCGAAACCAGGCCTTGTAAAAGGTTGCGGTTTCCAAAATTTCTAGTCAATTTTGTAAGAGCTATTCACGGGTGAAAACCAGAAGGTTCTGCGAGGTCTGGTTATCGAAATATGGCCACCCAAAGTGATTTTACTGAAAATTGACCCAAATCTAAAAAAGTCATCGGATGCGGATGGAGATATTTCCGCAACCAAGGCTCGTAACGCGTTGCGGTTTTCAATTCTGAATAGAGAATTAACAGACCTTTCCATGGATGTGCCAAACTCAAATTTTTTTTTCAATTTATTTTGGGAAAAATCATGGACTAACCACTTGTCTATAAAAATCAATATTTTTTCGAAGTTCACCAATCTCATCGAGATATACATCAAACGAAAGGTCTGTTCAATACCTACACACACCTGTAAGCCAAATCGTCCTGCGTGGTCTGGTTAGCGAAATATGGCCATCCAAAGTGATTTCACTGATTCCACAGATTTTTGAGCTTTAACTACCTAACAATGTGCTTGGGTGGCGATATTTCCGAAACCAGGCCTTGTAAAAGGTTGCGGTTTCCAAAATTTCTAGTCAATTTTGTAAGAGCTATTCACGGGTGAAAACCAGAAGGTTCTGCGAGGTCTGGTTATCGAAATATAGCCACCCAAAGTGATTTTACTGAAAATTGACCCAAATCTAAAAAAGTCATCGGATGCGGATGGAGATATTTCCGCAACCAAGGCTCGTAACGCGTTGCGGTTTTCAATTCTGAATAGAGAATTAACAGACCTTTCCATGGATGTGCCAAACTCAAATTTTTTTTCAATTAATTTTGGGAAAAATCATGGACTAACCACTTGTCTATAAAAATCATTATTTTTTCGAAGTTCACCAATCCCATCGAGATATACATCAAACGAAAGGTCTGTTCAATACCTACACACACCTGTAAGCCAAATCGTCCTGCGTGGTCTGGTTAGCGAAATATGGCCATCCAAAGTGATTTCACTGATTCCACAGATTTTTGAGCTTTAACTACCTAACAATGTGCTTGGGTGGCGATATTTCCGAAACCAGGCCTTGTAAAAGGTTGCGGTTTCCAAAATTTCTAGTCAATTTTGTAAGAGCTATTCACGGGTGAAAACCAGAAGGTTCTGCGAGGTCTGGTTATCGAAATATAGCCACCCAAAGTGATTTTACTGAAAATTGACCCAAATCTAAAAAAGTCATCGGATGCGGATGGAGATATTTCCGCAACCAAGGCTCGTAACGCGTTGCGGTTTTCAATTCTGAATAGAGAATTAACAGACCTTTCCATGGATGTGCCAAACTCAAATTTTTTTTCAATTAATTTTGGGAAAAATCATGGACTAACCACTTGTCTATAAAAATCATTATTTTTTCGAAGTTCACCAATCCCATCGAGATATACATCAAACGAAAGGTCTGTTCAATACCTACACACACCTGTAAGCCAAATCGTCCTGCGTGGTCTGGTTAGCGAAATATGGCCACCCAAAGTGATTTTACTGAAAATTGACCCAAATCTAAAAAAGTCATCGGATGCGGATGGAGATATTTCCGCAACCAAGGCTCGTAACGCGTTGCGGTTTTCAATTCTGAATAGAGAATTAACAGACCTTTCCATCAATGTGCCAAACTCAAATTTTTTTTTCAATTAATTTTGGGAAAAATCATGGACTAACCACTTGTCTATAAAAATCATTATTTTTTCGAAGTTCACCAATCCCATCGAGATATATGTACATCAAACGAAAGGTCTGTTCAATACCTACACACGCCTGTAAGCCAAATCGTCCTGCGTGGTCTGGTTAGCGAAATATGGCCATCCAAAGTGATTTCACTGATTCCACAGATTTTTGAGCTTTAACTACCTAACAAATGTGCTTGGGTGGCGATATTTCCGAAGCCAGGCCTTGTAAAAGGTTGCGGTTTCCAAAATTTCTAGTCAATTTTGTAAGAGCTATTCACGGGTGAAAACCAGAAGGTTCTGCGAGGTCTGGTTATCGAAATATGGCCACCCAAAGTGATTTTACTGAAAATTGACCCAAATCTAAAAAAGTCATCGGATGCGGATGGAGATATTTCCGCAACCAAGGCTCGTAACCCGTTGCGGTTTTCAATTCTGAATAGAGAATTAACAGACCTTTCCATGGATTTGCCAAACTCAAATTTTTTTTTCAATTAATTTTGGGAAAAATCATGGACTAACCACTTGTCTATAAAAATCATTATTTTTTCGAAGTTCACCAATCCCATCGAGATATACATCAAACGAAAGGTCTGTTCAATACCTACACACACCTGTAAGCCAAATCGTCCTGCGTGGTCTGGTTAGCGAAATATGGCCATCCAAAGTGATTTCACTGATTCCACAGATTTTTGAGCTTTAACTACCTAACAATGTGCTTGGGTGGCGATATTTCCGAAACCAGGCCTTGTAAAAGGTTGCGGTTCCCAAAATTTCTAGTCAATTTTGTAAGAGCTATTCACGGGTGAAAACCAGAAGGTTCTGGGAGTACTGGTTATCGAAATATGGCCACCCAAAGTGATTTTACTGAAAATTGACCCAAATCTAAAAAAGTCATCGGATGCGGATGGAGATATTTCCGCAACCAAGGCTCGTAACGCGTTGCGGTTTTCAATTCTGAATAGAGAATTAACAGACCTTTCCATGGATGTGCCAAACCCAAATTTTTTTTTTCAATTAATTTTGGGAAAAATCATGGACTAACCACTTGTCTAAAAAAATCATTATTTTTTCCAAGTTCACCAATCCCATCGAGATATACATCAAACGAAAGGTCTGTTCAATACCTACACACACCTGTAAGCCAAATCGTCCTGCGTGGTCTGGTTAGCGAAATATGGCCATCCAAAGTGATTTCACTGATTCCACAGATTTTTGAGCTTTAACTACCTAACAATGTGCTTGGGTGGCGATATTTCCGAAACCAGGCCTTGTAAAAGGTTGCGGTTTCCAAAATTTCTAGTCAATTTTGTAAGAGCTATTCACGGGTGAAAACCAGAAGGTTCTGCGAGGTCTGGTTATCGAAATATGGCCACCCAAAGTGATTTTACTGAAAATTGACCCAAATCTAAAAAAGTCATCGGATGCGGATGGAGATATTTCCGCAACCAAGGCTCGTAACGCGTTGCGGTTTTCAATTCTGAATAGAGAATTAACAGACCTTTCCATGGATGTGCCAAACCCAAATTTTTTTTTTCAATTAATTTTGGGAAAAATCATGGACTAACCACTTGTCTATAAAAATCATTATTTTTTCGAAGTTCACCAATCCCATCGAGATATACATCAAACGAAAGGTCTGTTCAATACCTACACACACCTGTAAGCCAAATCGTCCTGCGTGGTCTGGTTAGCGAAATATGGCCATCCAAAGTGATTTCACTGATTCCACAGATTTTTGAGCTTTAACTACCTAACAATGTGCTTGGGTGGCGATATTTCCGAAACCAGGCCTTGTAAAAGGTTGCGGTTTCCAAAATTTCTAGTCAATTTTGTAAGAGCTATTCACGGGTGAAAACCAGAAGGTTATGGGAGTACTGGTTATCGAAATATGGCCACCCAAAGTGATTTTACTGAAAATTGACCCAAATCTAAAAAAGTCATCGGATGCGGATGGAGATATTTCCGCAACCAAGGCTCGTAACGCGTTGCGGTTTTCAATTCTGAATAGAGAATTAACAGACCTTTCCATGGATGTGCCAAACTCAAATTTTTTTTTTCAATTAATTTTGGGAAAAATCATGGACTAACCACTTGTCTATAAAAATCATTATTTTTTCGAAGTTCACCAATCCCATCGAGATATACATCAAACGAAAGGTCTGTTCAATACCTACACACACCTGTAAGCCAAATCTTCCTGCGTGGTCTGGTTAGCGAAATATGGCCACCCAAAGTGATTTTACTGAAAATTGACCCAAATCTAAAAAAGTCATCGGATGCGGATGGAGATATTTCCGCAACCAAGGCTTGTAACGCGTTGCGGTTTTCAATTCTGACTACAGAATTAACAGACCTTTCCATGGATGTGCCAAACTCAAATTTTTTTTTTCAATTAATTTTGGGAAAAATCATGGACTAACCACTTGTCTAAAAAAATCATTATTTTTTCCAAGTTCACCAATCCCATCGAGATATACATCAAACGAAAGGTCTGTTCAATACCTACACACACCTGTAAGCCAAATCGTCCTGCGTGGTCTGGTTAGCGAAATATGGCCATCCAAAGTGATTTCACTGATTCCACAGATTTTTGAGCTTTAACTACCTAACAATGTGCTTGGGTGGCGATATTTCCGAAACCAGGCCTTGTAAAAGGTTGCGGTTCCCAAAATTTCTAGTCAATTTTGTAAGAGCTATTCACGGGTGAAAAACAGAAGGTTCTGCGAGGTCTGGTTATCGAAATATGGCCACCCAAAGTGATTTTACTGAAAATTGACCCAAATCTAAAAAAGTCATCGGATGCGGATGGAGATATTTCCGCAACCAAGGCTCGTAACCCGTTGCGGTTTTCAATTCTGAATAGAGAATTAACAGACCTTTCCATGGATGTGCCAAACTCAAATTTTTTTTTCAATTAATTTTGGGAAAAATCATGGACTAACCACTTGTCTAAAAAAATCATTATTTTTTCCAAGTTCACCAATCCCATCGAGATATACATCAAACGAAAGGTCTATTCAATACCTACATACACCTGTAAGCCAAATCGTCCTGCGTGATCTGGTTAGCGAAATATGGCCATCCAAAGTGATTTCACTGATTCCACAGATTTTTGAGCTTTAACTACCTAACAATGTGCTTGGGTGGCGATATTTCCGAAACCAGGCCTTGTAAAAGGTTGCGGTTCCCAAAATTTCTAGTCAATTTTGTAAGAGCTATTCACGGGTGAAAACCAGAAGGTTATGGGAGTACTGGTTATCGAAATATGGCCACCCAAAGTGATTTTACTGAAAATTGACCCAAATCTAAAAAAGTCATCGGATGCGGATGGAGATATTTCCGCAACCAAGGCTCGTAACCCGTTGCGGTTTTCAATTCTGAATAGAGAATTAACAGACCTTTCCATGGATGTGCCAAACTCAAATTTTGTTTTTTCAATTAATTTTGGGAAAAATCATGGACTAACCACTTGTCTAAAAAAATCATTATTTTTTCCAAGTTCACCAATCCCATCGAGATATACATCAAACGAAAGGTCTGTTCAATACCTACACACACCTGTAAGCCAAATCGTCCTGCGTGGTCTGGTTAGCGAAATAATATGGCCATCCAAAGTGATTTCACTGATTCCACAGATTTTTGAGCTTTAACTACCTAACAATGTGCTTGGGTGGCGATATTTCCGAAACCAGGCCTTGTAAAAGGTTGCGGTTCCCAAAATTTCTAGTCAATTTTGTAAGAGCTATTCACGGGTGAAAACCAGAAGGTTCTGGGAGTACTGGTTATCGAAATATGGCCACCCAAAGTGATTTTACTGAAAATTGACCCAAATCTAAAAAAGTCATCGGATGCGGATGGAGATATTTCCGCAACCAAGGCTCGTAACGCGTTGCGGTTTTCAATTCTGAATAGAGAATTAACAGACCTTTCCATGGATGTGCCAAACTCAAATTTTGTTTTTTCAATTAATTTTGGGAAAAATCATGGACTAACCACTTGTCTAAAAAAATCATTATTTTTTCCAAGTTCACCAATCCCATCGAGATATACATCAAACGAAAGGTCTGTTCAATACCTACACACACCTGTAAGCCAAATCGTCCTGCGTGGTCTGGTTAGCGAAATATGGCCATCCAAAGTGATTTCACTGATTCCACAGATTTTTGAGCTTTAACTACCTAACAATGTGCTTGGGTGGCGATATTTCCGAAACCAGGCCTTGTAAAAGGTTGCGGTTCCCAAAATTTCTAGTCAATTTTGTAAGAGCTATTCACGGGTGAAAACCAGAAGGTTCTGGGAGTACTGGTTATCGAAATATGGCCACCCAAAGTGATTTTACTGAAAATTGACCCAAATCTAAAAAAGTCATCGGATGCGGATGGAGATATTTCCGCAACCAAGGCTCGTAACGCGTTGCGGTTTTCAATTCTGAATAGAGAATTAACAGACCTTTCCATGGAT
Source organism: Chrysotoxum bicinctum (assembly GCA_911387755.1). Lineage (NCBI taxonomy): Eukaryota > Metazoa > Arthropoda > Insecta > Diptera > Syrphidae > Chrysotoxum > Chrysotoxum bicinctum. The sequence goes on from OU426990.1 coordinate 81,602,898, forward strand.
GTGCCACACTCAAATTTTTGTTTTCAATTAATTTTGGGAAAAATCATGGACTCACTTGTCTAAAAAAATCATTATTTTTTCGAAGTTCACCAATCACATCGAGATATACATCAAACGAAAGGTCTGTTCAATACCTACACACACCTGTAAGCCAAATCGTCCTGCGTGGTCTGGTTAGCGAAATATGGCCATCCAAAGTGATTTCACTGATTCCACAGATTTTTGAGCTTTAACTACCTAACAATGTGCTTGGGTGGCGATATTTCCGAAACCAGGCCTTGTAAAAGGTTGCGGTTCCCAAAATTTCTAGTCAATTTTGTAAGAGCTATTCACGGGTGAAAACCAGAAGGTTCTGGGAGTACTGGTTATCGAAATATGGCCACCCAAAGTGATTTTACTGAAAATTGACCCAAATCTAAAAAAGTCATCGGATGCGGATGGAGATATTTCCGCAACCAAGGCTCGTAACGCGTTGCGGTTTTCAATTCTGAATAGAGAATTAACAGACCTTTCCATGGATGTGCCAAACTCAAATTTTTTTTTTCAATTAATTTTGGGAAAAATCATGGACTAACCACTTGTCTAAAAAAATCATTATTTTTTCCAAGTTCACCAATCCCATCGAGATATACATCAAACGAAAGGTCTGTTCAATACCTACACATACCTGTAAGCCAAATCGTCCTGCGTGGTCTGGTTAGCGAAATATGGCCATCCAAAGTGATTTCACTGATTTCACAGATTTTTGAGCTTTAACTACCTAACAATGTGCTTGGGTGGCGATATTTCCGAAACCAGGCCTTGTAAAAGGTTGCGGTTTCCAAAATTTCTAGTCAATTTTGTAAGAGCTATTCACGGGTGAAAACCAGAAGGTTCTGCGAGGTCTGGTTATCGAAATATGGCCACCCAAAGTGATTTTACTGAAAATTGACCCAAATCTAAAAAAGTCATCGGATGCGGATGGAGATATTTCCGCAACCAAGGCTTGTAACGCGTTGCGGTTTTCAATTCTGACTACAGAATTAACAGACCTTTCCATGGATGTGCCAAACTCAAATTTTTTTTTTTCAATTAATTTTGGGAAAAATCATGGACTAACCACTTGTCTAAAAAAATCATTATTTTTTCGAAGTTCACCAATCCCATCGAGATATACATCAAACGAAAGGTATGTTCAATACCTACACACACCTGTAAGCCAAATCTTCCTGCGTGGTCTGGTTAGCGAAATATGGCCATCCAAAGTGATTTCACTGATTCCACAGATTTTTGAGCTTTAACTACCTAACAATGTGCTTGGTGGCGATATTTCCGAAACCAGGCCTTGTAAAAGGTTGCGGTTTCCAAAATTTCTAGTCAATTTTGTAAGAGCTATTCACGGGTGAAAACCAGAAGGTTCTGCGAGGTCTGGTTATCGAAATATGGCCACCCAAAGTGATTTTACTGAAAATTGACCCAAATCTAAAAAAGTCATCGGATGCGGATGGAGATATTTCCGCAACCAAGGCTCGTAACCCGTTGCGGTTTTCAATTCTGAATAGAGAATTAACAGACCTTTCCATGGATGTGCCAAACTCAAATTTTTTTTTTTCAATTAATTTTGGGAAAAATCATGGACTAACCACTTGTCTAAGAAAATCATTATTTTTTCGAAGTTCACCAATCCCATCGAGATATACATCAAACGAAAGGTCTGTTCAATACCTACACACACCTGTAAGCCAAATCTTCCTGCGTGGTCTGGTTAGCGAAATATGGCCACCCAAAGTGATTTTACTGAAAATTGACCCAAATCTAAAAAAGTCATCGGATGCGGATGGAGATATTTCCGCAACCAAGGCTTGTAACGCGTTGCGGTTTTCAATTCTGACTACAGAATTAACAGACCTTTCCATGGATGTGCCAAACTCAAATTTTTTTTTTTCAATTAATTTTGGGAAAAATCATGGACTAACCACTTGTCTAAAAAAATCATTATTTTTTCGAAGTTCACCAATCCCATCGAGATATACATCAAACGAAAGGTCTGTTCAATACCTACACACACCTGTAAGCCAAATCTTCCTGCGTGGTCTGGTTAGCGAAATATGGCCATCCAAAGTGATTTCACTGATTCCACAGATTTTTGAGCTTTAACTACCTAACAATGTGCTTGGGTGGCGATATTTCCGAAACCAGGCCTTGTAAAAGGTTGCGGTTTCCAAAATTTCTAGTCAATTTTGTAAGAACTTGTCTATAAAAATCATTATTTTTTCGAAGTTCACCAATCCAATCGAGATATACATCAAACGAAAGGTCTGTTCAATACCTACACACACCTGTAAGCCAAATCGTCCTGCGTGGTCTGGTTAGCGAAATATGGCCATCCAAAGTGATTTCACTGATTCCACAGATTTTTGAGCTTTAACTACCTAACAATGTGCTTGGGTGGCGATATTTCCGAAACCAGGCCTTGTAAAAGGTTGCGGTTCCCAAAATTTCTAGTCAATTTTGTAAGAGCTATTCACGGGTGAAAACCAGAAGGTTCTGGGAGTACTGGTTATCGAAATATGGCCACCCAAAGTGATTTTACTGAAAATTGACCCAAATCTAAAAAAGTCATCGGATGCGGATGGAGATATTTCCGCAACCAAGGCTCGTAACGCGTTGCGGTTTTCAATTCTGAATAGAGAATTAACAGACCTTTCCATGGATGTGCCAAACTCAAATTTTTTTTTTCAATTAATTTTGGGAAAAATCATGGACTAACCACTTGTCTATAAAAATCATTATTTTTTCGAAGTTCACCAATCCCATCGAGATATACATCAAACGAAAGGTCTGTTCAATACCTACACACACCTGTAAGCCAAATCGTCCTGCGTGGTCTGGTTAGCGAAATATGGCCATCCAAAGTGATTTCACTGATTCCACAGATTTTTGAGCTTTAACTACCTAACAATGTGCTTGGGTGGCGATATTTCCGAAACCAGGCCTTGTAAAAGGTTGCGGTTCCCAAAATTTCTAGTCAATTTTGTAAGAGCTATTCACGGGTGAAAACCAGAAGGTTCTGGGAGTACTGGTTATCGAAATATGGCCACCCAAAGTGATTTTACTGAAAATTGACCCAAATCTAAAAAAGTCATCGGATGCGGATGGAGATATTTCCGCAACCAAGGCTCGTAACGCGTTGCGGTTTTCAATTCTGAATAGAGAATTAACAGACCTTTCCATGGATGTGCCAAACTCAAATTTTTTTTTTCAATTAATTTTGGGAAAATCATGGACTAACCACTTGTCTATAAAAATCATTATTTTTTCGAAGTTCACCAATCCCATCGAGATATACATCAAACGAAAGGTCTGTTCAATACCTACACACACCTGTAAGCCAAATCGTCCTGCGTGGTCTTGTAAAGATTGTTGATGGGCTGTTATGATGGCAAGATCGCCATGTAAAGATGGTGAAGGGTCGGTTTAAAGGTGGAGGTGTCCTACCGGAATACTTTAGAGATCTAGAATCAAATCGCTTAGCAACGAATGCTTCAGCTCGAACCTCTGGCAAAACTGCACTCGAGGTTTTGACCTACAAATCAAAGTATTCAAAGTATTTTCCCTTTTTCCTTTCAGCTCGCAAGCTCCTCAAGAATAAAAAAGAAAAGACCTTCTGTTTTGATGTCTAAGGCGAAGACAAATTTATTTTGAAAATATTGTTCCTATTTATACTTACAAATTGGTTATCGGAATCGATCCATACTTCGATTTTTGACCTCACAAATAATCGATATTAAAATCATCACAATTCGTACGTATGGGCTAAGGGTGAACGACCAGCTATCTTAAGTGGCACAAATCGTTCGGCTACAATGCTTAGTTGACATATTTTGTCAACCTAAACAAATGACCGTTGATCGCGCACCATCAACCCATTCACATAATACCATGCACTTTGTATATTTATGCCGTTCGTGCCATTAGGGAAATATGATACTGTTTTTTCTTGGTTGGTCATCGACAACGAGTCGGATATGTTTATTTCATGTATATCTTTTATTACCCTGGCGTAGAAGGCAAATTAATACATTGCATTGGATTTTGATCGTTATGTTTGGCTTAAGGCAATGCATTTCATATTGTGGGAATTGAGTGTCAAATATCGAAGTATGGTTCTGTATGGAAAAGATAATTAAGTGGTCGCTAGTGCGATCCCTTCACAGTCTGGTTAGCGAAATATGGCCATCCAAAGTGATTTCACTGATTCCACAGATTTTTGAGCTTTAACTACCTAACAATGTGCTTGGGTGGCGATATTTCCGAAACCAGGCCTTGTAAAAGGTTGCGGTTCCCAAAATTTCTAGTCAATTTTGTAAGAGCTATTCACGGGTGAAAACCAGAAGGTTCTGCGAGGTCTGGTTATCGAAATATGGCCACCCAAAGTGATTTTACTGAAAATTGACCCAAATCTAAAAAAGTCATCGGATGCGGATGGAGATATTTCCGCAACCAAGGCTCGTAACCCGTTGCGGTTTTCAATTCTGAATAGAGACTTAACAGACCTTTCCATGGATGTGCCAAACTCAAATTTTTTTTTCAATTAATTTTGGGAAAAATCATGGACTAACCACTTGTCTATAAAAATCATTATTTTTTCGAAGTTCACCAATCCCATCGAGATATACATCAAACGAAAGGTCTGTTCAATACCTACACACACCTGTAAGCCAAATCGTCCTGCGTGGTCTGGTTAGCGAAATATGGCCATCCAAAGTGATTTCACTGATTCCACAGATTTTTGAGCTTTAACTATCTAACAATGTGCTTGGGTGGCGATATTTCCGAAACCAGGCCTTGTAAAAGGTTGCGGTTTCCAAAATTTCTAGTCAATTTTGTAAGAGCTATTCACGGGTGAAAACCAGAAGGTTCTGCGAGGTCTGGCTATCGAAATATGGCCACCCAAAGTGATTTTACTGAAAATTAACCCAAATCTAAAAAAGTCATCGGATGCGGATGGAGATATTTCCGCAACCAAGGCTCGTAACGCGTTGCGGTTTTCAATTCTGAATAGAGAATTAACAGAACTTTTCATGGATGTGCCAAACTCAAATTTTTTTTTTCAATTAATTTTGGGAAAAATCATGGACTAACCACTTGTCTATAAAAATCATTATTTTTTCGAAGTTCACCAATCCCATCGAGATATACATCAAACGAAAGGTCTGTTCAATACCTACACACACCCTGTAAGCCAAATCGTCCTGCGTGGTCTGGTTAGCGAAATATGGCCATCCAAAGTGATTTCACTGATTCCACAGATTTTTGAGCTTTAACTACCTAACAATGTGCTTGGGTGGCGATATTTCCGAAACCAGGCCTTGTAAAAGGTTGCGGTTTCCAAAATTTCTAGTCAATTTTGTAAGAGCTATTCACGGGTGAAAACCAGAAGGTTCTGCGAGGTCTGGCTATCGAAATATGGCCACCCAAAGTGATTTTACTGAAAATTAACCCAAATCTAAAAAAGTCATCGGATGCGGATGGAGATATTTCCGCAACCAAGGCTCGTAACGCGTTGCGGTTTTCAATTCTGAATAGAGAATTAACAGAACTTTTCATGGATGTGCCAAACTCAAATTTTTTTTTTCAATTAATTTTGGGAAAAATCATGGACTAACCACTTGTCTATAAAAATCATTATTTTTTCGAAGTTCACCAATCCCATCGAGATATACATCAAACGAAAGGTCTGTTCAATACCTACACACACCCTGTAAGCCAAATCGTCCTGCGTGGTCTGGTTAGCGAAATATGGCCATCCAAAGTGATTTCACTGATTCCACAGATTTTTGAGCTTTAACTACCTAACAATGTGCTTGGGTGGCGATATTTCCGAAACCAGGCCTTGTAAAAGGTTGCGGTTCCCAAAATTTCTAGTCAATTTTGTAAGAGCTATTCACGGGTGAAAACCAGAAGGTTCTGGGAGTACTGGTTATCGAAATATGGCCACCCAAAGTGATTTTACTGAAAATTGACCCAAATCTAAAAAAGTCATCGGATGCGGATGGAGATATTTCCGCAACCAAGGCTCGTAACGCGTTGCGGTTTTCAATTCTGAATAGAGAATTAACAGACCTTTCCATGGATGTGCCAAACTCAAATTTTTTTTTTCAATTAATTTTGGGAAAAATCATGGACTAACCACTTGTCTATAAAAATCATTATTTTTTCGAAGTTCACCAATCCCATCGAGATATACATCAAACGAAAGGTCTGTTCAATACCTACACACACCTGTAAGCCAAATCGTCCTGCGTGGTCTGGTTAGCGAAATATGGCCATCCAAAGTGATTTCACTGATTCCACAGATTTTTGAGCTTTAACTACCTAACAATGTGCTTGGGTGGCGATATTTCCGAAACCAGGCCTTGTAAAAGGTTGCGGTTCCCAAAATTTCTAGTCAATTTTGTAAGAGCTATTCACGGGTGAAAACCAGAAGGTTCTGGGAGTACTGGTTATCGAAATATGGCCACCCAAAGTGATTTTACTGAAAATTGACCCAAATCTAAAAAAGTCATCGGATGCGGATGGAGATATTTCCGCAACCAAGGCTCGTAACGCGTTGCGGTTTTCAATTCTGAATAGAGAATTAACAGACCTTTCCATGGATGTGCCAAACTCAAATTTTTTTTTTCAATTAATTTTGGGAAAATCATGGACTAACCACTTGTCTATAAAAATCATTATTTTTTCGAAGTTCACCAATCCCATCGAGATATACATCAAACGAAAGGTCTGTTCAATACCTACACACACCTGTAAGCCAAATCGTCCTGCGTGGTCTGGTTAGCGAAATATGGCCATCCAAAGTGATTTCACTGATTCCACAGATTTTTGAGCTTTAACTACCTAACAATGTGCTTGGGTGGCGATATTTCCGAAACCAGGCCTTGTAAAAGGTTGCGGTTCCCAAAATTTCTAGTCAATTTTGTAAGAGCTATTCACGGGTGAAAACCAGAAGGTTCTGCGAGGTCTGGTTATCGAAATATGGCCACCCAAAGTGATTTTACTGAAAATTGACCCAAATCTAAAAAAGTCATCGGATGCGGATGGAGATATTTCCGCAACCAAGGCTCGTAACCCGTTGCGGTTTTCAATTCTGAATAGAGACTTAACAGACCTTTCCATGGATGTGCCAAACTCAAATTTTTTTTTCAATTAATTTTGGGAAAAATCATGGACTAACCACTTGTCTATAAAAATCATTATTTTTTCGAAGTTCACCAATCCCATCGAGATATACATCAAACGAAAGGTCTGTTCAATACCTACACACACCTGTAAGCCAAATCGTCCTGCGTGGTCTGATTAGCGAAATATGGCCATCCAAAGTGATTTCACTGATTCCACAGATTTTTGAGCTTTAACTACCTAACAATGTGCTTGGGTGGCGATATTTCCGAAACCAGGCCTTGTAAAAGGTTGCGGTTCCCAAAATTTCTAGTCAATTTTGTAAGAGCTAACCACTTGTCTAAAAAAATCATTATTTTTTCCAAGTTCACCAATCCCATCGAGATATACATCAAACGAAAGGTCTATTCAATACCTACATATACCTGTAAGCCAAATCGTCCTGCATGGTCTGGTTAGCGAAATATGGCCATCCAAAGTGATTTCACTGATTCCACAGATTTTTGAGCTTTAACTTCCTAACAATGTGCTTGGGTGGTGATATTTCCGAAAGCAGGCCTTGTAAAAGGTTGCTGTTCCCAAAATTTCTAGTCAATTTTGTAAGAGCTATTCACGGGTGAAAACCAGAAGGTTCTGCGAGGTCTGGTTATCGAAATATGGCCACCCAAAGTGATTTTACTGAAAATTGACCCAAATCTAAAAAAGTCATCGGATGCGGATGGAGATATTTCCGCAACCAAGGCTCGTAACCCGTTGCGGTTTTCAATTCTGAATAGAGAATTAACAGACCTTTCCATGGATGTGCCAAACTCAAATTTTTTTTTTTAATTAATTTTGGGAAAAATCATGGACTAACCACTTGTCTATAAAAATCATTATTTTTTCGAAGTTCACCAATCCCATCGAGATATACATCAAACGAAAGGTCTGTTCAATACCTACACACACCTGTAAGCCAAATCGTCCTGCGTGGTCTGGTTAGCGAAATATGGCCATCCAAAGTGATTTCACTGATTCCACAGATTTTTGAGCTTTAACTACCTAACAATGTGCTTGGGTGGCGATATTTCCGAAACCAGGCCTTGTAAAAGGTTGCGGTTCCCAAATTTTCTAGTCAATTTTGTAAGAGCTATTCACGGGTGAAAACCAGAAGGTTCTGGGAGTACTGGTTATCGAAATATGGCCACCCAAAGTGATTTTACTGAAAATTGACCCAAATCTAAAAAAGTCATCGGATGCGGATGGAGATATTTCCGCAACCAAGGCTCGTAACGCGTTGCGGTTTTCAATTCTGAATATAGAATTAACAGACCTTTCCATGGATGTGCCAAACTCAAATTTTTTTTTTCAATTAATTTTGGGAAAAATCATGGACTAACCACTTGTCTAAAAAAATCATTATTTTTTCCAAGTTCGCCAATCCCATCGAGATATACATCAAACGAAAGGTCTATTCAATACCTACATACACCTGTAAGCCAAATCGTCCTGCGTGGTCTGGTTAGCGAAATATGGCCATCCAAAGTGATTTCACTGATTCCACAGATTTTTGAGCTTTAACTACCTAACAATGTGCTTGGGTGGCGATATTTCCGAAACCAGGCCTTGTAAAAGGTTGCGGTTCCCAAAATTTCTAGTCAATTTTGTAAGAGCTATTCACGGGTGAAAACCAGAAGGTTCTGGGAGTACTGGTTATCGAAATATGGCCACCCAAAGTGATTTTACTGAAAATTGACCCAAATCTAAAAAAGTCATCGGATGCGGATGGAGATATTTCCGCAACCAAGGCTCGTAACGCGTTGCGGTTTTCAATTCTGAATAGAGAATTAACAGACCTTTCCATGGATGTGCCAAACTCAAATTTTTTTTTTCAATTAATTTTGGGAAAAATCATGGACTAACCACTTGTCTAAAAAAATCATTATTTTTTCCAAGTTCACCAATCCCATCGAGATATACATCAAACGAAAGGTCTATTCAATACCTACATACACCTGTAAGCCAAATCGTCCTGCGTGGTCTGGTTAGCGAAATATGGCCATCCAAAGTGATTTCACTGATTCCACAGATTTTTGAGCTTTAACTACCTAACAATGTGCTTGGGTGGCGATATTTCCGAAACCAGGCCTCTAAAAAAATCATTATTTTTTCCAAGTTCACCAATCCCATCGAGATATACATCAAACGAAAGGTCTATTCAATACCTACATACACCTGTAAGCCAAATCGTCCTGCGTGGTCTGGTTAGCGAAATATGGCCATCCAAAGTGATTTCACTGATTCCACAGATTTTTGAGCTTTAACTACCTAACAATGTGCTTGGGTGGCGATATTTCCGAAACCAGGCCTTGTAAAAGGTTGCGGTTCCCAAAATTTCTAGTCAATTTTGTAAGAGCTATTCACGGGTGAAAACCAGAAGGTTCTGGGAGTACTGGTTATCGAAATATGGCCACCCAAAGTGATTTTACTGAAAATTGACCCAAATCTAAAAAAGTCATCGGATGCGGATGGAGATATTTCCGCAACCAAGGCTCGTAACGCGTTGCGGTTTTCAATTCTGAATAGAGAATTAACAGACCTTTCCATGGATGTGCCAAACTCAAATTTTTTTTTTCAATTAATTTTGGGAAAAATCATGGACCACTTGTCTAAAAAAATCATTATTTTTTCGAAGTTCACCAATCCCATCGAGATATACATCAAACGAAAGGTCTGTTCAATACCTACACACACCTGTAAGCCAAATCGTCCTGCGTGGTCTGGTTAGCGAAATATGGCCATCCAAAGTGATTTCACTGATTCCACAGATTTTTGAGCTTTAACTACCTAACAATGTGCTTGGGTGGCGATATTTCCGAAACCAGGCCTTGTAAAAGGTTGCGGTTTCCAAAATTTCTAGTCAATTTTGTAAGAGCTATTCACGGGTGAAAACCAGAAGGTTCTGCGAGGTCTGGTTATCGAAATATGGCCACCCAAAGTGATTTTACTGAAAATTGACCCAAATCTAAAAAAGTCATCGGATGCGGATGGAGATATTTCCGCAACCAAGGCTCGTAACGCGTTGCGGTTTTCAATTCTGAATATAGAATTAACAGACCTTTCCATGGATGTGCCAAACTCAAATTTTTTTTTTCAATTAATTTTGGGAAAAATCATGGACTAACCACTTGTCTAAAAAAATCATTATTTTTTCCAAGTTCACCAATCCCATCGAGATATACATCAAACGAAAGGTCTATTCAATACCTACATACACCTGTAAGCCAAATCGTCCTGCGTGGTCTGGTTAGCGAAATATGGCCATCCAAAGTGATTTCACTGATTCCACAGATTTTTGAGCTTTAACTACCTAACAATGTGCTTGGGTGGCGATATTTCCGAAACCAGGCCTTGTAAAAGGTTGCGGTTCCCAAAATTTCTAGTCAATTTTGTAAGAGCTATTCACGGGTGAAAACCAGAAGGTTCTGAGAAGGTTCTGGGAGTACTGGTTATCGAAATATGGCCACCCAAAGTGATTTTACTGAAAATTGACCCAAATCTAAAAAAGTCATCGGATGCGGATGGAGATATTTCCGCAACCAAGGCTCGTAACGCGTTGCGGTTTTCAATTCTGAATAGAGAATTAACAGACCTTTCCATGGATGTGCCAAACTCAAATTTTTTTTTTCAATTAATTTTGGGAAAAATCATGGACCACTTGTCTAAAAAAATCATTATTTTTTCGAAGTTCACCAATCCCATCGAGATATACATCAAACGAAAGGTCTGTTCAATACCTACACACACCTGTAAGCCAAATCGTCCTGCGTGGTCTGGTTAGCGAAATATGGCCATCCAAAGTGATTTCACTGATTCCACAGATTTTTGAGCTTTAACTACCTAACAATGTGCTTGGGTGGCGATATTTCCGAAACCAGGCCTTGTAAAAGGTTGCGGTTCCCAAAATTTCTAGTCAATTTTGTAAGAGCTATTCACGGGTGAAAACCAGAAGGTTCTGGGAGTACTGGTTATCGAAATATGGCCACCCAAAGTGATTTTACTGAAAATTGACCCAAATCTAAAAAAGTCATCGGATGCGGATGGAGATATTTCCGCAACCAAGGCTCGTAACGCGTTGCGGTTTTCAATTCTGAATAGAGAATTAACAGACCTTTCCATGGATGTGCCAAACTCAAATTTTTTTTCAATTAATTTTGGGAAAAATCATGGATAACCACTTGTCTAAAAAAATCATTATTTTTTCCAAGTTCACCAATCCCATCGAGATATACATCAAACGAAAGGTCTATTCAATACCTACATACACCTGTAAGCCAAATCGTCCTGCGTGGTCTGGTTAGCGAAAGATGGCCATCCAAAGTGATTTCACTGATTCCACAGATTTTTGAGCTTTAACTACCTAACAATGTGCTTGGGTGGCGATATTTCCGAAACCAGGCCTTGTAAAAGGTTGCGGTTCCCAAAATTTCTAGTCAATTTTGTAAGAGCTAACCACTTGTCTAAAAAAATCATTATTTTTTCCAAGTTCACCAATCCCATCGAGATATACATCAAACGAAAGGTCTATTCAATACCTACATACACCTGTAAGCCAAATCGTCCTGCGTGGTCTGGTTAGCGAAATATGGCCATCCAAAGTGATTTCACTGATTCCACAGATTTTTGAGCTTTAACTACCTAACAATGTGCTTGGGTGGCGATATTTCCGAAACCAGGCCTTGTAAAAGGTTGCGGTTCCCAAAATTTCTAGTCAATTTTGTAAGAGCTATTCACGGGTGAAAACCAGAAGGTTCTGCGAGGTCTGGTTATCGAAATATGGCCACCCAAAGTGATTTTACTGAAAATTGACCCAAATCTAAAAAAGTCACCGGATGCGGATGGAGATATTTCCGCAACCAAGGCTCGTAACGCGTTGCGGTTTTCAATTCTGAATAGAGAATTAACAGACCTTTCCATGGATGTGCCAAAATCAAATTTTTTTTTTCAATTAATTTTGGGAAAAATCATGGACTAACCACTTGTCTAAAAAAATCATTATTTTTTCGAAGTTCACCAATCCCATCGAGATATACATCAAACGAAAGGTCTGTTCAATACCTACACATACCTGTAAGCCAAATCGTCCTGCGTGGTCTGGTTAGCGAAATATGGCCATCCAAAGTGATTTCACTGATTCCACAGATTTTTGAGCTTTAACTACCTAACAATGTGCTTGGATGGCGATATTTCCGAAACCAGGCCTTGTAAAAGGTTGCGGTTCCCAAAATTTCTAGTCAATTTTGTAAGAGCTATTCACGGGTGAAAACCAGAAGGTTCTGGGAGTACTGGTTATCGAAATATGGCCACCCAAAGTGATTTTACTGAAAATTGACCCAAATCTAAAAAAGTCATCGGATGCGGATGGAGATATTTCCGCAACCAAGGCTTGTAACGCGTTGCGGTTGTCAATTCTGAATACAGAATTAACAGACCTTTCCATGGATGTGCCAAACTCAAATTTTTTTTTAATTAATTTTGGGAAAAATCATGGACTAACCACTTGTCTAAAAAAATCATTATTTTTTCGAAGTTCACCAATCCCATCGAGATATACATCAAACGAAAGGTCTGTTCAATACCTACACACACCTGTAAGCCAAATCGTCCTGCGTGGTCTGGTTAGCGAAATATGGCCATCCAAAGTGATTTCACTGATTCCACAGATTTTTGAGCTTTAACTACCTAACAATGTGCTTGGGTGGCGATATTTCCGAAACCAGGCCTTGTAAAAGGTTGCGGTTCCCAAAATTTCTAGTCAATTTTGTAAGAGCTATTCACGGGTGAAAACCAGAAGGTTCTGGGAGTACTGGTTATCGAAATATGGCCACCCAAAGTGATTTTACTGAAAATTGACCCAAATCTAAAAAAGTCATCGGATGCGGATGGAGATATTTCCGCAACCAAGGCTCGTAACGCGTTGCGGTTTTCAATTCTGAATAGAGAATTAACAGACCTTTCCATGGATGTGCCAAACTCAAATTTTTTTTCAATTAATTTTGGGAAAAATCATGGATAACCACTTGTCTAAAAAAATCATTATTTTTTCCAAGTTCACCAATCCCATCGAGATATACATCAAACGAAAGGTCTATTCAATACCTACATACACCTGTAAGCCAAATCGTCCTGCGTGGTCTGGTTAGCGAAATATGGCCATCCAAAGTGATTTCACTGATTCCACAGATTTTTGAGCTTTAACTACCTAACAATGTGCTTGGGTGGCGATATTTCCGAAACCAGGCCTTGTAAAAGGTTGCGGTTCCCAAAATTTCTAGTCAATTTTGTAAGAGCTATTCACGGGTGAAAACCAGAAGGTTCTGGGAGTACTGGTTATCGAAATATGGCCACCCAAAGTGATTTTACTGAAAATTGACCCAAATCTAAAAAAGTCATCGGATGCGGATGGAGATATTTCCGCAACCAAGGCTCGTAACGCGTTTTTTCAATTAATTTTGGGAAAAATCATGGACTAACCACTTGTCTAAAAAAATCATTATTTTTTCGAAGTTCACCAATCCCATCGAGATATACATCAAACGAAAGGTCTGTTCAATACCTACACACACCTGTAAGCCAAATCGTCCTGCGTGGTCTGGTTAGCGAAATATGGCCATCCAAAGTGATTTCACTGATTCCACAGATTTTTGAGCTTTAACTACCTAACAATGTGCTTGGGTGGCGATATTTCCGAAACCAGGCCTTGTAAAAGGTTGCGGTTCCCAAAATTTCTAGTCAATTTTGTAAGAGCTATTCACGGGTGAAAACCAGAAGGTTCTGGGAGTACTGGTTATCGAAATATGGCCACCCAAAGTGATTTTACTGAAAATTGACCCAAATCTAAAAAAGTCACCGGATGCGGATGGAGATATTTCCGCAACCAAGGCTCGTAACGCGTTGCGGTTTTCAATTCTAAATAGAGAATTAACAGACCTTTCCATGGATGTGCCAAAATCAAATTTTTTTTTTTCAATTAATTTTGGGAAAAATCATGGACTAACCACTTGTCTAAAAAAATCATTATTTTTTCGAAGTTCACCAATCCCATCGAGATATACATCAAACGAAAGGTCTGTTCAATACCTACACATACCTGTAAGCCAAATCGTCCTGCGTGGTCTGGTTAGCGAAATATGGCCATCCAAAGTGATTTCACTGATTCCACAGATTTTTGAGCTTTAACTACCTAACAATGTGCTTGGATGGCGATATTTCCGAAACCAGGCCTTGTAAAAGGTTGCGGTTCCCAAAATTTCTAGTCAATTTTGTAAGAGCTATTCACGGGTGAAAACCAGAAGGTTCTGGGAGTACTGGTTATCGAAATATGGCCACCCAAAGTGATTTTACTGAAAATTGACCCAAATCTAAAAAAGTCATCGGATGCGGATGGAGATATTTCCGCAACCAAGGCTTGTAACGCGTTGCGGTTGTCAATTCTGAATACAGAATTAACAGACCTTTCCATGGATGTGCCAAACTCAAATTTTTTTTTAATTAATTTTGGGAAAAATCATGGACTAACCACTTGTCTAAAAAAATCATTATTTTTTCGAAGTTCACCAATCCCATCGAGATATACATCAAACGAAAGGTCTGTTCAATACCTACACACACCTGTAAGCCAAATCGTCCTGCGTGGTCTGGTTAGCGAAATATGGCCATCCAAAGTGATTTCACTGATTCCACAGATTTTTGAGCTTTAACTACCTAACAATGTGCTTGGGTGGCGATATTTCCGAAACCAGGCCTTGTAAAAGGTTGCGGTTCCCAAAATTTCTAGTCAATTTTGTAAGAGCTATTCACGGGTGAAAACCAGAAGGTTCTGGGAGTACTGGTTATCGAAATATGGCCACCCAAAGTGATTTTACTGAAAATTGACCCAAATCTAAAAAAGTCATCGGATGCGGATGGAGATATTTCCGCAACCAAGGCTCGTAACGCGTTTTTTCAATTAATTTTGGGAAAAATCATGGACTAACCACTTGTCTAAAAAAATCATTATTTTTTCGAAGTTCACCAATCCCATCGAGATATACATCAAACGAAAGGTCTGTTCAATACCTACACACACCTGTAAGCCAAATCGTCCTGCGTGGTCTGGTTAGCGAAATATGGCCATCCAAAGTGATTTCACTGATTCCACAGATTTTTGAGCTTTAACTACCTAACAATGTGCTTGGGTGGCGATATTTCCGAAACCAGGCCTTGTAAAAGGTTGCGGTTCCCAAAATTTCTAGTCAATTTTGTAAGAGCTATTCACGGGTGAAAACCAGAAGGTTCTGCGAGGTCTGGTTATCGAAATATGGCCACCCAAAGTGATTTTACTGAAAATTGACCCAAATCTAAAAAAGTCATCGGATGCGGATGGAGATATTTCCGCAACCAAGGCTCGTAACGCGTTGCGGTTTTCAATTCTGAATAGAGAATTAACAGACCTTTCCATCAATGTGCCAAACTCAAATTTTTTTTTTCAATTAATTTTGGGAAAAATCATGGACTAACCACTTGTCTATAAAAATCATTATTTTTTCGAAGTTCACCAATCCCATCGAGATATACATCAAACGAAAGGTCTGTTCAATACCTACACACACCTGTAAGCCAAATCGTCCTGCGTGGTCTGGTTAGCGAAATATGGCCATCCAAAGTGATTTCACTGATTCCACAGATTTTTGAGCTTTAACTACCTAACAATGTGCTTGGGTGGCGATATTTCCGAAACCAGGCCTTGTAAAAGGTTGCGGTTTCCAAAATTTCTAGTCAATTTTCTAAGAGCTATTCACGGGTGAAAACCAGAAGGTTCTGCGAGGTCTGGTTATCGAAATATGGCCACCCAAAGTGATTTTACTGAAAATTGACCCAAATCTAAAAAAGTCATCGGATGCGGATGGAGATATTTCCGCAACCAAGGCTCGTAACCCGTTGCGGTTTTCAATTCTGAATAGAGAATTAACAGACCTTTCCATGGATGTGCCAAACTCAAATTTTTTTTTCAATTAATTTTGGGAAAAATCATGGACTAACCACTTGTCTATAAAAATCATTATTTTTTCGAAGTTCACCAATCCTATCGAGATATACATCAAACGAAAGGTCTGTTCAATACCTACACACACCTGTAAGCCAAATCGTCCTGCGTGGTCTGGTTAGCGAAATATGGCCATCCAAAGTGATTTCACTGATTCCACAGATTTTTGAGCTTTAACTACCTAACAATGTGCTTGGGTGGCGATATTTCCGAAACCAGGCCTTGTAAAAGGTTGCGGTTCCCAAAATTTCTAGTCAATTTTGTAAGAGCTATTCACGGGTGAAAACCAGAAGGTTCTGGGAGTACTGGTTATCGAAATATGGCCACCCAAAGTGATTTTACTGAAAATTGACCCAAATCAAAAAAAGTCATCGGATGCGGATGGAGATATTTCCGCAACCAAGGCTCGTAACCCGTTGCGGTTTTCAATTCTGAATAGAGAATTAACAGACCTTTCCATGGATGTGCCAAACTCAAATTTTTTTTTTTTCAATTAATTTTGGGAAAAATCATGGACACCACTTGTCTATAAAAATCATTATTTTTTCGAAGTTCACCAATCCCATCGAGATATACATCAAACGAAAGATCTGTTCAATACCTACACACACCTGTAAGCCAAATTGTCCTGCGTGGTCTGGTTAGCGAAATATGGCAATCCAAAGTGATTTCACTGATTCTACAGATTTTTGAGCTTTAACTACCTAACAATGTGCTTGGGTGGCGATATTTCCGAAACCAGTCCTTGTAAAAGGTTGCGGTTTCCAAAATTTCTAGTCAATTTTGTAAGAGCTATTCACGGGTGAAAACCAGAAGGTTCTGGGAGTACTGGTTATCGAAATATGGCCACCCAAAGTGATTTTACTGAAAATTGACCCAAATCTAAAAAAGTCATCGGATGCGGATGAAGATATTTCCGCAACCAAGGCTCGTAACCCGTTGCGGTTTTCAATTCTGAATAGAGAATTAACAGACCTTTCCATGGATGTGCCAAACTCAATTTTTTTTTTCAATTAATTTTGGGAAAAATCATGGACTAACCACTTGTCTAAAAAAATCATTATTTTTTCCAAGTTCACCAATCCCATCGAGATATACATCAAACGAAAGGTCTATTCAATACCTACATACACCTGTAAGCCAAATCGTCCTGCGTGATCTGGTTAGCGAAATATGGCCATCCAAAGTGATTTCACTGATTCCACAGATTTTTGAGCTTTAACTACCTAACAATGTGCTTGGGTGGCGGTATTTCCGAAACCAGGCCTTGTAAAAGGTTGCGGTTCCCAAAATTTCTAGTCAATTTTGTAAGAGCTATTCACGGGTGAAAACCAGAAGGTTCTGGGAGTACTGGTTATCGAAATATGGCCACCCAAAGTGATTTTACTGAAAATTGACCCAAATCTAAAAAAGTCATCGGATGCGGATGGAGATATTTCCGCAACCAAGGCTCGTAACGCGTTTTTTCAATTAATTTTGGGAAAAATCATGGACTAACCACTTGTCTAAAAAAATCATTATTTTTTCGAAGTTCACCAATCCCATCGAGATATACATCAAACGAAAGGTCTGTTCAATACCTACACACACCTGTAAGCCAAATCGTCCTGCGTGGTCTGGTTAGCGAAATATGGCCATCCAAAGTGATTTCACTGATTCCACAGATTTTTGAGCTTTAACTACCTAACAATGTGCTTGGGTGGCGATATTTCCGAAACCAGGCCTTGTAAAAGGTTGCGGTTCCCAAAATTTCTAGTCAATTTTGTAAGAGCTATTCACGGGTGAAAACCAGAAGGTTCTGGGAGTACTGGTTATCGAAATATGGCCACCCAAAGTGATTTTACTGAAAATTGACCCAAATCTAAAAAAGTCATCGGATGCGGATGGAGATATTTCCGCAACCAAGGCTCGTAACGCGTTGCGGTTTTCAATTCTGAATAGAGAATTAACAGACCTTTCCATCAATGTGCCAAACTCAAATTTTTTTTTTCAATTAATTTTGGGAAAAATCATGGACTAACCACTTGTCTATAAAAATCATTATTTTTTCGAAGTTCACCAATCCCATCGAGATATACATCAAACGAAAGGTCTGTTCAATACCTACACACACCTGTAAGCCAAATCGTCCTGCGTGGTCTGGTTAGCGAAATATGGCCATCCAAAGTGATTTCACTGATTCCACAGATTTTTGAGCTTTAACTACCTAACAATGTGCTTGGGTGGCGATATTTCCGAAACCAGGCCTTGTAAAAGGTTGCGGTTTCCAAAATTTCTAGTCAATTTTGTAAGAGCTATTCACGGGTGAAAACCAGAAGGTTCTGCGAGGTCTGGTTATCGAAATATGGCCATCCAAAGTGATTTCACTGATTCCACAGATTTTTGAGCTTTAACTACCTAACAATGTGCTTGGGTGGCGATATTTCCGAAACCAGGCCTTGTAAAAGGTTGCGGTTCCCAAAATTTCTAGTCAATTTTGTAAGAGCTATTCACGGGTGAAAACCAGAAGGTTCTGGGAGTACTGGTTATCGAAATATGGCCACCCAAAGTGATTTTACTGAAAATTGACCCAAATCTAAAAAAGTCATCGGATGCGGATGGAGATATTTCCGCAACCCAGGCTCGTAACGCGTTGCGGTTTTCAATTCTGAATAGAGAATTAACAGACCTTTCCATCAATGTGCCAAACTCAAATTTTTTTTTTCAATTAATTTTGGGAAAAATCATGGACTAACCACTTGTCTATAAAAATCATTATTTTTTCGAAGTTCACCAATCCCATCGAGATATACATCAAACGAAAGGTCTGTTCAATACCTACACACACCTGTAAGCCAAATCGTCCTGCGTGGTCTGGTTAGCGAAATATGGCCATCCAAAGTGATTTCACTGATTCCACAGATTTTTGAGCTTTAACTACCTAACAATGTGCTTGGGTGGCGATATTTCCGAAACCAGGCCTTGTAAAAGGTTGCGGTTCCCAAAATTTCTAGTCAATTTTGTAAGAGCTATTCACGGGTGAAAACCAGAAGGTTCTGGGAGTACTGGTTATCGAAATATGGCCACCCAAAGTGATTTTACTGAAAATTGACCCAAATCAAAAAAAGTCATCGGATGCGGATGGAGATATTTCCGCAACCAAGGCTCGTAACCCGTTGCGGTTTTCAATTCTGAATAGAGAATTAACAGACCTTTCCATGGATGTGCCAAACTCAAATTTTTTTTTTTTCAATTAATTTTGGGAAAAATCATGGACACCACTTGTCTATAAAAATCATTATTTTTTCGAAGTTCACCAATCCCATCGAGATATACATCAAACGAAAGATCTGTTCAATACCTACACACACCTGTAAGCCAAATTGTCCTGCGTGGTCTGGTTAGCGAAATATGGCAATCCAAAGTGATTTCACTGATTCTACAGATTTTTGAGCTTTAACTACCTAACAATGTGCTTGGGTGGCGATATTTCCGAAACCAGTCCTTGTAAAAGGTTGCGGTTTCCAAAATTTCTAGTCAATTTTGTAAGAGCTATTCACGGGTGAAAACCAGAAGGTTCTGCGAGGTCTGGTTATCGAAATATGGCCACCCAAAGTGATTTTACTGAAAATTGACCCAAATCTAAAAAAGTCATCGGATGCGGATGAAGATATTTCCGCAACCAAGGCTCGTAACCCGTTGCGGTTTTCAATTCTGAATAGAGAATTAACAGACCTTTCCATGGATGTGCCAAACTCAAATTTTTTTTTCAATTAATTTTGGGAAAAATCATGGACTAACCACTTGTCTACAAAAATCATTATTTTTTCGAAGTTCACCAATCTCATCGAGATATACATCAAACGAAAGGTCTGTTCAATACCTACACACACCTGTAAGCCAAATCGTCCTGCGTGGTCTGGTTAGCGAAATATGGCCATCCAAAGTGATTTCACTGATTCCACAGATTTTTGAGCTTTAACTACCTAACAATGTGCTTGGGTGGCGGTATTTCCGAAACCAGGCCTTGTAAAAGGTTGCGGTTCCCAAAATTTCTAGTCAATTTTGTAAGAGCTATTCACGGGTGAAAACCAGAAGGTTCTGGGAGTACTGGTTATCGAAATATGGCCACCCAAAGTGATTTTACTGAAAATTGACCCAAATCTAAAAAAGTCATCGGATGCGGATGGAGATATTTCCGCAACCAAGGCTCGTAACGCGTTGCGGTTTTCAATTCTGAATAGAGAATTAACAGACCTTTCCATCAATGTGCCAAACTCAAATTTTTTTTTTCAATTAATTTTGGGAAAAATCATGGACTAACCACTTGTCTATAAAAATCATTATTTTTTCGAAGTTCACCAATCCCATCGAGATATACATCAAACGAAAGGTCTGTTCAATACCTACACACACCTGTAAGCCAAATCGTCCTGCGTGGTCTGGTTAGCGAAATATGGCCATCCAAAGTGATTTCACTGATTCCACAGATTTTTGAGCTTTAACTACCTAACAATGTGCTTGGGTGGCGATATTTCCGAAACCAGGCCTTGTAAAAGGTTGCGGTTTCCAAAATTTCTAGTCAATTTTCTAAGAGCTATTCACGGGTGAAAACCAGAAGGTTCTGCGAGGTCTGGTTATCGAAATATGGCCATCCAAAGTGATTTCACTGATTCCACAGATTTTTGAGCTTTAACTACCTAACAATGTGCTTGGGTGGCGATATTTCCGAAACCAGGCCTTGTAAAAGGTTGCGGTTCCCAAAATTTCTAGTCAATTTTGTAAGAGCTATTCACGGGTGAAAACCAGAAGGTTCTGGGAGTACTGGTTATCGAAATATGGCCACCCAAAGTGATTTTACTGAAAATTGACCCAAATCTAAAAAAGTCATCGGATGCGGATGGAGATATTTCCGCAACCAAGGCTCGTAACGCGTTGCGGTTTTCAATTCTGAATAGAGAATTAACAGACCTTTCCATCAATGTGCCAAACTCAAATTTTTTTTTTCAATTAATTTTGGGAAAAATCATGGACTAACCACTTGTCTATAAAAATCATTATTTTTTCGAAGTTCACCAATCCCATCGAGATATACATCAAACGAAAGGTCTGTTCAATACCTACACACACCTGTAAGCCAAATCGTCCTGCGTGGTCTGGTTAGCGAAATATGGCCATCCAAAGTGATTTCACTGATTCCACAGATTTTTGAGCTTTAACTACCTAACAATGTGCTTGGGTGGCGATATTTCCGAAACCAGGCCTTGTAAAAGGTTGCGGTTTCCAAAATTTCTAGTCAATTTTCTAAGAGCTATTCACGGGTGAAAACCAGAAGGTTCTGCGAGGTCTGGTTATCGAAATATGGCCATCCAAAGTGATTTCACTGATTCCACAGATTTTTGAGCTTTAACTACCTAACAATGTGCTTGGGTGGCGATATTTCCGAAACCAGGCCTTGTAAAAGGTTGCGGTTCCCAAAATTTCTAGTCAATTTTGTAAGAGCTATTCACGGGTGAAAACCAGAAGGTTCTGGGAGTACTGGTTATCGAAATATGGCCACCCAAAGTGATTTTACTGAAAATTGACCCAAATCTAAAAAAGTCATCGGATGCGGATGGAGATATTTCCGCAACCAAGGCTCGTAACGCGTTTTTTCAATTAATTTTGGGAAAAATCATGGACTAACCACTTCTCTAAAAAAATCATTATTTTTTCGAAGTTCACCAATCCCATCGAGATATACATCAAACGAAAGGTCTGTTCAATACCTACACACACCTGTAAGCCAAATCGTCCTGCGTGGTCTGGTTAGCGAAATATGGCCATCCAAAGTGATTTCACTGATTCCACAGATTTTTGAGCTTTAACTACCTAACAATGTGCTTGGGTGGCGATATTTCCGAAACCAGGCCTTGTAAAAGGTTGCGGTTCCCAAAATTTCTAGTCAATTTTGTAAGAGCTATTCACGGGTGAAAACCAGAAGGTTCTGGGAGTACTGGTTATCGAAATATGGCCACCCAAAGTGATTTTACTGAAAATTGACCCAAATCTAAAAAAGTCATCGGATGCGGATGGAGATATTTCCGCAACCAAGGCTCGTAACGCGTTGCGGTTTTCAATTCTGAATAGAGAATTAACAGACCTTTCCATCAATGTGCCAAACTCAAATTTTTTTTTTCAATTAATTTTGGGAAAAATCATGGACTAACCACTTGTCTATAAAAATCATTATTTTTTCGAAGTTCACCAATCCCATCGAGATATACATCAAACGAAAGGTCTGTTCAATACCTACACACACCTGTAAGCCAAATCGTCCTGCGTGGTCTGGTTAGCGAAATATGGCCATCCAAAGTGATTTCACTGATTCCACAGATTTTTGAGCTTTAACTACCTAACAATGTGCTTGGGTGGCGATATTTCCGAAACCAGGCCTTGTAAAAGGTTGCGGTTTCCAAAATTTCTAGTCAATTTTCTAAGAGCTATTCACGGGTGAAAACCAGAAGGTTCTGCGAGGTCTGGTTATCGAAATATGGCCATCCAAAGTGATTTCACTGATTCCACAGATTTTTGAGCTTTAACTACCTAACAATGTGCTTGGGTGGCGATATTTCCGAAACCAGGCCTTGTAAAAGGTTGCGGTTCCCAAAATTTCTAGTCAATTTTGTAAGAGCTATTCACGGGTGAAAACCAGAAGGTTCTGGGAGTACTGGTTATCGAAATATGGCCACCCAAATTGATTTTACTGAAAATTGACCCAAATCTAAAAAAGTCATCGGATGCGGATGGAGATATTTCCGCAACCAAGGCTCGTAACGCGTTTTTTCAATTAATTTTGGGAAAAATCATGGACTAACCACTTGTCTAAAAAAATCATTATTTTTTCGAAGTTCACCAATCCCATCGAGATATACATCAAACGAAAGGTCTGTTCAATACCTACACACACCTGTAAGCCAAATCGTCCTGCGTGGTCTGGTTAGCGAAATATGGCCATCCAAAGTGATTTCACTGATTCCACAGATTTTTGAGCTTTAACTACCTAACAATGTGCTTGGGTGGCGATATTTCCGAAACCAGGCCTTGTAAAAGGTTGCGGTTCCCAAAATTTCTAGTCAATTTTGTAAGAGCTATTCACGGGTGAAAACCAGAAGGTTCTGGGAGTACTGGTTATCGAAATATGGCCACCCAAAGTGATTTTACTGAAAATTGACCCAAATCTAAAAAAGTCATCGGATGCGGATGGAGATATTTCCGCAACCAAGGCTCGTAACGCGTTGCGGTTTTCAATTCTGAATAGAGAATTAACAGACCTTTCCATCAATGTGCCAAACTCAAATTTTTTTTTTCAATTAATTTTGGGAAAAATCATGGACTAACCACTTGTCTATAAAAATCATTATTTTTTCGAAGTTCACCAATCTCATCGAGATATACATCAAACGAAAGGTCTGTTCAATACCTACACACACCTGTAAGCCAAATCGTCCTGCGTGGTCTGGTTAGCGAAATATGGCCATCCAAAGTGATTTCACTGATTCCACAGATTTTTGAGCTTTAACTACCTAACAATGTGCTTGGGTGGCGATATTTCCGAAACCAGGCCTTGTAAAAGGTTGCGGTTCCCAAAATTTCTAGTCAATTTTGTAAGAGCTATTCACGGGTGAAAACCAGAAGGTTCTGGGAGTACTGGTTATCGAAATATGGCCACCCAAAGTGATTTTACTGAAAATTGACCCAAATCTAAAAAAGTCATCGGATGCGGATGGAGATATTTCCGCAACCAAGGCTCGTAACGCGTTGCGGTTTTCAATTCTGAATAGAGAATTAACAGACCTTTCCATGGATGTGCCAAACTCAAATTTTTTTTTTCAATTAATTTTGGGAAAAATCATGGACTAACCACTTGTCTAAAAAAATCATTATTTTTTCCAAGTTCACCAATCCCATCGAGATATACATCAAACGAAAGGTCTATTCAATACCTACATACACCTGTAAGCCAAATCGTCCTGCGTGGTCTGGTTAGCGAAATATGGCCATCCAAAGTGATTTCACTGATTCCACAGATTTTTGAGCTTTAACTACCTAACAATGTGCTTGGGTGGCGATATTTCCGAAACCAGGCCTTGTAAAAGGTTGCGGTTCCCAAAATTTCTAGTCAATTTTGTAAGAGCTATTCACGGGTGAAAACCAGAAGGTTCTGGGAGTACTGGTTATCGAAATATGGCCACCCAAAGTGATTTTACTGAAAATTGACCCAAATCTAAAAAAGTCATCGGATGCGGATGGAGATATTTCCGCAACCAAGGCTCGTAACGCGTTGCGGTTTTCAATTCTGAATAGAGAATTAACAGACCTTTCCATGGATGTGCCAAACTCAATTTTTTTTTTTCAATTAATTTTGGGAAAAATCATGGACTAACCACTTGTCTACAAAAATCATTATTTTTTCGAAGTTCACCAATCTCATCGAGATATACATCAAACGAAAGGTCTGTTCAATACCTACACACACCTGTAAGCCAAATCGTCCTGCGTGGTCTGGTTAGCGAAATATGGCCATCCAAAGTGATTTCACTGATTCCACAGATTTTTGAGCTTTAACTACCTAACAATGTGCTTGGGTGGCGATATTTCCGAAACCAGGCCTTGTAAAATGTTGCGGTTTCCAAAATTTCTAGTCAATTTTGTAAGAGCTATTCACGGGTGAAAACCAGAAGGTTCTGCGAGGTCTGGTTATCGAAATATGGCCACCCAAAGTGATTTTACTGAAAATTGACCCAAATCTAAAAAAGCCATCGGATGCGGATGGAGATATTTCCGCAACCAAGGCTCGTAACCCGTTGCGGTTTTCAATTCTGAATAGAGAATTAACAGACCTTTCCATGGATGTGCCAAACTCAAATTTTTTTTTTCAATTAATTTTGGGAAAAATCATGGACTAACCACTTGTCTATAAAAATCATTATTTTTTCGAAGTTCACCAATCCCATCGAGATATACATCAAACGAATGGTCTGTTCAATACCTACACACACCTGTAAGCCAAATCGTCCTGCGTGGTCTGGTTAGCGAAATATGGCCATCCAAAGTGATTTCACTGATTCCACAGATTTTTGAGCTTTAACTACCTAACAATGTGCTTGGGTGGCGATATTTCCGAAACCAGGCCTTGTAAAAGGTTGCGGTTCCCAAAATTTCTAGTCAATTTTGTAAGAGCTATTCACGGGTGAAAACCAGAAGGTTCTGGGAGTACTGGTTATCGAAATATGGCCACCCAAAGTGATTTTACTGAAAATTGACCCAAATCTAAAAAAGTCATCGGATGCGGATGGAGATATTTCCGCAACCAAGGCTCGTAACGCGTTGCGGTTTTCAATTCTGAATAGAGAATTAACAGACCTTTCCATGGATGTGCCAAACTCAATTTTTTTTTTCAATTAATTTTGGGAAAAATCATGGACTAACCACTTGTCTACAAAAATCATTATTTTTTCGAAGTTCACCAATCTCATCGAGATATACATCAAACGAAAGGTCTGTTCAATACCTACACACACCTGTAAGCCAAATCGTCCTGCGTGGTCTGGTTAGCGAAATATGGCCATCCAAAGTGATTTCACTGATTCCACAGATTTTTGAGCTTTAACTACCTAACAATGTGCTTGGGTGGCGATATTTCCGAAACCAGGCCTTGTAAAATGTTGCGGTTTCCAAAATTTCTAGTCAATTTTGTAAGAGCTATTCACGGGTGAAAACCAGAAGGTTCTGCGAGGTCTGGTTATCGAAATATGGCCACCCAAAGTGATTTTACTGAAAATTGACCCAAATCTAAAAAAGCCATCGGATGCGGATGGAGATATTTCCGCAACCAAGGCTCGTAACCCGTTGCGGTTTTCAATTCTGAATAGAGAATTAACAGACCTTTCCATGGATGTGCCAAACTCAAATTTTTTTTTTCAATTAATTTTGGGAAAAATCATGGACTAACCACTTGTCTATAAAAATCATTATTTTTTCGAAGTTCACCAATCCCATCGAGATATACAT
Source organism: Chrysotoxum bicinctum (assembly GCA_911387755.1). Lineage (NCBI taxonomy): Eukaryota > Metazoa > Arthropoda > Insecta > Diptera > Syrphidae > Chrysotoxum > Chrysotoxum bicinctum. The sequence goes on from OU426990.1 coordinate 81,629,155, forward strand.
CAAACGAAAGGTCTGTTCAATACCTACACACACCTGTAAGCCAAATCGTCCTGCGTGGTCTGGTTAGCGAAATATGGCCATCCAAAGTGATTTCACTGATTCCACAGATTTTTGAGCTTTAACTACCTAACAATGTGCTTGGGTGGCGATATTTCCGAAACCAGGCCTTGTAAAAGGTTGCGGTTCCCAAAATTTCTAGTCAATTTTGTAAGAGCTATTCACGGGTGAAAACCAGAAGGTTCTGGGAGTACTGGTTATCGAAATATGGCCACCCAAAGTGATTTTACTGAAAATTGACCCAAATCTAAAAAAGTCATCGGATGCGGATGGAGATATTTCCGCAACCAAGGCTCGTAACGCGTTGCGGTTTTCAATTCTGAATAGAGAATTAACAGACCTTTCCATGGATGTGCCAAACTCAAATTTTTTTTTTCAATTAATTTTGGGAAAAATCATGGACTAACCACTTGTCTAAAAAAATCATTATTTTTTCCAAGTTCACCAATCCCATCGAGATATACATCAAACGAAAGGTCTATTCAATACCTACATACACCTGTAAGCCAAATCGTCCTGCGTGGTCTGGTTAGCGAAATATGGCCATCCAAAGTGATTTCACTGATTCCACAGATTTTTGAGCTTTAACTACCTAACAATGTGCTTGGGTGGCGATATTTCCGAAACCAGGCCTTGTAAAAGGTTGCGGTTCCCAAAATTTCTAGTCAATTTTGTAAGAGCTATTCACGGGTGAAAACCAGAAGGTTCTGGGAGTACTGGTTATCGAAATATGGCCACCCAAAGTGATTTTACTGAAAATTGACCCAAATCTAAAAAAGTCATCGGATGCGGATGGAGATATTTCCGCAACCAAGGCTCGTAACGCGTTGCGGTTTTCAATTCTGAATAGAGAATTAACAGACCTTTCCATGGATGTGCCAAATTCAATTTTTTTTTTTCAATTAATTTTGGGAAAAATCATGGACTAACCACTTGTCTACAAAAATCATTATTTTTTCGAAGTTCACCAATCTCATCGAGATATACATCAAACGAAAGGTCTGTTCAATACCTACACACACCTGTAAGCCAAATCGTCCTGCGTGGTCTGGTTAGCGAAATATGGCCATCCAAAGTGATTTCACTGATTCCACAGATTTTTGAGCTTTAACTACCTAACAATGTGCTTGGGTGGCGATATTTCCGAAACCAGGCCTTGTAAAATGTTGCGGTTTCCAAAATTTCTAGTCAATTTTGTAAGAGCTATTCACGGGTGAAAACCAGAAGGTTCTGCGAGGTCTGGTTATCGAAATATGGCCACCCAAAGTGATTTTACTGAAAATTGACCCAAATCTAAAAAAGCCATCGGATGCGGATGGAGATATTTCCGCAACCAAGGCTCGTAACCCGTTGCGGTTTTCAATTCTGAATAGAGAATTAACAGACCTTTCCATGGATGTGCCAAACTCAAATTTTTTTTTTCAATTAATTTTGGGAAAAATCATGGACTAACCACTTGTCTATAAAAATCATTATTTTTTCGAAGTTCACCAATCCCATCGAGATATACATCAAACGAATGGTCTGTTCAATACCTACACACACCTGTAAGCCAAATCGTCCTGCGTGGTCTGGTTAGCGAAATATGGCCATCCAAAGTGATTTCACTGATTCCACAGATTTTTGAGCTTTAACTACCTAACAATGTGCTTGGGTGGCGATATTTCCGAAACCAGGCCTTGTAAAAGGTTGCGGTTTCCAAAATTTCTAGTCAATTTTGTAAGAGCTATTCACGGGTGAAAACCAGAAGGTTCTGCGAGGTCTGGTTATCGAAATATGGCCACCCAAAGTGATTTTACTGAAAATTGACCCAAATCTAAAAAAGTCATCGGATGCGGATGGAGATATTTCCGCAACCAAGGCTCGTAACGCGTTGCGGTTTTCAATTCTGAATAGAGAATTAACAGACCTTTCCATGGATGTGCCAAACTCAATTTTTTTTTTCAATTAATTTTGGGAAAAATCATGGACTAACCACTTGTCTAAAAAAATCATTATTTTTTCCAAGTTCACCAATCCCATCGAGATATACATCAAACGAAAGGTCTGTTCAATACCTACACACACCTGTAAGCCAAATCGTCCTGCGTGGTCTGGTTAGCGAAATATGGCCATCCAAAGTGATTTCACTGATTCCACAGATTTTTGAGCTTTAACTACCTAACAATGTGCTTGGGTGGCGATATTTCCGAAACCAGGCCTTGTAAAAGGTTGCGGTTCCCAAAATTTCTAGTCAATTTTGTAAGAGCTATTCACGGGTGAAAACCAGAAGGTTCTGGGAGTACTGGTTATCGAAATATGGCCACCCAAAGTGATTTTACTGAAAATTGACCCAAATCTAAAAAAGTCATCGGATGCGGATGGAGATATTTCCGCAACCAAGGCTCGTAACGCGTTGCGGTTTTCAATTCTGAATAGAGAATTAACAGACCTTTCCATCAATGTGCCAAACTCAAATTTTTTTTTTCAATTAATTTTGGGAAAAATCATGGACTAACCACTTGTCTATAAAAATCATTATTTTTTCCAAGTTCACCAATCCCATCGAGATATACATCAAACGAAAGGTCTGTTCAATACCTACACACACCTGTAAGCCAAATCGTCCTGCGTGGTCTGGTTAGCGAAATATGGCCATCCAAAGTGATTTCACTGATTCCACAGATTTTTGAGCTTTAACTACCTAACAATGTGCTTGGGTGGCGATATTTCCGAAACCAGGCCTTGTAAAAGGTTGCGGTTTCCAAAATTTCTAGTCAATTTTGTAAGAGCTATTCACGGGTGAAAACCAGAAGGTTCTGCGAGGTCTGGTTATCGAAATATGGCCACCCAAAGTGATTTTACTGAAAATTGACCCCAATCTAAAAAAGTCATCGGATGCGGATGGAGATATTTCCGCAACCAAGGCTCGTAACGCGTTGCGGTTTTCAATTCTGAATAGAGAATTAACAGACCTTTCCATGGATGTGCCAAACTCAAATTTTTTTTTTCAATTAATTTTGGGAAAAATCATGGACTAACCACTTGTCTAAAAAAATCATTATTTTTTCGAAGTTCACCAATCCCATCGAGATATACATCAAACGAAAGGTCTGTTCAATACCTACATACACCTGTAAGCCAAATCGTTCTGCGTGGTCTGGTTAGCGAAATATGGCCATCCAAAGTGATTTCACTGATTCCACAGATTTTTGAGCTTTAACTACCTAACAATGTGCTTGGGTGGCGATATTTCCGAAACCAGGCCTTGTAAAAGGTTGCGGTTTCCAAAATTTCTAGTCAATTTTGTAAGAGCTATTCACGGGTGAAAACCAGAAGGTTCTGCGAGGTCTGGTTATCGAAATATGGCCACCCAAAGTGATTTTACTGAAAATTGACCCAAATCTAAAAAAGTCATCGGATGCGGATGGAGATATTTCCGCAACCAAGGCTCGTAACGCGTTGCGGTTTTCAATTCTGAATAGAGAATTAACAGACCTTTCCATGGATGTGCCAAACTCAAATTTTTTTTTTCAATTAATTTTGGGAAAAATCATGGACTAACCACTTGTCTAAAAAAATCATTATTTTTTCGAAGTTCACCAATCCCATCGAGATATACATCAAACGAAAGGTCTGTTCAATACCTACATACACCTGTAAGCCAAATCGTTCTGCGTGGTCTGGTTAGCGAAATATGGCCATCCAAAGTGATTTCACTGATTCCACAGATTTTTGAGCTTTAACTACCTAACAATGTGCTTGGGTGGCGATATTTCCGAAACCAGGCCTTGTAAAAGGTTGCGGTTTCCAAAATTTCTAGTCAATTTTGTAAGAGCTATTCACGGGTGAAAACCAGAAGGTTCTGCGAGGTCTGGTTATCGAAATATGGCCACCCAAAGTGATTTTACTGAAAATTGACCCAAATCTAAAAAAGTCATCGGATGCGGATGGAGATATTTCCGCAACCAAGGCTCGTAACGCGTTGCGGTTTTCAATTCTGAATAGAGAATTAACAGACCTTTCCATGGATGTGCCAAACTCAAATTTTTTTTTTCAATTAATTTTGGGAAAAATCATGGACTAACCACTTGTCTAAAAAAATCATTATTTTTTCGAAGTTCACCAATCCCATCGAGATATACATCAAACGAAAGGTCTGTTCAATACCTACATACACCTGTAAGCCAAATCGTTCTGCGTGGTCTGGTTAGCGAAATATGGCCATCCAAAGTGATTTCACTGATTCCACAGATTTTTGAGCTTTAACTACCTAACAATGTGCTTGGGTGGCGATATTTCCGAAACCAGGCCTTGTAAAAGGTTGCGGTTCCCAACATTTCTAGTCAATTTTGTAAGAGCTATTCACGGGTGAAAACCAGAAGGTTCTGGGAGTACTGGTTATCGAAATATGGCCACCCAAAGTGATTTTACTGAAAATTGACCCAAATCTAAAAAAGTCATCGGATGCGGATGGAGATATTTCCGCAACCAAGGCTCGTAACGCGTTGCGGTTTTCAATTCTGAATAGAGAATTAACAGACCTTTCGATGGATGTGCCAAACTCAATTTTTTTTTTTCAATTAATTTTGGGAAAAATCATGGACTAACCATTTGTCTATAAAAATCATTATTTTTTCGAAGTTCACCAATCTCATCGAGATATACATCAAACGAATGGTCTGTTCAATACCTACACACACCTGTAAGCCAAATCGTTCTGCGTGGTCTGGTTAGCGAAATATGGCCATCCAAAGTGATTTCACTGATTCCTCAGATTTTTGAGCTTTAACTACCTAACAATGTGCTTGGGTGGCGATATTTCCGAAACCAGGCCTTGTAAAAGGTTGCGGTTCCCAAAATTTCTAGTCAATTTTGTAAGAGCTATTCACGGTTGGAAACCAGAAGGTTCTGCGAGGTCTGGTTATCGAAATATGGCCACCCAAAGTGATTTTACTGAAAATTGACCCAAATTTAAAAAAAGTCATCGGGTGCGGATGGAGATATTTCCGCAACCAAGGCTCGTAACGGGTTGCAGTTTTCAATTCTGAATAGAGAATTAACAGACCTTTCCATGGATGTGCCAAACTCAAAAATTTATTTTTTTTTATTAATTTTGGCAAAAATCATGGTCGAAGTTCACCAATACCACCGAGATGTACATCAAACGAAAGGTCTGTTCAATACCTACACACACATGCAAGCCAAATCGTCCTGCGTGGTCTGGCTATCGAAATATGGCTATCCAAAGTGATTTCACTGATTCCACAGATTTTTGAGCTTTAACTACCTCTCAATGTGTTTGGGTGGCGATATTTCAGAAACCGGGCCTTGGAAAAGGTTGCGGTTTTCAAAATTTCTAGTCAGTTTTGTAAGTGATATTCATCACGGGTGAAAACCAGAAGGTTCTGCGAGGCCTGGTTATCGAAATGTGGCCACCCAAAGTGATTTTACCCAAATCTAAAAAAGTCATCGGATGCGGATGGAGATATTTCCGCAACCAAGGCTCGTAACGCGTTGCGGTTTTCAATTCTGAATAGAGAATTAACAGACCTTTCGATGGATGTGCCAAACTCAATTTTTTTTTTTCAATTAATTTTGGGAAAAATCATGGACTAACCACTTGTCTAAAAAAATCATTATTTTTTCCAAGTTCACCAATCCCATCGAGATATACATCAAACGAATGGTCTGTTCAATACCTACACACACCTGTAAGCCAAATCATCCTGCGTGGTCTGGTTAGCGAAATATGGCCATCCAAAGTGATTTCACTGATTCCACAGATTTTTGAGCTTTAACTACCTAACAATGTGCTTGGGTGGCGATATTTCCGAAACCAGGCCTTGTAAAAGGTTGCGGTTTCCAAAATTTCTAGTCAATTTTTGTAAGAGCTATTCACGGGTGAAAACCAGAAGGTTCTGCGAGGTCTGGTTATCGAAATATGGCCACCCAAAGTGATTTTACTGAAAATTGACCCAAATCTAAAAAAGTCATCGGATGCGGATGGAGATATTTCCGCAACCAAGGCTCGTAACGCGGTGCGGTTTTCAATTCTGAATAGAGAATTAACAGACCTTTCCATGGATGTGCCAAACTCAAATTTTTTTTTTCAATTAATTTTGGGAAAAATCATGGACTAACCACTTGTCTAAAAAAATCATTATTTTTTCGAAGTTCACCAATCCCATCGAGATATACATCAAACGAAAGGTCTGTTCAATACCTACATACACCTGTAAGCCAAATCGTCCTGCGTGGTCTGGTTAGCGAAATATGGCCATCCAAAGTGATTTCACTGATTCCACGGATTTTTGAGCTTTAACTACCTAACAATGTGCTTGGGTGGCGATATTTCCGAAACCAGGCCTTGTAAAAGGTTGCGGTTCCCAAAATTTCTAGTCAATTTTGTAAGAGCTATTCACGGGTGAAAACCAGAAGGTTCTGGGAGTACTGGTTATCGAAATATGGCCACCCAAAGTGATTTTACTGAAAATTGACCCAAATCTAAAAAAGTCATCGGATGCGGATGGAGATATTTCCGCAACCAAGGCTCGTAACGCGTTGCGGTTTTCAATTCTGAATAGAGAATTAACAGACCTTTCCATGGATGTGCCAAACTCAAATTTTTTTTTTCAATTAATTTTGGGAAAAATCATGGACTAACCACTTGTCTAAAAAAATCATTATTTTTTCCAAGTTCACCAATCCCATCGAGATATACATCAAACGAAAGGTCTGTTCAATACCTACACACACCTGTAAGCCAAATCGTCCTGCGTGGTCTGGTTAGCGAAATATGGCCATCCAAAGTGATTTCACTGATTCCACAGATTTTTGAGCTTTAACTACCTAACAATGTGCTTGGGTGGCGATATTTCCGAAACCAGGCCTTGTAAAAGGTTGCGGTTTCCAAAATTACTAGTCAATTTTGTAAGAGCTATTCACGGGTGAAAACCAGAAGGTTCTGCGAGGTCTGGTTATCGAAATATGGCCACCCAAAGTGATTTTACTGAAAATTGACCCAAATCTAAAAAAGTCATCGGATGCGGATGGAGATATTTCCGCAACCAAGGCTTGTAACGCGTTGCGGTTTTCAATTCTGAATACAGAATTAACAGACCTTTCCATGGATGTGCCAAACTCAAATTTTTTTTTTCAATTAATTTTGGGAAAAATCATGGACTAACCACTTGTCTATAAAAATCATTATTTTTTCGAAGTTCACCAATCCCATCGAGATATACATCAAACGAAAGGTCTGTTCAATACCTACACACACCTGTAAGCCAAATCGTCCTGCGTGGTCTGGTTAGCGAAATATGGCCACCCAAAGTGATTTTACTGAAAATTGACCCAAATCTAAAAAAGTCATCGGATGCGGATGGAGATATTTCCGCAACCAAGGCTCGTAACGCGTTGCGGTTTTCAATTCTGAATAGAGAATTAACAGACCTTTCCATGGATGTGCCAAACTCAAATTTTTTTTTTCAATTAATTTTGGGAAAAATCATTATTTTTTCGAAGTTCACCAATCCCATCGAGATATACATCAAACGAAAGGTCTGTTCAATACCTACACACACCTGTAAGCCAAATCGTCCTGCGTGGTCTGGTTAGCGAAATATGGCCATCCAAAGTGATTTCACTGATTCCACAGATTTTTGAGCTTAACTACCTAACAATGTGCTTGGGTGGCGATATTTCCAAAACCAGGCCTTGTAAAAGGTTGCGGTTTCCAAAATTTCTAGTCAATTTTGTAAGAGCTATTCACGGGTGAAAACCAGAAGGTTCTGCGAGGTCTGGTTATCGAAATATGGCCACCCAAAGTGATTTTACTGAAAATTGACCCAAATCTAAAAAAGTCATCGGATGCGGATGGAGATATTTCCGCAACCAAGGCTCGTAACGCGTTGCGGTTTTCAATTCTGAATAGAGAATTAACAGACCTTTTCATGGATGTGCCAAACTCAAATTTTTTTTTTCAATTAATTTTGGGAAAAATCATGGACTAACCACTTGTCTATAAAAATCAATATTTTTTCGAAGTTCACCACTCTCATCGAGATATACATCAAACGAAAGGTCTGTTCAATACCTACACACACCTGTAAGCCAAATCGTCCTGCGTGGTCTGGTTAGCGAAATATGGCCATCCAAAGTGATTTCACTGATTCCACAGATTTTTGAGCTTAACTACCTAACAATGTGCTTGGGTGGCGATATTTCCAAAACCAGGCCTTGTAAAAGGTTGCGGTTTCCAAAATTTCTAGTCAATTTTGTAAGAGCTATTCACGGGTGAAAACCAGAAGGTTCTGCGAGGTCTGGTTATCGAAATATGGCCACCCAAAGTGATTTTACTGAAAATTGACCCAAATCTAAAAAAGTCATCGGATGCGGATGGAGATATTTCCGCAACCAAGGCTCGTAACGCGTTGCGGTTTTCAATTCTGAATAGAGAATTAACAGACCTTTTCATGGATGTGCCAAACTCAAATTTTTTTTTTCAATTAATTTTGGGAAAAATCATGGACTAACCACTTGTCTATAAAAATCAATATTTTTTCGAAGTTCACCACTCTCATCGAGATATACATCAAACGAAAGGTCTGTTCAATACCTACACACACCTGTAAGCCAAATCGTCCTGCGTGGTCTGGTTAGCGAAATATGGCCATCCAAAGTGATTTCACTGATTCCACAGATTTTTGAGCTTAACTACCTAACAATGTGCTTGGGTGGCGATATTTCCAAAACCAGGCCTTGTAAAAGGTTGCGGTTTCCAAAATTTCTAGTCAATTTTGTAAGAGCTATTCACGGGTGAAAACCAGAAGGTTCTGCGAGGTCTGGTTATCGAAATATGGCCACCCAAAGTGATTTTACTGAAAATTGACCCAAATCTAAAAAAGTCATCGGATGCGGATGGAGATATTTCCGCAACCAAGGCTCGTAACGCGTTGCGGTTTTCAATTCTGAATAGAGAATTAACAGACCTTTCCATGGATGTGCCAAACTCAAATTTTTTTTTTCAATTAATTTTGGGAAAAATCATGGACTAACCACTTGTCTAAAAAAATCATTATTTTTTCCAAGTTCACCAATCCCATCGAGATATACATCAAACGAAAGGTCTATTCAATACCTACATACACCTGTAAGCCAAATCGTCCTGCGTGGTCTGGTTAGCGAAATATGGCCATCCAAAGTGATTTCACTGATTCCACAGATTTTTGAGCTTTAACTACCTAACAATGTGCTTGGGTGGCGATATTTCCGAAACCAGGCCTTGTAAAAGGTTGCGGTTTCCAAAATTTCTAGTCAATTTTGTAAGAGCTATTCACGGGTGAAAACCAGAAGGTTCTGCGAGGTCTGGTTATCGAAATATGGCCACCCAAAGTGATTTTACTGAAAATTGACCCAAATCTAAAAAAGTCATCGGATGCGGATGGAGATATTTCCGCAACCAAGGCTTGTAACGCGTTGCGGTTTTCAATTCTGAATACAGAATTAACAGACCTTTCCATGGATGTGCCAAACTCAAATTTTTTTTTTCAATTAATTTTGGGAAAAATCATGGACTAACCACTTGTCTATAAAAATCATTATTTTTTCGAAGTTCACCAATCCCATCGAGATATACATCAAACGAAAGGTCTGTTCAATACCTACACACACCTGTAAGCCAAATCGTCCTGCGTGGTCTGGTTAGCGAAATATGGCCACCCAAAGTGATTTTACTGAAAATTGACCCAAATCTAAAAAAGTCATCGGATGCGGATGGAGATATTTCCGCAACCAAGGCTCGTAACGCGTTGCGGTTTTCAATTCTGAATAGAGAATTAACAGACCTTTCCATGGATGTGCCAAACTCAAATTTTTTTTTTCAATTAATTTTGGGAAAAATCATTATTTTTTCGAAGTTCACCAATCCCATCGAGATATACATCAAACGAAAGGTCTGTTCAATACCTACACACACCTGTAAGCCAAATCGTCCTGCGTGGTCTGGTTAGCGAAATATGGCCATCCAAAGTGATTTCACTGATTCCACAGATTTTTGAGCTTAACTACCTAACAATGTGCTTGGGTGGCGATATTTCCAAAACCAGGCCTTGTAAAAGGTTGCGGTTTCCAAAATTTCTAGTCAATTTTGTAAGAGCTATTCACGGGTGAAAACCAGAAGGTTCTGCGAGGTCTGGTTATCGAAATATGGCCACCCAAAGTGATTTTACTGAAAATTGACCCAAATCTAAAAAAGTCATCGGATGCGGATGGAGATATTTCCGCAACCAAGGCTCGTAACGCGTTGCGGTTTTCAATTCTGAATAGAGAATTAACAGACCTTTTCATGGATGTGCCAAACTCAAATTTTTTTTTTCAATTAATTTTGGGAAAAATCATGGACTAACCACTTGTCTATAAAAATCAATATTTTTTCGAAGTTCACCACTCTCATCGAGATATACATCAAACGAAAGGTCTGTTCAATACCTACACACACCTGTAAGCCAAATCGTCCTGCGTGGTCTGGTTAGCGAAATATGGCCATCCAAAGTGATTTCACTGATTCCACAGATTTTTGAGCTTAACTACCTAACAATGTGCTTGGGTGGCGATATTTCCAAAACCAGGCCTTGTAAAAGGTTGCGGTTTCCAAAATTTCTAGTCAATTTTGTAAGAGCTATTCACGGGTGAAAACCAGAAGGTTCTGCGAGGTCTGGTTATCGAAATATGGCCACCCAAAGTGATTTTACTGAAAATTGACCCAAATCTAAAAAAGTCATCGGATGCGGATGGAGATATTTCCGCAACCAAGGCTCGTAACGCGTTGCGGTTTTCAATTCTGAATAGAGAATTAACAGACCTTTTCATGGATGTGCCAAACTCAAATTTTTTTTTTCAATTAATTTTGGGAAAAATCATGGACTAACCACTTGTCTATAAAAATCAATATTTTTTCGAAGTTCACCACTCTCATCGAGATATACATCAAACGAAAGGTCTGTTCAATACCTACACACACCTGTAAGCCAAATCGTCCTGCGTGGTCTGGTTAGCGAAATATGGCCATCCAAAGTGATTTCACTGATTCCACAGATTTTTGAGCTTAACTACCTAACAATGTGCTTGGGTGGCGATATTTCCAAAACCAGGCCTTGTAAAAGGTTGCGGTTTCCAAAATTTCTAGTCAATTTTGTAAGAGCTATTCACGGGTGAAAACCAGAAGGTTCTGCGAGGTCTGGTTATCGAAATATGGCCACCCAAAGTGATTTTACTGAAAATTGACCCAAATCTAAAAAAGTCATCGGATGCGGATGGAGATATTTCCGCAACCAAGGCTCGTAACGCGTTGCGGTTTTCAATTCTGAATAGAGAATTAACAGACCTTTCCATGGATGTGCCAAACTCAAATTTTTTTTTTCAATTAATTTTGGGAAAAATCATGGACTAACCACTTGTCTAAAAAAATCATTATTTTTTCCAAGTTCACCAATCCCATCGAGATATACATCAAACGAAAGGTCTATTCAATACCTACATACACCTGTAAGCCAAATCGTCCTGCGTGGTCTGGTTAGCGAAATATGGCCATCCAAAGTGATTTCACTGATTCCACAGATTTTTGAGCTTTAACTACCTAACAATGTGCTTGGGTGGCGATATTTCCGAAACCAGGCCTTGTAAAAGGTTGCGGTTTCCAAAATTTCTAGTCAATTTTGTAAGAGCTATTCACGGGTGAAAACCAGAAGGTTCTGCGAGGTCTGGTTATCGAAATATGGCCACCCAAAGTGATTTTACTGAAAATTGACCCAAATCTAAAAAAGTCATCGGATGCGGATGGAGATATTTCCGCAACCAAGGCTCGTAACCCGTTGCGGTTTTCAATTCTGAATAGAGAATTAACAGACCTTTCCATGGATGTGCCAAACTCAAATTTTTTTTTTCAATTAATTTTGGGAAAAATCATGGACTAACCACTTGTCTATAAAAATCATTATTTTTTCGAAGTTCACCAATCCCATCGAGATATACATCAAACGAAAGGTCTGTTCAATACCTACACACACCTGTAAGCCAAATCGTCCTGCGTGGTCTGGTTAGCGAAATATGGCCATCCAAAGTGATTTCACTGATTCCACAGATTTTTGAGCTTTAACTACCTAACAATGTGCTTGGGTGGCGATATTTCCGAAACCAGGCCTTGTAAAAGGTTGCGGTTTCCAAAATTTCTAGTCAATTTTGTAAGAGCTATTCACGGGTGAAAACCAGAAGGTTCTGCGAGGTCTGGTTATCGAAATATGGCCACCCAAAGTGATTTTACTGAAAATTGACCCAAATCTAAAAAAGTCATCGGATGCGGATGGAGATATTTCCGCAACCAAGGCTCGTAACGCGTTGCGGTTTTCAATTCTGAATAGAGAATTAACAGACCTTTCCATGGATGTGCCAAACTCAAATTTTTTTTTTTTCAATTAATTTTGGGAAAAATCATGGACTACACTTGTCAATAAAAATCATTATTTTTTCGAAGTTCACCAATCCCATCGAGATATACATCAAACGAAAGGTCTGTTCAATACCTACACACACCTGTAAGCCAAATCGTCCTGCGTGGTCTGGTTAGCGAAATATGGCCACCCAAAGTGATTTTACTGAAAATTGACCCAAATCTAAAAAAGTCATCGGATGCGGATGGAGATATTTCCGCAACCAAGGCTCGTAACGCGTTGCGGTTTTCAATTCTGAATAGAGAATTAACAGACCTTTCCATCAATGTGCCAAACTCAAATTTTTTTTTTCAATTAATTTTGGGAAAAATCATGGACTACACTTGTCAATAAAAATCATTATTTTTTCGAAGTTCACCAATCCCATCGAGATATACATCAAACGAAAGGTCTGTTCAATACCTACACACACCTGTAAGCCAAATCGTCCTGCGTGGTCTGGTTAGCGAAATATGGCCATCCAAAGTGATTTCACTGATTCCACAGATTTTTGAGCTTTAACTACCTAACAATGTGCTTGGGTGGCGATATTTCCGAAACCAGGCCTTGTAAAAGGTTGCGGTTTCCAAAATTTCTAGCCAATTTTGTAAGAGCTATTCACGGGTGAAAACCAGAAGGTTCTGCGAGGTCTGGTTATCGAAATATGGCCACCCAAAATGATTTTACTGAAAATTGACCCAAATCTAAAAAAGTCATCGGATGCGGATGGAGATATTTCCGCAACCAAGGCTCGTAACGCGTTGCGGTTTTCAATTCTGAATAGAGAATTAACAGACCTTTTCATGGATGTGCCAAACTCAATTTTTTTTTTTTCAATTAATTTTGGGAAAAATCATGGACCTATAAAAATCATTATTTTTTCGAAGTTCACCAAACCCATCGAGATATACATCAAACGAAAGGTCTGTTCAATACCTACACACACCTGTAAGCCAAATCGTCCTGCGTGGTCTGGTTAGCGAAATATGGCCATCCAAAGTTATTTCACTGATTCCACAGATTTTTGAGCTTTAACTACCTAACAATGTGCTTGGGTGGCGATATTTCCGAAACCAGGCCTTGTAAAAGGTTGCGGTTTCCAAAATTTCTAGTCAATTTTGTAAGAGCTATTCACGGGTGAAAACCAGAAGGTTCTGCGAGGTCTGGTTATCGAAATATGGCCACCCAAAGTGATTTTACTGAAAATTGACCCAAATCTAAAAAAGTCATCGGATGCGGATGGAGATATTTCCGCAACCAAGGCTCGTAACGCGTTGCGGTTTTCAATTCTGAATAGAGAATTAACAGACCTTTCCATGGATGTGCCAAACTCAAATTTTTTTTTTTTCAATTAATTTTGGGAAAAATCATGGACTACACTTGTCAATAAAAATCATTATTTTTTCGAAGTTCACCAATCCCATCGAGATATACATCAAACGAAAGGTCTGTTCAATACCTACACACACCTGTAAGCCAAATCGTCCTGCGTGGTCTGGTTAGCGAAATATGGCCACCCAAAGTGATTTTACTGAAAATTGACCCAAATCTAAAAAAGTCATCGGATGCGGATGGAGATATTTCCGCAACCAAGGCTCGTAACGCGTTGCGGTTTTCAATTCTGAATAGAGAATTAACAGACCTTTCCATCAATGTGCCAAACTCAAATTTTTTTTTTCAATTAATTTTGGGAAAAATCATGGACTACACTTGTCAATAAAAATCATTATTTTTTCGAAGTTCACCAATCCCATCGAGATATACATCAAACGAAAGGTCTGTTCAATACCTACACACACCTGTAAGCCAAATCGTCCTGCGTGGTCTGGTTAGCGACATATGGCCATCCAAAGTGATTTCACTGATTCCACAGATTTTTGAGCTTTAACTACCTAACAATGTGCTTGGGTGGCGATATTTCCGAAGCCAGGCCTTGTAAAAGGTTGCGGTTTCCAAAATGTCTAGTCAATTTTGTAAGAGCTATTCACGGGTGAAAACCAGAAGGTTCTGCGAGGTCTGGTTATCGAAATATGGCCACCCAAAGTGATTTTACTGAAAATTGACCCAAATCTAAAAAAGTCATCGGATTCGGATGGAGATATTTCCGCAACCAAGACTCGTAACGCGTTGCGGTTTTCAATTCTGAATAGAGAATTAACAGACCTTTCCATCAATGTGCCAAACTCAAATTTTTTTTTTCAATTAATTTTGGGAAAAATCATGGACTAACCACTTGTCTAAAAAAATCATTATTTTTTCCAAGTTCACCAATCCCATCGAGATATACATCAAACGAAAGGTCTATTCAATACCTACATACACCTGTAAGCCAAATCGTCCTGCGTGGTCTGGTTAGCGAAATATGGCCATCCAAAGTGATTTCACTGATTCCACAGATTTTTGAGCTTTAACTACCTAACAATGTGCTTGGGTGGCGATATTTCCGAAACCAGGCCTTGTAAAAGGTTGCGGTTCCCAAAATTTCTAGTCAATTTTGTAAGAGCTATTCACGGGTGAAAACCAGAAGGTTCTGGGAGTACTGGTTATCGAAATATGGCCACCCAAAGTGATTTTACTGAAAATTGACCCAAATCTAAAAAAGTCATCGGATGCGGATGGAGATATTTCCGCAACCAAGGCTCGTAACGCGTTGCGGTTTTCAATTCTGAATAGAGAATTAACAGACCTTTCCATGGATGTGCCAAACTCAATTTTTTTTTTCAATTAATTTTGGGAAAAATCATGGACTAACCACTTGTCTAAAAAAATTTTAAGCGGTTTGATTTTAAAATAAAGTGTCAGGTTCCGATTCTAATAAACTAAACAATAAAACACACACTCATTTGTAGATAAACACTCAGATCTTTATTTTACGTCCGACCACGACCAAATCTTCTTGACTACTAACTTCTGTCTCCTAGCTCCTACCTACCGGCAGCTCATTCATTTTTCTCTTACTCTCTTACTCTATTTCTTTTTATTCTTTCTTTATTTTTGACGGTTACAACTCGATCATCCTGACAATGTAATCGCCCCGATTTACGCCTAGTTGATAAATTATTGTTAACCCAAGGTTTGATGTTAGCCACTTCCCATATACCCTCATATGGAATTTGCGTCAATTGGAAACCTTCTACATCCTTTAACAAATACCTATCGTTTTCTAACACCTTAACCACCTCATAGGGTCCTTTGAATTTAGGAGCTATCTTCCTACATGCACCTGGAGTAGAGATGAAGTTCTTCACCACCACGTAATCTCCTACTTTATATTCTTTATGAATCCTATTTTTATCTTTCATCCTTTTGTTGTATTCCTGTCCTTTTTCTATCTTTTGTCTGGCATCATCTCTCATTTGCTCTAAATTCCTATCAGTCTTTTGGTCACTCTCATTCTGTAAACTCTCTTTAAGGAAATCAATAACTACTCCTCTTTGGTCAACACCGAACAACAATTGACTGGGAGAGGTCCCGGTACTTCCATGAACTGTGTTATTCATTGAAAACTCAATAGTTGGTAATACTCCATCTAATGTCATTACTGCACCTGCACTGGTCATTTTCGCAATCATTGGAGCGAGGCTCCTATTCACCCGTTCCACCTGCCCATTTGCTTGTGGGGAACCCGTGGCAATCTTTATATGAGAGACATTGCTGGTGCTTAAGAATTGTCTGAATTCTTCAGATGTAAAAGCACTGCCTCGATCCGAAACAACCACTTTTGGGCGACTATACGAGTTAAAATAACTCTTTAAACAAGCAATAGCTTCTCTACTATTTGTAGTTTTCACTGCGTACAGTCGTACAAATTTAGTAAAAGCATCAATTACCAGGAATACATACTTCTTGTTCCCGCACTTCAGTGATACTGGACCAAAATGGTCGATGTGAATCATTTCAAAAGGAACGCTTCCTTTGGGTATATTATGAAGCAGGCCTTCATGCTTACCAAACTTGGGTGAAAATGTTATACATTTTAAGCAATTGCTGATGTGTTGCTTAACCTTCTCACTCATTTGAGGGAACCAATAAGTTTTGAGGATGTTATTTAAAACTTTATCCCTACCAATATGGCCTATATCATCGTGATATAACCGGAGGACATTATTCTCCATAGATTCTGGGACATAAAACAAAATTTGTTTTCCTACTTTCCTGTACACTAGACCATTCCTAATTTCATACATTTTACTATCTCGTTTTTCAAGTTGTTCCCTAATCTTCTTTATACTCTCATCATTATTCTGCTGGATCGATAAATTCTGCTCAAAATTATTCTCTTCAAGAACTAATACATTTGATATCCTACTCAATGCATCAACGTGTTGCATTTTCGTACCATTTCGATGTTCCAACACATAATCAAAATTCTGTAACTCGAGAGCCCACCTTGCGATTCTTGGATTGACCTCTTTTTTATTAAGAGTCAGGGTTAGAGAATTACAATCAGTAATGATCTTGAATTTAAACCCATGAAGATAAACCCTAAATCTTCTTAACGCATAAATGATGGCCAATGTCTCGAGCTCAAAACTGTGGTACTTTGATTCATCATCTGTAGTTCGCTTTGAGAAATAAAAAATAGGATGAAATTTCCCATCAGTCTTCTTTTGCAAAAGAATTGCACCGAAACCTAACGCACTCGCATCACAGTGCAATTCAGTTTCATCCCTAGGATTGTACAACGCTAAAACAGGGGATTCACTCATTTTTTGTTTCAACTCTTCGAAACGATCTAACTCCTCTTTTCCGAATTTAAATACAGCGTCTTTTCGTATCAGGCTGTATAATGGTTGAGCAATCAACGAAAAATCTTTAATAAACCTCCTAAAATATGAGCATAGGCCCAAGAAACTATGGACTGCTTTCACATTCTGAGGTATTGGGAAAGTCTTTATCGACTGTACTCCTTTATCGTCCGGTTTGATACCCTCATTTGTAATGTAGTAACCTAAATATCGTATCTGTGATACCATGAACTGACATTTATCCAACCTCAACTGTAATCTGTTCCGTACCAATCTTTCAAAAACTTCTTTCATTATCACCAAATGTTCTTCCTCAGATTCTGTTGCTATCATTATATCGTCAATGTAAATGGTTACCTTTCCTTTCCTTATTAGATCTTCAAAAACTTTATTAATATACCTTTGAAATTCGCATGGTGCATTCCTTAACCCAAAGGGCATTTTCAAGTATTCATATTGACCCATAGGAGTCACAAAGGCAGTATATTTTACTGACTCTTCATTTACACTAATATGATGGAATGCACTCTTCAGGTCTATCAAAGTAAAAATCTTTTTATTAACTAACCCATCCAGTAAGTCATCTATCAATGGGATGGGATAGTTGTCTTTTTGCGTTACCTTATTTAAAGTTCGGTAATCTACACATAGCCTAATATCTCCTGTCTTTTTCTTCACTAACACAACTGGTGAGGAGTATTCCGACCTACTTTCTCGAATAACTCCCTGCTCCATAAGCTCATCTAAAATAACTTGTACCTGTTCCTTTTCAAAGTATGACATTCTCCTAGGAGGGCAATGGAAAGGCTTTTCGTCGTTTAACCGAAGCTTAATTTCGTATTTAACTTCAGGCACTTCGGGGCGAGAACAGTACAAATAATATTTTTTTATAATTTCAAAGAATCTTTCTTTAGTTTTATGCGATAATTCATTATTTTTAACAATTATATTTTCTTTATCGAATTCTACTTTAAATTTTTCATTCTTAGTATTTGAACTCTCTTCATAACTTTCATCATTATTTTTCATTATATTTAAAATTCGTTTACATTCTTTCGTATACTCATCATTAACTTCTTCTACTTCTTTATCTTCAACTTTTCTTAATCTTAAATTAGCTTTAAACATGAAATCCCTACCCAAAATAACCGGGTATTGCATAGTATCTTCAGATACAACCAGTAAATTCATTTCGATATATTCATTCTCAAACAAAATACAACAATTTATGTGTCCGAATATGGACAAAGGACTTTTATTAATTCCATAATAGGATTTATCATTATAAAATATAATGTTATTTATTAAATTTTCATGAATATGATTAATTTTGATGAGGCTTACTGGGCTGCCGGTATCTAGTAATGAATTTAATAAAAAAGATACATCAATACTACATAATTTAAATACAATTTCTATATTTCTTACGAATTCGTCGTCGGAGTCCGAGTTAACGTATCCGATGGCTGGTCTGGTCAATGGTGGTCTTCTTTTCGGGCATTGGGCCGCCAAATGCCCCATTCCCGCACAAACATGACACGCTCCATGTGGTCTCTTCTCTTTTTTGCATTCGGAAGCCATGTGCCCCATCGAATTGCAATTGTAGCACCGGACTTGTCCACTGCCTCCGGCCGCCGGTCGTACTGCTGCTGATGTTGTTGGTATCTTCGTCTTCGTTGGACACTTAATGGACTTGAACGCCTCCAATAATTGTGCCTTCGTCTTGAAGCACTGCAGCCTTGCTCCCGACGCAAGTGTCTCATCCGGTATCCCCTCTATAAGATGTTCAATCATCTCTTCCTCGTCAATTTTTAATCGATTACCAAGTATGATTTTTTCTTGGTAGTAACTTTGGAAGGTCTCTCCTTGTACCCACTTCCTGACTTCAAACAATCGTTTTTGTCTTAGTTTCGAAGGACGGTCATCAAAAATTTGCCTCATTTCTGTAACTAGGTCATTAAATGTTACTGTCGTCATGTCCTCTCGTGAGTGGAACCATTTTTGTGCTCTATCTTTTAGCCTCAATGATATGTGTTGCTGATAGTAATTAACTCAGCCAGTTTTTATTTAATTTATTTTTAAGTCTTTTAAGTTTTTAACTTCAAATAGTTTTTCTAATTTTTCACCTTAAAACTTTTTATTATGAATTTGAAATTGAAGCTGTAAGGAAGTCGAGAGAGAAGACTTTTTTAATTTTTAGGTAATTCATTTTCTTTTTAATTTTCTTGTTTTAGTTATAATTATTATTTTTCTTCAATAAAGTTTTTTATGTTCAAACCAAACGGAAGAAAATTACTAAAATAATTGTCTGCTCGACTTTCGTCATCAATATTTCTAAAAATTAAAAAAAACAGACGTTGCACAAGATTTAGGATGTCTGATGGGTATGACTGCAGTGCTTGTGAAAGGAGGAATGATGCCGAAGACATGGTAGAGTGTACCAAATGCAAAAAATGGTTGCATTTTAGCTGTGCAGAAGTCGACTCATCTGTTGAAGAGAGAGATTGGTTTTGCAAGGAATGCATAGATCTCAATTCACCGATGGGAAGCGACAAGACAGTGGCACACGTTGAAGTAGCATCAGCAAAAGGCCCTAAAATCAAGACATCGCAATCAAAAATCCATTATGCTCGTTCGAACAATTCAAAGACTGATGCTAAATCAATTGCATCCTCAAGCAAAAGTCGACGAGCGTTAAAATTGGAGCTGCTTCGTTTGGAGGAACAAAAGAAAATTGAAGATAAATTTCTCCAGGAACGAGAAAAGAAGGAAAAGGAATTTATTCAAAGAAAATTTGAATTAATGACGTTGGAAGCTGAAGCAGAAGACGACTTGGACGACAACGTTAGTATGAGGTTAAATGAAACCAAAGTCTGGGTGGAAAAATCTAAAACTGCCTTTGTGAATGTCAAAAAGCCTAAAGATTCTGCAAAAGAAGGGAATTTGCGATGGAAACCAACTACAAATGCGATTAAAGAGCAGGATTTTTTGGATCAAAGGCAAATAGCAGCACGTCAAGTGATGGCAAAGGATCTTCCTATGTTCTCCGGACGACCTGAAGAATGGCCACTCTTCATAAGCAGTTTTGAGAATGACACTAAGCTCTGTGGATTCTCTAACCAAGAAAACTTATCACGACTTCAAAGGGCTTTGAAAGGAAGAGCTCTGGAAGCTGTTGGTACTCGTCTCATGATGCCATCCAATGTTCCAGAAGTTATCGAGACCCTTCGAATGCTGTATGGCCAACCGGAGTACATAGTTGACAACATCCTGAAGAAGATAAGAATGGAACCAGGTCCAAAAGCAGAGCGTTTGGATACCCTTATTACCTTTGCTCTCTCTGTTCGTAGTGTGCATTGTATGATAGAGGCCTCTGGTTTGACCCATTATCTGAGCAACAGAACTTTGCTGAAGGAATTGGTGGAGAAGCTTCCAGCATCTTTGAAGCTGAATTGGGCAATGACAATAGATGGCAACGATACTCTGACAACCTTTAGTGATTGGCTTTATAACATGGCACAAGCGGCATGTAAGGTTACACCATGTGCAGTTGCTGAAACAAGAGTTGAAAAGCGTCAGTCTCATATGCATACCCATTCAGAAAATCAGGTCCTACCTAAAAATGGTTCACAAAACAAGAATGCTGGTTGCTATCTCTGTGGAAAGGATCACAAGCTTGTGAAGTGTGATCGATTTTGTGAACTCTCCGTAAAAAAGAGATGGGATCTGGTGAGTAACCGAAGTATCTGCGAGGGTTGCCTAAGTCATCCAAGAAGATTCAAATGCCGGAAGCAAGCAGTCTGCGGAGTTAACGGCTGTGCGTCAAAACATCACCAGCTTATGCATGGTCACCGTAATGAGGCAAACGAAACTGAACCAATTGTCGGTTGCTATGAACATCAATCAACCAGTGCCAATGATATGCTTTTTAGCATAGTTCCGGTAATTTTGCATGGCAAAGAAAAATCTTTAGAGACATTTGCCTTCCTTGACAATGGATCTTCCCTAACCTTGATAGAAGAGGAGGTTGCGAATATCTTGGAACTGGATGGGATTCCTAAACCCTTGTGTCTCAAATGGACTGCAAATACTGTTCGACTTGAGAATGACTCGAAGGTTGTACCACTGGAGATTTCAGGTTATTGTGACAATTCTCAACCTGAAAGGCACTGGCTAAGAGATGTACGCACCGTGAAAAAATTAGCATTACCCTCGCAATCCATCAATCAAGTCTCGTTGGCAGAGAAGTTTCCGCACCTTAGAGGAATTCCAATAAGATCCTACAACCAAGCGAAGTGTGGAATATTAATTGGTATCAACAACCAAAAGTTACTGCTGGCCCAGAAGTTACGAGAGGGATCCTGCAATGAACCTGTTGCTTTCAAAACTCGGCTTGGTTGGTGTGTTACAGGCAATAACATCAAAGATAGTCAAGAATATGGAGTTTACCATGCTTGTGATTGTAACAAGGATCTTCATGAGATGGTAAGGAAACATTATGTCTTGGAAGACCATGGGGTGGAGAAAGCTCTCATGAAGTCTACTGATGAAATACTCGCTACTAAAATTTTGGAAGAGACGGTTAAAAATGAAGAAGGTGCATTCAAGACTGGATTGTTATGGCGTTATAACGAAGTTGATCTTCCAAATAGCTACCCTATGGCTCTCAAAAGACATAGGTGTCTAGAAAAGAAGACCGCAGCCGATTGTAATTTGCTCGAAACTGTCAACAAGCAAGTCAATAATTTGATCTCAAAGGGGTATGCAAGAAAGCTAAGCTCATCAGAGTTAAAAGAACATTGTTCAAGGGTTTGGTACCTACCGGTTTTCATGGTTCAAAACCGCAATAAGCCAGACAAAATTCGGATGGTTTTGGATGGAGCTGCTTGTTCTCAAGGTACCTCTTTGAACGACATGCTGCTGAAGGGACCAGATGAACTTACAATTTTGACGGATGTGCTACATACTCTTCGTTTGAAAAAGATTGCCATTGCTGGAGATATTGAAGAAATGTTTCTCCAAATAAGAATACGAGAAGAAGATCAAGATTGTCTCAGATTCCTATGGAACTTTGGTAAGATAAATAGTGCTCCTGAAGTTTTTAAGATGTTAGTCCTGCCATTCGGATTGCGATGCTCTCCTAGTATTGCGCAACACGTAAAAAATAAAAATGCGAAACAGTTTGCGAAAGCTTATCCGGAGGCAGTCGATGTTATTGTTAAGCACCATTATGTCGACGACATGCTATACAGTGTGGATACTGTTAAGAAGGCAATCCAAATTGCTAAAGAGGTGAAGCATATCCACTCAAGGGGTGGATTCAATATACGAAACTGGATTTCAAACTCAACGGAAGTTCTTCAAGCTTTGAATCAATCCGATATCGGTGTGGGAAAATCTTTTCAAGATCATATGGACGAAACGATTTCTACAACAAAGGTACTAGGACTATGGTGGAATACATCTGAAGACACATTTACTTTTTCCCTAAAGTTAAATAAGGGACACATTGATGTCTTGAATGGAGTAAGAATGCCAACCAAACGCGAGTTGTTAAGGGTGTTGATGTCAGTATTTGACCCTCTAGGATTCTTATCATTTTACTTAGTAAAGTTGAAAGTTTTACTTCTAAATGTATGGAAGCTGTCAATTGGTTGGGATGAGATCATTCCTAAAAACTTGCAAACAATGGCTTGGGAACAATGGCGATTATTTTTACCACAAGTTGAAGATGTAAAGATACAGAGGTGCTACTCTTTTGGTGGATATAAGGATTTATCTGTCCAATTGCACGTCTTCGTGGATGCTAGTGAGGATGCGATGGCAACTGTCGCATATCTCAGACTTGACAATGGATCTTCAGTGGATTGTATCATAGTGGGTGCAAAAAGCAAAGTAGCACCACTTAAACCAATGTCAATACCTCGCTTAGAGTTACAAGCAGCATTGATTGGTTCAAGATTTGCGAAGAACATTGTTAGAAGCCATAACATAAATATCTCACAAACGTTCATGTGGTCCGATTCTCGAAATGTATTATCCTGGCTGAAGGCAGACCCAAAAAAGCTCAAACAGTTTGTAATGTTTCGAGTTGGAGAGATTCTTGAAATAACCAATATAGAAGATTGGAGATGGGTTCCAACAAGAATGAACGTCGCAGATGAGGCAACAAAGTGGAGCAAGCAGCCAAACTTCGACAAAGATTGCCGA
The DNA here is from genome assembly GCA_911387755.1 of Chrysotoxum bicinctum. Classification (NCBI taxonomy): domain Eukaryota; kingdom Metazoa; phylum Arthropoda; class Insecta; order Diptera; family Syrphidae; genus Chrysotoxum; species Chrysotoxum bicinctum. The sequence continues at coordinate 81,652,637 of OU426990.1, forward strand.
TGGTTCAAAGGTCCATCCTTCCTGTATGAAGACAAGAAAAGTTGGCCTTCTATGACAAATGAGGAAGTCGATCTTCTTGAACTAAGACCACAGTATACACTGCACATAGGCAATACCTTTAAAGATCAACTAATACAATATAAAAGATTTTCCAAATGGAGGCGTTTGCTTCATTCAATGGCTTATTGTTTTCGGTATTTAAACAATATCAAACCTAAACGTTTTAAAATACCTAAAAGAGTAGGTTCGTTTTCGTCGCAGGAATTACATGAAGCAGAAATAGCACTTATAAGAATGGCCCAGAAAGACAGCTATTCAGATGAACTAGCCATGCTGATGAATTCTAAGTGTTTGCCCAAATCTAGCAGTCTCTACAAATGCTCACCATATATAGATGGCGATGGGATTTTGAGAATTAAAAGAAGAATTGATAGAGCTTGGTACGTAACAGAAGAAACAAAACGACCCGTAATATTAGCGAAGAATCACCCGATGAGTTTTTTGATTGTCAACGATTATCACCAACGTTTTTACCATCAATGTCAAGAGACGATTGTTAACGAAGTTCGTCAACGTTTCTGGATACCAAGTTTAAGGACATTGGTCAGATCAGTACGTATAAAATGCCCAGTTTGTATAATTAATAGTGCAAAACCATCGTGTCCTGAGATGTCTCCGCTACCGCAAGCGAGACTTGCAGCATTTGTCAGGCCTTTTACTTACACTGGGGTTGATTACTTTGGGCCGATGTTTGTTCACTCTGGTAGAAAGATTGAGAAGCGCTGGGGTGTCTTATTCACTTGCCTTACAATACGAGCTATACATATTGAGTTGGCACATAGTTTGACAACTGACTCATGTATAGTATGTATTCGGAATTTTATGTCAAGACGAGGAACACCAAGAGAGATTTACTCTGATAATGGAACAAACTTTAAAGGAGCAGAGAAGGAACTACGGGAATCCTTTAATAAAATGAATAAAGAAATCATCAAGAGTAAGTTCATCAGTGCTGAGACGAAATGGTTTTTTAACCCGCCCGCTGCGCCACACATGGGAGGCTGCTGGGAGCGATTAGTGGGGTCAGTAAAAAATGTCCTAAAAGAGGTAACAAGAAACCAACGTTTGAAGGATGAGTCATTAATGGCTTCTCTTATTGAGGTCGAAGGCATAGTTAACTCTCGCCCACTAACTTATGTTCCAGTGGATTCTGAAGATGCAGAGGCTTTAACACCGAATCATTTTTTGATTGGTTCATCGAATGGCAATAAGCTTCCTGGAAGATTTTGTGATAAGGATCTCTTGCTCCGAAAGAGTTGGAGAATAAGTCAACAAATCGCAAACTTATTTTGGAAGAGATGGATTAAAGAATATCTGCCAACTCTTACACGAAGAACCAAGTGGTTTAAAGATGTTAAAAATATAGAAGAGAATGACATCGTTTTCATAGTGGATGAGAATTTACCAAGAGGGTCTTGGGTGAAAGGAGTTGTAATTAGTACGACAAGAGCAAACGATGGACAAGTAAGAAGAGCATTGGTCAGAACAGCGAGTGGAGTCTATGAACGACCTGTTGTCAAACTGGCAGTTTTGGATATCAGCAATACTAAGTCTGATGAATCAGCAGATGAACCTGATGTTTCACCGGGGGGGAGAAATGTTGCTGATAGTAATTAACTCAGCCAGTTTTTATTTAATTTATTTTTAAGTCTTTTAAGTTTTTAACTTCAAATAGTTTTTCTAATTTTTCACCTTAAAACTTTTTATTATGAATTTGAAATTGAAGCTGTAAGGAAGTCGAGAGAGAAGACTTTTTTAATTTTTAGGTAATTCATTTTCTTTTTAATTTTCTTGTTTTAGTTATAATTATTATTTTTCTTCAATAAAGTTTTTTATGTTCAAACCAAACGGAAGAAAATTACTAAAATAATTGTCTGCTCGACTTTCGTCATCAATAATATGAGTACCCTCATGTTGTTGTCGTCCAGTTTGTACATCATCTGAACATTTTTCAATTGACGTTCAAAATGTTCAAACGACTCCCCTACTCCGCTAAAATATCCAACCAGCTCTTTTATTTGGTTTATATTTTCGGCTCTGTCCTCATTCATTTGTCGCTCATTCTTTTGCTTCTCATCATGGTTTCTCTTCTTCAGCAACTCATTTTCTCTCTTCAGTAGATTATTCTCTCGTTCGTTTATTTTTATTTCTTTCTTCAGTAATTCGATTTCCCTCTTCATTTGTTCCATTTTATATTTTTTGTCTTCAGTCTTTTGTGCTTGTCTTTCTGTCGTTTTTTCTGCATCCTGATACTCGTCTTCATCGTTGTCGTCAGCTTCGTTTTCTCTATTATTCACATCATTGCTCTCGTCAACCTCAATTACAATTTCTCCTTCGTCTATCTCTTCGTCATCGTTGGTGTGTGAGAGCGCTTCGTTTCGCATTTGCTCCGATACTTCCATCATTCTTAGCACTAGCTCCGCCCTATTTCCATTTGTTCTCCTCCCCAACCTCCTCAGCGACGCTTTTAGCTGCGCAACAGTATAATTTTTTAGATTTTCTGCATCTGCCATCGTGGTTTGGTTTTGTTTCGTTTTGTTTAGTTTTGATTTTTTTCTTCGTTACAGATAACGAACACAAGCAGGTACAGTTATGAATATAGGGACCGCGTACACAGAACACACAGGCGCCGATGACTCAAACCACGCACACGTAGCACACACGCACACACTGATGTTGGTTGAGTTTCTTTATTAGCAAACGGGTGTTGTTTTTTTTTTCTTTTTGGTTTTCGTTTCTTCTTTCTTTTCCGTTAGATTTGATTTTATAAGTTCAATTTATTTATTTTTCAATTTCTTTTTTTTTTTGATTATCAAACGAATATTTTTCCGCGATGGGCCAATATAAGCGAACTTATTTTTTCGCGATGGACTTACTAGGGTATACCACTTCTGAAATTTTAAGCGGTTTGATTTTAAAATAAAGTGTCAGGTTCCGATTCTAATAAACTAAACAATAAAACACACACTCATTTGTAGATAAACACTCAGATCTTTATTTTACGTCCGACCACGACCAAATCTTCTTGACTACTAACTTCTGTCTCCTAGCTCCTACCTACCGGCAGCTCATTCATTTTTCTCTTACTCTCTTACTCTATTTCTTTTTATTCTTTCTTTATTTTTGACGGTTACAAAATCATTATTTTTTCGAAGTTCACCAATCCCATCGAGATATACATCAAACGAAAGGTCTGTTCAATACCTACACACACCTGTAAGCCAAATCGTCCTGCGTGGTCTGGTTAGCGAAATATGGCCATCCAAAGTGATTTCACTGATTCCACAGATTTTTGAGCTTTAACTACCTAACAATGTGCTTGGGTGGCGATATTTCCGAAACCAGGCCTTGTAAAAGGTTGCGGTTCCCAAAATTTCTAGTCAATTTTGTAAGAGCTATTCACGGGTGAAAACCAAAAGGTTCTGCGAGGTCTGGTTATCGAAATATGGCCACCCAAAGTGATTTTACTGAAAATTGACCCAAATCTAAAAAAGTCATCGGATGCGGATGGAGATATTTCCGCAACCAAGGCTCGTAACGCGTTGCGGTTTTCAATTCTGAATAGAGAATTAACAGACCTTTCCATGGATGTGCCAAACTCAAATTTTTTTTTTTTCAATTAATTTTGGGAAAAATCATGGACTAACCACTTGTCTAAAAAAATCATTTTTTTTCCAAGTTCACCAATCCCATCGAGATATACATCAAACGAAAGGTCTATTCAATACCTACATACACCTGTAAGCCAAATCGTCCTGCGTGGTCTGGTTAGCGAAATATGGCCATCCAAAGTGATTTCACTGATTCCACAGATTTTTGAGCTTTAACTACCTAACAATGTGCTTGGGTGGCGATATTTCCGAAACCAGGCCTTGTAAAAGGTTGCGGTTCCCAAAATTTCTAGTCAATTTTGTAAGAGCTATTCACGGGTGAAAACCAGAAGGTTCTGGGAGTACTGGTTATCGAAATATGGCCACCCAAAGTGATTTTACTGAAAATTGACCCAAATCTAAAAAAGTCATCGGATGCGGATGGAGATATTTCCGCAACCAAGGCTCGTAACGCGTTGCGGTTTTCAATTCTGAATAGAGAATTAACAGACCTTTCCATGGATGTGCCAAACTCAATTTTTTTTTTCAATTAATTTTGGGAAAAATCATGGACAAACCACTTGTCTAAAAAAATCATTATTTTTTCGAAGTTCACCAATCCCATCGAGATATACATCAAACGAAAGGTCTGTTCAATACCTACACACACCTGTAAGCCAAATCATCCTGCGTGGTCTGGTTAGCGAAATATGGCCATCCAAAGTGATTTCACTGATTCCACAGATTTTTGAGCTTTAACTACCTAACAATGTGCTTGGGTGGCGATATTTCCGAAACCAGGCCTTGTAAAAGGTTGCGGTTCCCAAAATTTCTAGTCAATTTTGTAAGAGCTATTCACGGGTGAAAACCAGAAGGTTCTGGGAGTACTGGTTATCGAAATATGGCCACCCAAAGTGATTTTACTGAAAATTGACCCAAATCTAAAAAAGTCATCGGATGCGGATGGAGATATTTCCGCAACCAAGGCTCGTAACGCGTTGCGGTTTTCAATTCTGAATAGAGAATTAACAGACCTTTCCATGGATGTGCCAAACTCAAATTTTTTTTTTCAATTAATTTTGGGAAAAATCATGGACTAACCACTTGTCTAAAAAAATCATTATTTTTTCCAAGTTCACCAATCCCATCGAGATATACATCAAACGAAAGGTCTATTCAATACCTACATACACCTGTAAGCCAAATCGTCCTGCGTGGTCTGGTTAGCGAAATATGGCCATCCAAAGTGATTTCACTGATTCCACAGATTTTTGAGCTTTAACTACCTAACAATGTGCTTGGGTGGCGATATTTCCGAAACCAGGCCTTGTAAAAGGTTGCGGTTCCCAAAATTTCTAGTCAATTTTGTAAGAGCTATTCACGGGTGAAAACCAGAAGGTTCTGGGAGTACTGGTTATCGAAATATGGCCACCCAAAGTGATTTTACTGAAAATTGACCCAAATCTAAAAAAGTCATCGGATGCGGATGGAGATATTTCCGCAACCAAGGCTCGTAACGCGTTGCGGTTTTCAATTCTGAATAGAGAATTAACAGACCTTTCCATGGATGTGCCAAACTCAAATTTTTTTTTTCAATTAATTTTGGGAAAAATCATGGACTAACCACTTGTCTATAAAAATCATTATTTTTCCAAGTTCACCAATCCCATCGAGATATACATCAAACGAAAGGTCTGTTCAATACCTACACACACCTGTAAGCCAAATCGTCCTGCGTGGTCTGGTTAGCGAAATATGGCCATCCAAAGTGATTTCACTGATTCCACAGATTTTTGAGCTTTAACTACCTAACAATGTGCTTGGGTGGCGATATTTCCGAAACCAGGCCTTGTAAAAGGTTGCGGTTTCCAAAATTTCTAGTCAATTTTGTAAGAGCTATTCACGGGTGAAAACCAGAAGGTTCTGGGAGTACTGGTTATCGAAATATGGCCACCCAAAGTGATTTTACTGAAAATTGACCCAAATCTAAAAAAGTCATCGGATGCGGATGGAGATATTTCCGCAACCAAGGTTCGTAACGCGTTGCGGTTTTCAATTCTGAATAGAGAATTAACAGACCTTTTGTTGAAATAATTTGTTTCCTATATGTTTAAAATTCACTATGCCTCCTAGAATACCCTATTTTACATAATGTCATACTGACTCATGTACATAATTACCTCTTATTTACTTTTATATTAAGTATTATGCTATGCATTGTTAAGTCATACTTTTACATTTGAATTATAGTTCCTCTTGAATCATCAAATACACTGGTTGTCTTTTCCTTAACTTTGAACAGGTTATGGGCCCAGTAACCTACATAATATAAGACAAAGTGTATTGTGCGGTTTTGTTTTTTTTGAAAAACAGTTGATAAGAAGAACGGTTTTTGTTTTTTTGGTACTGAGAAGCAAATCTGCTGACGATTAGTACGGTTAATTAAAAACAGCAAATTTAAATTGTTCGTGTTTGCTCGTAAAGAATAAATTTTTTGTTTAATTTATTTTCTGTAGCTTTACTCGACATAATATCGTTAAATATGGAAAACGATGTGGTAAAAATCGAAAAGCTATGTAAAGGGGATCAATGGAACTTATGGAAATTCCAGGTGAAGATCATTTTAAGTTCTTCTGATCTGTTAAAATATGTCATCGGGTTTGAGGAAGAACCTGTAGAGACAAGTGATGTGAAGGGTGAAGCTTTGATTAAGAAAATAAATGCGTGGAGGTTGCATGATAGCAAAGCTCAAAAGATTATTGTTACGACTATTGGGCAGGAACCTCTCCTCCACATAATGAATTGTAAAACTTCGAAAGAGATGTGGTGTAAATTGGAGAGCGTTTATGAACTTAAATCTAAGGCTAGTGTTCACATGTTGCAACAACAGTTTTATAGCTTTGCAAAGGACCCACAAGATGGTATAGTTGTGCATATTTCGAAATTGCAGGCAATTGTACAGAAATTGGCAGACGCAGGAGAAAAAGTATCAGATTCCATGGTAGTAACTAAAATCCTAATGACGTTGCCGGATTCATACAACCATTTTTATAGCGCGTGGGAATCCACAGCGGCGCATGAGCAAACGTTAGACAATTTAATTTCGAGGCTAGCAATGGAGGAGGAGCGCTTGAGCACGAGAAATGGTGTACATGATCTGGAAGGCAGTAGGGCTTTGTATGTTGGTAGGGCTCACTATAAGAGATCTAAGAATTCTAACCTCAAAGAGCAACAAAAGCGAGGCAAGTGTTTTGTTTGTAAGAATGTTGGACATTGGAAGAGAGATTGTCCTCAGTTAAAAGAAAGAAGTAATTCCAATAGTGCTGAGAAAAAGGGGAATGCATTTTTATGCGAGGTGCTTTTGGCTGAAGGTGTTGAACGGGCTGATGAATGGTTTCTAGACTCTGGTGCAAGCGATCACATGACGAATCGCAAAGAATGGTTTCTAAATTATCAGGAGTTTGAGCGACCGATTATTGTGAGACTCGGTAACGGAAACACAATCAATGCATATGGGAAAGGTGATATAAATGTATCATCATATAACAACACTGCTTGGATGGAAAATCATTTGGCTGATGTTCTTTACGTGCCAGACATTCGCCTTAACCTTTTTTCTTTGAATTGTGCATTGGACAAAGGTCTGAGATTTGTCTCAAATAATTCAAAATGCGAGTTGCTTAAAGGAAGTGCTGTGTTGGCAGTGGGAGTAAGAGAAAATAAGTTATTCAAACTACTCATGAAGGTTAAATCATTATCGGTTCATATCAACTTAACTGAAGCAGATAAGACGAGCTTAAAAATGTGGCACGAGAAACTAGGTCATCAGAATATTGTCCATGTTAAGAAGACACTAGAGGCTAGAAAGATTCCTTTTGTGAAAGAAGGCAACTTTTTTTGCGAGGCATGCATGTATGGGAAGCAAAATAGGGGTCCATTCCAAAATAGTCAGCATAAGTCCAGTGATGTAGCTGAACTTGTACACTCTGACATGTGCGGGCTGATGTCTCAGAGCTCTATTGGTGGTTCTAAATATTTTTTGCTTTTCAAGGATGACTTTTCACATTTTAGGACTGTGTTCTTTCTTAAAGAAAAGACTGAGTGCAAAATTTATACTGAAAAGTACCTTGATATAGTCTTGTCTGAAACTGGGAAGAAAGTTCGTACTCTTAGAACAGACAATGGTACAGAGTATACAAATAAGGTTATTCAGAACGTATTGAGCCAGAGAAGCGTTATTCATCAGAAGACAGTTCCCTACACGCCGGAACAAAACGGTAGCGCCGAACGTGAGATGCGTACCATAGTTGAAGCGGCACGTTCGATGATTCATGCTAAAGATTTACCTCAAAAATATTGGGCTGAAGCTATCAACACAGCCGTTTACGTACTTAATCGTACAGGTACTAGTTCCGTAAAAGATAAAACCCCACACGAATTATGGTTTGGAAAGGAAGCGGAAATTGCGAATCTACAAGTTTTTGGTAGTGAAGTATTCGTTCACGTCCCACACCAGAAAAGAACTAAATTTGATCGCAAATCAAAGAAGGGAATATTCGTTGGCTACGAGTATGGTGTTAAAGGTTATAGAGTGTACATTCCAGATGAGAATAAAGTAGATGTTTGTAGGGATGTAGTGTTTGCACGTTCAGATGATAAAATTACAAGGCCTATGGTCTTACGTTCTGGTGTAAAGGTTTCAGTTCGAAATTCGTCCCCAATTATGGAAGATTCCAAAAAGCTGAACTCTATCGGAGATGTTGATGATGTTGTGGAAGCTGATCCAGAGATACCTGAGGAAGAGGAAGGTGAAGTAGAGGAAGAAGATGCTGAGGATGAAGTTGCTGATGACATATTCGAAGATGCTGATGGTGCCGTCGGGTATGAAGAAGCAGATCGTTTTCAAGATAAAGGAAAGTATACCAAAAATTGGAGAAATCGTCTTAGGAGTACCAAAAGCAAAGAAAGTGAGGCTAACTCTTGTATCGAAGAAGGATTTGCGTTTCTGGCTGACTCATATATTCCTCTTCATTACAATGATGCAATTACGTGTGTCGACAATATCAAATGGAAAGCTGCAATGGATTCGGAAGTGAAGTCACTCCAAGAAAGTGACACCTGGATATTGGTTGATTTACCATACGATAGAAAGGTGGTTGATACTAAATGGGTGTTCCAGGTAAAGGGAGCAACAGAAAACGAACCTGAGCGTTTTAAGGCAAGGTTAGTTGCACGCGGATTTAGCCAACAATTTGGAGTTGACTATTTTGAAACTTTTAGTCCCGTTGCAAAGTTTTCATCCATAAGAGCAATTTTGTCGATTTCGGCTTGTGAAAATTTGCATTTAAAACAATTTGATGTAAAAACTGCCTTTTTGAATGGGAATATAGATGAGGAGATTTATGTCCGCCAGCCAAAAGGATACGAGGACGGAACTGATCGGGTTTGCAGACTTAAAAAGAGTTTATACGGACTCAAACAAGCCTCCAGATGCTGGAACCAGACCTTCAAGAAATTACTAAATGACTTTCAGTTTTCTGTTTGCGATGCAGATCCTTGCGTATTTACGAGCCGTAGAAATGGAAATAAAACTATTTTAGCCATCTATATAGATGACGGACTCGTTGCTTCAACTAATAAAACTGAAATCATTGAACTTTGTGAGTATCTTAAGCTAAACCTTAAGATCAAAGTTTTTCCAGCAAGACATTTTTTGGGATTGGAACTGAGAAGACTCCAGGATGGTTCCATTCATGTAAGCCAGTCGCTTTATATCAAAAGATTGATTGAAAAATTCGGTATGAAGAATGCAGTGCCAGTATCGACTCCAGCTGATGCTTCAATTAATTCAACGTGTGGTCTGGAAGCTAAGGCAGAAGATGTGAGGTTCCCTTTCCGGCAAGCTGTAGGAAGCCTCATGTACCTGATGGTAGCAACGCGACCGGATATTGCTTATGCCATTAGTTATGTAAGCCGATATTTGGACAAGCCCAGGGAGATTCATGTGACAATGGTGAAACGTATCTTGAGATACATTAAGGGAACTCCTGACTTTGGTATGATTTTCAAAAGATCTAAATATACCTTATCTTGTTTCAGTGATGCAGACTATGCTGGGGACGTTGTAACTAGACGTTCTACCAGTGGCTTCGTCTACCTTATGGGTTCAAGCTGTATCACTTGGGCGTCGCAAAGTCAAAAATGTGTAGCATTATCTACTACAGAAGCGGAGTTTGTTGCTGCATGTCAGGCGGTCAAAGAATTGATCTGGATTCAACAACTGTTGTCTGATTTACTGAAGGATGAATGTGCTAATCCAGTTCTGTTTGTAGATAACCAAGGTGCTATCCGGCTCATAAAAAACCCAGAATTCCACAAACGAACAAAGCACATAGATGTTCGCTACAATTTTATACGGGAGAAATATGAAGAGAAGATGTTCGATTTGGAGTATGTACCTAGTCAGAACCAAATTGCCGATATTTTTACTAAGGCCCTTCCCAAGGATAAGTTTTTTCGATTCCGATACATGATGGGAATAGTAGCATTGAATTAATTTTTTTTTAAATACAATTAAAGTTAAATAATTTTTTTTAATTATTTGTTTATATATTTGAATTATGGAAATTTTAAACATTTGTAAAAGTGGGAGTGTTAAATTAATAAGTTTCCTATATGTTTAAAATTCACTATGCCTCCTAGAATACCCTATTTTACATAATGTCATACTGACTCATGTACATAATTACCTCTTATTTACTTTTATATTAAGTATTATGCTATGCATTGTTAAGTCATACTTTTACATTTGAATTATAGTTCCTCTTGAATCATCAAATACACTGGTTGTCTTTTCCTTAACTTTGAACACCTTTCCATGGATGTGCCAAACTCAAATTTTTTTTTTCAATTAATTTTGGGAAAAATCATGGACTCACTTGTCTATAAAAATCATTATTTTTTCGAAGTTCACCAATCCCATCGAGATATACATCAAACGAAAGGTCTGTTCAATACCTACACACACCTGTAAGCCAAATCGTCCTGCGTAGTCTGGTTAGCGAAATATGGCCATCCAAAGTGATTTCACTGATTCCACAGATTTTTGAGCTTTAACTACCTAACAATGTGCTTGGGTGGCGATATTTCCAAAACCAGGCCTTGTAAAAGGTTGCGGTTCCCAAAATTTCTAGTCAATTTTGTAAGAGCTATTCACGCGTGAAAACCAGAAGGTTCTGGGAGTACTGGTTATCGAAATATGGCCACCCAAAGTGATTTTACTGAAAATTGACCCAAATCTAAAAAAGTCATCTGATGCGGATGGAGATATTTCCGCAACCAAGGCTCGTAACGCGTTGCGGTTTTCAATTCTGAATAGAGAATTAACAGACCTTTCCATGGATGTGCCAAACTCAAAAATTTTTTTTTCAATTAATTTTGGGAAAAATCATGGACTAACCACTTGTCTAAAAAAATCATTATTTTTTCCAAGTTCACCAATCCCATCGAGATATATATCAAACGAAAGGTCTATTCAATACCTACATACACCTGTAAGCCAAATCGTCCTGCGTGGTCTGGTTAGCGAAATATGGCCATCCAAAGTGATTTCACTGATTCCACAGATTTTTGAGCTTTAACTACCTAACAATGTGCTTGGGTGGCGATATTTCCGAAACCAGGCCTTGTAAAAGGTTGCGGTTTCCAAAATTTCTAGTCAATTTTGTAAGAGCTATTCACGGGTGAAAACCAGAAGGTTCTGGGAGTACTGGTTATCGAAATATGGCCACCCAAAGTGATTTTACTGAAAATTGACCCAAATCTAAAAAAGTCATCGGATGCGGATGGAGATATTTCCGCAACCAAGGCTCGTAACCCGTTGCGGTTTTCAATTCTGAATAGAGAATTAACAGACCTTTCCATGGATGTGCCAAACTCAAATTTTTTTTTTCAATTAATTTTGGGAAAAATCATGGACTAACCACTTGTCTATAAAAATCATTATTTTTTCGAAGTTCACCAATCCCATCGAGATATACATCAAACGAATGGTCTGTTGAATACCTACACACACCTGTAAGCCAAATCGTCCTGCGTGGTCTGGTTAGCGAAATATGGCCATCCAAAGTGATTTCACTGATTCCACAGATTTTTGAGCTTTAACTACCTAACAATGTGCTTGGGTGGCGATATTTCCGAAACCAGGCCTTGTAAAAGGTTGCGGTTTCCAAAATTTCTAGTCAATTTTGTAAGAGCTATTCACGGGTGAAAACCAGAAGGTTCTGGGAGTACTGGTTATCGAAATATGGCCACCCAAAGTGATTTTATTGAAAATCATGGACTAACCACTTGTCTAAAAAAATCATTATTTTTTCCAAGTTCACCAATCCCATCGAGATATACATCAAACGAAAGGTCTATTCAATACCTACATACACCTGTAAGCCAAATCGTCCTGCGTGGTCTGGTTAGCGAAATATGGCCATCCAAAGTGATTTCACTGATTCCACAGATTTTTGAGCTTTAACTACCTAACAATGTGCTTGGGTGGCGATATTTCCGAAACCAGGCCTTGTAAAAGGTTGCGGTTCCCAAAATTTCTAGTCAATTTTGTAAGAGCTATTCACGGGTGAAAACCAGAAGGTTCTGGGAGTACTGGTTATCGAAATATGGCCACCCAAAGTGATTTTACTGAAAATTGACCCAAATCTAAAAAAGTCATCGGATGCGGATGGAGATATTTCCGCAACCAAGGCTCGTAACGCGTTGCGGTTTTCAATTCTGAATAGAGAATTAACAGACCTTTCCATGGATGTGCCAAACTCAAATTTTTTTTTTTCAATTAATTTTGGGAAAAATCATGGACAAAAATCATTATTTTTTCCAAGTTCACCAATCCCATCGAGATATACATCAAACGAAAGGTCTATTCAATACCTACATACACCTGTAAGCCAAATCGTCCTGCGTGGTCTGGTTAGCGAAATATGGCCATCCAAAGTGATTTCACTGATTCCACAGATTTTTGAGCTTTAACTACCTAACAATGTGCTTGGGTGGCGATATTTCCGAAACCAGGCCTTGTAAAAGGTTGCGGTTTCCAAAATTTCTAGTCAATTTTGTAAGAGCTATTCACGGGTGAAAACCAGAAGGTTCTGGGAGTACTGGTTATCGAAATATGGCCACCCAAAGTGATTTTACTGAAAATTGACCCAAATCTAAAAAAGTCATCGGATGCGGATGGAGATATTTCCGCAACCAAGGCTCGTAACGCGTTGCGGTTTTCAATTCTGAATAGAGAATTAACAGACCTTTCCATCAATGTGCCAAACTAAAATTTTTTTTTTTCAATTAATTTTGGGAAAAATCATGGACTTGACCACTTGTCTATAAAAATCATTATTTGTTCCAAGTTCACCAATCCCATCGAGATATACATCAAACGAAAGGTCTGTTCAATACCTACACACACCTGTAAGCCAAATCGTCCTGCGTGGTCTGGTTAGCGAAATATGGCCATCCAAAGTGATTTCACTGATTCCACAGATTTTTGAGCTTTAACTACCTAACAATGTGCTTGGGTGGCGATATTTCCGAAACCAGGCCTTGTAAAAGGTTGCGGTTTCCAAGATTTCTAGTCAATTTTGTAAGAGCTATTCATGGGTGAAAACCAGAAGGTTCTGCGAGGTCTGGTTATCGAAATATGGCCACCCAAAGTGATTTTACTGAAAATTGACCCAAATCTAAAAAAGTCATCGGATGCGGATGGAGATATTTCCGCAACCAAGGCTCGTAACCCGTTGCGGTTTTCAATTCTGAATAGAGAATTAACAGACCTTTCCATGGATGTGCCAAACTCAAATTTTTTTTTTCAATTAATTTTGGGAAAAATCATGGACTAACCACTTGTCTATAAAAATCATTATTTTTTCGAAGTTCACCAATCCCATCGAGATATACATCAAACGAATGGTCTGTTGAATACCTACACACACCTGTAAGCCAAATCGTCCTGCGTGGTCTGGTTAGCGAAATATGGCCATCCAAAGTGATTTCACTGATTCCACAGATTTTTGAGCTTTAACTACCTAACAATGTGCTTGGGTGGCGATATTTCCGAAACCAGGCCTTGTAAAAGGTTGCGGTTCCCAAAATTTCTAGTCAATTTTGTAAGAGCTATTCACGGGTGAAAACCAGAAGGTTCTGGGAGTACTGGTTATCGAAATATGGCCACCCAAAGTGATTTTACTGAAAATTGACCCAAATCTAAAAAAGTCATCGGATGCGGATGGATATATTTCCGCAACCAAGGCTCGTAACGCGTTGCGTATTTCAATTCTGAATAGAGAATTAACAGACCTTTCCATGGATGTGCCAAACTCAAATTTTTTTTTTCAATTAATTTTGGGAAAAATCATGGACTAACCACTTTGTCTAAAAAAATCATTATTTTTTCGAAGTTCACCAATCCCATCGAGATATACATCAAACAAAAGGTCTGTTCAATACCTACATACACCTGTAAGCCAAATCGTCCTGCGTGGTCTGGTTAGCGAAATATGGCCATCCAAAGTGATTTCACTGATTCCACAGATTTTTGAGCTTTAACTACCTAACAATGTGCTTGGGTGGCGATATTTCCGAAACCAGGCCTTGTAAAAGGTTGCGGTTTCCAAAATTTCTAGTCAATTTTGTAAGAGCTATTCACGGGTGAAAACCAGAAGGTCCTGGGAGTACTGGTTATCGAAATATGGCCACCCAAAGTGATTTTACTGAAAATCATGGACTAACCACTTGTCTAAAAAAATCATTATTTTTTCCAAGTTCACCAATCCCATCGAGATATACATCAAACGAAAGGTCTGTTCAATACCTACACACACCTGTAAGCCAAATCGTCCTGCGTGGTCTGGTTAGCGAAATATGGCCATCCAAAGTGATTTCACTGATTCCACAGATTTTTGAGCTTTAACTACCTAACAATGTGCTTGGGTGGCGATATTTCCGAAACCAGGCCTTGTAAAAGGTTGCGGTTTCCAAAATTTCTAGTCAATTTTGTAAGAGCTATTCACGGGTGAAAACCAGAAGGTTCTGGGAGTACTGGTTATCGAAATATGGCCACCCAAAGTGATTTTACTGAAAATTGACCCAAATCTAAAAAAGTCATCGGATGCGGATGGAGATATTTCCGCAACCAAGGCTCGTAACGCGTTGCGGTTTTCAATTCTGAATAGAGAATTAACAGACCTTTCCATGGATGTGCCAAACTCAAATTTTTTTTTTCAATTAATTTTGGGAAAAATCATGGACTAACCACTTGTCTATAAAAATCATTATTTTTTCGAAGTTCACCAATCCCATCGAGATATACATCAAACGAATGGTCTGTTCAATACCTACACATACCTGTAAGCCAAATCGTCCTGCGTGGTCTGGTTAGCGAAATATGGCCATCCAAAGTGATTTCACTGATTCCACAGATTTTTGAGCTTTAACTACCTAACAATGTGCTTGGGTGGCGATATTTCCGAAACCAGGCCTTGTAAAAGGTTGCGGTTTCCAAAATTTCTAGACAATTTTGTAAGAGCTATTCACGGGTGAAAACCAGAAGGTTCTGCGAGGTCTGGTTATCGAAATATGGCCACCCAAAGTGATTTTACTGAAAATTGACCCAAATCTAAAAAAGTCATCGGATGCGGATGGAGATATTTCCGCAACCAAGGCTCGTAACGCGTTGCGGTTTTCAATTCTGAATAGAGAATTAACAGACCTTTCCATGGATGTGCCAAACTCAAATTTTTTTTTCAATTAATTTTGGGAAAAATCATGGACTAACCACTTGTCTATAAAAATCATTATTTTTTCGAAGTTCACCAATCCCATCGAGATATACATCAAACGAATGGTCTGTTCAATACCTACACACACCTGTAAGCCAAATCGTCCTGCGTGGTCTGGTTAGCGAAATATGGCCATCCAAAGTGATTTCACTGATTCCACAGATTTTTGAGCTTTAACTACCTAACAATGTGCTTGGGTGGCGATATTTCCGAAACCAGGCCTTGTAAAAGGTTGCGGTTTCCAAAATTTCTAGTCAATTTTGTAAGAGCTATTCACGGGTGAAAACCAGAAGGTCCTGGGAGTACTGGTTATCGAAATATGGCCACCCAAAGTGATTTTACTGAAAATCATGGACTAACCACTTGTCTAAAAAAATCATTATTTTTTCCAAGTTCACCAATCCCATCGAGATATACATCAAACGAAAGGTCTGTTCAATACCTACACACACCTGTAAGCCAAATCGTCCTGCGTGGTCTGGTTAGCGAAATATGGCCATCCAAAGTGATTTCACTGATTCCACAGATTTTTGAGCTTTAACTACCTAACAATGTGCTTGGGTGGCGATATTTCCGAAACCAGGCCTTGTAAAAGGTTGCGGTTTCCAAAATTTCTAGTCAATTTTGTAAGAGCTATTCACGGGTGAAAACCAGAAGGTTCTGGGAGTACTGGTTATCGAAATATGGCCACCCAAAGTGATTTTACTGAAAATTGACCCAAATCTAAAAAAGTCATCGGATGCGGATGGAGATATTTCCGCAACCAAGGCTCGTAACGCGTTGCGGTTTTCAATTCTGAATAGAGAATTAACAGACCTTTCCATGGATGTGCCAAACTCAAATTTTTTTTTTCAATTAATTTTGGGAAAAATCATGGACTTGACCACTTGTCTATAAAAATCATTATTTTTTCGAAGTTCACCAATCCCATCGAGATATACATCAAACGAATGGTCTGTTCAATACCTACACACGCCTGTAAGCCAAATCGTCCTGCGTGGTCTGGTTAGCGAAATATGGCCATCCAAAGTGATTTCACTGATTCCACAGATTTTTGAGCTTTAACTACCTAACAATGTGCTTGGGTGGCGATATTTCCGAAACCAGGCCTTGTAAAAGGTTGCGGTTTCCAAAATTTCTAGTCAATTTTGTAAGAGCTATTCACGGGTGAAAACCAGAAGGTTCTGGGAGTACTGGTTATCGAAATATGGCCACCCAAAGTGATTTTACTGAAAATTGACCCAAATCTAAAAAAGTCATCGGATGCGGATGGAGATATTTCCGCAAACAAGGCTCGTAACGCGTTGCGGTTTTCAATTCTGAATAGAGAATTAACAGACCTTTCCATCAATGTGCCAAACTCAAATTTTTTTTTTTCAATTAATTTTGGGAAAAATCATGGACTTGACCACTTGTCTATAAAAATCATTATTTGTTCCAAGTTCACCAATCCCATCGAGATATACATCAAACGAAAGGTCTGTTCAATACCTACACACACCTGTAAGCCAAATCGTCCTGCGTGGTCTGGTTAGCGAAATATGGCCATCCAAAGTGATTTCACTGATTCCACAGATTTTTGAGCTTTAACTACCTAACAATGTGCTTGGGTGGCGATATTTCCGAAACCAGGCCTTGTAAAAGGTTGCGGTTTCCAAAATTTCTAGTCAATTTTGTAAGAGCTATTCACGGGTGAAAACCAGAAGGTTCTGGGAGTACTGGTTATCGAAATATGGCCACCCAAAGTGATTTAACTGAAAATTGACCCAAATCTAAAAAAGTCATCGGATGCGGATGGAGATATTTCCGCAACCAAGGCTCGTAACGCGTTGCGGTTTTCAATTCTGAATAGAGAATTAACAGACCTTTCCATGGATGTGCCAAACTCAAATTTTTTTTTTCAATTAATTTTGGGAAAAATCATGGACTTGACCACTTGTCTATAAAAATCATTATTTTTTCGAAGTTCACCAATCCCATCGAGATATACATCAAACGAATGGTCTGTTCAATACCTACACACGCCTGTAAGCCAAATCGTCCTGCGTGGTCTGGTTAGCGAAATATGGCCATCCAAAGTGATTTCACTGATTCCACAGATTTTTGAGCTTTAACTACCTAACAATGTGCTTGGGCGGCGATATTTCCGAAACCAGGCCTTGTAAAAGGTTGTGGTTTCCAAAATTTCTAGTCAATTTTGTAAGAGCTATTCACGGGTGAAAACCAGAAGGTTCTGCGAGGTCTGGTTATCGAAATATGGCCACCCAAAGTGATTTTACTGAAAATTGACCCAAATCTAAAAAAGTCATCGGATGCGGATGGAGATATTTCCGCAACCAAGGCTCGTAACGCGTTGCGGTTTTCAATTCTGAATAGAGAATTAACAGACCTTTCCATGGATGTGCCAAACTCAAATTTTTTTTTTCAATTAATTTTGGGAAAAATCATGGACTTGACCACTTGTCTATAAAAATCATTATTTTTTCGAAGTTCACCAATCCCATCGAGATATACATCAAACGAATGGTCTGTTCAATACCTACACATACCTGTAAGCCAAATCGTCCTGCGTGGTCTGGTTAGCGAAATATGGCCATCCAAAGTGATTTCACTGATTCCACAGATTTTTGAGCTTTAACTACCTAACAATGTGCTTGGGTGGCGATATTTCCGAAACCAGGCCTTGTAAAAGGTTGCGGTTTCCAAAATTTCTAGACAATTTTGTAAGAGCTATTCACGGGTGAAAACCAGAAGGTTCTGCGAGGTCTGGTTATCGAAATATGGCCACCCAAAGTGATTTTACTGAAAATTGACCCAAATCTAAAAAAGTCATCGGATGCGGATGGAGATATTTCCGCAACCAAGGCTCGTAACGCGTTGCGGTTTTCAATTCTGAATAGAGAATTAACAGACCTTTCCATGGATGTGCCAAACTCAAATTTTTTTTTCAATTAATTTTGGGAAAAATCATGGACTAACCACTTGTCTATAAAAATCATTATTTTTTCGAAGTTCACCAATCCCATCGAGATATACATCAAACGAATGGTCTGTTCAATACCTACACACACCTGTAAGCCAAATCGTCCTGCGTGGTCTGGTTAGCGAAATATGGCCATCCAAAGTGATTTCACTGATTCCACAGATTTTTGAGCTTTAACTACCTAACAATGTGCTTGGGTGGCGATATTTCCGAAACCAGGCCTTGTAAAAGGTTGCGGTTTCCAAAATTTCTAGTCAATTTTGTAAGAGCTATTCACGGGTGAAAACCAGAAGGTTCTGGGAGTACTGGTTATCGAAATATGGCCACCCAAAGTGATTTAACTGAAAATTGACCCAAATCTAAAAAAGTCATCGGATGCGGATGGAGATATTTCCGCAACCAAGGCTCGTAACGCGTTGCGGTTTTCAATTCTGAATAGAGAATTAACAGACCTTTCCATGGATGTGCCAAACTCAAATTTTTTTTTCAATTAATTTTGGGAAAAATCATGGACTAACCACTTGTCTATAAAAATCATTATTTTTTCGAAGTTCACCAATCCCATCGAGATATACATCAAACGAATGGTCTGTTCAATACCTACACACACCTGTAAGCCAAATCGTCCTGCGTGGTCTGGTTAGCGAAATATGGCCATCCAAAGTGATTTCACTGATTCCACAGATTTTTGAGCTTTAACTACCTAACAATGTGCTTGGGTGGCGATATTTCCTAAACCAGGCCTTGTAAAAGGTTGCGGTTTCCAAAATTTCTAGTCAATTTTGTAAGAGCTATTCACGGGTGAAAACCAGAAGGTTCTGGGAGTACTGGTTATCGAAATATGGCCACCCAAAGTGATTTTACTGAAAATTGACCCAAATCTAAAAAAGTCATCGGATGCGGATGGAGATATTTCCGCAACCAAGGCTCGTAACGCGTTGCGGTTTTCAATTCTGAATAGAGAATTAACAGACCTTTCCATGGATGTGCCAAACTCAATTTTTTTTTTTCAATTAATTTTGGGAAAAATCATGGACTAACCACTTGTCTAAAAAAATCATTATTTTTTCCAAGTTCACCAATCCCATCGAGATATACATCAAACGAAAGGTCTGTTCAATACCTACACACACCTGTAAGCCAAATCGTCCTGCGTGCTCTGGTTAGCGAAATATGGCCATCCAAAGTGATTTCACTGATTCCACAGATTTTTGAGCTTTAACTACCTAACAATGTGCTTGGGTGGCGATATTTCCGAAACCAGGCCTTGTAAAAGGTTGCGGTTTCCAAAATTTCTAGTCAATTTTGTAAGAGCTATTCACGGGTGAAAACCAGAAGGTTCTGCGAGGTCTGGTTATCGAAATATGGCCACCCAAAGTGATTTTACTGAAAATTGACCCAAATCTAAAAAAGTCATCGGATGCGGATGGAGATATTTCCGCAACCAAGGCTCGTAACGCGTTGCGGTTTTCAATTCTGAATAGAGAATTAACAGACCTTTCCATGGATGTGCCAAACTCAATTTTTTTTTTCAATTAATTTTGGGAAAAATCATGGACTCACTTGTCTAAAAAAATCATTATTTTTTCCAAGTTCACCAATCCCATCGAGATATACATCAAACGAAAGGTCTGTTCAATACCTACACACACCTGTAAGCCAAATCGTCATTCGTGGTCTGGTTAGCGAAATATGGCCATCCAAAGTGATTTCACTGATTCCACAGATTTTTGAGCTTTAACTACCTAACAATGTGCTTGGGTGGCGATATTTCCGGAACCAGGCCTTGTAAAAGGTTGCGGTTTCCAAAATTTCTAGTCAATTTTGTAAGAGCTATTCACGGGTGAAAACCAGAAGGTTCTGCGAGGTCTGGTTATCGAAATATGGCCACCCAAAGTGATTTTACTGAAAATTGACCCAAATCTAAAAAAGTCATCGGATGCGGATGGAGATATTTCCGCAACCAAGGCTCGTAACGCGTTGCGGTTTTCAATTCTGAATAGAGAATTAACAGACCTTTCCATGGATGTGCCAAACTCAAATTTTTTTTTTCAATTAATTTTGGGAAAAATCATGGACCACTTGTCTATAAAAATCATTATTTTTTCGAAGTTCACCAATCCCATCGAGATATACATCAAACGAATGGTCTGTTCAATACCTACACACACCTGTAAGCCAAATCGTTCTGCGTGGTCTGGTTAGCGAAATATGGCCATCCAAAGTGATTTCACTGATTCCTCAGATTTTTGAGCTTTAACTACCTAACAATGAGCTTGGGTGGCGATATTTCCGAAACCAGGCCTTGTAAAAGGTTGCGGTTTCCAAAATTTCTAGTCAATTTTGTAAGAGCTATTCACGGGTGAAAACCAGAAGGTTCTGGGAGTACTGGTTATCGAAATATGGCCACCCAAAGTGATTTTACTGAAAATTGACCCAAATCTAAAAAAGTCATCGGATGCGGATGGAGATATTTCCGCAACCAAGGCTCGTAACGCGTTGCGGTTTTCAATTCTGAATAGAGAATTAACAGACCTTTCCATGGATGTGCCAAACTCAAATTTTTTTTTCAATTAATTTGGGGAAAAATCATGGACTAACCACTTGTCTATAAAAATCATTATTTTTTCGAAGTTCACCAATCCCATCGAGATATACATCAAACGAAAGGTCTGTTCAATACCTACACACACCTGTAAGCCAAATCGTCCTGCGTGGTCTGGTTAGCGAAATATGGCCATCCAAAGTGATTTCACTGATTCCACAGATTTTTGAGCTTAAACTACCTAACAATGTGCTTGGGTGGCGATATTTCCGAAACCAGGCCTTGTAAAAGGTTGCGGTTTCCAAAATTTCTAGTCAATTTTGTAAGAGCTATTCACGGGTGAAAACCAGAAGGTTCTGCGAGGTCTGGTTATCGAAATATGGCCACCCAAAGTGATTTTACTGAAAATTGACCCAAATCTAAAAAAGTCATCGGATGCGGATGGAGATATTTCCGCAACCAAGGCTCGTAACGCGTTGCGGTTTTCAATTCTGAATAGAGAATTAACAGACCTTTCCATGGATGTGCCAAACTCAAATTTTTTTTTTCAATTAATTTGGGGAAAAATCATGGACTAACCACTTGTCTATAAAAATCATTATTTTTTCGAAGTTCACCAATCCCATCGAGATATACATCAAACGAAAGGTCTGTTCAATACCTACACACACCTGTAAGCCAAATCGTCCTGCGTGGTCTGGTTAGCGAAATATGGCCATCCAAAGTGATTTCACTGATTCCACAGATTTTTGAGCTTTAACTACCTAACAATGAGCTTGGGTGGCGATATTTCCGAAACCAGGCCTTGTAAAAGGTTGCGGTTTCCAAAATTTCTAGTCAATTTTGTAAGAGCTATTCACGGGTGAAAACCAGAAGGTTCTGGGAGTACTGGTTATCGAAATATGGCCACCCAAAGTGATTTTACTGAAAATTGACCCAAATCTAAAAAAGTCATCGGATGCGGATGGAGATATTTCCGCAACCAAGGCTCGTAACGCGTTGCGGTTTTCAATTCTGAATAGAGAATTAACAGACCTTTCCATGGATGTGCCAAACTCAAATTTTTTTTTTCAATTAATTTGGGGAAAAATCATGGACTAACCACTTGTCTATAAAAATCATTATTTTTTCGAAGTTCACCAATCCCATCGAGATATACATCAAACGAAAGGTCTGTTCAATACCTACACACACCTGTAAGCCAAATCGTCCTGCGTGGTCTGGTTAGCGAAATATGGCCATCCAAAGTGATTTCACTGATTTCACAGATTTTTGAGCTTTAACTACCTAACAATGTGCTTGGGTGGCGATATTTCCGAAACCAGGCCTTGTAAAAGGTTGCGGTTTCCAAAATTTCTAGTCAATTTTGTAAGAGCTATTCACGGGTGAAAACCAGAAGGTTCTGCGAGGTCTGGTTATCGAAATATGGCCACCCAAAGTGATTTTACTGAAAATTGACCCAAATCTAAAAAAGTCATCGGATGCGGATGGAGATATTTCCGCAACCAAGGCTCGTAACGCGTTGCGGTTTTCAATTCTGAATAGAGAATTAACAGACCTTTCCATGGATGTGCCAAACTCAAATTTTTTTTTTCAATTAATTTTGGGAAAAATCATGGACTAACCACTTGTCTATAAAAATCATTATTTTTTCGAAGTTCACCAATCCCATCGAGATATACATCAAACGAATGGTCTGTTCAATACCTACACATACCTGTAAGCCAAATCGTCCTTCGTGGTCTGGTTAGCGAAATATGGCCATCCAAAGTGATTTCACTGATTCCACAGATTTTTGAGCTTTAACTACCTAACAATGTGCTTGGGTGGCGATATTTCCGAAACCAGGCCTTGTAAAAGGTTGCGGTTTCCAAAATTTCTAGACAATTTTGTAAGAGCTATTCACGGGTGAAAACCAGAAGGTTCTGCGAGGTCTGGTTATCGAAATATGGCCACCCAAAGTGATTTTACTGAAAATTGACCCAAATCTAAAAAAGTCATCGGATGCGGATGGAGATATTTCCGCAACCAAGGCTCGTAACGCGTTGCGGTTTTCAATTCTGAATAGAGAATTAACAGACCTTTCCATGGATGTGCCAAACTCAAATTTTTTTTTTCAATTAATTTTGGGAAAAATCATGGACCACTTGTCTATAAAAATCATTATTTTTTCGAAGTTCACCAATCCCATCGAGATATACATCAAACGAATGGTCTGTTCAATACCTACACACACCTGTAAGCCAAATCGTCCTGCGTGGTCTGGTTAGCGAAATATGGCCATCCAAAGTGATTTCACTGATTCCACAGATTTTTGAGCTTTAACTACCTAACAATGTGCTTGGGTGGCGATATTTCCGAAACCAGGCCTTGTAAAAGGTTGCGGTTTCCAAAATTTCTAGTCAATTTTGTAAGAGCTATTCACGGGTGAAAACCAGAAGGTTCTGCGAGGTCTGGTTATCGAAATATGGCCACCCAAAGTGATTTTACTGAAAATTGACCCAAATCTAAAAAAGTCATCGGATGCGGATGGAGATATTTCCGCAACCAAGGCTCGTAACGCGTTGCGGTTTTCAATTCTGAATAGAGAATTAACAGACCTTTCCATGGATGTGCCAAACTCAAATTTTTTTTTTCAATTAATTTTGGGAAAAATCATGGACCACTTGTCTATAAAAATCATTATTTTTTCGAAGTTCACCAATCCCATCGAGATATACATCAAACGAATGGTCTGTTCAATACCTACACACACCTGTAAGCCAAATCGTTCTGCGTGGTCTGGTTAGCGAAATATGGCCATCCAAAGTGATTTCACTGATTCCTCAGATTTTTGAGCTTTAACTACCTAACAATGAGCTTGGGTGGCGATATTTCCGAAACCAGGCCTTGTAAAAGGTTGCGGTTTCCAAAATTTCTAGTCAATTTTGTAAGAGCTATTCACGGGTGAAAACCAGAAGGTTCTGGGAGTACTGGTTATCGAAATATGGCCACCCAAAGTGATTTTACTGAAAATTGACCCAAATCTAAAAAAGTCATCGGATGCGGATGGAGATATTTCCGCAACCAAGGCTCGTAACGCGTTGCGGTTTTCAATTCTGAATAGAGAATTAACAGACCTTTCCATGGATGTGCCAAACTCAAATTTTTTTTTCAATTAATTTGGGGAAAAATCATGGACTAACCACTTGTCTATAAAAATCATTATTTTTTCGAAGTTCACCAATCCCATCGAGATATACATCAAACGAAAGGTCTGTTCAATACCTACACACACCTGTAAGCCAAATCGTCCTGCGTGGTCTGGTTAGCGAAATATGGCCATCCAAAGTGATTTCACTGATTCCACAGATTTTTGAGCTTAAACTACCTAACAATGTGCTTGGGTGGCGATATTTCCGAAACCAGGCCTTGTAAAAGGTTGCGGTTTCCAAAATTTCTAGTCAATTTTGTAAGAGCTATTCACGGGTGAAAACCAGAAGGTTCTGCGAGGTCTGGTTATCGAAATATGGCCACCCAAAGTGATTTTACTGAAAATTGACCCAAATCTAAAAAAGTCATCGGATGCGGATGGAGATATTTCCGCAACCAAGGCTCGTAACGCGTTGCGGTTTTCAATTCTGAATAGAGAATTAACAGACCTTTCCATGGATGTGCCAAACTCAAATTTTTTTTTTCAATTAATTTTGGGAAAAATCATGGACTACACTTGTCTATAAAAATCATTATTTTTTCCAAGTTCACCAATCCCATCGAGATATACATCAAACGAAAGGTCTATTCAATACCTACATACACCTGTAAGCCAAATCGTCCTGCGTGGTCTGGTTAGCGAAATATGGCCATCCAAAGTGATTTCACTGATTCCACAGATTTTTGAGCTTTAACTACCTAACAATGTGCTTGGGTGGCGATATTTCCGAAACCATTCCTTGTAAAAGGTTGCGGTTCCCAAAATTTCTAGTCAATTTTGTAAGAGCTATTCACGGTTGGAAACCAGAAGGTTCTGCGAGGTCTGGTTATCGAAATATGGCCACCCAAAGTGATTTTACTGAAAATTGACCCAAATCTAAAAAAGTCATCGGATGCGGATGGAGATATTTCCGCAACCAAGGCTCGTAACGCGTTGCGGTTTTCAATTCTGAATAGAGAATTAACAGACCTTTCCATGGATGTGCCAAACTCAAATTTTTTTTCAATTAATTTTGAGAAAAATCATGGACTAACTGTCTATAAAAATCATTATTTTTTCGAAGTTCACCAATCCCATCGAGATATACATCAAACGAAAGGTCTGTTCAATACCTACACACACCTGTAAGCCAAATCATCCTGCGTGGTCTGGTTAGCGAAATATGGCCATCCAAAGTGATTTCACTGATTCCACAGATTTTTGAGCTTTAACTGCCTTTCAATGTGTTTGGGTGGCGATATTTTAGAAACCGGGCCTTGAAAAAGGTTGCGGTTTTCAAAATGTCTAATCAATTTTGTAAGAGCTATTCACGGGTGAAAACCAGAGGGTTCTGCGAGGCTTGGTTATTGAAATATGGCCACCCAAAGTGGTTTTACTGAAAATTGACCCAAATCTAAAAAAGTCATCGGGTGCGCATGGAGATATTTCCGCAACCAAGGCTCGTAACGGGTTGCAGTTTTCAATTCTGAATAGAGAATTAACAGACCTTTCCATGGATGTGCCAAACTCAAAAAATTATTTTTTTATTAATTTTGGCAAAAATCATGGACTAACTGTCTATAAAAATCATTATTTTTTCGAAGTTCACCAATCCCATCGAGATATACATCAAACGAAAGGTCTGTTCAATACCTACACACACCTGTAAGCCAAATCGTCCTGCGTGGTCTGGTTAGCGAAATATGGCCATCCAAAGTGATTTCACTGATTCCACAGATTTTTGAGCTTTAACTACCTAACAATGTGCTTGGGTGGCGATATTTCCGAAACCAGGCCTTGTAAAAGGTTGCGGTTTCCAAAATTTCTAGTCAATTTTGTAAGAGCTATTCACGGGTGAAAACCAGAAGGTTCTGCGAGGTCTGGTTATCGAAATATGGCCACCCCAAAATGATTTTACTGAAAATTGACCCAAATCTAAAAAAGTCATCGGATGCGGATGGAGATATTTCTGCAACCTACATTTCAACATCCAAAACTCCACCTTCACTAAAATATTCTTTTCAATTACTAGCTTATTTTTCTTCACTAATCGTTTGTTGTTATTTTCTATATTAAATTTTGCGATGTAGCGTATTCACTTATCAATAAAACACGGTTATTATCTTAATCAACAATTAGTTCTTACATATGTTGGTTTGTACAAAATGGTTGTACGTTTATGGGTTAGAATCTTTCATTACAAAGGCTTTGCTTAAGGGCAAGGAAGTTTTGCTTCTAGCGCGTGTATATCAGT
The DNA here is from genome assembly GCA_911387755.1 of Chrysotoxum bicinctum. Lineage (NCBI taxonomy): Eukaryota > Metazoa > Arthropoda > Insecta > Diptera > Syrphidae > Chrysotoxum > Chrysotoxum bicinctum. The sequence continues at coordinate 81,679,081 of OU426990.1, forward strand.
AAACACAAACAAGGGAGTGAAATACAGATTTTTGAAAATTTATCTGAATCCATAAGTTTTCATTTGAAAAATGTCAAAAATGTTTTGGTATGTGTTTCTACTTAAAAATACATTTTTGGGATGATTGGAGGCTGCCAATGAATTAATAAACATTGCCCAACCAGTAATGTGTCAAAAATAACAACCTTTGTTTTAATTTAAGAGTTTTGTTTCGACTTTTTCGAAATTTCAACTTTTACGATATGATACTTTAAATTTGAGTTTCCCTTTGCATAATTATTAGTGCGTTGGACTGTCAAGCAAGGGGCTCTCTGTTCGATTTTCTGCTGCAAAAATGATTTCAGGGACTTACTGCATCTTGAGAAGAAGTGTCAAATCCTCAAAGAGTATTTCTTGTTATGAAAATCGCTGCACATAGGTCAATATTTAGCTTTTATGCGGCCAAAAGTCGATTTTGTAAACTTACGGTAAACAAAAAAAAACAGTTTGTCGATCGTTAGGAGAATAGTCTCAGTTTTTAATTTTATTCTTTTTACCTCACAAAAGCACACCGTTTGCAAATACGTGTAATTGTAACTTGATCTCTAACCGCAGTACACGTTTGTCTTAGCATATATAGTCCAGTCAAAGCGTCATTTGACCTTGCGCGCAGAGGCATGGTCTATTTTTTTTCCATGGATCGATAGGTGCTTATGAGAAAAGCTTAAAACCAAATTTGCACCACATGACAACTTTTTTTACCAAAGTTATTGGTAAAAATGTAGTTTGTGTCATTTTTTGGTTATTTGCGAATATCTCGGCTCCACTATCCCGTACGTTTAGTTTACAGGACGAATAAAGTTGTAAGGTTAATATTTCTATTTCTGTGTGTGTAATTAATAATATAGTGATGGATTTCGATAACTCAGGTATGATTTCTTATTTTAATTAGAATTTGCTCCGCTGAAATGCATGATTCTAAAAATTTAGTGCTGTTAAAATTTGGGTATTTTTTTGGCTATATTTTTACCATATTTTACTTTTCAAAATTGAATTTGTTATATTTCCGCGTTAGATCGGATGATAATTCTTTTTGAATTGTGAAGTACAACCTTTTCATCCGCAAATGTAATAAAAATTGGCTGCGGAAGACTGCAGAGGACAATAATATTGAAATTTTTAACAGCACAGATTTTTCGGTCAAAAAAATTAAAATTCTGAATAGTGAAACAATCATTGTGTTTTCTTGCTGGTTGAACTCCTAGCACATCAGAAGTGAAAATTGTTAGTCGGAGGTACCTCTATGAGTTTAAGAAAGAACTAAATTTACCAGATTTTGAAGTTAAAATTAATTATTTAGAAAATTGCTTACTGTCAAACTATGGCAGTACTGTGGATGATAAAAAAGTTTGAAACATAGATTTTCCTTATTTAAATCGACTTTAAAGGAAAAATGGAAAAGATGCTATAGAAAAGAAGAGGCGTTTTTGAAAAATAATGAGTCGTGGCTAAACGGAACCTTCGAACTTCCTTTAAAATTTCTTTCGTATAAGCACCAATATCACACAACCTACCACTCTAGAAGTCAACAGCTAAGTAAACAAGAAACTAACATTTAAATAATTAAAAAAAAAACCGTTAGATTTTACAGTTGCATTTTCATTCATTGAGATTTCGTTTCTAGTTAGTTGCTCGTAGCTGTAGATTAAAGGTCATATTGGAAACCATTTCAAGTGGACACAAAATTGATTCACAAAAATATGACCAATTTGTCAAAGATACAGGTCAGCTATACATCAATATTTATAATTGGCACCCAATGACTCCGACAATGCACAAGATATTGATACACGGTGCAATCATAATCGAAAACTCGTTGTTGCCAATAGACCAATTACCAGAGAAAGCTGCAGAGGCCCACAATAAACATTTTCGCTTATATCGCGAAAATTTTGCAAGGACATTTTCAAGAGAACAGTGCAATTTGAATGTATACATATATTACTTAGTTCCGATCCACTCATAAGCAGCCTTAGGCTATAAAAGCGAACCATTTTAAAACCATTTTGCCCTGAAGCAGATTCTAACACCGAACCCGATTCAGACATTGAACCACTAGACGAATTTGTTATTGAATTATCATGAATTAAGTTTAAATAATTATTATTTTTATTATTTTTTGTAAGCTGAAAAATTGTTAAAAAAGTAAAATAATGAAGTTAAAAAAAAATAAATTTTTTTAAATAAATAATTATAAATATCTAAATGTTATTATTATAAATTAAAAAACCTCAAAATATTTCTAAATTTACCTCAAAATAGTTTTTTTTTATTAAAATTATATTTTTTTTCGTCATATAAAACCCAATAGAAAGAATATAAGTGGATGAATGTTTTTGGCCGCATAAATGTGAAAAATTGACCTATGTGCGCTGCTTATTAGCCGTTCGGAATCGGAAGAAAATTGTAGGTGCCCTCTATTACTGCTGACATGCAGTAGGCTTTGGCTATCAATCTTTGGTGTGGAAGTTCAACGCACGTACCATTGTACCCCATATAGAAATATCAAAATCTGAAAAATTCAGCTTAATCCGTGCATTATGTCTTTCTTATACATACTTTTTATTTATAACTAGCACTTATTTGTATATGTATAAAGACTTTTGAGTATATTACATTTATTATAATTTTATTATTATTGCCCATTAATATGGAGGAAAAAGCTATCGATACTCGTATGTCTGAAAAATAAATTTTATGAAAATATAAATCTGATATTGTGCAAGCACTTTGTGTATTTCTTATCCCTATTATGACAAAGATCCATAACTAAAGGTATTGGAATTCCGCGTCAAGCTACTTCCAATTTCCAATATACAAAGAATAAAGACATGGAATCCCCTTAGAAATTCATACTCACCTACCTACATAATGTATGTATATACTTGTCCATTCGGAACATTTCTTTGAGGGAACAAACCACGAAAATTATGCGTATAAACATCGTGTCCCACAGGAGTTACGTATTATGTATATCTCATTGTTTTATCTTCCCCTTAAGGTGTACTCTTTGATGTAACCCAAGTTTCGACACAAAATGCTTACTTAAAACACTCGCAGTCGGTGTAAAGGAAGATCGGATGAATCCAAAAAAGGGCATGACATTATACCTCTTATAATGATCTTCATTTAACGGTTCATTTGGGCTTTCGGATTTCTGAAGCATTATTAGGTGCACACCAAAAAAGGAACAGGTTTGGTTGTTTTGCCAAAAGAGGATAGAAAAATGATCCAAATTTAAGAATCCATGTTGAACATAATATTTTGATGTTTGGCCGGCAAGAGTGCTCTTCTATATCTACATAATTTCGGTAGATATCCATTTCTTGCATCAATGAATCAAATAAGGTTGTTGTATTTGGAATTGAAGGGGCTTTCGATTGGGGATTAAATTTCTTTTATAATTTCGATTGAAAAAAATAGGATTCGATGCAAGATGACAAAAATCTAAGTTTCAGTGCATGTACATATGTGTGCCTTTTCTGGTCGATCAGTCAGTTGGGTTGGTTGTGATTGATTTTTAGAAATTATAATACACTTTATACTAGAGAATGTTTACTGTACGTATCAGGGACGGAAGCAGAAAATAATTTCGGAGGGGGTTTTAGAAAAAAATATTAGATTTTTATAAATATATTATTTTATTACTATATTGTAAGTACTTGTTAATTACATAATTTTTACTGTTATTAACATAAATATGTTATAGTTATACAATATGGCCTCTTAGGGATAGGTACTTTTGGACCAATTATATACAGCTAATCTCAAAAACAAAACATCATAAAAATGTTGCAACGGATACCAAATGTTAGAAAATATTCTCTACGAGGGCGTGTTTGGTACTTCCCTTTTGTGCATTTTTTTCCGGAATTAATTTTAGACATAGACTTTTACTACGGGCCCTGTTATAGAGGCCATTATTTGGTTCATATAATATCATTAATGCAACAAGAAGAAAAAGAGTATAAGTGATTCCATAAGTACCTATATATACCTAAAAATAGAATTATAATAAATTCCACAAAACTAAATCTGGAGTATATTAATACGTGAAGTCATAATTTGTTGAACTTTTGCAATCATACGAAAAAGAGGTTTACGAACATATAGGGACACTGTGACTTTCACAAAAACGAAATGAGTAACCGGGTCCCACAAAATTGCTTTTATTTAAAAGACTAATAATTTCAAAATTTAATCTTAGAAAAAAGTTCATAAGCATTAAAATTCTTTTTTTAAATGAATAAAACAACTATTTTAGCAGTTGGAGCTACAACCAGGATGCCATGTGATTCAAGCAAATATTAGTTTATGCAAGAACAAAAATTATAAGTTGTAGTGCTTTCTTAAAAAATATCTACAAAATTCTTAAAACATTTTTAAGAAAAAATTTTGGTACGCCAACTTGTAGTATTCATTATTGTACGAATAAACAATAAATTTCCCAAAAAATATTGAGCCGTTTTTGAAATAACGAATTTTGAAATGCAATGTTTTTTAAACTTTTTAGAAGCTTTTCCATGAAAAATTTCATATTCAAATCCGTTCTGCCTATAATGAGAAATTCAAAATTAGAAAAAACGATTCATGGTAGGTACAGTCAGTTATATCTTAATTTTAGTATTTTTTTTTTATTAAATTATAGATCGTAAGAATCAATCGAAATAAAAAAAACTTTATCAAAATTTTCGGATTTACGATTTTCGAAAACAATTTTTACATTTGTATGGTGGGTACCTTTATTTTTAACAAAAATTTTGGGGCTTCCAAAAAATAACTATTTTTTTTAACCATTGCCTAGATTAAACTCAATTTTTTATTCTGTGGGACAGTTTTTGAGAAACAAAATATTTAAAAAATTTCGAAAAAACTTGTATGGGTAGGTACCGTTAGTTTTCGTCTTAAAAAAAGAAAAAAACCAGTGGGGGGAAAATTTAAAATGATTTCCTTGTGACATGGGGGCATAAAAACATTCAATATGGCTGTTTTTTATTTGATTACTTATTGCATACTTTACTAGACATTTAAAGAAATTGTGGTGTGAATATAATAAAAATAAAGTTGTTTACTTTTGTTCCTAATTTATAATTTATTTAATATCTTTGAGTAAGTACAGTATTGACCAAAACTTAAAATTTTTGCGAATTTCATAGAAAATTGCTTCAATTTTTATTTCCAGGAACTCCTTTTTTGGGCCGTACATTAATAATATTTGAATTATGGAACCGTTTTATGAAAAGATATAGAAGAATTTATGGCACGAAAATAAAACTTTGTTTTTTTTTTCTTTAAGAAAATGAATCCTTATTTTTTTATTCCACATGTTTCGGAGTGCGTTTGAACCTCCAAAACACCCACCTGTGTTCGCCACCGATACGTGTATACGGCCGGCCTTATGAAAAACAAATTCAAAAAGCCACAGTAAATAACCGAGACCGAGTCTAATACCAAAACGAGAGTAAAAACGATACTCAGACGAAACTTATACAAATCTCGTGTATAAACTCGTCTGTTTTATATCTTATTGTAATAGAAGGCATCGATAAATTGGACTAAATTTGTCTTAAAGTCCATCGAAGTACAATCAATCAATTTTACATTCCGCAAATTATACTAGAAAAAGGAGACAAAAAGGACATTTTAAATTATGCGCAGGAATCCATACAAATATACAGAGTGATTTTCATAATATGCGACAATACGAACTAGTGTGCACTCCAAAATATCAAGTAAAATTTACTAGAAGTCAATAAGAGAGTTGAAGAAACACAAGTTGTTTCAAAAATCTAGAACCAGATTACACCTATTAATATTTACACTTCTTTACGAAAAGTTTGGTTAGAAATACAATTTATTTCCTGACTTAAGAATGCTTTAAAGAGTCCTAACATTGATTCGTATTTGTGCCAAACATTGGCGTTTTTTCGTCATGTAGTAAATCTAATGGAGAATATATGTCAAGTTGATGTTACACCGATTTTAGTAAGGCATTTGATTCGGCTGTAGTACTAGTACCCCTTGGCATAATGGTAAGTGCGTTGGACTCTCAGCCGCTGCAAAAAAAGTTTTTTAGGGGTTTACTGCCTCTATGCGAAGAATTAACAAATCCTCTTACAGCCTTATTTATTATTTTTCACTAATACTGGGTTCAGCCTCGGAATAGTTGAACCGAGCCGAAGCACTTACTTCGGGCTTACGCCACGTCAAACAAATCCTTATTTAAAATTATTTTCTTAGCCGTTTTAGCTACGCCTTCCTTATGTCAAATATACTAGAAATAAAAAGTGACAAAACTAAAGCTCTGGTTATTATACACCTAAATCCAACCCCAGCTGATTTCCATTATTATTCATTGTATGCATATTGGAAATTGGATACATTTAAAATTGGATTGTATAAAATTCAAATCCAATAAATGAATGTACCAACCAAATCACATTGCGTTCCCAATACCGTACAACTGTTAGAGCGTTTGGAAAATATAAATAATTTATTATTGCAAAATATCTATCCTTTTTGTCTTAGTAAGAAACGAAAAAAAATTGCTTACACTCAAGAAGTTATTAGGCTTTATAACAAAAGTTGTTTATTTTATTTGAATACATCCGCGGAATCTGCTGTCAAAAGTTAGTACCTACTGTAGAGATTTTTACTTGCGACTTATAGGTACTATAAGGCAAGTTATGCATTCGTAAAAAAATCGAACTCGAGATTTTCATCAAAGTTTATTTATTTATTTTATTTCATCAATTGATTCGAAGATCTGCTGATTACAAAAAATACAAAAAAAAAAATATAAATAAAATAATAAAGATACAAGATATATATGTACATATTTACTAGAGTTAGCTATTATTTTAATACTTTAGTGAATTAATTAATCAATTACATATTTGAAGAATTTTTTTCTTAAAACAATCTCTATTCATGCTAAGATCAATTTCATTGTAAACCTTGTTAAATAGATTTAGAGAACGCGTTATTGGTTCATTAAGACCATAATTGGTTCTATGAAGAGGAGGATAAAATAACTCATTTCTGTTGCGAAAAACTCTTGATGGAACATAGAATGGAATCAATGAAAGCAGTTCAAAAGAGGTGATTCTATTATCAATAATATCTTTAATGAACAAAATACATTGGACTTGCCTGCGACATTTAAGCGTTTTTAAGTCAATAAGAGAACACCTTGATTTATAATCTGGCAAAGACCCAACCCAATTAAGTTTGCGTAATGCATAAAGAGTGAATCTTTTTTGAACTCTTTCGATTCTCAAAATATTATTTTCATAAAATGGAAACCAGACGACACAACAATATTCCAAAACTGGTAAAACTATTGACATAAATAAGATCTTCAAAGTATAGGCATCCTTAAAATCATTGGAGTTCCGTTTCAAAAAACCTAAAAGTGAATTACCTTTAGACACAATGTAGTCAACATGAGATCTGAAATCAAGCTTAGAATCAAAAATCACCCCAAGATCATTAACCTCAGTTACCTTCAGAAGATTAACATCATAGAATTTATATTCAAAATCAATGAGAGATGAAGATCTAGATAAATTAAAAATTTTTCATTTTGAGTAATTCAGCTGAAGATGGTTGTAGTCGCACCATTTAAGAAAATTGTTGATATCTAACTGCATTAAAAAGCAATCTTCAAGTGAAGATGCTGCTGTAAATAATTTTACATCATCAGCATACATCAAGCAGTTACAGTATTTGAAAATAGATGGTAAGTCATTGGTAAAGATTATAAAAAGAAGTGGTCCTAAATGACTGCCTTGTGGAAGACCTGATACCACATCTATAAGATTTGAGACACATTCGTCTATCTTAACAGCTTGTTTTCTGTCAGATAGGTATGAATTCAACTACTTTATAAATGAAACATTCAATCCCAACATCTTAAGCTTTTGCAGGAGAAGACCATGATGTACGCGGTCAAATGCTTTCACAAAATCAGTATAAAGGACATCAACTTGTCTACCTTTTTCCACGTGATTATTACAATAATTTGCAAAAAGACTTAAATTAGTACAAGTTGATCTACCTTTTACAAAACCATGCTGTTTTTGAGACAACGAATTCTTTACAGCAAAATAAAGTCTTTGGGTGACCATTTTTTCAAAAAGTTTGGGTATAACTGAAAGTTTTGAGATTGGTCTATAGTTCCTCACTAAGTGCTTAAGGCCACTCTTATAAATGGGATCTACATAAGATATTTTCCATTCTTTTAGAAAAACACCAGTTTGTAAGGATTTATTAAATATAAGGGTCAGAACATTACAAAGTGAATAAGAACATTTTGACAGAAGAATAGGAGGAATCATATCAAAGCCAGATTTTTTTGAAATATCAATTTCCTTTAAGCTTTCCAAAACATCCTGTACTGAAAAACTTTGTAGATTGAAATCTATCAAAGGACTAATATCAGGGTACAGGTCATCAATATTTGTTAAAATATCACAATTATATGAAGTTTGAAAAAACCGAGCAAAAAGGTCGCATGAGGATTGAATATCGTTGGATTTAAGATCATCATATTCCATACATTGAGGAAGAGATGAACACTTTCTTTTAGAGTTTAAAAATACCCAGAAAGATTTTGAATTATTTTTTATATTTGATTCAGTATTGATAATATATTGCCTATATAAAAACCTGTTAAGAAAATCAAATTCTTTTCTCAACTGAAAAAATACTAAACGATCCTCTGAAAGATTTGTTATTTTAAAACGCTTTAATGCCTTGTTTTTAGCATTCTCCAAATTTTTTATTCTTTTGTTAAACCATGGAAGTTTAAACAATTTCTTCCTAGTTAAGGTAGGAACAAATCGTTCTATGCCTTCATTAAGAATACTTTTAAAACTTGTAAACATATCCTCTAGAGACTTGCCTTCAAATAAATCCTTCCAGTTAACAGCATTATAAAAATTATTAAGTGCCATAAAATCCGCTTTTGCAAAATGAAATTTTTTCCGTGTTTTAAGACAGACAGAAGCATAATTATAGTAATCAAAAGAGAAACAAATAGCCTTATGGTGAATAGAGTTGTTTAAAAGAGGAAAATCAGAAATTTTTAAAGAATACTTTAAATCATTGTTAATAAACACTAAATCCAATATTCTGTTTAAACTGTTTTTAACATTATTAATTTGAAACAGGCCCATAGAAGAAAATGAATCAACTACTAACATTTCTACATCTTTATTTACATTAAAAGGGATCAAAATATGATCTTCTTCCATGTAGCACCAGTCGATATCACTAATGTTGAAATCACCAAGTATACAAGGAAATTGGTTATGTGTTAATTCACTTAATATTGCTTGAGCATTAGAAACATGTTCGGTATATAAATCTATTCCGCTCGTTGGGCGGATATAACTTACAATAAAAAATAAATCTTTAATTTCAGCAGAATCTTCAGAACTTACACAAATACAAAGCTGCTCAATATCATCTGCATCATTCTTCAATTTGTATTGAGTACTGTTGAAAGTCGTTCGGACGGCAACCAAAACACCTCCTCCTCTATCCCATCCTGTTTTAGTTGAACGATCTTTACGATACACATTGTACGAAGAATCAAAGAGTTCACAGGATGTAAAATTTGAATTCAGCCATGTTTCAACGATGATAATGACATCGAACTCTTGAAGAGAAGATGATAAGAAGAGCTCGTTAGTTTTTGTACGTAAACCACCAGCATTTTGAAAATATACGCGAATTTCAGATAAATTCGCTTTAAACTTTGGATCAGCTATTTCATCTTGGTGTTGCCTTGCACTTTCGGAAAATTTACAAATTTCTTTAATTGGATATGTTTAGGCCAGATTGAAGGATCCAAAGCAGCATCAAAATGGCTTGCGGGAATTCCTAACTTGAAATTCACAAACCGGAGTAAGGTTGAATCTACTCCTTTTTTAATAAGTTTTGAACAGCGCATGGTATTCTTTTCGAGATTTAACTTCATTGCAGCATATTCAATTACATTTTCCTCCTTCACATTACTATCCAAGCGGGAAAGATGTAAAAATTGTAGACGAGGAACAGACTGCAGAGTAAATTCACCTTCCACAACAGCAGCAGTGCCAAACATAATCTTTTTTGAACTTTGAGATTTACCAACAGCACTCTTTTTAGATTTAGTCCCATCCCCATCAGCTAAATTGGCAACACTGTCACCGAGAACAGCATTCACCGCAGCAGCAACATGATCCTTATCAACAAGAGCAGCAACACCACCAGCAACATTTACCTCATGAACGTCAGATAGAAGAACATTATCAGAAACGTTTTCACCCACAGCAACAGTAGCTGCAGGTCCATCAGAAGCGCCATCACCTTCAACAGCAGCACCATCACCCACAGCAGCATCACCAGCACCATCCGTACCAACAACAACAACCTCTTTCTCAGTGGCTTCACTATCAGCAACAACAACCTCTTTCATAGAAGAAGCTGTATCATCATCCTCAACAACAACAACTTCATTTCCTAAACCAGTTTTGCTGGGTATTAAGCTTACATCAACATCAGTTTCAGAACTGTCAAAACCAGTGGACAGAGAAGATGAAAGCGTAGGCGGCACACCAACGGCAGCAGCTTTAGACGTCGTAGCTTTCACACTATACACATTAGCTGTAGCAAAATCTTCGCTCTGTGATGTACTCGTAGAAGAGTGTGACTTACTTGCTATTTTTGTGTTAAGCTTAGACGTGGATAAAGGTTTTTTACTTTTCAAGATGGGTTTATTATTTCCACTTTTAAGCGCGGGAGATGAAGCGGGGCTGTTTGTATGCAAAGGAGAGTATAGAGATCGAGTATATGGAGAAATGTTTTTTCCTGTGAACAGTTGTAATTGTTTATTGTTGTTGGTTTGTACTATCGCCGGCGACTTGCCCTGAGAGCGAGTTATACGCGGGGGCTTCACAAGACCATCGAACTCAGCTTTATTATCAACAAAGAATCGATATAGGTCTTTAATTTTAGGTATGCAACTTAGGAAGGAAATGTTTTTGCAAGTACTACACTTCCAAAATAAATTATCGTTTGATTCAAGGGTAGCTCGTATAGTTTCACTGAGTTTTGTGCATTTAAAATGAAAACCCGATTGACAAACTCCGCAAAGAATCAAATCACTTTTGGAAGTAAGGAAATTGCACTCGGAACATTGGACTTCCATTGTGAAAGTCAGAGAAAATTAATAAAAAGCGAAAGTATAGCACCGTCTATAAAGAGAACAAGAACTGAACTGAACTGAACTCGAGATTTTCATCAAAGTTGACATTACGATGATAACGAAGACCGAAAAAGTGGGTCTTCGTTATCATCGTAATGTCAACTTTGATGAAAATCTCGAGTCTGTCTGTCTGTCGGTTCGACTACAGCCTAAACGGCTCGGCCGATTTTCTTCAAACTTGGTAGATATGGGTTTTAATTTTTCTCCCCCATACGTTTTATTTTTTTTTTAAGACCAAAAATAACGGTACCTGCCATACGATTTTTTTTTCGAAATTTTATAAATATTTTTTCTCGAAAACTCTCCACAGAATTTAAAAAAAAAAATTGAAAAATTTGATTTAGTTAAAACTAGCTAATGGTTGAAAAAAAATTCCAAGAAATTGTTATTTTTGCTAGCCCCCCTGGGTCCATTTTTTTGGTTTTTGATTTTCTCGAAAACGTTGCAGCCGATTTAATAAATTTTTTTTATGCCTTGGCTCCTCCAAAGTTTAAATATTTTTACATATTCAAATTTTCAATTTTTTTTTTGATTTTTAAAAAAAATTTTTAAATTTTTTTTGGAAACTCAATATTTTGAAAATTCCATGCTCGATTTTTTTCAAGCTTGACAAATAAAAGTTTCTTAACATAATCTACAAGATTTGAGAAAACAAAAAAATTGTTTTATCTAAAACTAACGGTACCTTCCATACAAAAGTTAAAAAATGGTTTTCGAAAATCGTATTTTTCTCGAAAACGGTTTAGAGAATTTTACTAATTTTTTTTTTTCTTTTGATTATTTTTTACGATCTATAATTTAATAAAAAAAATTGAAATCTAGATATTACTGACTATACCTACCATACAACGATTTTTTCGAATTTTGAATTTCTAATTAATGAATTTTAATGAAATTTCTTATAAAGAAGCTCCTAAAAAGTTTAAAAAACATTGCTTTTCAAAACTTGAAAAAAAGTATTTTTTCAATTTTTGGAAAAAAGTCTTTTTTTTTTCGAAAATTCGATATCTCAAGAACGGCTTAATATTTTTCTTGGAAATTTAACTCTCATTCGTACAAACTCTCATTCGTTCAATAACAAAAACTTAAAGTTGGCGTACCAATTGTTTTTAATGTTTTAAAAATTTTGTGCATAATGGCTTATTTTTTTAAGGAACCACTACAATAACTTATAATTTTTGTTCTTGCATAAATTCATATTTGCATAACATTCTGTTTTTATTTCTTACTACTAAAAGAATTTAAGAATTTAAAGAATTCATTTTATCCTTATGAACAGTTTTCTTTAATAACATTCGTTTTTTTAAATTCCTAGTCGATTACTTAGGAGCAAGTTCGTGCGACCCAGTCGTGCATTTTATTTATTTCGATCAAGTTAACTGGATACAAAATATTTGCTTGTGAGAATAAAATTAAAGGATTTGTATAGATCTGAAAACAAACAGAGAAAAAAAAGGAAAATTTAAGAATCATGCTGAAGATGAAATACCACTGAAATGATTCTTTCAACATGACAACGACCCAAAGCATACAAGTTAACTTGCGAAGCAGTGGTTCTAAGAAATGAGGGCTAATATCATCGAAACAACATATCAATCCCTATATATGTATATGTATGTACCACATCGTTCAATTTTGTTAGTTTTTTTGTTCATAAAACATAAAAGTCAAACTGGCGATTTCCAACTCTCCACCACTTTACCGCATTAAGGCCCTTTCAAAAAGGTTTATTAGATTTTTACTATTATTAGTTAGTGAGAAATATATTGAGGTGAGATAGATGTCCGAGGTGGGAGTCGGTGTGAGTGTGATGGCCTTTGGTCTAAAAAATATTTTTTTTTTTATTTTAAACTTTGATTCATTTATAAGTTTATTTATTTTTGTTTATGTCAAATCAATTATTTTTTTAAGGTCAAAACATGAACTGTCTTATTGGGCGCTTCGTATGACAAAACTTTTCATAATTTCAAGCGCACTTTATTGTGAATTGTTTCCTCTTGGATCAATATGAGTCTGGGGCTTAACTCTGTAATTCGATACGAAAGTTAAAATTGTTCGAAAGTTGTTTCCGATTCTAATTTCAAAAGTTACTCTGTATAACTTTCGAATTAAAAGAAAATGTTGCAAAGAAAACTTTGCAACTTTCGAACAAATGTTCCAAATTCGAGCTGTTTTTTGTCGAAAATGGCATTTTAAAATCAAAACAAAGTCAAATACATAATTGGTTTTTGAATAGTTAAATTTATTCGTTGATAATTGAAGTTGAGAATTGATATGGATTCAGTTACATTTTGGCTTGATGAAGAAAGACAATTCTAATATATGTAATAGGTTTATGAAGTAAATGGTAATGTGATATAAAACAAAATTTAATGACGAAATAATTTATCTGTACTAAATATTTTTTCTTTATAAAAAAATTTCGTCTTTCAAAAGATTCATTTATGTATGAGGAGAATTCTGCAAAAAGATTATTCGCTTACAAGGTCCAATTGTCTCAATGGCTTCGCAGTTTGGCCATTAGAGCATCTTGAATTGGACAACGATTTTGGGCTTATCACGAATTTCATCGTAATCGGAAACTTCTTACGAATCCCGAAAAAAACTATCACATAAAATCAACGAGAATTTCAAATTGATTTTGTTTGGTATTGATACATATTTTTGTTCTGGTTTCCCTTTAAAATAAGAAAAAATCATCAAAAATATAATCATATTAATATTTATTATGTTTTCTTCAATTAATTTATAATTTTAAAATTAACGTTTGTACTTACATTTTAGCTTAATCTATCCTTTGGTGTATTGTTTGATAAAAAACTCGAATTCACACAGCATATCAATATGACATGTAATAAAGCCAATTCAATATTAGGTTGGATTAAAAGGGAATCACGTCAGTTTTCTGATCCTTATGTTATCAAACAATTACTTACCACATTTGTCAGACCCAGGGCCGGACCAACCATATGTGCAGGATGTGCAAATGCACAGAGCGCAGAATTCTGAAGGCGCAGTCTCGAGAATAATGAAATGTGAATTAATCTGCTTTAAAATAATCGTAAAATAAAATCCATCGCAACTGCGCGATGTTATTTCTTGCTTATTTACATCAATTCCATTGTGGCTTTCTTACAATAAAATATCCCACCAGGCCTTTGCAAGTTCATAATCTTAATCGGAAAATTTTCCACCCCATTTGTGCTCCTACAACAACAGAAAAAAAAAATAAAAAAAAAATCAACACAGAAACCATTCAGTGCGAGTTTTATTTCTTACACACTCCCAAAACTTACATTCTAAGGAGTGACAAAAAAAAACTACATATTCATGAGGAATGTCCCGAAACTATTTTAGACCCGAAACAGAGATTCAAAGTAGATTTTTTTTCAAAATACTTGATCAGGCCATTCAATCGATTTCAGAAAGGTTTGATCAGCTTGACGAATATAATATACATTTTTCATTTTTAAATAACATAGGCGAATGTTTAAGAAATACAAAATTACGTTCTTCGTGCCTTAAGTTGCAGAATGCATTAACATTTGGTAGTTTTAAGAATTTAGATGGAGCAGAATTGTGCCAAGAATTAGCTGTCATTAAAATTATTAAAAATTATCTCAGGACAACAATGACTTAAGAGATATTGGTAGACTTGTCTATTATATCAATTGAAAAGGAATTATTAAATTCTTTAGACTATGATGACCTCATTTCTGAATTTGCAAAGGCAAAGGCAAGAAAAATAAAATGCACGACTGGATCGCACGAACTTGCTCTTATGTAAAAGTACTTTGGAATTTAAGATACATTTTATAAATATAAAACATGGATTTAATGAGATAATAATGTTCAAGTGCATAAAATTGCTAAAAAAATTTCAATTTTCCCTCCAGGAAATCACCGAAGATCCTTAACTACCGAGATTGAAAGAAATAGGTTCAGTGGTTTAGGCTGTAGTGAGAGGTACAGACATACAGACACACTGAAACATGTTTTTTGTGTACTAAATTTTTCTTAAAATTTTTATAAAAAAAATTAATATGCAAATTGTTAGTATTTAAGAACATAAATTTTTAAACGTAATTTAAAAATTTAATCCTGTATTGGTTTTCAAAATATTGAATTTTCAAAAAAAAATTGTATAATTTTTTTAAAAATCCAAAAACTATTTTTTCGAAAAAAATTTTAGTTTATATTTTTTAAAATGTAAGGCAGCTCCTGCATAAAAATTTTGGTTAAAATCGTTAGAGTCGTTGGTGAGAAATTCGAAAATCAAAAAAACCGTTCTATGACAGGTACCCCTAATAACATTTCCCCCCAAATTTTTTTCTGACCAAAATGTTGTCCCTGCCCTAATTTTTTTTATCAAAATCGTTAGAGCCGTTTTCGAGATAAATAAGATTATACATTACGGGTGTATGGGGGTTACCGTTTGTTTTAGAGCTAAAAAAAAAATTTCAATTTCCCCTCTAGGGAATCACCGAAGACCCTTAAGTACCGAGTTTGAAGAAAATACCTCCAGTAGTTTAGGCTCTAGTTCGAGGTACAGACATACAGACATACAGACAGACAGACGGAATTGCCGGACCCACTTTCTTCGTCTTCGCTATCATCGTAATGTCAACTTTGATCAAAATCTCGAGTTCGATTTTTTTTCCAAATGCAGAACTTGCCCTATAGTACCTATATCGCAAGTAATAAGCTTTCTAGATTAAACGTTCCCTCTGTCCATTTCTTCGCTGCGTTTTTTTGGTTTCACTTTTTTTTCCTTAAAAAAATTCAAACAAGTTCCTTAAAATGAAGTTCCGCAGAATTTTTATTTTGTTTATGTATGTACACATTATTTATATTTTTTTATTAAATTTTTTGTTTATTTATTTAACTCATGTTCCTTAAAATGAAATTCCGTTGAGTTTTTATTTTGTTTATTTACATATTATTTATACATTTTTTTATTTAATTCTTTATTTTTTTTTTTTTTTTGTTATTTAAATCAAGTTCCTTAAAATGAAGTTCAGTAGAATTTTAATTTTGTTTTTGTACATATTATATATATCTGCCTTTATATATTTTTTCGTTTGTTTATTTATTTATTTAAAATTTCCATTAAAAAACATACATAACACAGGCTCATACACACAAGCAGATATGTAAAAGTATTTGTTTGTTAGTGAGGATTTGGCCTACCGGAGATACCTCAATAAAAAAAACGCATTGAAAGTCTACCTCCTGGGTAACGTGGAAAGGACCTTATGTGTGTATCAGTGTGTACATGTACATATGTACAATGTACATTGTACATTGTACATATGTATTTGCTCAAACATAAAAAGGGCGCTTTTTAAAAATCTTGCACAGGGCGCAGTTTTGGCTAGGGCCGGCCCTGGTCAGACCCATTATAGAGTATGCTTGCCAGATATGGACCCCTTAGCCTTGCCCTTACTACAGTTGCCACAAAATAAGAATTGAACAAATTCAAAAAAGGTTCCTAAAATTTGGTCTTAGAGGCTTAGGCTAGCAGAATCCATTGAATCTTCCTTCATATAGTAGCCGCCTGGAACTCATAGATTTACCAAGTCTGGAGCGCAGACGTTCTTATTTATGTTTTGTTTTTATTGTTAATCTTGATGATAATATCGCTGCTTTGAACCTTTTGTCTGGCGTTAATTTTAATGTTCCAAATCGTAATCGTAAAGAGGTTTTCGAGACCCAATTAACGTAACACACTATCGTAATAACTATGAGCAGAATTCACCATGGAATAACATGTTTAATTTGTATAACGTTAATCATAGTTTATTAATAAATTTTTCTGATGTATCAAATACTGTTTTTAAAAAAATATTCTATAATATTGTAAAATTTATAAATTCTTAATTCTTAATTCAAAGAAATATTTTTGTACGCTAGATATTAATAAGCTTGATTCAAATAAACAAATTATCAAAACTTTTCCGTATAGTTAATAGATATCGAATGAAATTTCAGATATTCGAATGTATTTAGCAATGAAAATAGAGTTGTGAAGTACGAAATTTCCGAATTTCGAGCAAATGTATCTAGAAAAATGAGACTCGGATTTCAATTTCCGATTTTCGAAATTTTCCGAATTCGAACGATTTAACTTTAGAATCGAATTACAAAGTTAGGCCCCTGATTTCTTAATGGGTCGAAAATGAGGAAAAGTGCTCTAAAAAATGTTACGCAATTAAGTTTTCTATGCTTTATAGGTTCTAAGAAACGGAACAACACGGTAAAAATCAATTGTTTTTTTTTATCAAAATTAAAGATTTAAATATGCAAAATATAAAAAAATAATTTTCTACGAAAAAGTAGAAGAAAACCAACTGATTTTCAAAAATTCTCCTAAAAATTGATAAGAGAACCGAATAATAAGAGTCAAAACAGCATCTAATATCATAGATACCATTTCGAAAAAAAATTAGTAAGGAATCACTGTATTTTTTTTTTTCAAATAACACTGGGACTCGTAACAATTAAACGAATGAGTAAAAATAATAAATTCTAATCTCTTTATTCGTTAATTTGCTTAGAAAAAAAAAACAGATTTCCAAAGCGATTTTTAAAATACAAAACTTGAGATCTGCAAATCATTATATTTACTTTGGCAAAAAGTAATATCTTAAGAGAACCTGCCGGAAACAAGAATTTTAATTTCTCTGATTCCGTACAAAATAGAGGGCACACGGAAATTTTTTTCAATTAATACATTTTTACAGAGAGTGATACAATTGAAATAAAAAAAAATATTTGAAAAGACCTATGATAAAATATTGTAAGATAAAATATTTAAAACTTCGTTGTCTTAAGCAAAAAAAAAAAATTAAGCAAAATCAATTTCATGACCATCGAAAGCCAGAAAGTCAAAAATTATTACGTTTACAGAACCCACAAAAAATATCCATTATAGCAATATTTAACTCACAACGTGCATTTGCTCAATTTATTTGGCTGACCAAACCTCCATTATATGCATTCGGCTATCGAAACAAACAATACGAATCAATGCCAAACTATTCACAGCACCAATCTAATTACCTTCCAAATCCCTGGCACAAAATTGAACCGAACAGTACCGAACCAAACATAACAGAATGCAAATACAATGTGGGCCTGTCATCTGCACAGCAACCCTCTCCCAATCTCAACACCCAGTCCCTGTTTCTGATGTGAGTTTTCACAAGCTTCAGTTCCCTCTCTAATCCCAATATATACCATCACCGGAAATATAATGTATATTCACTTTATGCATATAAACCAGAATACCAGAACCGACTACTATCGTGATCCTGTGCTCCTGCAAAATGCGTGCAGTTAATTACAAAACTGTCATCTGCAAAACTAGCGCTGATTTTGATGGCGGTTCTCTGTTTTGCCTAACTGTATTTACCATTCGTGTATCTGCTATCAAAAGTCCTACAATTTGTTTACAAGAATGCGAATACTATATATATATAATTTGTTTTTGTTAATTAATACGAGTAGATGTGCGCACCTTTGGGATAATGGATTGTTTTGGCTCCATTCCTGTCTATAGTAACACACCCGCAGGTGCTCAGTCTCCCATCATCAGAAGCAAAGTAAACAATCGCTCAGTGATTATGATTCTAAAAATAAAATACTCTGCAAGATTTTAAACATGCAAATTCAATTAAAAATTTAAATTCCATCGCTCGCTCACCGAAACCCTTTTTTTGTGTTGATGAAAATGACACGAGTGGGGCTTCGCATTGGGCGCCATTCAACTAGGAGTATTGGTTTGATTGGTCGCTCGTAATTAGCAGGCGAAATGCTTTCGCATTCCAATAGAGATTAGTTTACGAATCCAATTGCTGGCCACAAATGGCGTTTGCACAAGTGCAACAATTCCCAGCGTGCTCGAATGAGCAAGCAATTTCCTAAAAGCAACAAAAATCGTGCCACAAAAATACAAACGAGCAAAAAAAATCGAATATAGTAGTTAACAAATAGACGAAGGATAAAAGCGCATTCACACGCAATCCTTATTCAAGCCCGGACTCTGTTGAGCGAGCAGAGTGTGCGGCACTTCCCACAGGCAGGCAACGGTTTCTGTAGGTGGTGAGTGAGGGCAGTGACGCGGACAAAACGACGAACACACCGGCACGTACAGATAGACAGGAGTGCTCTCTCTCGGGATCTGGAATCGGTGAGATATGGTATTTCTTGCGGATACAGATGGGATTACTAGCATCATCCCAGACGGAGGCGAATGTGCCTAGCACTGGGAATCAGCAGTGGCGTGTGTGTCAATAGCTGGCCGCGAGATACAGAACAGAACACACATGAGTAAAAGAGGGTTGCTTCTGAGGCATGTTCTGTCCAACTTTGGGAAGCGCGAATGAATGGGCAATAAAGAAGCGGCTTTGTATTTATTTACAAATTAAAAGGCGGATGGGGTGGCGGCATTTAGTATCAATTGAACGTATCTATAGGGATTTGTAGATTGCAGCAGCAAAAAATCCTCTTGCGTTTAAAATGCTATGAATTTAGCAATTCATTCGATTAATAGGAGGATTTAAGGGACTAGCTAGACAATTTTTTAAGTTATGCATTGTGGAATTTTTCGGACGTGTATTTGTATCTTGTTTATCTTTGAAACTAAACTGTACAGCTACTGCAAAATGTGAAAAGGTAATGAAGGGTGTACTATTGCTTTTTGGAGTTATTAGACGTCATTAACTGACTTACACTTGAGGCAAATTTAATATCGAGACGGTTTTGACTGCGTTTTTATTTTATGGGCCAATGCAATTTTACTTTTATAATTCACACGCGCTGAAGGGTTTATTCAGACCCTTACAGCACGAGCGATTGGGAAATTAGGAAGGGGGAGACAAGAAGGTGTCGGTAACATATCTCTTAATTATTTGCAATTGAAATGGCAAGGGAAAAACATGCCGGGTAAATTATTCCATATTCATAATGTGCACATAAAAAAGGGTATCATGGGTGAACTGATTCAGGGGAGGAATGCAATTGGCTAGCTAGCGAATAAAGCAAGGAAAGACATGAAACATTCCGAAGGGGTGTGACGGAGGTGAAAGTGATTTCATGATCCTATCGTTCCCTATCACTCTCTGCTCGCTCTGTTCGAAATTCTATTCAGTAAATGAAGAGAAGTTTAGGTAGCATTTGCCCAAAGATTTGAGTTATGCTCAAGTTTAGGACATATCAACGCCTTACAAATTGTAGCCCGACCAGAAGAGGTGAATCATTTCACAAATCTTAAGCTCATAGCAGAGCAGAAATCCAACCAAGATCGTCGTTGATACACATACCGAGTATTGACAGTTTGAGGTTTCTTCTTGTATACCCCATTTAGCAATGCTGTACAAAGCAGAGATTAATGAGCTTTTCATACGGTACCGTTGCAATTTCACTTCCGAAGGAGATTTACCTGAATTTGAGAACGATACTGAAAACCTGATGGTAGAACCGATGAAGTGCATTAACAGTTTCAGAAAAGATATCATTTATAAAAATGAGGAAGGAATTCGGAGAAGATTATGTAGCCTTCAGGAACACCAGCAGTTATTGTGAAGAGCAATCTTGAAACCGTTTAATAAAACAATTGAACGATCCAGAGGGTAATTTCTTATCTAAGGAATTAGGGTTTTATTGGTACCAAAGGCACGCATGTTCGATAAGAGGGCCTGGTTCCAAACTCCATCAATTGCATTAGAAATATAAAGTGCAATAATCTTACTTTCTACAAAACAACGTTCTATTTTTCGGTGAGATATTCCATCAGAACATCAGTGGACCGATTGCTGCGAAAGTCGTATTGTAGGTATTTCGAAGCTTTCGATCTTCGAGATATTTCCTGAGCTGATGATTTATCAGCGCTTCTATAACCTTGGAAAGCTGAGACATAAGTACAATTGTGTCGGTTGGATTAGGAGGAGTAGGGGTCGCCTTTTTTAGGAACAGGCTAGAAAATTGGATCACTTGGACCTGAGTTGGGTATTTGAACGATAATATACATATTTCGTACATAATGAGCTACTCGGTCCTTTCACACACAGATTATTTTATTTTAATTCAACATTTACTAGCAAGTCCCTTTATATTCTGAAACATCTAGTTTGCCACAAAGCCTACGTACATATGTATGTTTTTTTTGTAATAATTCTTTTGGGAAATACTTACCCCATTATTATTAAGAATATTTTTTGTTCAGTAAAAAACAAATTAAAATATCCTCTAAGCCATAAATAAAGCTATATAATCTCTAATCTTTTCCCCCTGACCGGCTTGACCGATTGTGATGAGTTTTCGGAATTCGGAATTATGTTAAAAAAGTGATTCATTAAATAAAAAGTGCATTTTGGTGTGGGGGAATTCCGAATAAGGACTGAGTTTTCGTTCGGTTTACATAATGTGGTCACCTGATGGTTCTTGGCTACATATAGTCGTACTCGGTAGCGGACGCTGACTATAGTTATTCATATTTGTAATCCTTCTATTCTTAGCAGTGCGCTCCACGTTTTAAACTTACTCGTCCAAACCTCAAGGGAGCAGACATTAAGTTAAGTTTCTGATTAAAAATTGAAGAAAATATTTATTTCAAGCTTTTCAATGATAAAATTAATAAAGGTCTTATAAAAAAAACTACCTTTGAATTATTTATGTCAGTTTCTATATTATCCCTGCTTAAGATCAAAGACACTCTGATCTAAATGATATAATATCCGCGTCCGATTTTAGCTCGAAAACTAAAAAAATCAGGTCAAATGTGCAAAAGAATAATTACACTTGTAGGATTACATAAAATTCATATACAAAATCTTAAAACCAAAGGTGCTCTTCCCTCATTTTCTCCCTAATTAAATCTATTTAAAGCAAAGTTTTGCGTAACGCAAGTTGAAAAATTAAACTAAATAAATTATACTTTCGCTGATGTTCCACGCCCTTTAAGTCCACTATTGCCTGTCGGCTAGCCGTCGCAATGCACACAGTTCTATTTTTATACAAAAATTCCTCTGAATAAATATTTTCTGTGCAGTTTTAGTCATAGGTTTTCTTTATGTGGATGTGGCTATCCAAAATGGATTATCTCTTCTTAAACTCCTCACTCGATCAATTCTTAATGAATAGGAACTTAACATGCATGAGGCCACTTAATATCCATAAGATACCATTTCCCATCGTCCAAAAGGCCCATACATGTCATGTCAAAAGGCAACTTCTTCAAGAATCGACCGAAGAAAGCCATCATCGAAAATAAAAGAAGCAATATGAAAATTTAATTTTAATTTGCAATCACGGTTGCCACATGAGCCGAAATTTGTTTATAAATGATAATGTTACTTCGAAAAATACAAACATTGACATTTCATCTGTCAAAGGTTAAAGTGTTAAAGTTATAGTCTCTTGATAATTTTTTTAAATTTAAATTAAATCAAAGTCACTTTAATTGTTTAAAAGTTGTTTTTCAACATTTTTTGAATTTTGTTTAATATCGGCGTTATATATTTCATCAGTTAAATAAAGGTACGAAGCTTTCTTTAATTAATTTCAACTTCGAGCAAAGCCAGTCGCGCCTATACGGGTTTTTCCCTATGAATAATATTTCAAACAAAAGAAATCTTAACGAAATCTCTCCCGAACCAAATTCTGATCACAAAAAGTGTTTTATACACAAAAAAGATATGGCAACGGAAGTAGGAAAGATGTCTGTTGTAGATTTAAAAAATGTTCTGGAAACTACTTTGGATGTACAACTCACTGAAAAACTAAAGAATTTTGCAACAAAGGATGATTTCACACGACTCTACGACGAAGTAACCACTTTAAGAGCCGCGAACACTCTTCTTAACCTCAAACTAAGCGATATGTCTCAAAGATGCGAGCTGCTAGAAAACCAGCTTGAAATAATTTCACGAAAGGCTAATGAGTCATCCGTTGTCGTTCACCTTCCCTTAAATGAAGAAACCGATGCAACTCAAGTCGCATTACAGACTTGCAAAGGGCTTCTCAAGATAAACGAAGATGAGAATATGACCATTAAAAGTTCCCGGGTAATTCGCAACAACAATGCTCAGCGCGGCACTGTCATCTTTGAACTTCTTTCCTCAGAGATGGTTGACAAGATTATTGCCGCGGCGCACCAGCTTAAAGGTTCGGGGATAAGTGTATTCCGCGAACAATCCCTTATGTACCGAAAGAGAAGACAAACACTCGTTGAAATAAGATCCAAGTTGCTCGAAATAAATTCAAACGTAAAAATAATTGTAAGAGGCGATAAATTACAAATTAATGGTCACTCGTTTGTTTACAAATATTCACGAGGCTTGGCTATCAAAACGAAAACAGAAATGACTTTTGTCAGCCAAACGTTCGGTGACAGATCTTCCGAATTCTTCGATGACAGCGATCTTTCATCTCCATCATCATCTTCTTCTTCTTCTGCTGCTCCCAACTTTCATACGAGGCGCGCGCCATCTATACGTCAACCTCAAAATCAACATCGACCACCTTTAAGGGTGGAGTCACAATAGGATGAATCTGTCGTCTGCCATAATTTAAATAACTTTTATATAAATAACTTTAAAAATCTATCTATATTATCTTATAATATTACTGGTCTGAAAAGCAAATTATTATCACCTGATTTTTTTAATTTCATTCATAATTATGATATAATTATTTTATTGGAAACTTTTGTAGAAGAAAAAAATGAAAACAATTATTTGAAATACTTTAAGGAATTCAATATTTTATGGTCACCCGCAATAAGACCAAATGTTCATGGCAGGGCCAGTGGGGGAATTTTATGTGGTGTAAAAAAGACTTTAAACTCCAATTTCGCAAAAATTTATCACTCTGAAAACAGAATTATATTCAATATTGTTATTAATAATTTAAATTACACCATTATCCCAACATACTTAAATTGCAATAACTGGCAGCAGGATTTTGCTAGTCTAGTTGACTTCGTTAACAACTCCAATTTGAATAATATTATGATAATTGGAGACTTAAATGCCAGGATCGGGAACTATCAAAATCCTTCTGTACTCAACACATTCTCGCAAAACACTCTCAATCCAACCAGAAATTCAAAAGATGACACCTTTAACCGAAATGGAAGGCTGCTTACGGAATTCCTTGAAAACTTCGGACTATCCGTGTTGAATGGGGCTTCTAAAGATGACGCCTCAGGAGAGTTTACATTCATAAGTGGTCAAGGACAATCTGTTATTGATTTGGCAGCGATATCTTTTGAATGGCTTAAACTATCGGTAGATTTTGAAGTAGGCGTGGCGAATTTCTCATCGCACCTTCCGATCGAGGTAAAGGTTCAGTTTGTCTATGAAAATGTACTGAGACAATCAACTAACTTTTTAAAATTGAGGTGGAAAGAGAATTGTGCCGCTCTATACAAATCATTACTAAGCCGTAACATCAGCTCCATTCCCTCGCTTCAATCCAACAGTCTAGA
Source organism: Chrysotoxum bicinctum (assembly GCA_911387755.1). Lineage (NCBI taxonomy): Eukaryota > Metazoa > Arthropoda > Insecta > Diptera > Syrphidae > Chrysotoxum > Chrysotoxum bicinctum. Next base: position 81,703,863 of record OU426990.1, read on the forward strand.
AAATTATGATGAACATATTGCAAGTGTTATCAAGGCCTCAGCACCATTTGCCCACAGTACCAACAGCCGAGGTCACGCTTGTACACCAATAAACAAGTGGTTTGATAATGATTGTTTGAAACTTCGTAAACTTTCATTTGTATATCTTAAGCTGTTCAGATCTACAAATGCTTTAATTTTTAAAAACATTTACCTTCATATTAACAAGGATTTCAAAAGACTTTGTGCCAAAAAAAAAGCTGATTACATCAACAATATTGCAAAAGAACTGGCAAACTGTAAGAACTCAAAGACTTTCTGGACCAATGTTCGTGAGCTGGGTGGGCGTATTAGAAGCCTGGTGTCTACGCTCGAAGTTGAGACACTAGCAGCTCATTTTAAAACTCTTTTGTCGGCTGATGAGAATCACCAGGTTTTCTATTACGCGCAACCCAATGTCACTATCTGCGAACTGGATAACCCAATTACTCTACCTGAGCTTGAAACAACTCTGAGTAAAATGAAAAATAATAAGGCACCCGGCATAGATGGCATTCCGATGGAGTTCTACAAGAATAGTACGGAACCGTTTAAAAATCATCTACTGGCATATTTCAACAAACTTTATGAAGACTCATTAGTTCCAAGTAACTTCAACAAAGCGGTTATATTCGCAATCTTTAAAAAAGGAGATTCTAACCTGCCTGAGAACTACAGAGGAATTTCGATTCTCAACTCGATAAGAAAGATCCTAACTTCAATTCTTTATGATAGGTTGACGGAATGGATTGAGAACAACAACCGTCTCAGCATGTTCCAAGCAGGGTTTCGATCGGGATTCTCAACGCAAGACCATATATTCGCTCTGACGAGTATTGCCAGGAGATCAATCGAGCAGAAAAAGAAATTATATGCTTGTTTTGTGGATTTCAAAGCAGCCTTTGACAATGTAAATAGAAATGCCTTGATGTACAAATTGTCTTCGTTAGGAGTTTCTCGAAAATTCTTAATGTTTTATTTCAATTTTCTTGCCTCATCTACTGCATCAGTGTGGGACGGAGCTAAATTCTCCGAATGGTTTAAAACCACAACAGGCGTCCCCCAAGGATGTATATTAAGTCCGATATTATTCGCCCTGTTTATTGATGACGTGTGTGATGTACTTCCGGGAGGAATACTCTTTGCCGGTATACAAGTCAAGGTTTTGCTCTACGCAGATGATTTGGTTTTATTGGCAGACAATCCTTTTACCCTTCAGCTGCAAATCAACAAACTCAATACCTTTTGTGAAGCCTGGAGTCTATGTGTCAATACTAACAAGACAAAAATAATGATTTTTGAACCGCGTCAGAGAAGAAGGCTCCCAGAGGAAAACTGGTCCCTAAACAACGCGCCTATCGAGGTCGTTCATTATTTCAAATATCTTGGAGTTTTGCTGTCGTACAATCTGAATTTTTCGAAACACGTGAAAGAGAAAAGCAACGAAGCCAAAGTAGCCTTAAACGTAATGTGGCCTAAGTTCTACTCTAACCAAAAAATCGATCATACATCCAAATATCGTGTTTTTCAAGCAACAGTGAACTGCTGCATGTGCTACGGTACCCAAATTTTTGGATATTTACAACTGGAGGAGTTTGAAGCCGTGCAAAGATATTTCTTCAAACGCTTGTTCAGATTGCCTTCTTCAACACCCAATTATGCTATATATGTGGAGTCTGGTCTAACGCCGCTTTACATTATAAACCTGAAAACCAATTCAGACTACATATTGAAAGTTATGAGGAGGGATGAAAGAAGCCTTCACAAATCCATTATGGCAAGGCTCATGCATACAAATGCCTCCCCGTTTAAGGAATGGAACCAGCTAGCTTCTTCAAATGGCAGTAATTTATCCTTTAGGGAGTCCAATTTGAATGAATGGCACAATATGTTCAATGATGTTATCGCCAAAATTGATGAAAATATTTTCAGACAAAATATTTCAAGAGCCTCAACAACAGTATCAAGAAATGTATACAGGTACCTCAACCACCAAATAACATCACAGGCTAACTATTTCAGCAACAAGTTGTCTTCTGAAGCTATAAGTTACATATTTAGAGCCCGAGTCGAAATCTTGAATCTTAACTCTATGCCGCATCGAACTGATCTCACACAAATATGTAGCCTATGTAATAGAGGAGAACCAGAAGACATCACCCACTTCCTTGCAACGTGTCCTTTACTTCAAGAGATTCGACGACTATATTTTGATTTGAGTTATCTTCCCCCAACTCGGCTCTATGAAATCCTTAATGGAGATCTTGGATGGTCAACCGTTTATAGATACTGCAAACATGCTCTTAATTATCGCAATAGTTTTCTATAGCTCTGCAACCAGTTATTGCAATTGAAGTTTCAAACAATGTTTCTAAATATGTACTTACTAATTTTTTATGTTTCAAATCATTATAAAATCGATAAATTATTATTTTGTGTTTCAAATCATTTCAAAATTGATATAACGTTTTGTTTCAAATCATTGATACTATTTATTATATTATACATTATTGCAATTTGAAGTTTCAAACAATGTCTCTAAATATATACTTACGAATTTTTTATGTTTCAAATCATTATAAAATTGATAAATTATTATTTTGTGTTTCAAATCATTTCAAAATTGATATAACGTTTTGTTTCAAATCATTGATACTATTTATTATATTATACATTATTGCAATTTGAAGTTTCAAACAATGTCTCTAAATATGTACTTACGAATTTTTTATGTTTCAAATCATTATAAAATTGATAAATTATTATTTTGTGTTTCAAATCATTTCAAAATTGATATAACTTTTTGTTTCAAATCATTGATACATATGTACATATATTTTTGTGTTTTTGAATCATCTCAAAATTGTTGAAAACGCTATTGATGCTTTAATGAATTATTAAATTAAACTTTCTATAATTAATTATCTTATGTTATGTTATGTTTATTATTTGAATTTAACTTCTTTATATATAAACTGTATTTTGTTATGAAATGTCGTTCAGGCAGACGGCAGAATAGCCATGTCCTTATTCTTAAAGAAAAAATATTGTAAATAATTTATATATTTTGTAAATAAAGAAATTATCTTATCTAATCTAATCTAATCTACAAACAAGTTTTTCCTCTTTTATAAATGAAAAGTGTGTAGTTAAATCGATTAAAAATAAGAACAGTATGATAGTGAGTTCTTATCAATAAAGGAAAGAACTATGCTTTGTAGTCTGAGTTCACAAAATATGTGCAATTGTGTAAGTATAAGGCCCTCTTGGTTATCCACATACCACACTGAGAAACAGCTGGTAAAAATTCAAACACAAACTCTTCTGTATTTATGAAGATTTGATTTATCTTTCGGTACTAAAATAAATTTTACAATTTTTTCGCTTGTAAAATATTTTTTTTAAATACGCACTTACCACTTATATTCTACTACAAAAAATCAAATGCCATACTTACCTAAGCTCAGAACTATTCTTAACAATTTAAAAAAAGGTAGTTTTTTTCAATAAAAAACTATAAAATTTCTACATTACATTTTAAAACATTTTTAATAAAGATTATTTATTTTTGTGCAAATGAAATTAAAATATCAAAATGTTGTGACTTATAGGTATTTTGCTTAAAATAAAAACAAATATTGTTAAATTTTGAAATGCATTTTTTGTAACTTCTTAGAAGATTTTCAAGAACTTATTTCAGGGTATTGTCAAGTTTGATCAAAATTTTGACTTTTAAGGTTGTTGTAGATAAATCATGAAACCCGTTCTTTTGATTCCTTAAATAATACTTTTAAAGCAGTTTGGAGTTTAAACGAAGCATGCTGCTGGATTTCTTGCATACATTGCAGTCCGAGAGGTTGTTTTTAAAAAAAAAAAATGTTATCGTTTTTAAAACTGAATTCTATAAGTGAATTTTAATAACTTAACGAAATGCACCGAACACCATAATTTTAAGAATATTCATTTACTCTTTTTTGACAAAGTGAATTAAAAAAAATTAGTTAATCGTTTTTGAAAATTAAAATGTGAGTAAACATTTATGATATGAGTGTTTTTATAGTATCGACAGTTAATTTAAGAAAACTTCAATATACAATTTAGCGATATTGAAAATAAGTAGATATTAATTCGTAGAAAGTTGACTTAGTTGAATGGTACACTGTGACGTATGAGTTCTTTTTAATTTTGTTTAATCTGTTGATTGTTCGACAAAGGAGATATTTTATTTTGCCTATAAATTATGAAATAAAGTTAAATTTTTGGTTATACTACCGTATGATATCTTTCAATTATCAATAATTTCACATTTACACACTTAATAAATGCGTAGTTAAAATATACTTACTTTTGTAACTATTACAATTTCGATAATTTTGGTATAACTCCCTTTTTTAGCAGATTTATAGAGTTGATTAAAAAAAACGCCAAATTGTTATATATGACAGTATACGGATATTCCGTTAAGAGGCCTCCGCCCAAAATGTCGAACTCAGATTCGAAGATTGGAACTTCGAATTAAAATATTCACTCCGCATTTGTACATTTCCTTTTCTTAACCACAATAGCTCAGAAAAAGTTAATTTTGTGTTTAAAAATTATTTTTTTTTTTCTTAAATTCACTCAGTTTGTTTATTTTTTGTTAATTACATTTAGTATTCTTTTTAAGGAAAAAAAAATAATTTTTTTAAGAAAATTAACTGGGCTTTAATAATAAGTGAAAAAAAATTAATACTCACTAACGTTTTTTTATGAATAAAATGATATCAAAAGTGAAAAAAACTACTTAAAAACGAAAAAATTGGGTTTGATGCAAAATTGCGGAGAAACGGTTACCCGCAGAAAAAAAGTTTTTGGAAAAACTAAAACTGTAATAAATTCTTGATTGGTTTAAAAAAAAATCTTACGAATCGGACGTAGTTTGGCAAAGATAAAGCCAGTTAAGGGAAAAATCATAAAAACTGTTATAACTCGAAAACGGGACGAAAACGAGAAAATGACCTCTCAAGTTTTTCGACTTAAAATGACCTCAGGAATCCATGGTTTTCATTTGGGGCGGTGACTGTGGGACACACGTATATATAATATAAAAAAAAATTGTCACAAGCATTGTAAGCACAAGTCAATGTTATACTCTCTGCGTATCACTTTTTTGCACTTTCTTCCGTCTTATCTTTTGACGAAGTCTGATTTGAAATTTCTTGTTGTGAGCTTGAGCGTTGAGCGGCTTCCATTCCAGGAACTAAATTGCGTATATTATCATCTCTTAAATATGTCTTCAAAGTGCGGGTTAAGTTAGGTTAGGTTAAGGTGGCTGCTGGCCGGAAAAGCCAACACACTTAGACCAATAGTTAGTCATTATGATATCACAGGGTTCTAAAGATCTCCCTTACTCGTTAAACATTTGGAGCTAGCAATGAAGCGTTGGAGACAATAAATGTCGGAATTTCTTAGATCACTAGGATCATTATAGTAGAAGTCTCCCAAGTGGAGTCTACGTCTTTGTGCTATAGCAGGACAAGAACATAGAAGACTCACCTTTTTCTTCATTTGCAGGAACTCCAAGTCGAAAAGCGTGTTTACCTATTAGGTTGTGACTAGTAAGGGCACCTATAATGGAGCTAATGTGCAATCTACCAATAGAAATGAGTTGTTTTGAGCGTTTAGCATCAAGCAATGACCAAATTAGTTTTGTTGACTGGTCCATCTGTGGTCCACCAAAGTGTGGATCTCCAGTCTTTTTTCATTAATGGCGATGTCAGACTAGTACTCAAGCTTTTCATGAAGTTTTTAGGGCTCAAAACACCTTCACCTTCACTTTGCTTTGAAATATTATGGGAGTATACGATATAGGAATTTATGCAAGCTATAATTAACATTATATCTATTATTATCATATCATAACCTTAAATATCACACTAAAGATAAGCACACTTTAATTTGGCTCAAACCGTGTGTGGGTGACACCTTTTCCACCTATCCGCTCACCAATAGGTACACATACTAACTAGGATAAAATAAACGAACAACATGTTATTTGGGATATTTAAAAAAAAGATAGCAACATTTAGTCAAACCGACAAACGGACAGAATTGCGATACACCCTTTTTTCGTCATCTCGACTTCGATTTTTTAGATAAAATTTGTTATAGTACCTACATATTTATACGATTATGTTACAATTTAAAATTGTATGTATTATGGTAATTATTCCCTGCTGAAGTTTCTTAAAAGTTTCAATAGATTGATATACATATTCTAATTTTCAAAAGAATTTTTTCAATGGATTTAAAAAAAAAAATAAAATTAAATTTCTTTAGAACTCAATATGTCGAAAATCACATGCCCGATATTTTTTAAACTTAGCCTTTAAATTTTTTTTTAATTCTTTCGAAATGATGTAGAAAAAATGCTCTTTCATTCAAAACTATCCACCGTACGAATGCTTAAATTTTTTTTTTGTCGAAAACGGTTCCTAGAATTTTTTTTTTAATTTTGTCTGTGTTGTTCAATTTATACGATCCATAATTTAATAAAAATCTTAAACTAAGACTTATTAACCGTACCTACCATTAAACCATTTTTTTGATTTTTCACTATCGACACAATCGATTTGAATTGAGGTTTTTATACAGAAGCTTCTAAAATTAAAACTTAAAAAAAAAATTTGAATTGCAAAAAATGTTCATTTTTTTATTATCTGAAAATTTTGTGTGTCAAATTTATTTCGAATTTTAATTTTGATATATACAATAATAAAAACTATAATAAAATTTTTTTTTTCAATAACATCCATTTTTTTAAATTCTAAATGTCTTAAAGTTAAAAGTAAGTGCGTGGGATCCATTCTTGCATTTTATTTTATTATTGGTTTCTTTAGAATCCATTTCCTTATAGTACCTCTGCCTTTTCTATTTAAAACAAGGGTCTTATATTTGAAATATGATTGAAATTATAACAAAAGTCTTAAGCTTTTTATTTATTTTTTTTTTTAATTTTTTTATCATTTTGACTTTATATTAAGAATCCATTTCTTAAGACTCCGAGCAATAAACTTTTCATGGTTCAAAAAAAAAAATAATATCACACTAATGCACATTTCAGGATACTAAAAAAATAACCTGTTAGGTAGTTAAAAAAAAGAAAGCAAAATTAATTAAAAGTAGTTTTTTGTATTCCAAATTTACATAGTTGTTCATTATTTTAAGCTTGAAATGAAAATCAGAAAAGTCTCCAAAGTGGTAACAGTGTTTGCAGTTTGTAAAATAAAAAGTCTCAGAGGAAAGCAATTAAAATAAAAAAAACAGGAACAGAACGAAAAGAAGGCCTAAAAATGAAGAACCAAAGTGATGTAGGATGAGGTAGATGGGGCTTTCACAAAGAAGAACCAAAGAAGAGGAAGTCATTGCATGTCGACTTTAGTAGTACTTAACGTAGTAAATGCAATGTATCTTCTGCTACATAGATAACGCTACATATAGAATGATGTGCTGCTGAATATTTAAGTATGTCCCGCTTGCGTTCGACCCAACCCAACTTTGTTCAGTGTAGTATAAGCTAGCGCCCCCTATCTTCATTTTTTTTTGCTTCTCGCTGCTTCTCATTTTGACTTCAAGCAGCAGTCACTTTTCACTCGATCCGCAATGAGTTTCATCATTCCAGAAAGTGACGAGCTGCAGTTCGGTCGAGAGTTCTCTTTGGTTAACCGTGGTTTTTTTTAGTTGAAATATATTTTTAATTTGTGCATTTTCTTAAGTTGAGATATATTGCTTAAGCTACTACTCCAGAGATCGACGAACCCCCAAGAGCGAGCGCAGAGAATAATCGGGAATAAAATCATCGATTGAGTGGTTTCCTTTGGGTCTTAGAAAATTATTTACCGTATCTATATACTTTTTTCATCATCATCGGTGCCTTGGAGGAACCTCAACCATAGAACTCCTCTCAGTCAGTAACTGATCGTGCTTCGAAGTTGTCGCAATTTCTTCTCTGTCTACTGCTCGATCCAAGGAAAAGTATCTAGAACTCCGGTCTCGATTTTCTTGTTGGAATTCTATTCGTGCAATCAAATTAATATAATTTGCGTGTTTTCCGACAAGTTTTTTTTTTATTAACTAAAAAAAAAATCTTTATATAAAAATGAGGGAAATCGTTCACTTACAAGCCGGTCAGTGTGGCAATCAAATCGGCGCTAAGGTGAGTTTTAGTTCATTCTGTATATTTAACTTGAATATTCATATTTTTTTTTGTGCTAATGTAAGCGAATATTTTGTTTAAAAAAATAACGATTATCCAAACAGAAATTTAATATGAATATCGGAGAATTTAGATAACATACAAACTATGAGGAAGATCGTTTTTTGATTTGTTTTTCCAAACCCCATTATTAGCAGGCCGCAGATACTCTTTGAATGGGTTGTTTAGATTGTGGTTTTTAATTTGTGGGAGATACTTTCAAAGATAGGCAATTTGAATGTCGATTTTTTATGAGCTGATAATGGGGAAGCGGATGGTGTGTTTATTAAAGATAAATAGACAAATAAATGAATATATTTATGGGGCAATTATACGATGGGGTTTTTGTATTTTTGTTTATTGAGTCTATATGGTTTTTTTTTTTTTTTTGATTATTTTAATTGGAGAGATGATGGGCTATGATCAATTTAGGTGGATTTTATTTGGCTTGAAGTAAGTAGGCATCGCCTTTTGTGCGTAAATTCAATTGTGTTTAATTTAATATAAAGAACAAAAATATAATTGAAATTTATGTCTGAAAAAGACTACGATATTGCCGACAAGTGGATTAATTTATTTTTCGCAAAGTCGAAATTCTAATAAGACTTCTGTGTGTTTCTGTTTTCTGCAATTTAGTCTGCATTGGAAAGGGGTTTGCAAAGTATCTATAGGATTTGATATTAATTGGATATTTAAAGAAACTTAAATAAAATAGCAATTATCTATATTAGGAATTATTGTGAGGATACCACCAGAATTAACTCTTAGTTGATCTTGCAAAAACATACTTACATACAGATTTTCATTGAAGTGTGAAGTGCCAAACTTTACACAAATCGAAGTGGAACAACAGTATAAAGTCCCATTCCAAATAATTAGTTTTCATGATTTTGAGTGAATGGAATAAAATAAAATGGATTTTTCTCTTCTGCTGTGATAAATCTCTTGTTCCAAAATAGTTCTCATTTTCCATTTTCATTTTAATAAAGTAATGTCCACATTAATTTGAATAACATTAAAAACTCTCCAAATTAAGAGCGATAATACTGTGCCAAACCATTATTTCGTGCACTTAATATTAACTGATAAGTAATGTGCAGTTACAAGCTTAAATCCTTGGCTAAATTTAAGGTTAGCCAAATTTTGGAAAGAATTTAGTAAGGGAGCTTAGATTTAGCAGACCAACGTACAAGGCTTTAACTGGGGATCTTGGTTGAAAAACATGTTTTAGATAAAGAAAAATAATATATACATATAATACAAAAATATTTGCTTAAAAAAATATCACTTTTAAGTTTCCTATTTTGTCACTTGTAAACTTGTATAAAAGTACTTGCAAAACTAAAAAAAAATCATTCTAAGGGGGATGGTTGAAAGTTGTTTCCTGTTGTAAAAGTTTATTCTCTAATTTGTGCTAAACTTACAGACCCTGGCTGTGAAGATCAGACTCTTATAACATAAGCTGTAACACACCCCAAAAACAGAGAATAAAAATGTCACCCATTGCTGCTCTTTTCACGAAATAATTTTCACCAAATAATTTGTGAATTCCAAATTTAAGTAATTAAAAATAAAATGCACGACTGGGTCGCACGAACTTGCTCCTATGTAATAGACTAGGAATTTCAAAAACGGATGTTATTAAAGAAAACTGTTCATAAGGATAAAATGAATTTTTTGATTCTTTTGGTAGTAAGAGATTAAAACAGAATGATATGCAAATATGAATTTATGCAAGAACAAAAATTATAAGTCCTTGTAGTGGTTCCTTAAAAAAATAAGCTTTTATGTACAAAATTTTTAAAACATTTTTAAGAAAAAATTTTGGTACGCCAACCTAAAGCTTTTATTATTGTACGAATAAAAGTCCAATTTTCAAAAAAAAAATATTATTAAAATATTAATTGAGATATCGAATTTTTCAAAAAAAAAAAAAAATTACTTTTTTTCTAAAAATTGAGAAAATATTTTTTCTTAAGTTTTTAAATGCAATGTTTTTTAAACTTTTTAGGAGCTTCTTTATAAAAAATTTCGTTAAAATCCGTTATGCCGATAATGAGAAATTCAAAATTCGAAAAAATCGTTCTATGGTAGGTACAGTCAGTAATATCTAGATTTCAAATTTTTTTCTTTTAAATTATAGACCGTAAAGATTAATCAAAAGAAAAAAGATTTTAACAAAATTCTCGGAACCGTTTTCGAGAACAATGCGATTTTCGAAAACCATTTTTTAAAATTTTTATGGAAGGTACCGTTAGTTTTAGATAAAACAATTTTTTTTTTTCTCAAATCTTGTAGATTATGTTAAGAAACCTTTATTTGTCAGGCTTGAAAAAAATCGGGCATGGGGTTTTCGAAATATTGAGTTTCCAAAAAAAATTTTGAATTTTTTTTAAAAAAATCCAAAAAATAAAAAATTGAAAATTTGAATATGTAATAATATTCAAACTTTGGAGGAGCTTTGGCATAAAAAAAAACGATTTAAATCGGCTGTACCGTTTTCAAGAAAATCAAAAACAAAAAAAATGGACCCAGGGGGGCTACCAAAAATAACAATTTTTTGGAAAATTTTTTTCAACCATTAGCTAGTTTTAATCAAATGAAATTTACATATTTATAAAATTTCGAAAAAAAATCGTATGGCAGGTACCGTTATTTTTGGTCTTAAAAAAAAAGAAAAAAAAAACGTGTGGGGGGGGAAAAATTAAAACCCATATCTACCAAGTTTGAAGAAAATCGGCCGAGCCGTTTAGGCTGTAGTCAAACCGACAGACAGACAGAATTGCGAGACCCACTTTTTCGGTCTTCGCTATCATCGTAATGTCAACTTTGATCAAAATCTCGAGTTCGATTTTTTTTTACGAATGCATAACTTGCCTTATAGTACCTTTAAGTCGCAAGTAAAAAAGAAGTCCAGGTTTTTACTTCCTTGAATCACAGGTACTTTTGCGATTTAGACGAAGTAAATGACTTTAACAAGAACCGAAAACATAACAATAAGAAAGCACCGGAAAAAAAAACCTGAAGCTAAAACTTACAACTCCCAACCTCTTTCTGTGTTAGTTCTCGAAAGGGATGGAGGGGATCCTTTTGTCTCTGACGCTCTTCCTTATATTCATAAATGATCTTTTGTCTGAAACTTCTCATCCACTAAATTGTTTCGCTGATGACAGTACCGTAAGCTTTTCATATTAATTTTTGGATTCACATCCTTGTCCTTCGGAAGTTGACTCCCAACGGCAGCGTATGATAAGCTCATTAAATTCTGATCTTGATAGCATTGTCCAATGGGTTAATAAAAAATCGTGTAGAATTTAATGCTTCGAAAACTCAATGCGTTTTACTGTCGCTAAAGCTTAACCCGCTCTCAATGCCACTTTCTATGGGTGGCACTTGCATTGAGGAGACTTAACAGCTTTCAGTTCTAATTATGTGCATCACAGACCATCTGTTATGGATTGATCGCATATTTTACGTCGCCAAAAACGTTGCTAAGTGTTTAGATTTTCTCCGCCGATACAGGAAGATTTTATCTCTTCTGATCTCGCTGTTATATATAAAGCCTTTATTCTTCCGAAACTCGAGTACAATTCCCATATCTGGGCAGGTGCTCCAAGAACCCACTTGAGTCTCTTGGACAGAATTTAAAAAGCTATAAAATGATAGGCGACCGTTGTCTAACTGAAACAATTATAGCTCTCGAGCACCACCGGCCCAATGTTTCATGTCTATCGTTATTTTATCCCTATTTTCATAAACCGTGCTCTAGTGAAATAGCCAGTTGCATTCCTCCCCTTAAACAATTTAACCATAATACCCGTGCTTCTAGGAATGCTCATCAGTTTACCCTTGAGCCCAATTTCGGACGTTACTATCAAGTGCAGAGATTCTTTTTTTAGCTGCACTACACGAATGTGGAATGCTTTACTCGGCTCAATTTTCCCACTAATTGCAATGCGGAGACTTTCAAAACCAATATGCACCGGTATCTCCTTTCTATTCATATTCTTCTTTCCTAATTGCTCGCAATGTGTTTAACATTATAAGGGTATTCATAACCAATTGAGTGCGCCTATAATATAAAACAAAAACATCTACTATTTCCTGCCCAGTCCGAACAGCTAAGATAAGAAGCACTTTTAATAAAAATAAATATTGATGCTAGATTTGTTACTTCCTTGCAAGAGGCAGTGCCCCCTGCAAAACATTGTTTTTTTTTGTTTTAGGCGGCAGTGGCTGGGAATTGAAGCCAGCACAAGGTCCAATACGCTTACATTATGACAAAGCATACATACTACAAATATTGTTCACGCTTTCCAAATACTAGACATTTTTGACTACCAACTGTTTATATTTATGTATTTCAATTTGCAACTCCTACATCTTTTAATAACTCTTTTTTTCAATACTAACTTCCATAATGGCTTTTTGACCTCCCACAAAATCTCTTGATCTTAATCTAACGAGCCTATTACTAGCAAGCTCCGAAGGGTTAATTGGAACATCAACTATTTCGACGCTTACATCAGTGCTTATTTTTCATCGTCCTAATCTTAGTTTTGATATAAAAATTATTTTTAAGTTGAATTGGAATTAGCTTCTATAAAGCCGAATAAATAGGAGATTATCCCACTCCTTATCTTAATGAATTGTGTCGTGATGAAACAGCCTATAAGACTCAAAAACTGAATCCTAAGAAAGCAGAAAATTGTTTGCCCCCACCATTTCCTGAACAAGTTCCAATTGCAAGTAAAATAAAATATTTATATTAAAACACACTTAATATTTTTCAAAAAAAAAAGAAAAAAAAAAACCAATTTCCCTCGTCCATCACTATAATTCTTTTAAGAAATGAGGAATTAAGAAGATTTCTCAAACTACATATACCTACTCTAAAGGTACAAACTTTATCAATTCCAATAACTCATTCAAGTACTTTTTCAAAAAATCACAAAATCAATTGATTACGTTCAAATGAAGCTTCAAGCAACTACCTATTAATATAAAAATTCATTTCCAGAAACTGATCTTACCACATTCTTATAAAAATCTAGATATCATCTATCTCATTGCTTGATTTATATATCTACAATCTACTCAAGTCTATCTTTTATAACTTTTTATTAAAGCCGAAGAAAGAACATATTTCTTCAAGTGGATATAAAAGTAGGTAATTATGAAATGCATTCAAGCGTGTTGAACTACATCCAAAAACAAAACGATGAAGGCTTTCGTTAGCAACTATTTCAACAGCGCAAAAGACCAACCCGTAGTTGAAAAATTCTTCACAAAAAAAAAATTCTTTCATGCCTCAACATAAAGAGAAAATGCATTTAATTCTCTATTTAACTTTAAAAGATAAATGAAATCAAAATGAATGAAAAAAATATACAAAAGTATCTTAAAACAAAGTACTTACCGACATTATACATATATCGAATTAAATTAAATGATTTCAACTTTTCAGTTACATACACGATTAGATACTCTTGAAGGGTTCAACTAATGTATGTATATATATTTCCCTCAGAAATCTAATTGCGCTCCATTAAAGAGCCGAGAATTGAAGATATCGCCGCATATCATCATCGTCATCGCTTCATCTCCACCCGAGTTGTTTAATTTAGATAGAGTAGCTTTTAGATAATTCTTCAACCATAATGGTTGCATGTGGCCGAATTGCGTTGTACTGGCCCGGCCACACGCAAGTGCTTAGATTCATTTCTGGTTTATTAGTGCATGAGGCACAGCCTAGCAGCCGCTGGAATTCTAAAATTTCCCTAAGAATTTCAAGTGATAAAGAGCGATAGTCGTTGATTCATTGCAATGATAAATGCGAAAAACAATCCTGCAATATAAAGATATAATTACTCCGGAGTGATAAGGGTTTACTTGTTTGCATTTATGAGTCATTTTTAGAAGAAACAAAATACTCGTATGTATATACTCGTGCACATGTACACTCATGTTAATTATTCATTTAGAGGTACTTCGATACTTTGTGTCACGTGACGTATTTTTGTGGCTGCTCTTGACATAAATAACTTCGGATATCCTTTGTGGTGGACAAGAAGTGCAACACCAAATGGACAAAACCACTACCTTGTCTTCTTATGCAAATGTCGTGTACACACTGACAAGACTTCCTGTAATTTGAGACTTTTTGCAACAATGTTTTATAGGCTTCCGAGGAAGTAGACACTCTTTATAAGTCAACTCAATTTGACTGACGAGCTCAATGGTTTCTTTTTTTTTTTTAATTAGTAATGTTATGATATGAGTCTTCTTCTGAATCAGATCCTATTGACTTATGTATACATTCTCGTACATAGGACATAGCATATGTAGGTATAGTAAACTGACTTGCAAATATTCTACAAGATAGTTCAGAATCAGATTATTTATGATAAGTTTAAATTGGTAAAAGCATCATGATTATAAATACGTACAAAATTTAAACAACATGGCGAATCATTCGATTTTAAAACTATTTTAGTATGATAATAGGTTAAAAAGATGATTTGAAAATTATAATCGAATATAGCCTCACGAGATCTCTAAAATTGTATTTAAGTTAAAACCTTCGAATACCTTTTTTTATATTCTTACATAGTATACACTATACAGGTTCCTAAAAAAACAAACCCTTCCATTCCTTCCAAATATGGGCCAATCAGTATTTTGTCTTTATCGTGCAAGTTATTTGAAAAAATAATACATGATCAATCTACTCTCCAAATGGCAATCTGGCTTCCGCAATAATCACAGTTTTGAATCTGCGGTAATAGTACTAGTAGTACTTTTAGATTGTTATAAGGCCTTCGATTGCATTAATCACTCTATTCTACTTTCTAAACTCAAGGGAAATTTAAATTTCTCTTCACTCAAACTAATTTGCAACTATCTGAAAGATAGATTTTAGGGAATAAAAACAGAAGTTGGTATTTCTAATCCTCTGATCAGCAATATAGGAATACCTCAGGGATCGGTATTGGGTCCACTGATATTTTCGTTTTTTATAAATGACCTTCCTGACGAAGTTTCTAATTGCCGAGTTCATTTGTTTTCTGATGATATAGTAATTTACATTTTTCGTAAAATTGATTTGATGGAGGACTGCATTCTGCATAACTAGGTTAATGAAGCTTAATTGTGCTAAGTCTGTTGCTATGTTATGCTCCAGATATGAGCTCAATGCTTTAAATTTTCCCTCTTTTGTCTAATGAAGTAATTATGTATGTGAAGGAAATAGAATATTTGGGATTTGATACTTTAAGATATTTAAAAAGTCTGTTAACTTAGTTTTTTGAACAGACTGTCATTGTGTTAGGTGTGCTAAGAAGCAATTTATTAAAAATATAGCCTTATCAGGATAAAAGTTAGAAAATGTTTTTAAGAACAAGTTGGTAAACTGCTTATAAGTTAATGAACTGCTGACCTTAAACCTAGTCTGTTTAAGATTGTATGCCAGTTAAAAGAATGAATTTGGTCCCTTTTATTGGGAGATTCACTTAATTCCTATTATTAAGGCACATTTTAATAATAGTGTATCCGGAAATGTCAGCGATGTCAACTCAAAACCACAAAGTAATTTTTGGATCACTCAGTAATACATATTATTTATGTTCGATACTGTCCAAACTTACTAGTTTCTACCACTTTTAGACGATTTTATGTCAAACTTCATATAAAATAAAATTGTGTACAAATTTGCAGGTTTTAAAAGTACGCGAACAGATATATCGTCGCTTTTCCGGCAGAGTGGCATAAGTCGAAATTAGCAAATTTTCAGGAGAGCATTTTAAAGTTTTTTTCATACTGAACAAAAAAAATTTCGTTGTTCATAAAAAACAAAACTCGAATGTTGAATACGTGAAAAAATTGCATTTTTTGTTTGTTAAGTTTTATAAAAAACGAAATATGAAAAAAAAAAAACAAAAATTGATTTATGCCGTATTTATACGTAGAAAATGAGAGGGATGTTTTTGAACATTGAGAGCGGCGCTTCTTCATAACTCGGAAACTAGAAGAAGTAGGTTAACGCCGATTACATAGAAAAATTGTGTTTGTTTTTCAGCTCAGTTCTGTGTTCAAAACTAAAAAACGACAAATTTCGACTTATGCCACTCTGCCGGAAAAGCGACGATATTATGTACACGTTTCGACATCTTTAAGTTACTATTAAAGTTAAGCGTTCAAATGGTCCACCTTACCATTCCTAAAAGTTTATAAATTATAATAAGCTTAATTAAAAAAAAAAAATTGTAAAATTAAAATTTTTAAATTTTGTTGACAATAAACTTTGAATATTAACATTATCAAAAAAATTGTTCCTAGAAATAAAAAAAATAGGAAGTCTTATTATCAACATTATTTGTCTTGCCGACTTTATTGTGGAATTAACAGGAATCAAGATTTTACATTAACATTAACAGTATTAAAATAAAATGCACGACTGTGTCGCACGAACTTGCTCTTATGGAAAAGACTAAGAATTTAAAAAAATAATATAATTAAAGAAAAACTGTTTGTAAGCATAAAACTCATTTTTAAATGACTAGAACAACTCCTTTAGTAGTTGGAGCCAAAAACAGGATGTCATGTGATTCAAGCAAATATTAGTTTATGCAGGAACAAAAATAATTGTAAGTCGTTGTAGTGGTTTCTTAAACAAAATTTTGGTACGCCAACTTAAAGGTTTTATTATTGTCCTAACAAAAATTAAATTTCCAAAAAAAAATATTTAGACGTTTTTGAGATATCGAATTTTCAAAATAAAAATTCGATATTTTCCAAGAAATTCGATATTTTTCACAAAATTTCAACAAATATTTTGTTTTTTTAAGTTTTGAAATGCAATGTTTTTAAAACTATTTAAAAGATTCTCAATAAAAGATTTCATTAAAATCCTTTATGCCAAAAATGAGACATTCTTTTTTATTAAATTTTCGATCGTAAAAATTAATCAGAAGAAAAAAAATTATCAAAATTCTATCCGCCGTTTTCGAGCAAAATACGATTTTCGGAAACCATTTTTTAACGTTTGCATGGTGGGTATCGTTATTTTTAGGTGAAACCATTTTTTTCTCTCATCTTGTAGATTATATTAAGAAACTTTCATTTACCCAGTTTAAAAAAAATCGAGCATGTGGTTTTCAAAATATTGAGTTTTGAAACAAAATTAAATTTTTTTTTAAATCAAAAAAAAAAAGTTTTTTGAAAATTTATACATATACACAATATTATTCAAATTTTTGGGGAGCTTTAGCATAAATAAAATGATCAAAATCGATGGCACCGTTTTTAAGAAATCAAAAACAAACAAAAAATAAATCCAAGGGAAATATCATAAATAACCATTTTTCGGAAAAAAAGTTTCCACCAGTTTTTTTAAGAAAATCTGTTGGACAGTTTTTGAGAAAAAAAAATACAGTCAAAATCGGTTATAACGAATTCGACAGAACTGAAAAATTTGTTCGTTATATCCGATGTTTCGTTATAACCGATTTTTCATTTTTTGTTCTTTATTAAAGTTTCTTTGGGCTTTGAACCACTTGAGCAAAGCATCATCTATGTCGGTATGGTGACTGCATCAAACTTTTTTACTTGCGAAAAAAATCGAACTCGAGATTTTGATCAAAGTTGACATTACGATGATAGCGAAGACGAAAAAAGTGGGTCTGGCAATTCTGTCTGTCTGTCTGTCTGTCTGTTCGATTACAGCTAAACGGCTCGGCCGATTTTCTTCAAAATTGGTAGATATGGGTTTTAATTTTTTTCCCCTGGATGTTTTTTGATTTGATTTTTTGAGACTAAAAATAACGGTACCTGTCATACGATTTTTTTTCGAAATTTTATAAATATTTTTTTTCTCAAAAACTGTCCCAACGATTTAAAAAAAAAATTCAAAAAATTTAATCTAGTTAAACCTTGGTAATGGTTGAAAAAATTTATATGAGTAGTTTTGGTACCCCCCTTGGGACCATTTTTTTGTTTTTGATTTTCTCAAAAACGGTACCACCGATTTTGATCATTTTTTTTATACTAAAGCTTCCCAGCAGTTTGAATATTACTGTGTATTCAAATTTTCCAAAAAAAATTGTTTGGATTTTTACAAAAAATACTATAAATTTTTTTTTTGAAAATACAATATTTTGAAAACCCCATGGTCGATTTTTTCAAAACTTGATAAATAAAAGTTTGGAAAAATAATCTACAAGATATGAGAAAAATAAATTCATTTTACCTACAAATAACGGTACCCTCCATACAAATGTTAAAAAATGGTTTTCGAAAATCGTATTTCTCTCGAAAACGGTTCCGAGAATTTTGCTTCAATTTTTTTCTTTCTATTATTTTTTAATATCTGTAATTTAATAAAAAAAAAAATTGAAAACAAGATATTACTGACTGTACCTACCATAGAACGATTTTTTAAAATTTTGGATTTCCCATTAACAGCACAATGGATTTTAATGAAATTTCGTAGAGAGAAGCTTCTAAAAAGTTTAAAAAACATTGCATTTCAAAACTTCAAGAAAAATATTTTTTTGAATTTTGAAAAAAAAAAACAATTTTTGTTTTTTGAAAATTCAATATCTCGAAAACGGCTCAATACTTTTTTTTGTAAATTTAATTTTTATTCATACAATAATAAAAACTTCAAATTGGCGTACCAACATTTTTTCTTAGAGATTAGTTCGATTTTGACTGTGTTTATAAAATTTTGAAAAAAAAGAAATCGTACGGCAAGTACCGTTATTTCTGGTTTCGAAAAAAAAAGAAAAAAACGTGTGGGGGGGGGGGATTTTAAAACGAAAATCGGCCGAGCCGCTTAGGACGACTACTTTTCGATTTTTCTTAAGAATGTATAACATGCATTATAGTAACTACAAGTCGCCAGTAAAAATATTTCGACACATACAAAAACATACAAAAAAGAATCTGCACTAATTTTGAACCCTGAGGCACTCTTAAAGTTATATGAATAAATCAATTTAACTATCATTATATTTGCTGTATTATAAAAATCGTAATAAGTATAAGAATATCAGATTAAACACCTTTATGAAGAATGAAAACTACCATTTGATTTTAGACCAAAGACGAACATAGCTTAAGCTATCAGAGGAGTTGCTAAAATCCAAAACCTTAATATTGGCACCCGAAAATCATGTTCATTTCGATGATGCGATAATTTGAACATAATTTATTTATTTACATAATTAAATTGCTAGTTTTACAAAAAATTTCTTACAAAGGTGTACATTAAGATTCTTAAACAATTTCATGGAAAAATGTTGTTTTAAATTGACATGAATTAATTATTGTTTTATCAAACAAATTGTTATATTTAAGATTGTAAATATTAAATAGTTTAAACATTTTATTTAATGGAGAAAATTTTTCATAATTGGTACGATAGTTTGAAATAAGTATACTCTCCGGTATGTTCCTCAAAGTTCTTTGAGGAATATTAAAATTAATACGAGACAGAAGGTGCAAACAGTCTATGTTACCGTTGATTAATTTTACAATGAAAACGAAACATAAATAGGAACGTCTATTCTCGAGACTAGGTAAATCAATAAGTCTAAGTCTGTTATTATAAGGTGGAAGATCATAAGGATTATCCCAGCCAAGTCCCCTGAGGGCAAACCTAATGAATCTTTTTTGTACCTGTTCTAGTCTATTTTTATGACATTCGTAATGAGGTGACCAAACCTGACAAGCGTATTCTAGAATGGGTCGAACAAAAGATATAAAAAGCTGCTTTGTCACGAAAGGGTCGGAAAATTGTTTCGACTCTCTTTTTATCCAACCAAGAATTGAATTAGCTTTGTTTGAAATGGAGTTTATATGTTGAATGAATTCGAGTTTGCGATCAAATGTGACGCCAAGAATAGATATAACTGTTTCACGGGATATTGATATGCCATTAAACAAATAGTTGAACGAAATAAAAGAAAACTTTCTTGTAAAACACATAGTTTTACACTTATCGATATTAAGGAACAAACAATTACAAGTACACCAGTCAAAAAACGAATTAAGATCACATTGCAATTCTTCACAATCACGAGTGTTTGTAATAGTTTTAAAGATTGTTACATCATCGGCGTAAATGAGGCACTTGGAGTATCTTAACACAGATGGTAAGTCGTTTATAAATAAAATAAAAAGGATAGGGCCTAAATGACTACCCTGTGGAATTCCTGAGTTGATTTTAAACTTATTTGATTCGCAACCGTTAAATAGCACTGAATAAGATCTGTATAATAAATAATATTGAAGCCATTTTACAAAATTTTCGCTAAAACCTAATTTTCTTAACTTAAAAAGCAAAACACGATGTGATAGCTTGTCAAAATCTTTAATGAAATCAGTGAGTACACAATCTACTTGTTTACTGTTTTTAAATGAATCAATACAATTTTCAACTAATTCTATAAGAGTAACAGTAGAACGTCCTTTTATAAAACCATGCTGATTAGGGACAATGAATGACTTGACATAAAAACATAAAGCTTCACAAATAATAGCCTCAAAAAGTTTAGGAATCACAGATAATTTGGCAATAGGCCTGTAGTTTTTCACTTCGTCTTTTTTCCCTTTTTTATGTAGAGGGATAATGAATGAACTTTTCCAAATAGATGGGAATGAACATGTTGACATTGAAAGATTAAATAGAATAGACAAAGGTAATGACAAGTGACGTACACAGTTTTTCAAAATAGTAGAGGGTATACCATCAGGACCTGGTATACAGCTGTCGTCAAGGTTAGATATAAACTTTACAATGTTGTCGATATCAATGTTAAAGTTCATATCAGTCAAGTAAGTAAAAGATTTCAAATGGTCAAAGCTTTGAGCCATTTCGTCAGATATATCACAGATTGAGGAATCACAGTTCAAGGTATCACAGTTAGAAGTATCACAGTTGAAGGCACTTTGAAAGAAGTCAGAAAAAAGTTGCGTTATGACCCGTGGGTCATGACTTGAAATGTCATTTAACTTGAGAACAGACGGGTAAGGCCAAGATTTTCTTTTGCTGTTAATAAAATTCCAAAAACACTTTGGATTCATTTTTAGATCGCTTTGCACCTTCTGAATGTAATTTAGATACTTTAAACTAGATATTCTATTGAAAATATCCCTCGATTCACAATAAATTTTAAAATTGGCTTCTGTTGGATATAGTTTGAAAGTAGACCATAACTTGTTTCTTCGATTTCTCAGACTTTTGATTTCACTATCGTACCAAACTGGCATAAAAGATTTTGTTTTAATAATCGCTATGGGAACAGATTTAAGAAAACAATCAAACAATATATTGTAAAATTTAAACACCATTAAGCTAACATTTAAACAATTATTCAAACAAGACCAATCAACTTGTGATAACAAAGAATTAAGTTTTAAAAAGTCTGTCTTTATAAAATTAAAAGAGTAAAAGTTATCACACAATTCATTATCAAAATTATTAAATTTTTTAAAAAGTGAACAGATCAGTGAGGGGTGATGGTTATCTTCAGGCACTAAAGGCTCGGTGGATTTTTGTATTATAATCTCATCGTCAATGGTAGTAAACACTAGATCCAGCAGTTTTCCATTAATATTTAAAACATCATTTAATTGAAGAAGTCCAAGTGAAGTTAAATCATCAATTAGCTTACAGTCGTTGGATCTGAGATTACCAGTTGGTAACATACCATTTGTGTCTCGACAGCGCGTCCAAGCGACATTGGAAAGGTTGAAATCGCCAAGGCAAATGATTTCATTCTGGTATTCCAATAAGTCATAGATCTAGCTTAAGTATTCGAAAGTTTTGGTATAAACCTCTTGTGGGCTTCCAGGAACTATATATAAAGTTATAACATACAGGTTCTTGTCTTTAAATGATACTTTTATGCAGAGAATTTCATTGTCAATTGAAACAGGAACATTAACCAGAGAAGTTAACATAGAAGATTTTACGGCTATTAGAATCCCGCCTCCAACAGTGTCGATATTTGGATTACAGTATCTGTCACGTCTATACACATTAAATGTGTCGTCAAACATTTCAGAATCATTTATTCCCGCATGTAGCCAGGTTTCCGTGAGACAAATAATATCATAGGAGCAGATCGAAGAAGTATAATAGACCTTGTTGGTCTTAGTTCGAAGACCTCTTACATTCTGATAAAATATATCAATTAATTGCGACGAATTGTTTGTCTTGTCAATCTTTTCTGAAAAGGATTACGAATATTATTCCTTTTATTCATGAACTAACTATTATGCCTTCTGGCCAGTATTTCTTATCCAATAGAAGATTGAACGATTCCTGTGTAATATACAGTTTAAATGATGCATAATCCATACTTTTAGTTTGCAATTGTTCAAGTTTGAATTTTTATTTGTTGAAACGTGAAGAAATATACGTTGCTATGTCATCACAAATTGTGTTGGGATCAAAGTTGGATAAAAAGATACATTTAAATCGCTCAGCCGCCTTAAGTTGAATATATTTGTATAAAAACGTGTCTATATCTATCTTTAGATTTAAAGCTTTACAAGTAAGTATCCTAAGGTTCTTACTTTCAATTTTAAGGGAAAATTTTCCACGAAGGAGCGTGAAACGAAAAAAAAAAAGAAAATTTCCATATCTGGTAATTTTTGGCATTTTTGTCAAATATGGGAGAACAACAATGCCTGTCAAAAATATTCTGGCAGAAAAATATCACATTTGTTAAATTGCAGAAAAACAAACACTAGGGTAAACGGAGGTATCGCATTATCAGGAGTGCCTAAGAGAGCTAGTGATTTTAATTCTACGGGCCTAGTATGAGAGTCGTTCGCTCATACTTTGTTTTTTTCGTAGATTCGAGGTTCAGGCAAGTTTTCAGATTTTTTTTTCCAAGACGTATTTTAAAGTTCGGACGGTCTTCAAAAAATAAACTGTAAATTCGCTGTAGGGCTACCAGTTCTTCTACCAGTTACACTCGTAGTTTCTTCTAAGTGTGTTAAAAAAAAAATATATACCAAGTAATTGTACTAATTTCCAAGCAGTAATAGCACCAACAGTTACCCACTTAACTCTTCAACAATTAATCATACTTAACCAATTTGTCCGCTTTGCGGATTAACTTTAATCCGTTTCAAATCAATTTTATCGGGACTTTAAACTGTTTGACCATTATCATAGTTGATCATTTTATCGATTAAGTATAGAAAATTATAAAACTTTCATCAAAGCCACTGCCAGAGAGCTCACCAGCCTGTCGTGGCCCTGAACTTGTACATCAAGTATGCATGCCCGGTTCAAATAGAATCGCAAGAAGATGCTTTTTTTGTGCTACACTCGCTTAGCCTGTCAATTCAATTACACACTTGTATCTGGTATCTCCCCATTGGCAAGTCAACATCAATTATTCTCATTATAATAAATATCTAGAATGAGTTGCTCTGCCATATCTATAGATATGCGAGTAGCCTGACAAGGATAGTCAATGTGAATACGAGCAACGATACACATAAGCAAGACAAAAAAAAAAAGATAATCTCTCGATATAACGTGATCTGTTTGCTAATAAATTGTAATATGCAATTGCTATAATACAGCCAGTCGCACTTGTTATGCCCCTTAAAACTAAACAATTAGTCCCCCAAAGTAGTCGTAACCATTGAGAACAGCTTTTGCTTTTTTAAGTCCGAATCTCGAAAATATTGTGTGACTGTGTGTATTGATACATAGATACCTATAGTATTTTGCCTCGGTCAACATGTCACAACAAAATCACTTGATTGCCCAACGCCCAAATTAGGAATCACCTATGCGATAAAAATGCAACAAAATATATTCATTAAATGTTAAAAAGAAATTGAGAGCACCTGATTGCGCACGCGTTACATGTGCGAACGCAATTAAGCTCGAGGCTCGCTTATTACGCACGGATGCAAATGTCCTCCCCAATTGGATATGAAATGTGACTTTTGAGTTAAATCTTTCTTGGGAAAAAATAAAAATTAAAAACTTAATAAAATCCCCTTGTAGGATTCCAAATTTGGGATGCTGCACAATTTGGCTGTGTTTGAGTATAGAACCAAGGCTGGAATTGGCTGTGTAGATTTTAGGGGCTGTTGCTCGTTTTTTTTTTCGTTATAACGCTTGTGTATAGAAATTTCTTATAAGAATAAAGTGGTAGCGAAAGTAGACTTAAGATTGGATCAATTCTATTAATAACATCTAAAAATGATCGAGATTTTAATCAAGTCTTAACTGACGATGAATAAGTCCAAAAAGTAGTTGTCGTCATACCATCTGGGCATCACGCGCTAGAGCCTAAGATGATGGCCGGATTTGCTCCGAATTTGGTGATTCCTTAAATATACATTTTTCAACCAAAATGTAATTGTCATCAATCACGTGTAGCTCCTGCAACTAAGTGATTTTGATTAAACTTCACTCCGGTAAATCTATTGCAATGAATATTCGCTGCTGGCTTTTTCGTAACAGGATAGATTTTATTTATTATAACTAAAACACAGAAAAACCATGGCTCAAACATATATTACACCCCTTGCACCGGGCTCCCATAACAATTTTACTATTTTATAAAAACCAATTTATTGGAGAGAGTTTCAAGTTCTGAACATTTCATGGCCCAGGATTTTCAGATCAAATTTTCTATGGATAGTTTCTAAGAAACATCCTTGGAGCCTTGGAACTTGGAATAATGGGGAATAAGCAACCGCGTGTAATTTAAAGCTTCGTAATCCCAAAGCTGTCCTGTATCGTTAAAGTGAGATATACCTCACTTGCCACTATCCATGAGTGGCGCTGGTATCAATTTTTTTTTTATATAATCTACCCGCGCTCAACGGATTATGATTATCCTTTAAAGGTTTCAACACAGCGCGGGCGTGAAGTTAATGAAGAGAAAGAAGGATAGGAAAGATGTGTGGCCCGATGTTCTGAGACTGAAGGTGGTTGTCTCAGATTTGTTATCTCCAGGGATGGCGGCTGAACTAAGACGGGAAATGCCGTGTTTTATTGCTGTCACTTATAACATTATTTTATTCGTATTCATCCTTGTTGGGCATACTAGTTTAAATCAATTACATGTTGTTAGTGTTATGCCTGAACAACATGTAATGAGTAAACCAGCAACCCATTGATGACAATTTTAAGAACGTTTTAATGGAATTAAAACGACATAGACGACTGCAGGGATCGATATTCTCGGTATGTTCATCAACAACGTCCACCAAAAATGTCGCAAGATGTTTGTGTTTTCTGAGACGACGCGCGCCGAGGCCAGAAATTTTTCTCTCCTTCTGATCTGGCTACAATCTACAAAACCTATGTATGTCCAAAGCTTGAGAATAACTCCCATCTCTGGACTGGTGCTTCAGTAACTTACTTGTAACTTACTTAAGCCTATTGGATAGTATTGAAAGAAGAGCTTTTAAAATGATTGGTGACGGTAAGATTTTTGATTCATCTAAGTCACTCGAACATCGCCACCGTAATGTTTTTTGCCCTTTTTAAAGTTATTTTAACGGTCTATGCTCTAGCGAAATAGCCCTTAAGCAGTTCAACCGTATTACTAGCGCTTCTAGGAATGCCCATCAGTTTACCCATCAGCCCAAATTCGGTTATATACTTTGAAGTACAGAGATTCGTTCTTTAGCCTTGTGGAATGCCTTACCACGCTCTGTTTTTCCCTATTATTGCAATATTAAAGAATTCAAAACCAATATACACCGACACCTCCTTTCTATCCCCTCCTTTTTACTTGCGTCTTATAGGTACTAACGGGTGATTTTTTTTGAGCTTGAGAACTTTTTTTAAAAAAAAACGCATAAAATTTGCAAAATCTCATCGATTCTTTATTTGAAACGTTAGATTGGTCCATGACATTTACTTTTTGAAGATAATTTCATTTAAATGTTGACCGCGGCTGCGTCTTAGGTGGTCCATTCGGAAAGTCCAATTTTGGGTAACTTTTTCGAGCATTTCGGCCGGAATAGCCCGAATTTCTTCGGAAATGTTGTCTTCCAAAGCTGGAATAGTTGCTGGCTTATTTGTGTAGACTTTAGACTTGACGTAGCCCCACAAAAAATAGTCTAAAGGCGTCAAATCGCATGATCTTGGTGGCCAACTTACCGGTCCATTCCTTGAGATGAATTGTTCTCCGAAGTTTTCCCTCAAAATGGCCATAGAATCGCGAGCTGTGTGGCATGTAGCGCCATCTTGTTGAAACCACATGTCAACCAAGTTCAGTTCTTCCATTTTTGGCAACAAAAAGTTTGTTAGCATTGAACGATAGCGATCGCCATTCACCGTAACGTTGCGTCCAACAGCATCTTTGAAAAAATACGGTCCAATGATTCCACCAGCGTACAAACCTCTCAGAAACAGACGCAATATTCTCTTCTGTACGCACTGTACGCATTCGTGTGGTTGGTTTAATGTCCAATAAAGTAAACTGAGTGCGAAACTTGGTCACAATCGCATTAATTGTTTGCTCACTTGGTCGATTATGTAGACCATAAATCGGACGTAAAGCGCGAAACACATTTCGAACCGAACACTGATTTTGGTAATAAAATTCAATGATTTGCAAGCGTTGCTCGTTAGTAAGTCTATTCATGATGAAATGTCAAAGCATACTGAGCATCTTTCTCTTTGACACCATGTCTGAAATCCCGCGTGATCTGTCAAATACTAATGCATGAAAATCCTAACCTCAAAAAAATCACCCATTATAAGGCAAGTTATGCATTCGCAAAAAAAAAATCGAAATCGAGATTTTGATCAAAGTTGACATTACGATGATAGCGAAGACCAAAAAAGTAGGTGTCACAATTCTGTCTGTCTGTTTTTCTGTCTTTTCGACTACAGCCTAAACATTTCGGCCGATTTTCTTTAAACTTGATAGATATCCTACTAATATTATAAATGTGAATGTTACGATGTATGGATGTTTGTTACTCAATAACCCTTGAACAACTGAATGGATCTTGATAAAATTTAACACACAAAAAAGTTATAGTCTGGATTACCGTATAGGCTACTTTTTTTTTATTATCAGGGGAGGGGCGTTAGGTGGTCGAAACACCCCAAAATTATTTATCTCTACTTCTATCTTCGTATTGCACTGAAATGTAAAAGGTTTTCCAATAAGAGGTGTTATTTTGATATTCAAAGAAAAATGGCATTTTTGGAGATAAATGATCGGATGTTTATTTCATTATGAAGAGGAAGGTATGCCGTTAATAATGGAACACAACATCAGCCAAATGGCCGCCAATACCACGCTTACAGGACCATATCCTTTTCATGAAATTTTCCATAACCAAATCGCAAAGTGGCTGCCCTATGTCCTCGATAGCCTCACGAATTTCATCTTTGAGGTCTTGAATCGACGCTGGGCTGTTGGCGTAGACCTTATCTTTCACGTGGCCCCAAAGGAAGAAGTCGCAAGGTGTTAAATCACAAGATCTCGGTGGCCAATTGTGATCACCTCTTCGAGAGATAACACGGTCCGGAAACTTTTCCCGTAAAAGATCGATGGTTTCATTGCTTGTGTGGCACGCAGCGCCGCCGTCTTGTTGAAAGTAAATGTTGTCCAGATCAATACCATCCAATTCAGGCCATACAAAATCATTAATCATCTCTCGATAGCGCAATCCATTGACCGTAACTGTTGCTCCAGCCTCATTTTCGAAAAAGTAAGGTCCAATGACCCCGCGGGACCATAAACCGCACCAAACAGTCACGCGTTGAGGATGGAGAGGCTTTTCAACAATAACTCTTGGGTTTTCCGAGCCCCAGATGCGACAGTTTTGCTTGTTGACGTAGCCTCCGAGGTGGAAATGGGCCTCATCAGTCAAGATGATTTTTCGATGAAATTCCGGATCATTTTCATGCATTTCAAGGACCCAATCAGCAAAGACACACACACGGCCATTTGGCTGATGTTGTGTTCCATTATTAACGGCATACCTTCCTCTTTATAATGAAATAAACATCCGATCATTTATCTCCAAAAATGCCATTTTTCTTTGAATATCAAAATAACACCTCTTATTGGAAAACCCTTTAGTACATATACATAAGTAGTTGCATTGAAATGTCATACTTTGGTGGTGCGGGCCCAGAGGAGGGGCATTGTTTGATTAATTTACTTAAGCAGTAACGATAAAAACACTCAAAAAAGTTAAAAAAAAAAAAACAAAACAAAAATAAAATTCTCCGAATTAAAAACAAAAAAAATTTGACAAATATTTGTGTGTCCTTGAATTTAAACTATTTTAAGGTAAGTTAAACTTTATGTGCCTCAGGTTTAACTACATACATTGTTATAGGATAGTTACATACGTATGTGATTTGCTCATTGTTTGTTAGTTTTTTCAAAATATCCTTCGCTCTTGGCTCCATTACCTTTAAGAAAAGGACTTGATTGGTATCAAAGCTTCATTTATGATTACGTCATTGTGAGCGGGAGTTCCCGCACGGGTACGCTAGTCATTTATAATTTTCCTCCCACAGGTATTTTTTTTTTTTAAGACCAAAAATAACGGTACCTTCCATACGATTTTTTTTCGAAATCTTATAAATATTTTGTTTCTCAAAAACTGCCCCACAGAATTAAAAAAAATCAAAAATTTCATTTAGTTAAGGCTGGGTAATGGTTGAAAAAAAAAATTCCAAAAATAGTTATATTTGGCAGCTCCCCTGCAACCATTTTTTTGTTTTCGATTTTCTCGAAAACGGTACAACTTATTTAAATATTTGTTTTTATCCTAAGGCTCCTCTTAAGTTTGAATTACATATTCAAATTTTCAATTTATTAGTTTTTGGATTTAAAAAAAATAAATTTTTTTTTTGAAAACTCATTTCGAAAACCACATGCTCGAAATTTTTCAAACTTGATAAATAAAAGTTTCTTAATGTAATCTAAAAAAAATTTTGTTTTACCTAAAACTAACGGTACCTTCCATAGAATTGTTAAAAAATGGTTTTCGAAAATCGTATTCTTCTCGAAAACGGTTCCAAGAATTTTGACACACATTTTTTTTTTGATTAATTTTAACGATCTTTAATTTAATAAAAAAATAAAATCAAGATATTACTGGCAATACCTACCATAGAACCATTTTTTCGAATTTCGAATTTCTCATTATCGACATAACGGATTTTAATGAAATTTCTCATAGAGAAGCTTCTAAAAAGTTTAAAAAGCATTGTACATATTTTAAAACTTTAAAAAAATATTTTTTTAAAATCCCAAAAACGGCTCAATTTTTTTTTTTAATTTCAATTTTTATTCCAACAATAATAAAAACTTTAAATTGGCGAACCAAATTTTTTTTTTAAATGTTTTAAAAATTTTGTATATAAAAGCTTAGTTTTTTAAGAAACCACTACAACGACTTATAATTTTTGTTCTTGCATAAACTAATAGTTGCTTGAACCACATAGCATCCTGTTTTTAGACCCAACTACGAACGGAGTTGTTTTACTCACTTAACAAAAGAATTTCAAGCTTATGAACATAAGAGCAAGTTCGTGCGACCCAGTCGTGCATTTTATTTTCTTAATGCTCACACTGTTTCTGGCATATTAAGGGTATAAAAAAAGACCTTTGAGTGTTAATCTTATCAAATCTTATTCGTCAAAATGGTCAATGGCTTTTGACAAAATACTTTATAATTGATTTGCCATACCGTCGCAACACATCAATTAATATTCCCAAAGTCATTCTAGTTCACATTAAAGTTTTTGAAAGCTTTAAGTATCTTTCTAAACTTTTGTTAAGCAACTAAAATAAATACACACGCATCCATGCCATATCAGTTTTAGATACCTATTTTTTGCCCTAGGGATAGTGCACCACTGAATGAATGGCAGCAACGCATGAGGACAGTTCGGTTCATGTAATTTTGATGCTATTTTTGAAATGCATCACCACGGGGAGCGATTGTGTCTATTTCAATCGTGATCCTCCCTTGAGGATCGCATCGGAACGAAAAGTCCCGGTATTCAAAAATATCATCGCCACCTTAAATCGGGGCATGTGGCATGACTTTTTGGTGGTGCTGTGACTGCTGATTGCAGTGGGAGAGTATTTGAAAAAAAAAACTACTACGTGAAGTGACAACTCTAAAAAAATTTACCATAGAATCCTCTTGGGCTGAGAGAAAGCACCGCAGGCACATACATAGGTATGTACAAGAAAACTATTTTTGGATTTTTTTTAAGTTTTGGGTGATAATCGAGAATTTCCTTGCAGTCACTTATTCATGGGCGTAATATAAATATTTTCTTTTTTAATCGTAATGATTAACGACTTCCTTAATGGAGATGTTTGTTAAAATAAGTTCCCTTATCCAATTGAATAGGTAGTATGTTTTTTTTCGTTTGAAGTGGGTGAAGAAACTTTAATTGCTTGACAAGATCAGAGAGATAATTTGATTGACTGTCTGTCTTTCTTGAAGAATACATATCTGAGGAGAGGTTTGGTGTCAATTAAAAATTGAAGACTCAATCATGTCAGATCAACTTTTATTGGAAACTGGCGCCCAACCAATGTTACAAAAATAAATATCTATCAGTGAGATACATTTTTAAGTATCCAGTTGAAAGATATGATTTTCTGGTGGAAGATTAAAGGAGATTTCGTGATGATGCATTGACAGAGGTTTGACTTAAAAAGAAATAATTAAAAATTGAACATTTAACGTTCTGTTCTTCAAACAAATGTTCAGCCATTTTCCAATTTAATTTATTTTTATGTTGAAAGAAAGTTTTATTTAGGGACAGTTATAATTCTTAAAAAATTTTGTAGGTATGTTTGTTCTCTATGGATTTTCTTCCGATCGTCTATTAGATACAATTAAAAAAATGAAGGTGTCGAAATTGTGTCTGTATTGTCTATGTATTCAAAATATTAGTGCAAATTAAGATTATTAAAGTAATTTTGTTTCTACAAACTGAAAGAATTTGTTGCTTTGAAAAAATGCATAACTTTTAATAGAACGATAGAAGCTGAGAAAAGCTTAAATGTGTGAATAGATTTAATTTAAAATTTAGTACCGATCATTTCTTAGTAGTTTTGTATAGACGAAATTCCAATTTTTATCAAAGCTCTGTAGAATAGGTAACTGCCATACAATGATTTCGTTTTTTCAATATATGGTAGCTTCTTAAAATATTTATAGAAACTCATCCATTCGTAAAAAGTCCAATTCGAAATTTTTGTTATTACTTGAAACTGTGTATCTATATATGTGGTAGATGGCAGCTTTGATTTAAACTTGTTAGATTCCTTAGTTATTAGGCCGACACTTGGACTATCCAGTTCATTCAAACTTCGTGATTACAGCTGCGTCTTTCAAGCTGAGGTCCTGGCAGTGACGAAAGCTGCTAGACAAGTCTCAAAGATGGCAATACCACAAGCTGGTATCACCTTTTTCATTGATAGCCAAGCGGCAATAAAAGCGATTTCTGCAATTGAAACCAACTCAAAGGTTGTAACTTTCTGTCTCGAAGAGTTAAGAGTTCTTGGTGCACAGCGCAACATTACGCTCTTTTGGGTTACAGTGTTGTCCCAGGTAATGAAAACTCTGAAAAGCTGGGCCATAATAGGATCAACACTTGATCTTAATCAGGCAAAAATTCAGGTCCCACCCTGTAATATTAACCAAGTCATCGAGAGCAAAGTTCTATCGTGATCGAACTCGCTCGATACCTGTCTTATAACCAGAAAACTATGGACTAGCCTCGCAAAAAAAAGATCCACATTATCTACCAACTGAGTAAAAAGTCTCTTTCTCTTCTCTTGAGCATCATCATCTGCCACAGACAACTCCTTACTTCTTATAACTTCTTGTGTCACTGCCCTGGGCGTTATGCTCCTACAGGCTGAAGCTCATCAACACATAGGTTTCAATACATGAGAGTCACAATCCCTAGGGTATTACAACGGAGGTACATTGATCTAAGTGTGACGGTAACAAGATCGACTGTCAGCCCATTTACCTACCCTAACCTAGGCTGACACATTTCTTCCATTTTCACGAAAATATTCCTGTTTAAAGGTGTTTTGACAGCTTTTGCAGATGATGTTAATCTTACAGCTGATATAAATTGGGATCTAAGCTTGTAAAGGATTTTGTTTGGTGAGCATGAGTTAGTAATTAGTTCAAAAACTAAGGTTATGTTTGTAGCTCTAAATCCTATACATTTACCATCTAGTTATTCCAGCTGTAGTGATATATGCTACAAAATTTGGGGCTCTAGAATGAGTTTTTATAATCACACAGAAATTTTGAGACAGTACTTTGAGATATTTTTACTTTCGAAGTAATGTTTTCTTCTTTCAACTTCTTATCGAAATTTATTAGTGCATATTTCATTCCAAAATACAATTCGCAATTTTATATTGGGAAGAAACCTTTTACAAATAATAAAATCCAACTTCGCCTATTTCCTAGTTTTTTTTCGAATTCAGTGATTTAAAAATTTTTGGAGTTCGACATTTGCACTGTTTCAAAGTTCTTAACGAAATCTTTAATAGCCGTATTAATAAAAAACGCTTATTCCACCTATATTCCATGGTTTTGCTTAACTATGGAATAGGAGTTAAGCCATATTTAAATATTTACATTAATAAAAACAAAATGTTCCCGGAATAGTAAAATAACATTTATCAAAAATCCTTTTAAGAAAATCTTCTACAAAAGTAAGCAATCTCTTTTTTATATTCTGTGGCTACCTAAATTGATTATCAATTGTTTGTGTCTGACTGTGGACATTTCTATTTCTTATTCCTTAGCTTAACCACCTACTTCGGTGGTTTAACTTTATCATAATTAGTAAACGACACTTAACAGAAAATTTGTTTTATTAATGAAATTTCGCACTTAGTCCAGGACTTAACGATAAACCTCCACTAAACTATCTTTATTAATATGGGTGTAAAAGATCATTTCGAAATTATTTCGAATTAAAACATATGAAAACATTCTCTATTCAGTTATCCTCACCGACTTTTCGTACAAACGCTTTTCATAAATTATATGATGTAGTTGTTGTATGTCAAATATCAGAGTTCTTACATCTTATCTTTTGTTTATAAAATATGGTACAAAATGGCTTCTTTGCGAACTAACCACAGACAAGAAATTTGTAACCGAGAGCATTTTTCAGTGGGTTAAAAAAATGTGTCAAAAAGAACTTAATCTCGGGAGAAAAGTAAGTAGTGTTTGTTTGTAAATGTAACGTAGTTAACTCGATTAAATGATTTTTGTTTAAATAAATAATTTAGTATGTTAGTTAAATCGAAAAAATTAGTTACGTTAATCGAGAAACTTGGCTATAATTTGCAATTATCATGAATGTTTACTTTAAACGAGTTACGTGTTTGAAACAAATAACTATACTTAATTAATTTAACACATGCTTTATTTAACATTATACAATCTTCTTTGACATTGAAGGAATGGTTATGTTGTTTTAATTAAAAAACTTTTAGGTTAAAAAAATTATTACTATACAATTTATTTAATCTCTCTAAGTAACTGGGTAAAAATTTCTAAAACTAAATAATCTTCTCGTTTGATTTAACTGAATGGTGATAGTCAAAATATTATATTCAATTCCTCATTTTAATTGATTGAAGATTGTTAAAATTGTTCATTACTTTACTTCAAACAATCAATCAGATTTATTTAATTAATTAACCGAGTTGAATCGAGTGATTTTAACAGTGTAAGTGAGCAGGTTCTGTATTAGCAGTCTCACTTGTTCAATTTTACACTAGTTTTTCGTTTTCGTTGTTTTCAACCGTTTTTACTATTTTAACAAACGTTTTTATCCTCGGCTAAGGTCAACTAACTAAGCCGTACCCCTTGGCATAATGGTTAGTGCGTTGGACTGTCATGCGGAAGGTCTCGAGTTCGATTCTCAGCCGCTGCAAGAAAATTTTTTTCAGGGGTGTACTGCCTCTTGCGAGGAATTGACAAATCCTCCAAGAGTATATCTTGTCATGGAAAGTGCTGCTCATTAGCCGTTCGGAATCGGAAGAAAATTGTAGGTCCCCTCCATTCCTGGTAACACGCACACAGGAATGGTTGAGAGTTGTAAGTCACTAGGTCCGGGTTCACTTCGAGCTGTTGCACCACCAAATTTATTTATTTATTTAATTTTTAAGGTCAACTAATTAGGCTTCAATGTTTCTATAATGGAGTTAATACAAAACTCAAATTTAATTTGCTGATGAAATATATTTCAAGCTACTATCTTATTTCCAGTTTCCCAGTTCGAGATCATTCAAGTTAATGAGTTAATCTAGAGCGAAAAATTGTGTACACTATCCCCGAAAATCAGATTATCTCGCACCACAATTGGGGTCGTCTGGCTTCTTCCTCAATCAAACGTATTAATTATTTTGTTTGAGCATGCTATTTCTTAAAAGTCTTCCTTATATTTACAATAAGACCTATTCATCACATGACTTTTGTCACTACAATACTAAAAATAAATTTGACTGGTCAAAAAATAAAATAGTAATAATTTGAAACCAGTTTCAAGCTGGTTCGTGTCTCATCAAAGATCTTTGCCCGTTGATTCAAAAGAAAATCGAGCTAAGCCATAGCTACTACATATAATGAAATACTTGCAATTAAAAACCGATAAAATTCTCACTTCAAAGTTTATGTTTCCCAGAGTTTCTTATTTAACTTACCTCTTTCCCTTCCCCTCAACTTAGCTTCTTATCTTCATATAGCCAATGATTTTCACATGATTCTGTGAACTTTAGTTTTGTAGGTTAAGTTCAATGTCTGGGTTGGAAACTTACTGTGTGCTGTGTGTACATCTATCTTGCTAAAATTGATCAACAGAGAGAAAGTAATTCAGCAGCGATAGCGTCGCTAATTAAGTGCCTTTTACGATTTTTTACCACATTCAACGGAAGTGCATCTGACGTGGAATTTGTTCACAAGTAGTCTCTTTCACTTACAAGACTCCACCTGCCGTCAGCGATGGTGCATTTAAATCTGACACTGACAGCTTCTATTCGTGGGTTAAAGCAGCTAGAACTCTGCTGCTTGTCATCTATTGACAGCTAATGCGATTCTTATCACAAATTGTTGTATGGCTTCGTTATGGTTCGCTGCTTACATCTTACTTACATACTTACAGTGGCGTAATAATGAAATTCAATGATCGTGTTTCTATTTACTTATTTTTGACAGATGCTTGACATAATGATATTTCTATCTCCGAGTTAGCTTCTCAATCTTAAGTCACTGACAAGACAGAAAATTGTGGTTTATTTATGAAAAACTACCAAAACGAAGAAGGTAATTGCAACGAGGCGATTCAGCTATGGCGCGACGCGCCACTCAGGCCGTTGCTCCCTCTATCGGGAAGCAAAATCAAAAGATACAAATTCATAAGGAAAAAGTCGTGTTCTATTTTGAGAGTGCTGTTGCTGCTTTTTCGCCCAACGCACCAACGAGTAAATATGTCTGTTGTTGCGCTCAGTTGAGTTTGGTGCCAAAATAAATTAGAAAAAAATTTATCGAAAGGAATTTACTTTGAAAAGTCTTCGTCATTTCTTCTAAAATGTCTGGAGTTTTTTTTATATTGCTTGCATGTTAAGACAGCACTGTGGTATTATTATTTATAGACGAAGAGGGTGAGAAAAATCAACCAAGCGTTTATTATTTTTGTTGTATTTCTAAAAAAAAATATTTTAGATGAAAATTTCAACTTTGTTTGGAGAACTGTTTGGTTTACCTTTATAAAAATAAGAAGGTCAACCGATGATAGGAGTAGATATTTATCATTTAGTTTAATTGCAAGGAAAATGAAGTTGATTTTGTGC
Source organism: Chrysotoxum bicinctum (assembly GCA_911387755.1). Lineage (NCBI taxonomy): Eukaryota > Metazoa > Arthropoda > Insecta > Diptera > Syrphidae > Chrysotoxum > Chrysotoxum bicinctum. The sequence continues at coordinate 81,740,001 of OU426990.1, forward strand.
ACACTCAAAACCGGCATCCGTTTTGAAAGTCTCTTAAATATTAATGAGCATTAAGTGTTAGCTGAGCAAATTAATTTATTTAACTTTTAATATAATTTAGAAAACCAAAGTAACGCCAGAAGAGGAATCATTAAGTGATTTTGTTTAAATTATACATCGATGTAGTCTATTATGCAAATTTAGAATTAAAATGAAACTAATTTAAGAAATCAAGTATTTTAGCACAAAAATAAACGTAAACAAGCCAGGTGAAGAGTTTGTGCAAAATCTTTGGTTGAATAAAAGAAGCTTGTGCAGATCAATTATTCAAGTTCTTTTTTACGAGTAACCTATTTATATTTTTGCAACTACTCGCATAACTTAAATGGATGAGTTATAGCTTTTGCAAGTATTTTTCTGTGCCATTTCAATGGTTTAAGGTCAATTGGGTAGTATGAGGTTTAAACATACTTCTTTTTTATTTTAATTGTATTTTATTTCATATATTAAAACTTAACCCCTATGGATATTTGTATAAGATTTGCAAAAACGGCAAAATGCGATGTTTTCAATTTGGAAAAAAGTCGAAAGGATTTTACCAATCTCAGGTAGAAGTGGCCCCATCAACTCACCGACGACGCTCGCATGTTCACTGTAGGAGTGGCAATCGCTGGTGTATAGGCGAAGTGCCCATTTTCCGTTTGTTGCCCCTCCTGTAAGAAACACGTACGTCGCACAGTGGGTCCCCTTCATACTTAAGCAGTGCTCAAAATTCAAAATCTTGTTAAAAATGCTAAGAACTGTTATAAATAGATACTAACTGCTGTTGAATGTTAATGTATATAGTTTTGACCATAGTAAACATTTTCAAGGTTATTGATAGATTTATTTTAAGAAAACAATTGTTCTTCGAGTAACATATTTATGACTTCAGGATAAAACATTTTTGGGTGAATGACTGTCGTGTGCGCGATGTTATCAAGCGATTGGCAGAAATAAACCACCTATTTATAACATCCCACATGTTATCCTTCTTTTTTTTTTGTGATGTCTTCCCGCTGAATTGTTGCCGATATATGAAAATCTCTATTTCGCGCGTCCTGGTCTTCTTCGCTTAACTGGCTAATTGGAAGTAGGGCATGAGTCATTATTTCACTTTCATTGATAAGGATTTGGTGCAGACTTGTGGTCATGGGATACCAAGGAAAGAGCTTCACGTAAAGTAGAGCTGTTTCTAGGAAAAAAAACACCTAAATCTTTCCGCATGTATCTGAAAACCGATCTTATATTAAGCAAAAAATTAACAAAAAATTCGATATGACTCACTAAAAAGCTCATATTTTAAGTTCTATCAGTCGGATGGTCAATATTCAGGTATGTTAGCTTAGGTTTAATTACAGAGCATCAAATTGCATATTTAAATTTTATATTTATATAAGTTGTTACATTCCTGGAACAAAGATTTGAAGAATAGATAGTTTTGAACTTCACCTCTACCCCCTATCCAAGGCTGAGAAAAAAACCTGCCCGAATTTTTGGATTTAATATCATGATAAACATACCTATAAGTCCACATACTCATATTTTGGCTATAAACATCCACTACCAAAATTTGCTGTCGGCCTTTGTATTATTTATTTATTGAACCGCGAACTCAAAAAGTGATATTTCGAATTAGCGCACCTAACTTTTACTTCTGTCTTCGGATTTATATTTCTTCTTTCATGCTGTATACTTAGATTTAAAATTTCTCTGCGCTAACTAAAGAAAAATAATTTTAAAAATTTCATTGTCCGTGAGTAAAACCGTCATCCATTTATGTATTTTATACACTAAGTAACACCATTCAAACGAAAATAAAAATGTATTTGCAATCTACATGAATACTTTAACAAGCAACTTATTTTTATTTTTTTTTTTTGTTTATCGAAGTTAACTTGTAAAAATAAAATAAAACTGCACAAAATTAAAAGTTGCGCATATCTAATAAAAACCAATGACAAAGAGTCAACTTGAATGAAGCGTAACTTGGTCAGCTGTATGATAGAGCTTAGGATTGAAGGGTGCGACCTGAACTGTTTTTTTTCTGCCGGATTAAGGTCAAGTGTTGATCCTATTCTTGCCAGCTCATCATTGTTTGTTTTTAATTTTCTCAAAAACCGTTTAAATTATTTTGATCAATTTTCTTATGATAATGCTTCTTAATAGTCGCACGACTTCCTGTTATGTAATAAATTAAGAATTTAAAAAATTTATCTTATTAGAGAAAAATTTTCATAAGCATAAAATTCTTTTCTTTAAGTCTTTTAAAAGTAAGAGATAAAACCAGAATGCCATGCGATTACTTAAACAAATATAATTTTATGCAGGAACAAAAATTTAAGTCGTTGTAACGGTTTCTTAAAAAATAAGCTTTTATATACAAAACATTTTTGAGAAATAATTTTGGTACGCCAACTTTAAGTTTTTACTTACTTTTCCGAATAAAAATTAAATTTCAAAAAAAAAATACTAAGCTATAGAATTTTCCAAAAAAAATTGTTTTTTTTTTTTTTTTAAATTCAAAATATATTTTTTCCTAAGTCTTAAAATGCGATGTTTTTCAAACTTTTTAGAATCTTCGTTTTAAAAAATTTTATTAAAATCCATTATGGCGATAATGAGAAAATTAAAATTGGAATTTATTGAATTGAAGATTGTAAAAATTAACAGAAAGAACAAAAATGTTATCAACATTCTAGGCGCCATTTTCGATTGTACCAATGTTGAGAAAAAACAAAAACAAAAAAATGGTTCCATGGGAGAGTATCAATAACAACCAATTTTCAACCTAGCTTTAACTAAAGAAAAGTTTTTGATAAAAAAAAATATTTATAAAATTTCGAAAAATATAGTATGGGGTACCGTTATTTTTGATCTTAAGAAAATAGGAAAAATTTATGGTGGGAGTCATTTGAAAACGCTATCTACGAAGTTTGAAAAAAATCTTGCGAGTCGTTTAGTTTGTAGTCGAACAGACAGATATAAAGAATTGCAACCACCACATTTTTCGGCTTCGCCATCATCGTAATGTCAACTTTGATCAAAATCTAGAGTTCTATTTTTTTTTTACAAATGCTTAACTTGCCTTATAAAGGGTGATTTTTTAAGAGCTTGAGAACTTTTTAAAAAAAAAAAACGCATAAAATTTGCAAAATCTCATCGATTCTTTATTTGAAACGTTAGATTGGTCCATGACATTTACTTTTTGAAGATAATTTCATTTAAATGTTGACCGCGGCTGCGTCTTAGGTGGTCCATTCGGAAAGTCCAATTTTGGGTAACTTTTTCGAGCATTTCGGCCGGAATAGCCCGAATTTCTTCGGAAATGTTGTCTTCCAAAGCTGGAATAGTTGCTGGCTTATTTGTGTAGACTTTAGACTTGACGTAGCCCCACAAAAAATAGTCTAAAGGCGTCAAATCGCATGATCTTGGTGGCCAACTTACCGGTCCATTCCTTGAGATGAATTGTTCTCCGAAGTTTTCCCTCAAAATGGCCATAGAATCGCGAGCTGTGTGGCATGTAGCGCCATCTTGTTGAAACCACATGTCAACCAAGTTCAGTTCTTCCATTTTTGGCAACAAAAAGTTTGTTAGCATTGAACGATAGCGATCGCCATTCACCGTAACGTTGCGTCCAACAGCATCTTTGAAAAAATACGGTCCAATGATTCCACCAGCGTACAAACCACACCAAACAGTGCATTTTTCGGGATGCATGGGCAGTTCTTGAACGGCTTCTGGTTGCTCTTCACTCCAAATGCGGCAATTTTGCTTATTTACGTAGCCATTCAACCAGAAATGAGCCTCATCGCTGAACAAAATTTGTCGATAAAAAAGCGGATTTTCTGCCAACTTTTCTAGGGCCCATTCACTGAAAATTCGACGTTGTGGCAGATCGTTCGGCTTCAGTTCTTGCACGAGCTGTATTTTATACGGTTTTACACCAAGATCTTTGCGTAAAATCTTCCATGTGGTCGAATAACACAAACCCAATTGCTGCGAACGGCGACGAATCGACATTTCACGGTCTTCAGCAACACTCTCAGAAACAGACGCAATATTCTCTTCTGTACGCACTGTACGCATTCGTGTGGTTGGTTTAATGTCCAATAAAGTAAACTGAGTGCGAAACTTGGTCACAATCGCATTAATTGTTTGCTCACTTGGTCGATTATGTAGACCATAAATCGGACGTAAAGCGCGAAACACATTTCGAACCGAACACTGATTTTGGTAATAAAATTCAATGATTTGCAAGCGTTGCTCGTTAGTAAGTCTATTCATGATGAAATGTCAAAGCATACTGAGCATCTTTCTCTTTGACACCATGTCTGAAATCCCGCGTGATCTGTCAAATACTAATGCATGAAAATCCTAACCTCAAAAAAATCACCCGTTAGTACCTACCTATAAGCCGCAAGTAAAAATGTGAAATTAAGTAATTACTGACTGACCATTTTTTCGAATTTCGACTCTCTCATTATTGACATAACGGATTTTAATGAAATTTTCACTTAAGAAATTTGAAAATTATTATCTTGAAAATAAAATATTTTTTTATGAAAATTCAACATCTCTAAAATGGTTTGTATTTTTTTGAAAGTTAAATTTCATTTGTACAGTTATTAAAACTTAAATTTGACGTGCTTAAATCTTTTCTTAAGAACGTTTTAAAAATTTTAAGTATAAAATCTTATTTTTTTTAAAGAAACAAAATGTTTACTTAGGTAGGTATATACTCCGAATAATTTGCATAATGAAGAAAAAACATTTGGGGCCATCGATATAACCTCTTTTACACTTTCATATTAAACTGACAGTTGCTTACTTTTTACTGAGTTCTAAAAAGCATTTCACTATGACAATACTAAAAGCAATTATAATTCTATGTTTACATATTTACTTATTTGCTTGCAAAATGCTTACACTTCACAAAACCAGCTTGCAACAAAAATTGCATATGGAAGCATAATCAATCAAAATTCAAAACATAGATGTCAGGGTTGGACGCCACAACTACCGTTATTTTCAATGTTAATTCTGTTCCTACCTACTGACAACTCGAGAAACCAAATATCTTAACAGAAACCTGACGACTTGGCCTCAATCTGTTTCAACATCTAACACAACATCTGAGGCAGTGTGTTTTGGCCTGAGTCGACCCCCAGGTGTAAAATCTTACTTAACAAGATCAGCATATCGGTCCGTTAGGTATCTTCGCATAGCTTTCTATATACAACCATTTTTCTTCTCCATTAACCTGTCCAGAATAATTGCAAATTAAAATTTATGTTTGTATTTCTTTTTTTTTTGTCATTGCAGTTCTGGGAAATCATTTCCGAGGAACATGGAATCGACCCAAACGGTATCTACCATGGTGACAGTGACCTGCAACTGGAAAGAATCAGTGTCTATTACAACGAGGCATCAGGTAGGGTAAAAAATTGTATATGTTCGCTTAAATTTTATGGCTTATGAGTTGTGGGGAAAATTCTGTCTTGGAGACGACGACGACGACGACGACGACCGACGACGACACCCTCCCTTGATGGAGTTTTAAAAATAAATGCCTTCACGGCTTTGCCTCTACCGTAAGCATTTTTTTTTTTTTTTTTTTTTTTTCAAATTTTCCAAGTGCAACGAAAATATCCATAACTCATTTTGGTGCCTCAGAATACTATGTGGTGGCACATTCTAGCAAATGAATCATTACGTGAGACGTAAAAGTCATCGTGCAGTATCATCCAGCCCAGTGAGGGGAACACAATCTATGCAAAGCAGCACTTGCGGCGACATCGCACCGTCTCGTCGGTCGTCGTTGTTTTCGTTGGTAGCTGGCTTACGCATTGGGCAAACGAATAATTGTCCATTTTAGCATGGAACATTTCAAGTGTGTTTTTATGGACTTCCTTTCCAAGTGAGAAGATGAGTTGAACGTGCCAGGCATTGTGAATCGGGGGAGACAGTCACTAAGAGTCAGGCAGTGGGGCAGTTAGTCACCTGCGTTGTCGTCCACCTGTGTCTGTCTTATAATATAATTATGTTTGCATTAACAAGGAGCCAGTTGCTAACGTTTTATTTTTCTTTGTCCATTTCATAGCAGTGACACGTTCATCAGGCGGTAAATATGTCCCACGTGCTATATTGCTCGACCTCGAGCCCGGAACCATGGAATCCGTCCGATCCGGTGAATATGGTCAACTCTTCCGTCCTGATAACTTTGTGTTCGGACAGTCCGGAGCCGGCAACAACTGGGCCAAGGGTCATTACACTGAAGGTGCTGAGCTGGTTGACAATGTGCTCGACGTAGTGCGTAAGGAATGTGAGAACTGCGATTGCTTGCAGGTAAGTTCCCTTTCAACAACCATCGTTCCATCAATCTTAAGAACTTTTTTTTCTTAGGGCTTCCAACTTACGCACTCTCTTGGTGGAGGAACTGGTTCTGGAATGGGCACTCTGCTCATCTCAAAAATTCGTGAGGAGTACCCAGATAGAATTATGAACACTTACTCCGTTGTGCCATCACCAAAGGTTTCTGATACCGTTGTAGAGCCATACAACGCCACTCTGTCCATCCATCAGCTTGTCGAAAACACTGACGAAACCTATTGCATCGATAACGAAGCTCTCTACGATATTTGCTTCCGAACGCTGAAGGTGTCCAATCCCAGCTACGGCGATCTCAATCATTTGGTCTCCTTAACGATGTCCGGTGTGACAACTTGTCTTCGCTTCCCGGGCCAACTGAATGCTGATTTGCGTAAGCTGGCTGTAAACATGGTGCCTTTCCCACGTTTGCACTTCTTCATGCCAGGCTTTGCACCACTAACATCCCGTGGATCACAACAATACCGTGCCCTAACCGTTCCCGAGCTAACACAGCAAATGTTTGATGCTAAAAACATGATGGCGGCATGTGACCCACGTCACGGTCGCTACTTGACCGTTGCCGCAGTCTTCCGAGGTCGCATGTCAATGAAAGAAGTCGACGAACAAATGCTGGCTGTGCAGAATAAAAACAGCAGCTACTTCGTCGAATGGATTCCGAATAATGTGAAGACCGCCGTGTGTGACATTCCACCGAAGGGCCTGAAAATGTCATCGACCTTCATTGGAAACACAACTGCCATTCAGGAATTGTTCAAGCGAATCTCAGAACAATTCTCCGCCATGTTCAGGCGTAAGGCTTTCTTGCATTGGTACACCGGTGAGGGCATGGACGAAATGGAATTCACAGAAGCTGAGAGCAATATGAATGACTTGGTGTCCGAGTATCAGCAGTACCAAGAAGCAACGGCAGATGATGAATTCGATCCGGAAATGGCTGAAGGTGTCGAAGGAGAATGTGTCTAACCGAATGAGAATCTCCCTTCCTAAATTATTAAAAGCGTAAAAAGTTCCAAAGTTCCATAAAAAGAACTCAATACAACTCTGCCTTAAATCATATCATATTCTATATTTCACTTCAGACAATTATTAAAAAGAAAAAACATATAATGCCTTTATATCTATGCATCCATATAGATTTGTATTCATGTCACATTATCGTCGATCATTAAGATTAGCTGTTTAAGGATTAAAACAATGAAATTCCTATGAAACTAGTTTAAGAAGCTCGCTAGCCGTTTCTTTTAAAATATCATAAAGTCTCTCATGTGCAGTCATTCTCTTATCTTTGTACTCATAGTCAGTCTCACCCAAAGAGGGTTTCTTTTTTTGTCTTCATGCCTTATCATTTTTCGAAAACTTTAATTATCATTCTAATAATAAGCATTTTCTTTCATAGCAAATAAGTAATTTTATAAAAACATACATACATATCTGTCGAATTTTAATTTAATTTTCTGTTCACAAATAAATTTAAACATAATTATTTATGGCGATTTTGTTTTATTGTATGTTCTCGGGGTTGTTTTCGAAGAGTTTCCGGGCTGGAGCATTTGGGTCCCATTCGCTTTACATGATCTAGCCATCTCAGTTGATGGACTTTGATTCGTTTGACTAGGTCAGTTTCGCTGTACAGCCAATACAGTTCATGGTTATGTATATCTTCTCCTCCACTCCCCATCTTCGCAGACGAGATCAAAGATCACACGGAGAATTTCCTTGTCGAAACCTCCTAATCCTAAAGCGTTCTCATCCACTTTCATAAAGGGTCATGACTCTGCACCATACACAAGGACTGGGATGATGAGAGTTTTTTGGAAGGACGCTTTAGTTGCTTGAGAGTGGACTTTGCTACTCAATTGCCTTCTTAGTCCAAAGAAGCAGCGATTGGCAAAAGTTATTCTACGTTTGATTTATAGTTAGTAGTAGAGTTTATAGCAGCGCCTAGATATATGAAGTCCTTCACTACCTCAAAGTTATAACTGTCTATAATGACGTTCTGTCCAAGACGTCGATTTTGTGTGTCATTTTCTTGATGATAGTGTTGTGAACAGAGCTTTATACTACTACAGCGCCATCTGTTGGAAAACTGCATATCTAATTTATGGAAGAAACGAAAAACTCTTTTCCAATGTCAAATGTATTTCCCCTTATTCCAAACATCTAGAACATTCCAAGACAAGAACTTTCGAGAACAACTAATTTGAGTATATAAGGGAGTGTTCACGGTGAGCGAGACAGTTGATTTTGGATTATGAAAGTGTGCAAAAGTATTGCTTATTGGTTTGTGTTATTAAACAAGTGTGATTTAAATTTGAATAAAAGTATTTGAGTTGTTTATAAATTGAGATTTACTGTTTTGAATTGGAAAGTGTGAATAAAGAAGAAATACTAAAAAGAGTAATAAGTTTTATTTAACGAACCTTGGAAAAATATTACAATAGCATACACTTGGTCTTGCCCCCATTGACCGCTAAAGCCCATCTCCTTTGCTTTCGTCTGAATGCTCACAGATATCACGCTTTGTTTTTCCAATTATGTCGATTTCGTCGGTGTATTCGAGTAATTGGAAGGAATTTCGAAAGATTTTGCCTTTAGTTTTGAACTATGCTTTCAAGAACGATGTCAAGGAAATCGCACGGCCTTTACGGAGCCGCGTGCGTTGTAACGAAGCGTTCCATGCTTCTACCAATACTGAACACATTGGGTGATTTGATTTACCATGACTAAGCAGCCGCCGCCGCAGCACCGACCGACGACACCATACAACGCTGCAGCTACCGACGACACCAGTTACCTCGCCAAGATAAAGGAATTTTATACCTTGTCTTATTACAATATGCAGTCACTATAAGATCGTGACGTCACAGCCGGTTGAACATATTGGGTGGATTTGCATTCGACCAGTATATAGTTCACACACAGTTTGTATGAAAAATATAACAAGAGGACCTCCTTTCGGGAAGGAAAGTCACTTGTTTGCTACGGTCGAAGCTGACGAGCTTGATTTTAGTCTACAAGTCAACTGAGATTGTCCAGCTATTTCGTTCCATCAGTTTGGTTTGGCCTACCAGAGGCCTAAAACCTGTCGATCTAGTGCCTACCAGAGGCCTAAAACCTGTCGATCTTGTGCCTACCAGAGGCCTAAAACCTGTCGATCTTGTGCCTACTAGAGGCCTAAAACCTGTTGATCTAGTGCCTACCAGAGGACTAAAACCTGTTGATCTTGTGCCTACCAGAGACCTTACACCTGTTGATCTTGTAAACGCCAAGGGCGTAGTCCGTAGTCCGTATTTATGAAAGAGTAACCCGATACCGAATGCCAGTTAATGAAGAAACCAGAAGCCAGAATAGAGCTTTCTGAAGGAAACCAGCATGAATACAATACAAGGAGAATAACCGATGTTTACCAGATACACCAGGCAGGGTGTAATTAATTGAAGTCAAGAATATTTAAGTTGTTATATGAATTTAAGATTTGTTTTTCAATAAAGATTTTGTATAAGGTTCTAAAGACCTTCCTACTGAAGTTTCGTGTTTTTCTTCAGAGCGTCCCTGGAAATCCGGCCAGCAAAACCTCGGCTGGAAAGCAAAAAGCACATCACAGCGTTCACCATCGTCATCCTGCAAAAACGGACAAGTTTGTTGGGGATGCCCAAACTAGAAATTGCTCTATATAGTTCATACCTATAGATGCTATCTTTGTATTTGTAGCTCCTGGGTTTTTTCCAAGATCTGCCGTAATATGAATATTTTGATCGATGATGGACTTCCCTGATCTTATAATCCGCACTGAAATGCACCTATGCAAATAATAACGGAAGAAAGGATCTTGTATGTGATGTTGAGAAGACTAATGCCTGTAGTTGGCGCAGTTCAGAGGGCCTCCTTTCTTGAGAATGGGAAAGACAATGCTGACGCTTTGAACAATTCTGCAGCGAGGCCGTCAGCTCCGGCAACTTTGTTGGGCTTTAGATTTGATATAGCTGTTTCATTATTCGTTTTTGTTAGTCTGCATCACCTAAGTCAAATTGTGTTATCTCTATAGCAGCGGAATTCTCTTTTTCATCGCCGTTATAAAGTATACGTTTGGAGAAATGGCCTTTCTCTGCATGGACCGCGATTCTACTAAGATATTCCCTAGATTGTTCATGCAGGGTTCGGCTCGGAGATTGTTTCCTTGAGATGATTCTTTACCTTTTCGTAAAACTTCCGAATCTCATTTCTGCTCTGGCATCTCTCCAATTCCTTCTTCTTCTTTTTCTGTCTTAGAAATCGGTGTTTTTTTCTCCTCGTCTCCTTTTCTGCCCATAGAGCTCACGAGCAGCTCTGGTGCTTTTGTGCAGCCCCGCTTTATACGCCTCTTGTTTAGCTGCATTTGCTTGCTGGCAATGTTGCCAATGGTTCTCAATACTTGATGCTGGCGACATATAGGACTTCTTAAGAGGTTGTTAGAGACTCCATCGGAAAAGGACCTGGCGATCTCTTGCGGTTGTAGCCGTCCAACTTCGAACTGCCTCGTAGTAATTCCTTGTTTTGGCTTAGGTCGGGATATCCGCAGACGTATCTTGGCAACAAAGAGTTAGTGTTCCGAGTCGATGTTTATCCCTCAGAAGGTGCGGATATCTCTAGAATTGCCTTGCGTCAATCGAAATGTGGCCAATCTGGTTCACGGTTGATTGATAAGGAGATCTCCATGACATCCCAAGTTTTCAAGTGAAAGGTCGCCTTTTTTAGGAACAGACTGAACAAATTCTGTTTTCCATCTTCTAGGGAAGATTCCAGAACAATAGAAGCGATGGAAATGCTTACGCACTGGTTTTTCCAGCGATGAAGAACATCTCTTCAGAAGAATGGGTGGTATAACACCAGGAGTGGCGGAGTTGTTTATATCCAGATCACGAAGGGTTCTTGCAACTGTACGAGTACGGAAATATACCTGTTCCATTGAATGATTTACATTCTCAAGTACAGGAGGGACAATCTTGCTATCAGGCAACGTAGAGCTGGCAGTAAAATGAGCTGCAAGTACATTTGCGTTATCTAAAGAGCTAATTATCGGGTTCTCATTGTAGATGAGCATAGGATGAAGTTAAACTTTTTAAGTTCTTGACAAATGTCCAGAAATTTCTACTGCTTTGGAACATTGCAGAATTGTATCGCTTAAATTCTGTTCATGTAAGAATTTGGATCAATAATTGCAGTAATTTTTAACATTTTTATACTTTTTTCCGATTTTCCTCTCTTTCGTTCAAATCCGTGAACATTGATTCTAAATGGTGGGTAAGATAACGTTTAAATATAAACATTTTAAAAGCTGCAAAGCTGCGTGGGTACTGAGCTTAGGGCGCATACCCACGAAATTTTGTAGTAGAGTATTCTAATGCCTTAACAATAGGCTGTTTAAAATTGTGCGCCTATAAGTTTAAAAAAAAGGCTTTATTCGCCCTAATTTAAATCCACGGAACAAATATCAATGCCAAGTTCTCATAGCCGTTCCCCTAAGCTACAGCTAGTATGATGAAACAGAACGAAAACACTAAATCGGTTCTCTAGAGTCTAGAATTTAGATAATAAAGGAAGTATATGCGATGGATGCCGAGCGGATGAATGTGTCTAGTAACAACAATAATAGATTTCGAAAAACAAACGGAAAACGGAAACAAAAATTAATTGAAAAACTAAACGAAATATTATATTTCCGGTTTATTCTGAACAAGAACCATACATGACAAAAACCGATTCAGATAACCGCATACACAAACCAACCCATTTATAAGCATATTGCATACATTCAGGCTGTACAAAAACACCAGTCATTCTCAAAGTGTGTATATATTTTCAGAGAAATTCTGCCTTTAAATAGGTATACGAAAGCCTTGAATAACTTTCATTTTACAGTTTGGAATTTCAATTGAAAACCAAAATATTCCAAATGAAAAGTAATCAGGTAAGAAGCAAATATCCAAATTAGCAACACAATTTGACCTAATTTTCTCAACAAAATAAAAACCACAACGAATAAAAAAGCATAGGCATTAGCAGCAGCTAAGTAGTAAACCACAACATCTCAGCCATCGTTCAACATTAGATCATAAAAATAGCAGAAAATAAAAATTAAAAAAAAAATATCATAGACAGACAGAAAATGAAAAACAAGCTTGAGACCGGCGAAGACCCCATCATAAAGCCATGGAGCGTTGAGCACGTTACATAACTTTCATAATAATTTTTATACGTTTTTTGTTGGGTTTTCTTATATCGTGAAGTTTCACTTTCATGCCCACAAGTCTATCAAAAGAAACCCCAGCCATCGTTGTCGTAGTCGGCGTTATTTCTGTCAAGACTCAGCTCCACTGCAAGCTAGAGGCGAAGACGACGAAGACGCTCTAAAGCTACTAATCCAAGTCGAATGGCTTAGATGGGCATCGTGCATGCCATGATTGTTTGCTTATTTGCTTTAACCATTTTCCAGCTCCGATCGCGGTTCGTTATTTATTTTTGTTGTTATGGTATCTGGTAGATACCTCTTTTCTTCTTCGTCTGCGTTAAACGATAGAGGAGAGGCTACCCGATGAAATGGAAAAGACCCACAAGTTGGAGCTCATAGGGGGAAGAGGAGTAGAAGAAAGGCATTATGTATGCAAAATGTGGGTCAGTGCGATGAAGTGCAGATTTTATAATCATATTATGCGAGTTGAAGAAAAAGATAGAAAAATAAACGCTTAGATTGGCATAGAGAGGGAGATGGAGATAAGAGGTCCTCTGATGCAACTAAACTGGCTCCTTAAACGAGGCCCGTAATCAAAGGCGGTGGCGGTGGCTGTAGCTGCATCGAGAGTGCAAGTTCATAAAAATAGAAACAAATAGATTAGCGATTGCTGTTGTAGTCGGAGGCGTCATTGGCGTCCACGATGACTATGACAACGAGCTGCTCCGCCAAACCAAGACGAAGATCAGGAAAAAGTATTTTTAAATGTTTTTTTTTTTTTGTTACTTTGATTTTTGGTCTTTTTGATTGAAGGTAGCTAGATTCGGTTGGAAATCGGAGTCGGTAGTCCATGGGTTGGATTTGGGTGCCAAGAAATAGCCGATGATGGTGATGATGATGAAGATCATGAAGGGACTGGTTTTTGGCTCTTTTTGATTGTCAGGCACTTGGAATTGGAAGTTTATCTTGATTAGAGTCTAAGAGCTATATCGGTTCGGTTGATGTTGATGCCGATGTTGCTGACGAAGAGACGACAATGGAAATGGGGACAAATTCGAGCGAGATGGATTGCGATTGTTTTTGTTTTCAAACAAAATCCAGCAAACAATAGGAAAATATCATTGCACAGCATGGAACAAAATTACGAAATCCTAGGAAAATATAAAAGGGCTTCTGCTGGCTGCGGAAAATGGAAACAAGAAATAACATTTAGATTAAATTCACCAGGTTAATAATTTGTCAAAAGGATCAGAGAGTGATGCCTATGCGTTAAATAGTTATACTTGTAAATAAAATAAAATGATAGGTGATAAATCGTACTCTTTGAAGAAAATTGCAATAGGCAATAGGGACATTCCGATCTATGAAAGAAAAATCAGTAGTTTTATGGAAGTGACTTACTCAGCCCGGATGTAAGGGCGGGCAAACCGGGGCACTTGCCCCGGGCGGTAGTTTAATGGGGGCGCCAAATCCTTGAGACAAGAATTCGAAATATCGAACAAATGAAGCCTCTTTTCCTACAATCTCATAGGTTCTTATCAATATAATATGTTTAATATGTTTGAAAAACAAACTTTTCTATTTCCATACGCGCAGTTGGTTTTTGAACACATATTAAGTGATTTATGAACGCATCTTATCATTTCACAAGGTCCACAAGGAAGTGTCCTAGGACCAACCCTGTATCTGTTATATACAAGGTATATTCCAGTGGACATCAACGCTATCATGGCGACCTTTGCTGATGATACTGCAATATTGGTGCCAGATAAATCCGTTACGAATGCTACACAAAAATTGCAAAATGCAGTCGATAAAGTTAGTGATTGGACGCAGAAATGGCGTATCAAATTAAACGAAACAAAATCGCCGCATATAAACTTTACAAACAAAAACATAAATAATGTTCCAATATTCATAAACAGTACAGAAGTACCTTACTCCAATACCGCCAAATACCTTGGAATGAATTTGGATGCAAAGCTTAAATGGAAAGAGCACATCAAAAAGAAAAGAGAAGAACTAAACTTGAAGTACAGAAAAATGTACTGGTTACTAGGAAAGAACTCTGACCTATCTATCCAGAACAAACTAATGTTATATAAGCAAGTATTGAAACCCGTTTGGACATATGGCATCCAACTATGGGGCTGTACAAAGAAAACAAATGCTGAACCCATCCAAAAACTCCAAAGCAAGGTCCTTCGTGGAATAATAAATGCCCCTTGGTATATAAGAAATAGCGATCTACATCGTGACCTTCAAATTGAAATGGTTACAGAAGTGGTTAAGAAACACGCTGTATCACACAATCACCGACTGCAAAGTCATACTAACTCCGAAATGGAGACCGTATTAAATGTACGAGACAATGTTCGGAGATTAAAAAGAACCAAGCCTCATGAGCTGATGGTCCAAAAGCTATGGGAAAGTGTTATTACATTAAACTTCCCCCAATGCGATTTAAAAATTAAGAAATAAAAATCATTTGTCGATCTTTCATAGATTGGTCCTGATTCACCGGTGGTTTTAGTGCGGTAATAGTCCCACACTACTCGATACCGATTCTTACCGAGTGTCTTTTGAAGATTTCCATCGGATAAAACAAAAAAAAAAAAAAAAAAAAAAAAAAATCTTATCAGGTCAATTAAATTTTTGAACGTGTGCGTAGTGTCCGTGATCTTTTTGCCAGGGAAATCCCCGTCACACCTATATACGAGCCGAGCCGAACAAATTCAAACAGTCGAACGTCAAGTGACAACACTGAAAGTTAGAAATTGAGCCGGTTCTGAAAAACAAACGAATTTCCAAAAAAAAAAGCAACACGACGAAATCTGTAAAGACTAAACAAGAATCCTAGATCCGACTAGGCTATTTTCCAAACATACAAAAGTAGTGTTTGACAAAATTTTAACAGAAATTCAGGTAAGAGTAGAGAGTGCAAAGAGTCTACATGAAAAATTGACCTTCCTCAGTGGCTACGCCTTTAAAATATTTCGACAGAAGATCTGCAAAAAATGGAGCCGAAAGCGTCAAAAGACTTGAATGCAGTTGCCAGTTGGTTTTTGCCAGGAACTTGCCGTATTTAAACAGCTAGTACATGAAATTAATGAAAAATTAAGTTCCTTTGACCTGTTACAACATCTGTACAAGCATGACTTGCAAGAAGCGTTTCCCAATGTTACTATAGCTTTAAGAATTTATTGCACATTACCGACAACATCTGCAAGCTGTGAGCGAAGCTTCAGCAAACTGAAAATAATTAAAACTTATCTACGTTCTACAATGAGTCAGGATCGTCTAGCTGGCCTCGCGAACATAGCCATTGAAAACAAAACTGCCTATGCGACGGAGTTTGAGGAGATAATAGATTCTTTCGCAGAAAAGAAAGCACGCCGCACAGTGGCCGGAATTGACTTTTTTTGGTTGCAAAATTCATGTCTCTTAAACGAATAAAGATATCACCACAATTTTCTTTTTATCTTAAAGGAGATTTCCAAGGCTATAAAGTTTGAAAATTTAAAGAAAAAATATTTACAGGGTGTTTCAGAATCTGCTGCCAAGACTCATACCTGCAAAACAAAGAAATAATATTTTCCATGTTTTTTTTTTGCACTTGAAAAAAAAAACTCAGAAAAAATTACTGACTTTTCAAATCAAATATCTCTAGCTCAGTGTTATGCAACTTTATGCAGCTGAGTTTTTGGTTGAAGATAAAGAGATATAAGGATTCATTATCCGTCCAGTTTGGCTTGACAACTTTTAGAAACTTTTTTTCTACTCAATGTAAAGTTGAAAAAGTGCCTAAAAAGTTGTGTTTCAAAAAACATTAAATTTAGTACTTTAAAAAATTTATAATTTTTTTTTATTTCTGATCATAAAAATTAACACATTTATCTAGTAAAAATAACAAAAAAAAGTTTAACTTATACTCTTTTCCTAGTTTTTGCACTCAAAGTTAAAAAAAATGTTTTTTTCTCTCCTTAAATATTTGTCAACTTTGCCTGGCTCTACCAAGCCGAACCGTTCATACAAATGAAATAATTTTTTCGATTACTAGAGCTCCAAACATTTGTTAATTCAGAAAATGTAAAAGTTTTGCATTATAAACAAACCCGAAAAATTAATTTCGCAAGCACTTTTGCCTAAACGGGCCAATGTGCGGCGGCTGAATACTTAAGTGTAAAAAATTATACTTTAGAAAACGAATTTTAAGGTTTGAAAAATAATTCCGTTATGTTTTACTTTACAATTACGACTTTTGAATTTTTATTTATATTAATTGAAAATTCCTTTTTTGTATTTTGAATTCCTGATGTCAGAAATGGATATATAGAACCCTCTTGCATAGGAATGCGAAATCTATGAAATCTAAAAAAAAATTGTGGAGACCAAAGTTCAAATTTCCTATGGATATAGGACTTTCATGCACTGGACGTTCCGAAATCAACACAAGAAAAACAGTAAAAAAAATCAAAATTTCTAGCATTTTGTATTAATTTTTATTGATTTTACTATGAGTGATAAAAACAAAACAAAAAGTAATATTAATTTAGTGGCTATGTCTTCCTCTATACCAAATTGGATTACGTATGAAAATGATAAACTATTTTAACACTTAATTATGAAAAATACTGAACATGAACTTTGGTCCATAAAATTTCTTACAAAAATACATTCAATTTTATTCGGAATTTGTTTTAAAAATACTTCAACATTCGTAAGATTAAGTTTTGGTATTTTTCTTACACTATTTCTTTTGACATAATTTAGTTTTTTTTTAACTTATTTGTTTTATCCATTTTAGTAAAAAAAAATGCAGTGGGGCATTAAAGCATTAAGCATTTTTACTTGCGACTTATAGGTACTACAGTGAAAGCTCTAATAAGCGGACACTCATGGTCCCCCAATTTTTGTCCGGTTATGAGAACTGTCCGGTTAAGGGAAAGCAATAAAAAAAACTTTTTTTTTAACTTCATATTAATTCTCATTAATATTGGATTTACGATCTACCTTGCCATTTTCCACGAACATATTTATTTCTTGAAATCTCTGCAGCTTGTGTTTTTCCAATATTAAATCTAAAAAACTTTGCATAGATAAAATATTTCATGTCGTGGCTGAAAAAAAAAAACAAACCTTTTTGCCAAAGCGCGAACCAATAAGTTTTTGTTGCCCAATGCATTGGCAATTTACAACTTTTCTTGCCTCACCCTTTTTTACCGTTATTTTAACGGACTATGCTCTAGTGAAATAGCCAGCTGCATTCCTCCCCTTAAACAATTCAACCGTAATATTCGCACTTCTAGGAATGCCCATCAGTTTACCTTTGAGCCCAACTTCGGACGTACTGTGAAGTACAGAGATTCGTTCTTCAGCCGTACTACGCGAATGTGGAATTCCTTACCACGCTCTGTTTTTCCCAGTCATTGCAATGTTCAAAAATTCACCAATGTACACCGACAGCTCCTTTCTAACCCCTCCCTTTTTTCCTATGTCTTTGACATATTAAGGGCATACAAAAAATCTTTGAGTGTGATGAATGAGTAGCTGAAGGAAAGGAAATGACATGTGTAAAAACGAAACGCGATGAAAAAAGGGAACCATACCCTCTCAAAATAAAGTAATGTGTCCGCGTATGGGAGGTTTTCTATCTAAAATGGGCAAGAAAACGTGTCCGCGTCCGTTTATGAGAGTGTCCGTTTATAGGAAAGTTATTTGTATGAGATTTTCGAAAAAGAAGTTCGTTCCCGAAAATGTGTCCGTTTAAGGGAGCTGTCCGCTTATTGGAGCTGTCCGCAAGTAGAGCTTTCACTGTATAAGGTAAGTTACATATATGTAATCTGAAAAAAATCGAACTCGAGATTTTGATCAAAGTTGACATTACGATGATAGCGAAGACTAAAAAAGTGGGCCTCGCAATTCGGTCTGTCTGTCTGTTCGACTACTGCCTAAGCGGCTCGACCTATTTTCGTTAAACTTGGTAGATATCATTTTTAATTTTTTTCCCCCACACATTTTTTTCTTTTTTTTATGACCACAAATAACGGTACCTGCCATACGATTTTTTTTCGAAATTTTATAAATATTTTTTTTTCTCAAAAACTGTTCGACAGATTTAAAAAAAAATATACAACAAAATATTAATTTAGTTAAAGCTAGGTAATAGTTGAAAACAATTTTCGGAAAAATGGTTATTTTTGGTACCCCCCCATGGAAACATTTTTTTGTTTTTGATTTTCTCGAAAACGGTACCACCGATTTTAAGCATTTATTTTTTTTTTGCTAGGGCTCCCCAAGAACTTAAATAGAATTGTGTATTCAAATTTTCAAAAAAAAAATGTTTGGATTTAAAAAAAATTCAATTTTTTTTTTCAAAAATCAATATTTCGAAAACCACATGTTTTTTGTAAACTTGATAAATAAAAGCTTTTCAATATAATCTACAAGATGTGAGGAAAAAAAATATCTTACCTAAAAATAAAGTTACCCACCGTACAAATGTTAAAAAATGGTTTTCAAAAAATTGTATTTTTCTCAAAAACGGCGCCTAGAATTTTGATAATTTTTTTTTAATTAATTTATACGATCTTTAATTTAAATAAAAATTATTTTGAAATTAAGATATTACAGATTGTACCTACCATAGAACCATTTTTTAAATTTTGAATAACTCATTATCGGCATAACGGATTTCAATGAAATTTTTTATAAAGATGCTTCTAAAAAGTTTAAAAAACATTTCAAAACTTTAAAAAAAATAATTTTTGAATTTTGAAAAAAAAGTCAATTTTTGGAAAATTCGATATCTCAAAAACGGCTCAATATTTTTTCTTGAAATTTAATTTGCATTCGTACAATAATAAATACCTAAAGTTGACGTACCAAATTTTTTTCTTGAAAATGTTTTCAAAATTTTGTATTTAAAAGCTTATTTTATTGAAACGACTTATAATTTTTGTTCTTGCATAAAATTCATATTTGCATAGCGTTCTGTTTTTGTATCTTACTACTAAAAGAATTTCAAAAAATAATTTTTAACAGTTTTCTCTAATAACATTTTTCGTTTTTAAAATTCCTAGTCTATTGCATAGGAGCAATTTCGTGCGCCAGTCGTGCATTTTATTTTCTTTACCTGGGGTTTGTTGACATGCGGAATTTGCAGATATGACACAAAGCGGCTTACAGAACTGAGCGCTCTGCAATTGAAATGCATAATTCGGTACTACTATTTGTGACAGTTGCTCCGAGTTGAAAAGCCTCACGTTCATTATATCAAATTCGAATCGAACCATTTTTATGAATGCAAACATATAATTTTTCAAGGTTCCTGATTTGTAGCAGCTTCAGTATGAAGAAAAGCTCACACTTATGCAAGACAAAGTCTTGTTATAGAACCATCACCATCATGGTTTCGAGGGATTCTCTTTCTCCTTTGACTATTGCCGTGTTATATGGTTTGCTTGAAGAACAAGTCTTTGAAATGTCAGTTTAACACTCCCAAAGACATGCACTCATCATCATCATCATCATCTCGAAGCTCAAATAGCAGCACGCTAACGCAAAAACAACAAAAGCAATCATTCTACCCATCCGGAGCTGCCATCAGATTGTTATCACACATGCCAAACAAACATCACATAAAATTATGTAACCAATTCTTCGTCTACCGAGCTGTCTGCCGTAAGAAAGACCACATCATCATCCACATTCGTTTCGAAGACAGCCGCTCCAATTGACCATATAGTAGTATTCCATAGTTGCATAGCGCGATCTTTGGTAACAGCGCAGAGCGATGCACCCGACCATTTCCGCTGGTAGAACAGGGGGCCAGAACACTACGTTTAACAAGCAACTGTAGTAGTCGCGCGGCCAGTGCGGTTTGTTCTGCGCGCACGGTGTTCGTTCCGGGATTTTGGGTTTTGCGTTTTGGATTCTTCGACTTGGGGTTTTTGTTGCTTCTTTGCAGAATATTTTTGCCTCAGAGCCTTCGTGGCTTTTATCTAATGTCTGGGTTTTGTTTCTTTTCAAGCGACTAGCATTACCACCACTGCAGCCAGCGCCACTGTTTGCTTCTGCTACTGCTGCCATATCGAATCGCAGAGCTAGCTGTCTTTGTTGTTAAGGTGGATGGAAATTTAGGTCAAACATTATTTAAATGGACAAACGAGCGTTGGTACGCTGTGCGATGCCGTGTATACCATACCTATAGCTACACACTGCGCGCGCGCAGCTATGATATAATCGGCGACGTCTCTCCGCTTAAAGTCAAATGTTGCGCAACATCCACAATAGCGTAGCCGCAGCCGAAGACGAAGAAAGCCATCGGACCAAGCGACCGGGTGTATTGGACGACCGACGACGACGATGATGGTGCTAGAGCTAGTGCTAGACAAGAGACGAACCATTTGGTCACTCTGTGCTGTCCAGTTCTCTTTCTGGTAAGGCACACACACTCGAGAAGTGGATGGTCTTAGATGGATGGTCTGGATGCCAGAGCCGCCGCTTCTAGCTGGTATGTACCTTATCTAGTAGGTATGTTGCAGCTGCAGTTGCAGAGCTATATGCATACATATACCTACCTGCCCGCCTGCGCTTATGAGGAGGAGCTCGACAGGTGATGAATGGTTCAATGTTTGCTTCTTCTACAAAAATTTTATCTTCTGTTTGGGTGTGGCGGTGGTGAAGTGCTTGCTTTGGTCTTTAACTGGAATTGTTTGCTATTTTATAAGGGGATGTTGTTGTGTTTAGGGGGAGCATGTTTTGTGGTAGCCTGCGGTCAATTTATTAACCATGTTGTCTAGATAACTCAGAGAATTGCTGGAAAAAAAAATATATATGGAAAGAAAAAGTCGACAAGTTTTTTGGGCCAATTGCTCATCGGAGCGTGGCACATTCAACTCCCAGAGCCGGGTTTCGCTCTTTCGGAACCAAAAAATGAAACCGAAACTGAAAATGAAAATGAAACCGAAAATCTACGAGTCACGGTGAGTTCATATACTTCATTGGTTGCTGGTGAACTGGACTGTGGATTGCTAGACCTGGACCTGGGACGGTGGTGTCAGTCGTGGTTGTATGTTCACTATAAGTCTTTCAAATGGATAGGGTTTCATTTTTCTTCCTATCCGCGTATCTCTGACCATTCCATATAGCGGATTGCAAAAGAGTTCCTTTCGGTACTTAAGTCGGATCTAATCCATTCGGCACAAGTGGTGAAAAAATGCTCGTGGACTTGGTTCGGCTAGTTTATGGGATGTAAAGGAATTTCCATGAAGTGGAAAATTAGATTCGGTTATCGCGGGCTGCGAAATTAATGAAAGTGTCTTATTGACTTTTTTGCGCAGTTTAGTTCGACCGACAGAGAATGCGATGGTGATCGGCGAGGTGGTGGTTCAAAGAGGAAGGAATGGAGGTGACAACTTTAAGTTAATGAAACAGAAAGGCGTTTATCAGTCTCTCTGTGGGATTGGGATGAAGTTATGTGTTTGAGGAAGTCAAGTAAATAGGTTAAAGGTTGGTCAATGCTTATATATATATATATACCTTGATTTTGTCACTGAACAATTCACGGATTGGCTTATGAAAATCTGATCTGGAATTAGGTGGAAAAATATCGTATCTATACATATGTATGTGTATCTATTGCTGATATACATATGTCTTTCAGGTGGTTTTAATAATTAAACTAAAACATGAATATTATAGACACAAACTGGTTTTAGCTAGGTGTCACTATTTATGTGCGAGCAAAGGCGGCGCTAGACCAAAATTAGGCCTGTGCCAGACTTCATTCGGGGGGCCCTGAAAAAATTAATGTAGTTTTGATTTCATGCCGCAAGTTTAATCCGAAATTGTCGCACAAACTTGCGCTATTTTTCTGATGCCCACACTGTGCTTAAGATATTAGAAACCCCTTAAAACCCCGAACAGTTAAGCCAAAAAGAAAAACCACTTTATCCAAAGTCTACGTTTATATAAAATTGCAATAAGGAATTAAAATAAAAAGAAGCAAGAAGGTACCTCGAAAAAATGTGTTTTGGGGAACAAGCGTTTTTTATAATTGCAATGTTAGTATCTAACATTTATAAAAAGGGAGATAAGCATCATAATAAAGGCAATTACTACTTTCAAAAGGAGAATCAAAAGATTGAGTTAAAATTTGAAGAAAGGTTTTTGGTCAGATTTTGACTCAACACCACTCGGAATCGAGTCGAACCAAGTCCATTTCAACTTTATTATAATATTGGGTTAGTTCAAATCCATTCTATAGTTTTACATATGAACGAATGTAGTTTGTAGTTATAAATGTAGGAAACAAACGTGGATTACTTCATGTTATGCTTTCAAGGTATATAGGTTATACATATATGGTAATGCAATGGGGCCCTTCGTGTTAAAGAAATCATCAAACTACTTGTTTCAAAATACTGTACACAAACTTTACAACTTAGCTTTTGTTCACTTGTTTATATTTTAAGTTTTTCTCTAAATTATTTATGTTCATTCAATAAAAGTTATTTGATTAGTTCGGAACTAGTTGTTCTTATATTTCCTAATTCCCACTGCAATAGGTTATGGGCCCAGAGCAGAATGGATTTTCTGAAGTCGTCTTTTACGAAGCTTAATGGTGAAAACTACCATTTATGGAAATATAAGATTGAACTTATATTGAAGAGGCAAGGAGCATGGGAATGTGTTTCCGAACCGCCACCGACTGAACCAGACGCAGCTTGGATGAAACTTAATGATGAAGCGACTATTATCATTGGATTGTCCGTGGAAGATAGTCAACTTATGCTTATCAAGAAATTCAGAACAGCGCGTGAGTCTTGGGAAGCACTACGCAGTCATCACGAGAAGAATACGCTGGGAAGCAGCGTAAGTCTTATGAGGAGGATTTGTGGAATGAAATTTTCTGTGGATTGCTGCATATCAGAGCACATTATGGAAATGAAACTGTTGTTCGAAAAGTTGGAAGCTATAGGTGAGCAATTTTCTGAGCGTTGGCTCGTGGCTATGTTACTAAGCAGTCTTCCATCTTCTTTTGATACGTTGGTGACCGCCCTGGAAGCTCGGAAGGTTGAGGAATTGACACTTAAAGTTGTCGAAGCTAGCCTGATTGATGAGCACCAGCGCCAATCCAAACAATTTTCAGCAAACAATTTCGCTTTGAAATCATCTGTAAATTCAGAAGAACGCAGCAGAAAGGTTTGTCACCATTGCAAGGCCAAAGGACATATTAAGAAGGATTGCTGGAAGCTGAAGAAGTTGAGGCAAAATAGTAAAGTTAATGAAGTTCGAGAAAACAATGGAGAACTAAATGGTAACTATTGTTTTTCAATGACTAACGACAAGAGCATTTGGGTCGTTGATTCTGGAGCCACCTGTCATATCAGCGCACGTGAGTCAGATTTTGTCACAATAAATAAGTCCATTAAGGAAAAAGTTACTGTGGCAAATGGACAATCTGTTGTTTCCAGTGGAAAAGGGCTTTGTCGTATTACTCTTCTCAACAGCAAAGGCGAAAAAGTTATTGTCGATGTGAAGGATGTTTTGTTTATTCCTTCTTTTCATGGAAATCTTCTCTCCGTCACAAAAATTTTAAAGATGGGATTCAAACTACTCTTCTCTGACATTAGTTGCAGCATACAGACCATGACCGGAAAAGAAATCGGAGTTGCTGATGCATCGAGTGGGCTATTTCGACTACGCCAACCTTCCGAACAAAAGGCCCTGATTGTGGATTGTAAGTTACAGAACTGTCAGCACTATTGGCACAAAATTTTTGGACACCGGGACATTGATGCTGTAAAGATGATGCAACATGGAAAGACGGTAAGAGATTTTAATATTACTGATTTTGGTGTACGAAAGAATTGTGAGATTTGTATTCAATGCAAAATGACTAGGCTACCATTTAGCAAACAGTCTGAATCAAAATCCAAGCGTGTATTAGATTTGGTCCACACGGACGTTTGTGGTCCCATGCAAACCATGACACCTGGTAAAAAGCGATACTTCGTAACCTTCATTGATGACTATAGCCGTTTCACAGTAGTGTACCTTCTTCACGATAAATCTGAAGTTTTCGATAAACTAAAATCCTATCTCGAACTTATGAAAAACAAGTTCTATAGATATCCTTCTATTATTCGCTCAGATAATGGAGGTGAATACACCTCAAACAATTTCAAGCGTTATCTTGAGACCAAAGGCATTCGTCATCAATATACAGTACCCTATTCTCCACAACAAAACGGTGTCGCGGAGAGGAAAAATAGATCCCTTGTGGAAATGGCTCGTTGTTTGTTGGCTGAAGCAAAATTGTCAAATATATTTTGGGGAGAAGCGCTTATGACAGCGAATTATTTACAAAATTATTTGGTATCAAGTTCGATTCCCTCTACTCCATTTGAACTTTGGGAGGGTAGAAAACCAAACATAAGTCATCTTCAAGTTTTCGGCTCAAAAGCTTATTGTTTGATTCCCAAAGAGAACCGTAGAAAGCTAGATTCAAGAGCCCAAGTTCTAACTTTTGTTGGATATGATGAGAATTCAAAGGGATATCGTTTAGTTGACATACAAACCAAGAAAATCACAATAAGCAGAGACGTTAAATTTGTCACGGAAAATGAAGTTAATAATAGGGTTGAGCCAGAGACAAATCAGCCCTCAGAGATTGAATTTGAATTTCTTCGTAGTCAAAATTGCTCAGATAGACGTAACGTTAACGACCTAGATAACAAAGACCAGGAATTGATCTTAGAAGATGAAACTTCGTTCCAAAGCCTAGATCCTGACACAGACTCTGTAAGCTCCGAGACCATTAATGAGACAATACCAAATGTAGAAGATGAGGGTCGTGTTCGTCGGTCAGAAAGGTCAATCGATTAGATCGATTAGGTTTTAAGGCTTCAACATTAAATTCATCGAAAGTAGAACTCGAACCCAAATCTTACAATGAAGCCATTGTATGCGAACAACGAAGTGAGTGGGAAATCGCTATGAAGGAGGAAATCAGTGCTATGAAGAAGAATGGCACTTGGGATTTGGTAATTGCTCCAGAAGGCGTAAATATCGTGGGTTGTAAGTGGACTTACAAAATCAAGCGTGATGGAAAAGGTCTTGTCCAAAATTATAAAGCTCGTTTAGTAGCTCGTGGGTTTAGCCAAAAATATGGATATGACTACGATGAGGTATTCGCTCCTGTTGTTCGACAAACCACTCTCCGAACATTGCTATCCGTAGCGGGTTCTAAGGGCATGAAAGTTGTTCATATGGATATAAAATCAGCTTTTCTTAACTCTGATCTAGATGAAATCATATAAAGGGTTTTCCAATAAGAGGTGTTATTTTGATATTCAAAGAAAAATGGCATTTTTGGAGATAAATGATCGGATGTTTATTTCATTATAAAGAGGAAGGTATGCCGTTAATAATGGAACACAACATCAGCCAAATGGCCGCCAATACCACGCTTACAGGACCATATCCTTTTCATGAAATTTTCCATAACCAAATCGCAAAGTGGCTGATGAGGCCCATTTCCACCTCGGAGGCTACGTCAACAAGCAAAACTGTCGCATCTGGGGCTCGGAAAACCCAAGAGTTATTGTTGAAAAGCCTCTCCATCCTCTACGCGTGACTGTTTGGTGCCCAGCGTCGATTAAAGACCTCAAAGATGAAATTCGTGAGGCTATCGAGGACATAGGGCAGCCACTTTGCGATTTGGTTATGGAAAATTTCATGAAAAGGATATGGTCCTGTAAGCGTGGTCTTGGCGGCCATTTGGCTGATGTTGCGTTCCATTATTAACGGCATACCTTCCTCTTTATAATGAAATAAACATCCGATCATTTATCTCCAAAAATGCCATTTTTCTTTGAATATCAAAATAACACCTCTTACTGGAAAACCCTTTATATGAAGCAACCCCCTGGTTTCGAGGAAGGGAATGCAAATTACGTTTGTAGACTTAGAAAAAGCTTGTATGGTTTAAAACAGGCTGCTCATGTATGGAATAAGACAATACATACTGTGCTTGTAAATGGAGGATTTATTCAAAGTACAGCAGAGCCTTGCCTTTACATAAAATGTTCCAACGAGGAAGGGATAACATATGTATTAATTTACGTCGATGACATTTTAGTAGCAAGTTCTAAGCAAACCAATATTGACGAAGTTGAGAGTTTACTCAAAAATAAGTTTGAAGTAAGCAACCTTGGAAATGTTCACTGTTATCTTGGAATGGAAGTTTTTAAAGATCAAAATTTTAATTTTAACATTCGACAAAGTCAATATATTAAAAATTTACTTAAAGATTTCGGACTTGAAAATTCAAAGGCATCTAAATACCCTCTTGACCCTGGATATGGAAAAACTCAGTCAGAAAACCTTTTAAATAATACAAATTATCAAAAATTAATAGGTTCTCTTTTATATTTGAGTGTGAATTCCAGACCCGACATTGCTGCTTCCGTTTCTATTTTGGCAAGAAAAGTAAGCTGTCCTAATCAAGAAGATTGGACCGAAATTAAACGTGTTCTTAAGTACTTAAAAGGCACAATAAATTTTTATCTTAAATTAAGTAATTTACCAACTAAAAACAAAAACCTACTTATAGGCTACGCAGATGCTAACTGGGCGGAAGATAGACTTGATCGAAAATCTAATTCTGGTTATATCTTTCAGATAAATGGTGGAACAATAAGTTGGAGCTGCAAAAAGCAATCTTGTGTCTCGCTTTCATCCACAGAAGCCGAATTCATTGCATTATCCGAGGCTTGCAAAGAATCTATCTGGATTCGTCAGCTGCTCAAGGATATGAAAATTCAACAAACTTCACCAACTGTAATCTTCGAAGATAACCAGAGCTGTCTACGTTTGATTAAAGAGCAGAAGCTGAGCAACAGGACTAAGCACATCGATACTAAAGTTCACTTCGTCAAGGACCACGTTGATAAAAATCATATTGTATGCACCTATTGTCCTAGTGAAGAAATGATATGCTCACCAAGCCACTCTGTGTTGTTCGAAAATTGAGAAGTTTAGAACAAAAGCTGGAGTACAATTCGTTTGAGGAAGGGTGTTAAAGAAATCATCAAACTACTTGTTTCAAAATACTGTACACAAACTTTACAACTTAGCTTTTGTTCACTTGTTTATATTTTAAGTTTTTCTCTAAATTATTTATGTTCATTCAATAAAAGTTATTTGATTAGTTCGGAACTAGTTGTTCTTATATTTCCTAATTCCCACTGCAATACTTCGAAGCACGGACCACATTACAGGACGAGTTTTGAAGTTATTTATGATCCAAATTGCCCATATATATTTAAAATGGATTGGTTTAAGGTTACCTCGATGTTAAATTTTTTAAAACTTTTTTCCATAGTGTCGCACTTGGTACTACACCATCAGTCTTATTTAAGGGTTAATTAAAAAAATTGCAGTTAACAACAACTGAAATGGTATTGCAAATTTGTGTTTCCTTCAAAAAGCCAATTATGTATAAATATATATTTTTTTATTTTTAGAAAAACTGTAATTTTTGTTGATTTGTTAAATTTTTTTTCATTTTACTTTTATTGCTTGAACTCAATTCCTCTAACCAAAATGCAACGCAATACATATAATCAAGGTCTACGGTCTATTAAATAAAAACAAATTGAGTTGTGTATAAATTATAAAACAGAGGCTTTTACAGCTCTTAGAAGCCTAAACCTATAGTACTTTTTTTGATGGTAATATTTAAAAGACAAAGCTAATGTTAAAAACCAGAGACTATTAGACAGCTTAAATAGAATATACGACTAGAAATACGGAGCCAGAAACATAATGTGGTGCGATGGAACAAAAACTATAAGTCGTTGAAGCGATTTCTTAAAATAATAAGCTTTATATACATTTTCAAAAAAAATTGGTACGCAAACCTTAAGTTTTTATTATTGGTAGAATAATAAAATGCACGACTGGGTCGCACGAACTTGCTCCTATACAATATACTAGGAATTTCAAAAATGGATGTTATTAAAGAAAACTGTTCATAAGGATAAAATGAATTTTTTTAATTCTTAAATTCTTTTAGTAGTAAGAGATTAAAACAAAATGCTATGCAACTATGAATTTATGAAAGAACAAAAATTTTAAGTCGTTGTAGTGGTTCCTTACAAAAATACGCTTTTATGTAAAAAATTTTCAAAACATTTTTAAGAAAAAATTTTGGTACGCCAACCTCAAGTTTTTATTATTGTACGAATAAGAGTCTAATTTCCAAAAAAAATACTAAGCCGTTCTTAAGATATCGATTTTTTTTTCAAAAAAAAATGACTTTTTTTTTTCTAAAAATTGAATAAAATATTTTTTTTTTAACTTTTTAAATGCAATGTTTTTTAAACTTTTTAGGAGCTTATTTATAAAAAAATTCATCAAAATCCGTTACGCCGATTATGAGAAATTCAAAATTCGAAAAAATCGTTTTATGGTAGGTACAGTGAGTAATATCTAGATTTCAAATTTTGTTTTATTAAGTTATAGATCGTAAAAATTAATCAAAAGAAAAAAAATTTGAGCAAAATTCTCGGAACCGTTTTCTAGAAAAATACGATTTTCGAAAACCATTTTTTTAAATTTGAATGGAAGGTACCGTTAGTTTTAGATAAAACAATTTTTTTTTTCTCAAATCTTGTAGGCTATATTAAAAAACTTTTATTTGCCAAGTTTGAAAAAAATCGAGCATGGGGTTTTCGAAATATTGAGTTTCCAAAAAAAAATTTTGAATTTTTTTTTAAAAATCCAAAAAATTAAAAATTGAAAATTTGAATATGTAATAATGTTAAAAATTTGGAGCAGCTTTAGCATAAAAAAAATGATTTAAATCGGCTGTACCGTTTTCGAGAAAATCAAAAACAAAAACAATGGACCCAGGGGGCCTACCAAAAATAACAATTTTTTGGAACCATTAACTAGTTTTAACCAAATGAAATTTTTCAATTTTTTTTTTTTTAAATTCTGTGGGACACTTTTTGAGAAAAAAAATATTTATAAAATTTCGAAAAAAAAATCGTATGGCAGGTACCGTTATTTTTGGTCTTAAGAAAAAAAAAGAAAAAAAACGTGTGGGGGGAAAAATTAAAACACATATCTACCAAGTTTGAAGAAAATAGGCCGAGCCGTTTAGGCTGTAGTAGAACCGACAGACAGACAGACGGACAGACAGACAGACAGACAGACAGACAGACAGACAGACAGACAGACAGACATACAGACAGACAGAATTGAGAGACCCACTTTTTGGGTGTTCTCTATCATCGTAATGTCGACTTTGAATAAAATCTCTAGTTCAATTTTTTTACGAATGCATAACTTGCCTTATACATATATGTGGTATCACAGCGGACCAAATATTGGTCTAAGTGTGCTGACCTTTTCCGGTCAGCAGCCACTTTAACCTAACCTAACCTAACCTAACTTGCCTTATACATAGTACCCATAAGTCGCAAGTAAGAACTATTAAAAAAGGACAATCAGTTATTCCCAAATCGTCCTGCAAAACTATTCCAATTTTCTTTTCTGTAGGTAAAATTAAGCGCTAACCAACAAACAGCGATTGATTTTTATTATAAAGGCTGTTCGTTCTCTAGTTAAGATTATTTTGGTAATTAGATTTAAATTTATCTCTTCATATCTATCAATATTGGTAGTAATCCTGATTGAAAATATCGAGGTTTAAGACGTTTTACAAACAGCCTTCTGGCTGCCAGACGCGATAAGAATATCGTACTTCTTGCACTAAGTAGGCCACCTTCAAAACGTCTTGGACCTCGATATTTGCAATCAGGGCACTTAGCTGTTCATTTTGAAGTTATGGCAAATTTTGTAATCCAATTTTTTAGAATTTGGAAAGAACTGCATAAGTACTTGTTGCACTATAATGCACTTTTGCGCCCACTAGAGTATGCAAGACGTTCACATTCATAAATAACTACAAAAAACCTATCTACATAATTATGCTTATTATTTTTTGTTATCAATCACACCCAAAAATTTCTGTGGGCTCTCGGTCTA
This sequence comes from Chrysotoxum bicinctum, assembly GCA_911387755.1. Classification (NCBI taxonomy): domain Eukaryota; kingdom Metazoa; phylum Arthropoda; class Insecta; order Diptera; family Syrphidae; genus Chrysotoxum; species Chrysotoxum bicinctum. The sequence goes on from OU426990.1 coordinate 81,770,686, forward strand.
TTTGGGAAATGATTTTTGGACATGTTTAGTTAGAGTATGCTGGCAAGTTTCTATATTTTCCTGTTTATACGAAATTTAAAAATTGCATTTTATTTTAACCAAAATGAAGATAAAAATATGGCGTCCTTTAGTACGCAAAAAATTTTGAATTAAAAGCTAAAATGTAGCTCCAAATAATTGCACAAAATATTTTTTGAGCTTTAAAAAATTCAAATGTCATTCTAGAGAATCGTTTGAAAATTGTAGGCCCAGGTTTGAAGTGTTGCTGACAGACAGGGTTCTCTGTTATCGTAACGATAGGTAGTTTTTTGTAGTGGCTTATGTTTAAAAAGACAAATCTAGTTATTCCGGAGTGTCAAGTTATTAAGTAGTCTACAGTTCTAAATTTCGTACCTTTGGTTCAGTGCCAAAATATTGGTGATAAAAGTATCTACTACAATTATAAAATACTTACAGTAGAATATACATACTTTTTCTAAAAGATTCCCATTGTCCAATAAGACACTTCAAATCTATTTCAGCATTTTGACCAAACTTTATAAGAGAACACGCGTTCCCGAAAATTCAATATAAAATTCCTTCTAATCTCAGTCAAACCTCCGTCGTGCACTTTTTTTTTTGCTTAAAAATAATGGTTCCTTAATCCGACTTAAGCTGACAATTGACATCCTCAGCACGACTGCACAAACAACATGAATAATCTCACTATCGAACTTTGTTTTTCTCACCATGACTCCGTGGGCGACTCAAGAGTCAAAGCATCAAAAGAATAACAAAACCAAAACTCGCAAGCTGCTCTAAGGTCTGACATAGAAAACGAAATCTACCGAAACAACTGCCCATTACCCCGCACTGCCGGCCGCAGCGTTGTCGCATTGGCGGAGTAGCTAAGCCATCGTCATTGTCATCCTGTTCGAAAACTGATGGTGGTGCGGTGCAGTTTTGCGATGGCCTCTCTTCTGTGTAAATCGAGTATTCCGCACCAACATCGCACCAATCGAAAACCAAAACAAAGAATTATTATTATTGAAGGCAACCGAATCATGCATTATTAATGTGCCGACTCCAGCAGGCAAGCTGTAGTAAACTCCTCGGAACAGGTCGTCCTCTTCGGGGCTAGAAGTGCGCTCCGCTGTGCCGTGTTGCGCATGCCTACCAGCTGAGCTCTACCACAAAGCCAATTCAACAACCGGTGTTGTGGTGGTGCAGCAGCAGCAGCAGCAGAAGCAGCAACAGCAACAGCTTTATACGCAGCTAGTTCCACAACTGACCTAGTTTCCTCGACGACGACGACGACAACGACGACGATGCACATTCAGGCATCGCAAGTAAATCTTGTTCCACCACTCGAACGTGCTCTATGCAAACCTAGGCATATCAATATAGATACACTTAGATATGGAGATTTGCCCACTCTCGGTTTCGTTTGGTGCAAGTCGGTCTCGCTCTTTCGGTCTACGTGTGTTATCGAATTCTATCCAAAAACTAGCCACAAAAATATGAAGATACAGATATATCTGCATCGATAGATACTCAACATGTGGATATCATGTATCTACGGTGACGGCGCGAGAAGATTGAAGTTAAACCAGAAAAGACTCATAGACAATGGCAGCCATCTAGTGTGCCATCCGTTGCAGCAAGTCTAAGTCAGCAGGCTTCACAGATCGACGACCTAAGTCACCGCGGTACGACATGAGTTGTGCAATTTTAAGAATTTTCCATTGTGGCAGTTTCTTAGGCGACTGTGCTTCTGATGGTGTGATGGATGCGAAAGCGAACGTGAGGAGAGAGCAATGAGATACAATAAACTTAAACTGGAGCACTGAACCTAGGTGAACCGGCAAACATGAAAGGTATCTAGTTAGCAGCTACCTTCCGGCGGCGGCGGCGTCAGTTGTGGTGGCGCGTGAGCCTGGTTTTGAGTGAATTTCAGTTCTGCCGCACTTCCTGTCATCATAACGCAAGATTCATACGTGATGAATTTTTGTAGTTTTATGGATGTGACCTGGTGCCCAGATTTCGGAAAGTTCTTTATATCTTATACAGCGACATCGCACCGTTAAAGATCAACTTCAAAATAGGGGTTCATCTTCTAAAGACATAAACAAAATTGAAACACATCGGACATACAATGCCCTTGCAGTTGAAAGACAAACCGAACACCATTCATTCAGCGAGAGAGAGAAAAGATCAAGAACCTTTTAAGTAGACCGGTTCGTCCGCGCATAGTCGTCGTTGTCGGTGGGCTGGCTGTTATGGTTTTCTTAATGTTAAATTCTTTGGGATATATCGCTTAGAAAAGGTTGTTAAAAGCTGCACATGTTGCCAGCGGAGGTTTGGACTTTAGCGGCGACTTTTGAGGGTCAGTCCAGATCACGGTTAAGAGAGACGACATACTTATATGCATTGTGCTGGGAAGATTTGTTATTTGACTTGGACAAGATGCCAAGACCACACATATTATTTTTTGTTAATTTTTATTTTAAACGGAACTCTAAAAAACAAACGGATCTTATACGTTTTTTGAGATATTATCAGGATTCGTTGATGCTTTGTCGTTTAATAATTATGATGCTGTGCAGCAGTTGCAGTTAAAAGTTTATTGAACCTTGGAAAATTTTAAATTCCATAAAATTCATATTGGAACTCAGAGTCTCATCCTTTGATAAAATGTTGGTGCGCTGTGCTCAACTTATCTGAAATTAACGAGTAGACGATGGTTTGCCTGAACGTGCGAATCATAATGCGGACATTTAAATTATTACTTGAGAAAATTATGACCCTGTGTCTGTAAGAGTGAACTAATTCCCACTTTTTAAAATTAGCACGAATTGTGGTAACTAATTATGTGAGCTCCCGATATAATTGGTTAACTTTAGATGAAATTTATCGAATTTATTCCTTTGATCATTCTATTTAAATACGCATGTATAAGTCCTAACTTATTTACGGTAACTACATATACATGCATCTCAAATCAACAAGCTTCTCCAGTCCCCTGGTTACATACTTATAGCTAGCTTCCTTTAGTTTCTCATCTCAAGTTAGTAGAGATCGAATGATTTCGAAATACAATTTCTCTCTTCATTGTGGTGTCCAGGGAAATGAGAAGGCACAATCCATAGCCAAAATAGGCGCGAGGGCTCCTCTAATGGGTCCAGAACCCTGCTGTGAATAGCTCTAGAAAGGTTAACCAGGGATGTTGAATATCGCAACCTCTTACAATGCCACCCAAAGGCGTTGTTAGGTAGTTAGAGGTCGAAAATCATTGAAATCAGCTAACAACACATCGGCAACCAGACCACGCAGACCGTTTTAGCTTGTGTAGGTACGAGTATATAGGTATTGAACAGACCTTTCGTTTTACGATATCTCGATGGGATTGTTGAACTTTAAGAAAATAATGGTGGAAAATCAAAAATGTGGAAACTCAAAAATAACTTCCAGTTTTCACGCTCTGCCCTTCAACTAATCTCTTATTATTTAAGAAATCGTTTAGTACGTGTCGAAACTGAACTTGGAAGTTCTAGCCTATTTCTTGTGAACACAGGTGTCCCGCAAAGATCTGTTTTAGGTCCTCTTCTTTTCTGTGTCTACATATATGATCTTCCTGATTTAATTGTAAATTGTTATGTGCATATAATGCTGATAGGAGACCTGGATTGTTAGAAGACTGCGTAGTCTGAGTAAATGAAGATCTATTACATAATCAGAGGTGGACTGAGTTATAAATAAAATAAGATTGAACCCGTTAAAATCATTTGGAATGGTGTGTGCAAGAATCGAAATACAGTAAGACCCGCTTAAGAGAAACGGCAAAATGTCACAGTCTTTCTTTCACTTAAGCAGGTTTTTCACTTAAACGAACCCCGCTTAAGTGAAAAATAATTTCACCTAAGCGGAGTTCGGATAAGTGGAAAAAATTTTCACTTAAGCGGATTTAAAAATTCAATTAAGCGGAGATTTAATGCTAAAAACAATATTGTTTTTATCTTTTGAACTTGCCTTGAAAGAAGTTAAATAAAACAACGATTAAATAACACAAAAATAATTAATTGAAAAACGAAAACTAGTTATGTATACATAGGAATTCATACATAGTAGTTACATAGATATTATATAGAAAGATAACATTAAATCACAATTGAGTTTTTGTACTTTAATTTGGCACAATTGCTTAACAATGGCGATTGTAAATATGTAGACGTTTGTGATATAATAAGAACTTCAAATGTCATTTTCGTAATGAAAATGTGGTGAAGGTGAAAAAAAAGAAGAAATGAAAGAGTTCAGCAAATTTTTGTTCTGTTCGATTCAATTTTTTTTTCACTTAAGAGAGTTTTTTTCAATAAAAAATATTAAAAATTAACTGAAAATATGTTTCAGTTATCCGGGTTTTTCGCTTAAGCGAGTTTCTCTCAAGCGGAGTGTTATAAGAGAAATTGGTCGGAAAATACTTGGGGATGAAAAAAGTGTTTCAGGTAAGCGGGTTTTTCTCTTAAGCGGGTTTCTCTTAATCGGGTTTTACTGTTTCAGTATGTGATGTTTCCTCCCTTAATTTGAATGGCTTTATCTTACCTTATGTTGATCGAGTTAAATATCTCGGCTTTTCTTTTCTTACAATTGTATTGTATACTCTTGTTTAGATTCTGAATGCAAGCGTAAAATAAATGTTGCATTCAATGATTGTTTGCGGTATACCCACGGTTTTCCAAGGTATATATGCGTTTCGCGGCATAAACGTTGAATGGGTTTGGATGAGTTTTACAAGTTTATATCGGTTCTGAAACGGGAGCGGGTCATAATTCTGGTTTTTAGAATTCTGTTTTTTTTATAAAAATTCTGTATGGTCAAAATTCTGTTTGTCCAAAATTCTGTATTACTAAATTCTGTCAATGCAAAATTCTGTGTTTCAAAATTCTGTATTTCAAAATTCTGTTATGCAAAATTCTGTTTCCTGAGCAGTGAAATTCTGTCTAAGAAAAATAACCATTCCCGTCAAAAAATATGTATAACAATATGATAACATTATGATTTATGATTTCAATCTAAGCGTGATGAATATGCGTCCCTCTTTTGCAATATTAAAACTGTGTAGTACTATTTTATAATCCTGTCAGTAGGTACTAAAATTAAAATCGTTTTAAGTGTATATGTCACCGGAAATGTATGTAATGCGTCGTTATATATATGTATGTAATTCCTAGGAAATGTATACAATGCCAAAATTCGCCAGGAAATGTGTGAATTAATTTTTTTCTATACACATTGCCTAGGAATTCTATACATCTCCTAAGCAGCAATAGGAATTGTATATAATTTCTAGGTTTTATACATTTCCGCTTAAATGCTAAAGAAACTTTGTATACACCCAACCTCGCACCTACCCCAAATCCTATAGTGTGCCCACGCAGGGGGTTGCAGGGGGGCAGCATGCAAAGTTTGTTCTTATTATTATTATTATTAACTTACAAGGGCGTACCGATAAGTACTTAGCCTCACCGCCCCGTTGGTGCCAGTATTGCAAGAGAGATTTACGATCGTCAAGTACATTCTCTTAGACTGTTACTGTCAAATTTTCAGGAAAAAGTGCAATATCGGTCGGTGAATCTATTCTCGGATGCTGTGTACGATGACTCTTCTCCTTCGATGGCGATGGTTTTAACGTGGTCGCACATCGGGTTTTGATGATTCCCGCCCAGGTGCCCCGAAAATGGCTATCACGGAGGATAACGTGTCAAAAATCTACGATTTCGTATTGGCAGACCGCCGATTAAAGATGCGTGAGATACTTGAAACAGTAGGCATCTCAAAAGACCGCGTGAGTCATATCCTTCATGAAATTTTGGGCATGAGAAAGCTGTCGGCGCGATGGGTGTCGTGTTTGCCCACTCCAAACATCAAGGGCAATCGTGAGACCAAAGGCTAAATTGGTCGAATTGCACTACGATCTGCTGCCCCATCCACCGTATTCTCCAGATTTGGCCCCGCGCGACTTTTTTTTTCTTTGCAAGCCTAAAAAGATCACTTACCGGGCAGAAATTTGAGTCGAATGAGAAGGTCATCGCCGCCACGAAGGTCTACTTTCCTGACTTCGAAAAAACCTATTTTTCGTATGGGTTAAAGAAGTTGGAGCATCGCTGGATTAAGTGTATCGAGCTAAATAATAAATAGAGGCAGTATACCCTTGAAAAGTGTTTGTTTTTTGGATGACATCGGTCTGGAAAACGATCTCAGACCAGGCGAAGACATTCCTGTATGCAGCTAGAATCTATCTATCCTCTTTTCTGGCATGTGTGCTTGTTGCAAAACATATAAAAGGCCTATCAGTTTTTTGGCGAGCGTTTTGAGACATTTGAGACATTCACATATTCAAATACCTACGTTGTTCAGGTAAAGGCTTACAGAAGTTAATCTAATCTTTGTTTTTGAAGCAATTTCAAGCCATCATCTAAGGGCTCCTTTTTAACTACTGTTTCTCAAATACCTACATATACATACCAGGCACGAGGCGTGATTTTTTCGATAGCGGAAGCACTGAACATAAAACCAAAAATGAAAGACCTTTGAGATCCAACCTTTTAAATTCCACTTTATGGTAATACACATAAAATAATATACATAAATAATATATTACAGTAAAGTCTTATTAAAAAAAAAGCTTGATGCCTTGCGCAAAGATTTGTCCTTTTTCTTTTATGGCAAAATTATCTAAGTACGATTTGATAAGAACTAAGCTACGAGTAGATAACCTTTCTTGTCCACATTTATTTCTAAAAAAATATTTAATTCTCTTAAAACATGAATATGATCTCTCTACAGATGCCATTATTAAGGGATATTAAAAATCTTAAGATTCCTTGAAGTTTTTTTTTGATTTGAAATTCTCATAATTGAAAATAACCTTTAGTTATATTTCTGCTGGAATGTCAAGAAACCTCAAATATGAATATAAAAAATACTATTTTTGACCACTTTTTTTATAATAACAAAAAATAAACAGAAAATAATTAAAAAACTACCACCTTTTAAATTCATATTTGTTTGTTTTTTGATAGTTATGAATGAATTGCACCTAAATTTGCACACACATTAGGTGTGTTTTTTTGGGAAAATTATCCGTAGTGAAGTAGGATTTCCCAAAAAAACGTATCCGCAGTTGTGCGATTTTTCTACTTTAAAGTTGGTACCACTGACTAGTTGTCAAATATTTAATTGAAAAAAAAAACAACCAATAACTTTTTGCCAAGTAATTTTCATGTTTCTAAAAATATATATGGAGCTTTTTATTTATGAATTTGAATTTAAATCATTTTGTATTTACTTTTTCTGTTCACCAGCCATTCTTCATAAAGCAGAAGTTTTGTTTGAGAATTTTTTTTTTGTTGACAATTATCACCACAAAAGTCAAGGGATCTGTTCGCAGACTTTAGTTAGTTTTGGATTTCTCAACAGCTTTTTTCATAAGAAGGCTTTGTCGCGTTAGTAACTCTTAAATGTCGCTGTTTAACTAAAGTATAACAGCTGACCACGACATTTCGCTCCTACAAAAACGCGTTAGTTATTAAACAGCTTTCTATAAGAGTTCAACACCAACACGATACAAAATGCAGCGTTTTTCTTATAAAAATGGTTTTGTAAAAAAAAGACTTAAACTCTCAATGGAAAATGCTAAACAACAAACTACTTTTCGTACTCTACGAACATTCCTTCGAGATACAAAAGAGTTTTCAATTGTACCAACATTTGTATTCGAGACTCGAACAAACGTCAACATTCTATCCGCAGTTGGATCCTACTTCTACTTTTATCGGCAGTGAAGACTTTGTATTTGTAATACGTATAAAATCTTACTTCACTACGGATAGCTTTGCGAAAAAAACACACCTATTATATTAAAATAAATCTCTTCTATCCCTTTTGTCCATGAAATTAAACTCATTATCAGTTTGAGACAATAAGCAACTCAATAGATACATTTTTGTTTTTCTATCTCTCTTGTAGGAAATTCTCGTAATGCATTCACTCAACTCATTCTTCACACATTGTGCAAAAGGCAAGAAGCGAGACAAAATTATTTTGACTTTGGGTTTGAGATCTACCTAAGTTAAGTATGCAAAATAATGGAATGCCCAGCTGTTGTGCATTCTATTTATATTGTTTGAGAATCATTTTTGTTTGAGCATTTTGTAAATATTGGTGAGTGATGTTGTAGGTATATTTTCAGTTGACTTGGAGTGGAAGGGTATTTTGAAATTGAGTTATGGAGGCGATAATAAGGAATGCTTAGCTGTTAAGCATTCTAGCAAGAACTTTCATTAGATTGAGCATTATAAATAATGGAGTGATATTGAGCATTCTCAGTTGGTTTGCAGTGTGGCATTTTATGTTGTAATAAGCAGAGAGATCTTGATTTCCTTTAGTAATTTTAGTAAAAGATGATAATGTTGTCATAATGATGTTGGAATGTAATTTACAGAGTAAATGAAGATTCATTAATAGATAATAAATATAAAAATATTAATACAATTTGGAATTTTGAATTTAATTCCTTGCTAGATACGATTTTTTTCAAATGGTTTAACGGAAGCACTCATTCCACTCAATATATGGACGCTTCGTCCCTGATACATACGTACAAACATAACTTTCATTTCTCATGCAACACATCAATCATGATCTTGGAATTCAGTAATTCAATTGGAAATATTTGACTTCATGGCACCATAAAAAGCACAATGTTCCTTTCCCTTAAATTGATCATTTTGATGCATCTCCATAGCCAGATATACCAATATTATATTTCTGTCGATATTGGTAATTGGGTAGTCACGATTTTTCATCATCCGATCCGAAATGCGGCGGTCAGCCATCAGACGAATAGGGGGAATAACATGTAGCATACGAAAACATGCACGTGCCGTAACTATTCGGGACTGGTGGAAGTCTGATCATAGCCTCTTCGTGGCGGCCGCTAGAAACAAGCCTTTAAAAAGGTTTGGCTAATATGATCGGGCTGGTTCCTCAGGTTGGCGACAGGTTAATTCCCTGTCCCGTAAAACTTTTGAATTACGAGACCGACAACAAGCCTCGGAAACGGACTGATCACACGACGACAACCAATGCAACGAAAACTGAAAAACGATTTACGAATTTTCTTATGGAACGTACGATCGCTCTATAGAGCTCGAGCTGCTCAGCAGCTAGCCGATGCCCTGTCAAAATATAAAGCTGACATAACAGCTCTTCAAGAAATCAGATGGACAGGGAATGGTGTTCTACAGAAGAAAGAATATGACATATACTATAGCTGTCATACAAAACACCATGTGCTCGGGGTAGGCTTCCTACACTGAACCAAATTTGGTAGTATTGAAGAAAAAGTAGGTAGAATTGAAGAAAGGGTGATCAATATACGGTCAATGAAACCTATCCGTTGTTTTGAAGAAAATTTTGTTATATTGAAGAAATATTGTCATTTTGAAGAAATGCATAAAATTTTTCGTTATGGTGTTAAATCCACAAAATTTTGTGAAATTGATTAAATTTCATCCTTCTTTCTTGAAATTATACCTATAAATAAAAATAAAGTTTTTTTATTAACTGTTTTGTTTTTTTATTATTGTTGATTATTTTGGAGTTCTCTCCATTTTTTCCTTGTCTCCCTATATTCGACTCTTTATGTGATTTTTTGCTGAAATGAAAGAATTTTAAAAGTAATTTTTTTTAATTTACCTCTGTGCTTCCACTGAGATTCGAACTCGAGTCCTCTCGCTTGCCGTGCTTGTGCTCTACCTATTGCGCCAGTGTGATACATAAAATATCTTGTCTTAAAGTGCTACTCAAATAACTCTCTCGTGTTTTCGTATGAATTAAGAAATGTGATACCGAAATTATACCATTTTGTGCTACTTGTGATGTAAAAAAACTTTTAATACAAATTTGTCTTTTCGAATAATTGCTTCATCAAAAATTAACAAATTGTTTTCGTAGATATGACAAAATTTCATTCGTTTGAATAAAATACTAAATCATTCATCATTTGAAGAAACCTTATTCATTTTAAATATTCAGTCTTCAATATGAAGAAAAATACTATGAAAAATTGTTGATTTGAATAATTGATTCATCAAAAATTAACAAAATATTTTCTTCAATATCACCTACGCGATTTGGTTCAGTGTAGTCAGCGAAAAAATGAAGTCTACCATCATCGGCTTTAACGCTATAAGCGAAAGGCTATGCACCCTTCGCGTGCGAGGCAAATTTACGAATATCAGCCTCATTAACGTTCACGGACCTACGGAGGAGTCCTCAGACGAAGAAAAAGAGACTTACTACGAACAAGTCGAGAGGGCCCTCAATGCCTGTCCAAGGTATGATGTTAAAATCATCCTTGGGGATTTGAACGCAAAAATAGGTCGGGAGCCGGTATTCAGGCATTACGCAGGCACCCATAGTTTGCATGAGAACACTAATGACAATGGACTTCGAGTCTTAGAATTGGCAGCATCGAAAAACATGGTCGTTGCGAGTACCAGGTTCCCGCGTAAAGATATCTACAAAGTCACCTGGGTATCACCTGATGGAGTCACTCGTAACCAAATAGACCACGTGTTGATAGACCGTCGCCACTACTCGAACTTGATGACGGTACGAACGTACCGAGGTGCCAATATCGACTCGGATCACTATCTTGTTGGTATGGTTTTCCGAGGGCGGATTGCCTTGCGAAGACGCATTGCATCCGCCGATCAGGTTCGAATCAACACGGCTGCCCTGCGCAATGAAAACACCAGTAACACCTTTGGTAATGCGTTAGGACTCGCCCTAGAATCACTTGATTTAGGGAGAGTAAGTCCTGGAGCCAGTATGCTGGGCGTAAATGAGAAGTGGACACGCCTTAAGAATATTGTCATTAGTACTGCCAACTCCATCTTAGGCAGCAGTCGTAAAAATCGGAACGACTGGTTTGATGATGAATGCAAGCTAGCGACTGAACGTAAGAATGTTGCGTACCGAGCAATGCAACAATCTCATAGAACGCGGGCACGCGAAGAGGAATATAAAGAGCTCAGAAGAATAGAAAAACGGCTACACAGACAAAAAAAATCAGCCTGGGAGAAGAACCTAATCTGTGAAATACAAAATAGCCGAGAGCGAGGTCCGCACCAGGCGCGGAAGTTCTACCAATCCGTCCGAAACATGACGCAGTACACACCACGCTGCACATACTGCAAGGACGGAGAGGGAAATCTGATCACCGATCCTGAAAGCATACTGGAGCGATGGGAAGTGTACTTTAATGAATTGCTAAATGGTCAGCTCACTGCAGAAGTGGAGGCTCCACTACTTCAAGAAGAATACTCTATGTTGCCGCCACCAAGCATAGAAGAGGTTGAGAAGGCTATAGGCCGGCTTAAACAGAACAAAGCCCCGGGAGCCGATGGCATACCAGCCGAATTATTCCATCACGGCGGGCCAGCCTTACGTCAAGCAATTCATGATATTATAGTACACGTATGGGAGCAGGAAGAAATGCCAGAAGACTGGCGAAAAGGTTTAATATGCCCCATACATAAGAAGGGAGATGTCACAACGTGCAGCAATTATAGAGGTATCACGTTGTTGAGTACCGCCTATAAGATACTCTCCTCTATCCTACAAGACCGGATAACCCCATACGCTAAAACCGTCATCGGACAATATCAGTGTGGTTTCATTCCAGGCAAATCAACAACTGATCAGATCTTTACCCTTAGGCAGGCGATGGAAAAATGTCTAGAATTTAACATCCCAACATACCATCTGTTTATAGACTTTAAGGCCGCCTATGATAGCATAGCCAGGGTAGAACTTTACAAAGCCATGAGAGAATTCGGCATCCCAAATAAATTGACACGACTATGTAGGTTGACCATGACCAACGTAACAAGCCAAGTAAAAATAGCCGGATTGCTATCCAGACCAATCAACATCTTTAATGGACTCCGACAAGGGGACGGTTTGGCCTGCCTCCTCTTCAACCTGGCGTTGGAGAAAGCAATCCGTGACTCTGGCACGGCAACAAGAGGGACCATCGTCAACAGGTCCAGCCAGTTACTGGCTTACGCAGACGACATCGACATCATCGGAAGAACCGAACAAGCTGTACACGATTGCTTCATCCAGATCGAGCAGGCGGCACAAAATCTGGGGCTGCACATTAGTGAAGGTAAAACAAAGTACATGGTGGCGTCGAATGCGAGAGGAACAGTTGGTCAAACAATCAAGGTTGCGGAGCACGAATTTGAAGTGGTGCAATCCTTTAAATACCTTGGGTCAATAGTAGCAGCCGATAACAATATAGAAGAAGAAATACGCGGGCGGCTTCTCAAATCCAACAGAGCCTACTATAGTCTGTCAAAGCTCTTCAAATCCAGAAATCTCACCATAACTTCAAAACTGCTGCTGTACAGGACCATGGTCCTGCCAGTACTCACATATGGATCCGAGACTTGGGTGCTTAGCAAAAGGCACTCCGACCTCTTAGCTGCGTTCGAGAGAAAAGTCTTAAGGAGAATTGTTGGCCCCGTATGTGAGGAAGGACGATTCCGGAGACGGTACAATCATGAACTGTACGCAATCTACCTTGAAGCAGATATCGTGACAAAAATTAAGCTCGGTAGACTCCGGTGGGCAGGGCACCTAGCTCGCATGAGCGAAGAGGAACCTGCTCGGAAAGTTCTTTGTGGTACATTCTATGGTAGACGACAGCGTGGTAGACCATGCTTGCGCTGGAGAGATGGCGTAGACCAGGACGCCCGAAGCCTTGGGGTGCGCAACTGGATGGCGTCGGCTAGAGACCGGGATAGGTGGAGAGACTTGTTGAAAGAGGCCAGGACCGGAACCCGGTTGTCGAGTCGATGATGATGATGATGATGATCCGAAATGCAGCCTAGTTCATATCAAAATGGTATCTACAAATGCGCCGAAGATTCAATAGTTGAGAAAAGCTTTTTTTTTGCTTTCGTTTGGTTAAGATACATTGGTACTTACATAGTTTGACACATTGCTCGTGTCCTGTCTTAAGTGACAAATGTGGTTAAATCTATGAATTATAGCCTCACGAATTCTGGCAAATTCTGGAATTCAAAATAAATCGATCGTATGAGAGTCCTCTCCAAGCATGCTTGGTGTGATTCAACAATACTGAAGTAAGGAATCATGGGAAAATGTGAATCTCCTGTCAAAAATGTGTAAACAAAAGTCGATGATCACATAGACATTCGCCAAAACATACAATCACTTTTATAGCAAATTTCTGGCTGGTAAATGTGAAGTTGGCTCAAAGACAAAATTTCGTTTGTTTTGTTCACAACTACCGGCCTTTAACCCACAATTGAGTGGTCAACTTCTGTGGATTGCGTTGATCTCTCATATACGACAGGCAAACATTCGGATTGAAGCCGGTTTAGTTTACCTTTTTTTAATTAATTTTTGTCAACTTTACATAACAAGATAAATAGATACAAGAAGGTAAACAAAAATAGTATCACTAAAATGATTATGTATGTATATGTATACGAGTATGATTAATCCATGTTAATAATTGTGGATAATAAAACAAACACACATAATTTTTGTAAGAAAGGTACCAACTCACGATCTAAAGTTGTGTATTTGCGTGATGAATAATTGAACATGCACCGTTTTAGTACCGTTTTGCGTGCGGCTACTTACGTTGACAGCCTCATAAAATTATGCGAAAATAGCGGTATAAAAGTTGCTTTTATTGTTTATTATACTTTTTGTCGCTTCTCTTTAAACATTAAACTGCTACTGGTTTTTATTTGTTTTTTTTTTTCGAGGAAGGTAGGTACTTAAGGCTTGAAAGTTAAGCCATTGTAACCGTTAAACTGCCTTAAACAAGTTTTCTCTCTTAATGTTTGTGATCTTTGAAGGGCAGGATAGATTTATGTGTAATTCTATGAATTCACTCAAACGATCCTAATATTAAATGGGTCACTGTGAAAAATTCCATTCGTTATAAAGACACATATATTTCATTAACGGAAAAAGTTTAACAATGATCTAAAAATGTTGCCAAGTCAATTTGCATCAGTTTTTAAAATACATAATGGGCACTGTTCATAGATACTTTTTAAACTCTTGCTTAGATTTGTTTAAGCAAACCTCCAGTTTGAGCTATTCGTAGCGATATTTAAGCCAATACTTAAGTGAAAACCTGGAGGTTTGATTTTAAACAGACGATGAGTTGTATTTAAACTACTATTTAATTAACTGAAAGTCAAAATAGAAAATTCATTCAATTCCTTTTATTTAATTTTGAAAAATATAGCAAAATATGATTTGATATTAAAATTGATGAAGGTTTTGATCTTTTAGATGATATTGATATGGTAATTGAAATTGAGACTGTGCCATAAGATAGGAAAATAAAAGTATACGAGAAGGCTTCAGTCCTTATGAGCTTAATGATTAAGATTTGCAAACAAGATATCATTGTGACATATACCTTTACATTCATCATGATGTTTCAATGGATAAATTTTGTCTTAAATACTTTACCGTGCCTGTGCCAAGCAAGTGTACACAACCATCAACTGTCTGGAAACAGATGTTTCTATTGCACTGGACATTTAAAACCACCCCAAGACGTCAAAGGACTGCTACCGGGACCTTCCCGAGTATACCCAGAATCTTTACACTCATCGACAACGGTTAACGAAACGTCTTCAAAGGATTAATGAGGGTGAACTGAACACAAGGAACAGCAACAACCAGCGAACTTAAATGTGTCAACATTATGTTTTGAAACTCCATCTAACACCATAACAATAACCAATTCAACAAGAGACTGCAATCAATCAAACTTGGAACTGACGCCTTCAAGAACATGAACAAACTGATTGGAAAAACATCTACGATGCCGGGAAACATTATCACCAACAATGGAGAGGTTACAACGACACTGGACAAAGCAGAGGTATTTGCCGCCTCGGCTTCTTACGGTGGCACGGATCGAAGTGGTCCGATGTACAATGACTCTTCCGCATAGATCCGACTGAATTTCAGCAATGTTCACCTTAAGGGCATCGGTATATTGTGGTTTATTCACACAGACCTGTGACTTCAGGAAACCCCACAAAAAACAAACTAGCGGTATCAAACGCATGACTTTGTAGGCCAATGGTCGTCACGTCTGCGAGAGATAACTTTACCCTTAAATCGTTTATGCAGAATTTCAATCGCGGCATCAGCTGCGCGATACGCTGCGTCGTCGTCTAGATTCATAGGTTTCAATTTGGGACATAATGATTTGGGTTATCATCGTTTTGTACCGCTTGCCGTTGACAGTGACCGCTTCAATAACGTCATTTTGAAAAAAGTCGGGACCAATGAAGCCGCTGGCCCAAAAACCACAGCAAACAGTAAATTTGTGAGGATGATTTGTCAACTGGTGACCTTATGTGAGTTATTGTCGTCCTATATATGGCAGTTTTGCTTGTCAAAACAGCCATTCGTCCAAAAATGGACTTCATCGCTAAAGATGATTTTCGACCAAAATTGGGGGCCTCTTCCAAGCGATCCTTGGCCCAGTCAGCGGTTGAGGTCTGTGAAAATCCGAGTTTTGGCCTTTAAAGCCTCGGGTTCGGTTTTACACATTCACAGACCTTAGTGATGTTCCCGTCCGTTCTTGGCTACATGATTTCCGAACCGGGCTTCTCAAACGATTATATTGTTTTGAATCGCAGAAGAAGAGTTTATCGTCCGCGGATAATTTTTAATATTTCGAGTGTTTTTATTTTAATGAGTGTTTTCGTGTGAGTTTCTGCAAGGTGGAAGAAATAATTTTGCTCATTGGAGGCCGGATTAGTCACAGAACGGACAAAAATTGTGCATTGTCTCCAAGGCAGCAATTACTTACTGTCCTGCACTGGATTGGAAATGTTGGGTAGTATCATGATGTTTCCGATATGCATGTTATCTCAAAAGCCACAGTATGCCGAGGCGTTAACCGGGTTTGCTCAGCGATTGTTGATAATGTTGTTAGAAAGTAATAGTGAGATATTTTCAATTTGATTAGGTTTTTTATGTTTTTTCTTACCATGGTTCCTCTCTTGATATTTTGCCAGCTAATGTCACAGAGATATTTTCAGTCCTTGTTCCCCAGAATGACTTTGGCAGCAAACTTACTTAAAATATTTTTTCATTCGGTGACTTTACTTTGGTGGGTGACCGTTTTGCTAAACTTTATAAAAATAAAATGTCTAGGTGAAACGGTATTTTCATAAACTTGTTGCCTTCCAAAGCTAGTTGTAATTTTTTTTGCAATAATCACAAAATTATGAAACAGTTACTTGTACTTTGCGAAACAGAGTTCTGTTCTACAAATTTGTGTTTGTGAATTACAAGTGCTTGTAATTTGTAGTTGGTGAAATAGGCCCCTGGCCACCAAGTCGGTCGTAAAAACACTCATTTTGAAAATAGAGTTTCATCTTTTGGACTTCCTATGGTGATTTAGCATCAGATTTCTCACTTCATATTTAAGTCGTCCATCCATCAATTTTTTTTCACCAAACGGCACTTTTTTTTTATTCATCAGTCGACCTTATGTGAATTCAGTAAGGGTAGCCTCTTGCATCTTTTGTATGCTGAAGCTTCTAAAAAAAATTTAATGGAATTGTGTATTTAAAAATAAAAGATATAAAATGCACGACTGGATCTCACGAACTTGCCCTTATGCAAAAGTACTTTGGAATGTAAAAATTATGTATAAGTATATAAAACATGGATTTAATGAGATAAAAATGTTCAAATGCATGAAAGTGAAAAGTATCAATTTATGCAAACAAAGATCAAAAATCGTTTTATTATTAAAAGTAATTTTTTATATAAGAAATTTCTTTAAAATTTTCCAAGAACAAAATTTGAGATGCCAATTTTAAGTATATATAATATCAATTTCGGGAAATAGTATAAAATAAATAATTGTTCACACGTATTGAAGATACTGGCGCAAAATTTTAAACACCCTATTATTAAGGTATTAGTATGACACTACTTAACAATTTGCTAACTTTATAGTAGTTTACTAACTCGTTCTTAATTTTAAACATTTTCTAAGTAGTATCGTACTAAAAGAATTTTCTTAAAAAAATGATTCTGAACACACCTAAAATAAAATGCACGACTGGATCGCACGAACTTGCTCTTATGTAAAAGTACTTTGGAATTTAGGATACATTTTATAAATATAAAACATGGATTTAATGAGATAATAATGTTCAAATGCATAAAATTGTCGTCTGGTTTCCGGAAAAGTATGAATTTATGCAAATAAACCTTAAAAAATCGTTTTATTATTAAATAAATTTTTTATATAAGAAATTTCTCTAAAATTTTTCAAGAAAAAAATGTGGGATGCGAATTTTAAGTATTTAATAATATTGGTTTTAGGAAATTATTTCGAAAAATAATCGTTCATATAGGTTTTGAAGATATTGATTTAAAATTTTTTTTTTTTTTTTTAAAACCAATAAATATTTTTTCGAATATTTTTATATACAATATTATTTTAAACTTAAGGGGCCTCCTGCTAAAAATTTTGGGTTAAAATCCTTAGAGCCGTTAATGAGAAAGTCGAAAATCAAAAAAACGGTTCTATGATAGGTATACCCCTAATAACATTTTTCCCCAAAATTTTTTTTGACCAAAATGTAGTCCATATCCATAATATCACACTTAATTTTTTTTATCAAAATCGTTAGGGCCGTTTTCGAGATAAAATAGATTTTGCATTACGGGTGTATGGGGGGTACCCTTAGTTTTGGAGCTAAAAAAAAAATTTCAATTTTTCCTCTAGGGAATCACAGAAGACTCTTAATTACCAAGTTTGAAGAAAATACCTCCGGTAGTTTAGGCTGTAGTTCGAGGTACAGACATACAGACATACAGACATACAGACATACAGACATACAGACAGACAGACGGAATTGTCGGACCCACTTTTTTCGTCTTCGCTATCATCGTAATGTCAACTTTGATCAAAATCTCGAGTTCGATTTTTTTCCAAATGCAGAACTTGCCCTATAGTACCTATATCGCAAGTAAAAATGACATTTCTTGTAAAAAAGTAAGTACACGAACCTTTTTTGATGTTTGCAAATGCCAAAGAGTCATATTATGAAGCTAGCACGATACTAAAAAAATAAAGTAGGTATTCGATGATTTTAACTTTAATACAATTGTAGAGAAAGTATGATGCTATATTCGAATAAAATTTACAAAATCGTTGTTTTAACCTAGCTTCATACTAAAATAGCTTTAGCATCGTACTAATTCAATTAAAATTTTGCGCCATAGATTTTTCAAAATAAAAAGTTGGATTTTTTTTTCAATTAACCCAAACAAAAATTCGAATATTTTTATATACAATATTATTTTAAACTAAAGGGAGCTCCTGCTTAGAAAAAATTGGCTAAGATCGTCAGAGCCGTTGATAAGAAAATCAAAAAAACGGTACAATGGCAGGTACCGTTAATAACATTTTTGCCTGGCGCACCTAATTTTTTTTCTTTATCAAAATCATTAGAGCCGTTTTCGAGATAAACAAGATTTTACATTTGGGGTGTATGGGGGGTTCCATTAGTTTCGGAGCAAAACAAAAATTTCAATTTCTACACTAGTGAATCACCGAATAAACTTAGGTACCGTGTATGAAGAAAATATCTCCAATAATTTAGGCTGTAAGTAGATCGAGGTACAGACATACAGACAAACAGACAGATGGAATTGCCGGACCCGCTTTATTCGTCCTCGCTATCAGCGTAATGTCAAATTTGATCAAAATCTCGAGTTTGATTTTTTTCCAAATGTAGAACTTGCCCTATAGTACGAGTACCTACATACATACTTATATCGCTAGTAAAATAGATTGGACTTTAAAAACTCTTTACTTAAAAAATTACATGATCGATTTTTTAGTATCACTACAAATGATAGTATTTTTTTACACTGTCTACATAAAAATGTTCTCTTATACCAAAATAACAGTATATACACGCACTCAAGGAGTTATGAATACCCTTATAATGTTATATACACAGTGCGAGCAATTCGGAAATCAGGATAGGATTAGAAAGGAGATACCGATGCACATTTGTTTTGAATGTCTGTACATTGAAATGAGTGGGAAATACTGAGCTAGGTAAAGCATTCACATTCGTGTAGTGCGACTAAAAAGAATCTCTGTATTTGACAGTACGTCCGAATTTGGGCTCAAGGGTAAGTTGATGGGCATTCCTAGAAGTACGGGTATTACGGTTGAATTGTTTAAGGGGAGGAATGCAACTGGCTATTTCACATACAGCACTGTTTATGAAAATAGCGGTAAATCGAGAGATACAAGTGTTTCAGTTAGACAACGGTCGCCTATCATTTTTATAGCTCTCTTTTGAATTCTGTCCAAGAGACTCAAGTGGGTTTTTGGAGCACCTGCCCATATATGGGAATTGTACTCGAGTTTCGGAAGAATAAAGGCTTTATACATACGAGTATATAACAACCAGATCAGAAGTGGTAAAATACTTCTTGCATCGACGGAGAAAACCTAAACACTTAGCAGGGTTTTTGGCAGCGTCAAATATGTGATCACTCCACAAAAGATGGTCTGTGATGCACATATACCTAGAACTGAAAGCTGATCAGTCTCCTCGACTCAAGTGCCGCTCATAGAAAGTGGAAATAGGGGAGGGCTGCGCTTTAACGACAGTAAACAGCATTGAGTTTTTGAAGCATGAAAATTAAAAAAAAAAAATGTTTCCCAAAAGTCTTATTTTTATCGAATTTTTATTTAATACATTTGTTTGTTAGTTTCTCTCAATTTTTACCTACTTTACCGTACAGTACCGTAAAATGTCATTTTTTTCTTTTATTCGTGCATTCATTAGAGCTTAGAAATTCAATTTTGAAAGCAAGTATTTAAAAGCCTTTTAAAGTAAATTGAGTTCCGACACGACACTTGAATGGGGTTTCTAATGCTTTTTGGACACTTTTACTTTTTCCAAAGCAAGTTGCCAAGAAATTACCTACTGTCTTTCACTGTAGCATGTCTCAAGACTTTACTCGATCAGTCTTTGTTTTTATTTCATTTCCAGACTATAAAGTTTACTTATGAAATTATTGCTCCTTTTTGGTTCGAAACTTGCAAAATTTCCTCTGAAAAAAAAATAAAATGCCTTATACTGTGATGGTAATTATCTCAGCTGTAATTTAAAATCTAAATTAAATTTAACAATTAAATCAGCGGATTTCGAAGAAAAGATACAAAAAAAAAAAACATTATTTTTCTCTGACAGCAATTTGAGTGATTCATTCAATTCCCAATTTCCATAGCACAGATTTGCCATAGACGACCAATTCGACCCGTTTGTCCATTAAATAATGAGTTTCCTCCTCCGGAATGTGAGATTGTGGCAAATTGTTGGTGAGAATGCGAATAGTTTGACTAAGATTAACACCTTCATCCAAATGTTGGCTCGAGAAACATTCACACAGTACCTACTTGCGAGCAGGGCCGGACAAGCTATACGTGCAAGCTGTGCAAATGCGCAGGGCGCTGAACTCAAAAGGCGCCTTGGGCAGGCGTTCAAAAAGCCACTACTTCATAACCACTACCTACCATCTTTTTTAAGTTTCATTTCTTTTTACAGCTCACTCCAATATTGGTATTTATTATATAACTAACAGCTAATTCTGAATTTAAAGACAGATATACATATATATAAAGATACATATCAAGTTTTCCAAAAATAAGTCGATGTTTAATTTCCTATACACACCCCATTCCCACAGTAAAAAAAACTACATCACAAAATCTTTACAAAGTGCACAATTTTGTTCGCTTAACAACAGATACCTACATATTTGCTATTTTTCTCTTTATCAATCCACTGTTACGTTATTTTTCACACTCAATATCGCGTGTATGAGTGAAGGGATTTATTTTATTTTGTTATCCCTCCCCTATGCAGTGTAACATAAAACAGAATTTCAACAGCAAATACAGACAGTTACCAGTTTGCAAGTTGATAACATGAGTACGATGCCAATTGTTCTATATGAAATCGAAGTCAGCAATGTTACTCAAACAGAAATTCTGAGGTACAAAATTCCTACTCAGTATGCAGAATTAAAAGTTGCGTCTAGGAATTTAAACTCTTCCGGTTGAGTGTTTCTTGTACTATGTTTTAGTTTGGCACTGGCCTCTGTTTATGAGTGAAATTTTATCACTGTCGTGTGTCGAGAATGAGACAAAGGGTTGAAATATGGAAATACTTGAGTGATGATGATGCGATGATTAGTGTTGAGGTTTGTCGTTAATGAGTGAATCTGTTTTATTTAATTTCTCCTTTTCTCTATTTTTTTGTTCTTGCCAGTTATTGTTTACATTTAAAAAGGGATTTTTTGACTGGTCTAATTACTTTATTAACTTCCCATAGGGAGTTATTTGTCTATGTATTATGGTAAAAAAAACTCAAAACAAAAGAAAGGATAGGGAATCTATATTTACAACAAAACTTGCTACGCTACTATTCCAGTAGTGTATACGAGTATGTATAAGGTTATGATAATGGTTCAAACATGAAAGGAAAAGAGGCTGGTGTTCAAAACAAAATTAAGTGTTTTGAACCAAGAGCTTATTTTGTTCAGGCTGCTTGCATTCCTTTTGGTTGTTGTTGGTTTTTAATGATTCAGCTTGCTGTTCATTGGAAGCTGTTAAGTTTTTTGACATTGTTCAATGCATATAAAACTTTGTATCAGGTTCAACAATGCGTTGGGACACACATATATACAAAAAATTTCGCTGATTTTACCTTAAAACCCCTTTCTGAAACCAGATGGGAGTAGACTAAATGCTTTAAAACCATTCAAAAAAATCTGAGAAGCTATAGTATGAAGCTCTTATTGAAATATCTGAGGCTGGAAACGTTGAGAATAGAAACATGCTGTACTTAGGAACTAAAATTTTAGTTTAAAGTTTATATGTTGCATATTAATCTAGTTTGATATTTAAGAAAAAAATAATGGCGCAAAATTTTAATTGAATTAGTACGATGCTAAAGCTGTGTTAGTATGATACTAGGTAAAAACAATAATTTTAATCGAATATAGCATCAAACTTCTCTACCCTTTTATTAAAGTTAAAATCATCAAATACCTACTTTATTTTTTTAGTATCGCGCTAGCTTCATATGACACTTTGACATTTGCAGACATCAAAAAAGGTTCGTGTACTTATTTTTTTAAACGAAATGTCGTTGTTTTAGGTGTGTTCAGAGCAATTTACTAAGGAAATTCTTTTAGTACGATACTAGTGAGAAAATGTTTAAAATTAAGAATGAGTTAGTAAACTACTATAAAGTTAGCAAATTGTTAAGTAGTATCATACTAATATCTTAATAATAGGCTGTTTATTTAATTTTGCGCCAATATAACTAGTAAGCATTTACAAACTCCGTCTGCTAATTTATCTACTAAATATGCTACTAAAAACTCTTTAGTGGAAATGCGATCAGAAGAACAATTCACTAACGTGCAATCAGCTGAAGCCATAGCTCTAAATCTATAAATACCATCACAGTTTCCTCAAATAACAGTTTTTTGAAACTAAAATTAATAAAAAACTACTTCAGGACCCCAAAGACTCAGGAAAGATAAGTTGACTAGTCAATCATGGCTATAGAGAAAGAGCTTGTCAAGTCATTATATTATGATGATCTGGTAGCTGAGTTTGCTAAAACAGAAGCCAGAAAAGTTAATATAGCCGGTTCTATTTATTTTTATTAAAATAATAATATTATTATTATTTCCTACATGAGCAACAATTAATGAGTTCATTATTTATTTGTATGTTGTTATGTTTTTGAATTAGTTTTTAAATATTTTTTACTTCAAAAAATACTTTTTTCAGTTCCTAAATTTTTGTGATATATTTTTGATTTCTTAGTTTTTAATAAAAATCATATTTATTTTAATAAAATATAAGTATTATCTAGGAATAGGCCTCTTGGGAATCCCTTGTTAAAAAAACGCATTGCAAAGGGTACTCCTTGGGTAATGAGGAAATGACTTTTTCCGGCAATCCAATCCAAATGAGAGGCGCCACTGATAAAGCTTGCGCAGGGCTCTAATTTAGCTCGGGCCGGTCCTGCTTGCGAGTACATACAAACTAAGCTTTTTCATTCAATTCATCTACAAAAAGTATCTGTCTGTCTATCGGCACCTGGAGATTTGTATGGTCACCGCCGCCGGTTGCCTTTGTTATGCATTTTCACGCTAAATTTACAAAAGGCAAGGAATAGAAAAAAAATTGAAGAAAAAGTAAAACCAATCAACCTAATACGAGAGTGATTATAATTTTCCAAACGAATTGTAATTTTTTTTTGCTCAACTGAACTGAACCGAACCGCTCGGTTGCAAAGGTTTTGCAACTTTGCCAGTAGATGGATGATGATGATGATGTTGTTGATGATGCTGATGTAGTATTGCCAAAGGACGTTAGGTGGAGCTCTAGACGCTTGGGGATATGAGAATAATAATAATCAGGGCAATTCATCTTTTGGTCCAGCTTGGTGCTGAGTATGTTGTACAAGGACTTTTCCTCAAACCCGTACAAAAGGCTAACCAGATGCAAGAGTTGGCAGTCTTAAAGTAGTAAATTAGACAATGGACAGACTGGTGGTGCTGGAGGCTTGGCACGAATATGTTTTGATGGTTATGATTGGGATTATCATAACATTCGAGTTGTGGCGTGGCGGTGGCAGTCTCTGCATACAGTTACTGTCTGTCGTTCCCATCTCGGTGGTTACACTCAAGACTAATTAACAACTTCTTTAAGCTACATTAATGCAAACATAGTTCCTTGCATCATATGATCCAATTTCCATTGTGGAGCGCCATCACATCGTCGAGCATTATTATCATCGAATATGACTCTGAGGTGATCGCGTTTTGTTGCGGCATGGATCACATGCATCATGAAAGGCCATCTTAGAGGCAGATTGCATTCGAGGGATGTAAATATGAACGGAGATTGCCTAAATTTCGATTATGATATTGCAAGGAATTGGGAACACGGGAGGCAGAAAAGATGCACTATAGAAATGTTAAATGTTGCAACCATGCTGTGGTATCAGTTTTTATTGATTTTGGGATAGCTGGTGACAAATAAACAGGAGATCGTTTGATAAGAAAAATATCTGCTGGGAGACTGGGCATTTCCGACATCTTAGGTTACATTGTTGGCCACAGCAAAAGCTGGTTACTGTTCATCTATCTAAGCCGCATACTAATTTTGCGTATACATATGTACCTAGACATTGTTCCGTCACGATCGCGACTTAGAGGAGATGGTGTGGTGGGAATATGAAGAGAGTCTTTTGAGTTAGTGTCTTTTGCAATCGAAGATTGGTGGTTGAATGACTGAGGTCTGAGGTTGTTGTTTGTAGCGGCAGTGGTGGCAGCACGGCGGTGGCGGCAGCGTGGTTTATGATTGAATTATTGGAGTAGAACCACATGCAATTGCTAGATCATAGTTCGTTGGTCTTTTTTCCCTTCATTTTTTATATTCTCATGCCTTCGAAGTCTTGGCCTATGTGAAGTGAATAATTTTGTATTTTGATGGACAGTTTTAAGACTAGGATTGAATTTAACAAAAAAATTAAGAAGATGCAGTAGGAGTAATTATTATGAGAGGTATCCCTGAAAAGTGCCAAAGGAGCAGTTTACTTATACGATAGTAATAATTGAACAATACATCCAAAATTTAAGGCAAGAGATCGCCTTGACCAAAGTGAAATACGCCGTTTTCACTGAGATTTCCATCACTTTTTCGAGCAAATCGAGCACATATTTCGACATGAATATTTGAGTCATCAAGACTTTCCTTTTCAAGTAACTTCACAAAACGAAGTCCGGAGGGGTCAAGTTTGGAGATCTTGGTGGCCAGTCAATATCACAATTTTTGACATTAAACGTCCAAGGAATTTCCGTTACGAGAACTGCACTACTTGATTTGTAGTGTGGCATGGCGCACCGTCTTGTTGAAACCAATAACCGTCCAGTCCTTTTTCACACATTTGTAAGAAGATATATAGAGTCAAAATTTACCGATATCGATCCCCATCGACTGTTTTGCCTTCCCTAAAAAAAAAAAATAGCGCAATAATGGTTTTGGCGTAAGCATTCTCTCTTGCCGCTTGAACAGCTTGTTTGATGGAAAGTCTTGGGAGTTGATGATCGGCATGTCTTTGACAATCAAAATTGACTGAAGTTATTACATTTTAATAATATTTTGACAATAATAATACTTAATTTTTATACAAAAATAATAAAATAGAAAAAGTGTTACCTACCAAAATAAAACTAATTTACTTATTATTTCAACTATTTTAATGTAATTTTTGTAACCATTTGATAACGTTTTTTTTTAAAGTTTAAATAATTTATGATTAATTTATTTTATCTTTAAAATAAAATAATAATAAATAAAAATTTGTGAGTTATACTCGAGTTTTGCACGCATAAACGCCTTATAAATGGTATCCAGGTCAGAAGGGGTGAACATTTTTTTACACCGATACAGAAATCGTAAGCATTTAGCAGCATTTTTGGCGAGCTCGAAAATGTAGTCATTCCAACGAAGATCGTCGTTGACACAAATACCGAGTACTGAGAGCTTTCCGTTTTCTCGATGCAAGTGCCATTCAATGACAATGTCATAAGGGGGACATTTTGCTTCAGCGACAATAGACAGCATTGAGTTTTCGGAGCATTAAGCTCCACACGGTTTTTCATCCCCATTTAACCATTCGAAAAAGATCGGAGTTTAATGAGCTAATCATACGATACCGTTGCAATTCAACTTCCAAAGGAGATGGACGTGAATTTGAGAACGAGTATGAGAAGCTGAGAGTAGAGTCGTCGGCAAAACAATGAAGTGGATTAGAAGTTTCAAACAAGTGATCATTTCTAAAAATGAGGAAGAGAGTCGGAAACAACACGGAGCCTTGGGGAACACCAGCTTTTAATTTGTGAAGATCAGACTTGAAATTGTCTAACACAACATGTATTGAACGATCTATAAATCCAAAGAATAAGTGTTTCGTTCATACCAAAAGCAAGCATTTTCCATAAGAGAGCCTGGTGCCAAACTCTATTAAATATTTTAGAAATATCAAGCTCAAAAGTCTTACTTTCTCCAAAACAATGTAAAGATCTGTTCCACTCTTTGGTGAGATATGCCATCAGAGCATCAGCGGAACGATTGCTGCGAAAGCCGTATTGCCGGTCATTAAGAAGCTTTCGATCTTCGGGATATTTCAACTTTCAAGATATTTGGGCAGGTGCTCCAATAACCAACTTAAGTTTAATAGTTTGAACCCAATAAAGAGCTTTATAAATAATAGGTGATAGAAGTGTAGCAGAATCATTTGAATCTCTCTCAATCTCAATCTTAACTTCATTTTTCATTATTTTACCGCTGTTTCTAAAAAATAGCCATTTGCATTCCTCCCCTTAAGCAGTTTAAACGTAATACTTGCGCTGCAGGGAGTGCCCATCAGCTCACCCTTGAGCCCAAATTCGGACGTAGTTTTAAATTCAGAGATTATTTATTAAGCCGTACTACACGAATATCGATTGCTTTACCCGACTCTGAATGTTCTTCCTATTATAATATTCAGACATTTAAAAACCAATATATAACGGTATTTCTTTTAAAATTCTCTCCATTTTCCCTCAGACTGTGCTTAAACATTTAAAGGGTAGTCATAATCAATTTAGTGCGCGCATAATTATAAGAAAAGAATAATTCAACTAAAAAACCCATACACGAACTTGCTCGAATATTTAGACACTTATAAAGTTCCCATATTTTTTTTTTTTTGAAATTTAAAAACATATTTTTTATCCAAAATCTGGTTGAAAGATTTTCGTTCAAAAAAAAATAAATAAAATTTCATTAAGCAAAAGCTATAACTAATGATTGAAAAATGCCTCCTATTGAACATTTTTTTCCGATTTTCTTTAAAACGATAAAACTGAATTTGTTATCAATGTTTGTATGCTAAATATAGTTAACAGTTTCAAATTTTCAAAAAAGGCCGATTTAAAAAAAATTACAAATTTTATTTGGAAAATTTTGTATTTCGAATTGTCAAATTCATTTTTAGCACTATCTACTACAAGATGTAGGATTTTTTTATTCTGTCTACAAATAACGGTACCCACCATATAAATGCTAAAAAGTGGGTTTCTTGAAAAGTGCATTTGATAATCTTTTTTCTGTTTTACTTAATTTCTACTATCTTAAATGATATGAAATTGAAAAAAAATAAATTTTGATATTAATGACAGTTTTCTACCATAAAACCAATTTTTGTATGTATTAACATTTTAATTAGCAATAAAAAGGATTTCTATGAACTTTTTTTATACATAACCTCCTTTTACAAAGTTTTAATAGAATTGCATAGCAATTGCATGGAAACAAATCTATTTTTGTGAAAATTTAACATCTTAAAAATATATCAATGATTTTTTTTAATTCAATTTTTATTTATTTTTTTATACCAATTAAATTTTGACATTTTGGTATATAAATTTATGTTTTTTAAATAGTTACAAATATTTATAATTTTTGTTCTTGCATAAATGTATATTTTCTTAAGAAACCACAGGACATTCTGATCGAAGATGCAAATATATAAGGAATTATTTAAGAAACTGAAAGAAATTATTTTCTGGTTATGAATATTTTTCTCTTATAACAATTATTTCTTGCATTCTAAGAATCTTAATCATAAGAGCAATCTCGTGCGACCCAATTGCGCATTTTATTTTATTTAACTCAAACAATTAATCGAACAAAAAATAACTATGAAAGAATTTTGAATAGATTTTCCTATCAGTAGTTTATTAGAAGTTGCAATCAAAAAAACTAAATTCAGCGAATTGACCTTCTTCATCTATTCATATATGTAGTGCTAAATAAGCTCCGTCATATGAACGTATGTATATAAATGTACACATGTATATCTAAAACAATGGAAAAAAGGTAATTATTTTACTCAATTAAATTGCATTCGATGTTAATTGCAGTCGCCGGGTTCAATGGCTTATTGTTATTAATTTTTTACAAGTTTGCAATAATATCAAATGCATTTTCTTTTGTAAGCGGAGAGTTCGCGACAAAAATTCAACTTGATACGGTACAGAGCTATAGTTGCGTTTTTTTTATTAAAGAAGGAAATACCTACGTAAGAATTTATTTTGGTGAATAGTTTGGCGCAATTAACAACGTCTATCAGTAAGATCTTCTTACGGAATCAAAACCTCTAAATTCTCATTGCAGTCACAATTAAAATTTAATTTTAGGAAACTTTTGAAAGACAAGCGACTTACATATATCGAGGTGCTTATACACCTGGTGTATAACTGAAAAGGTCTGTGATTCATATTTTCTTTTTCAATGACTTTAAATATGTGTATTGAGATAAATTGTAAAAGTTGACATCTTAACTTCATTAAAACAAAAAACAAAAAAACGGCAAATTATATCGCGGCTTTTGAGACTTATGTAGCTGATACTCATAACGTCCTTAATTTATGATTTATTTATATTTTCCAGATGCTCAAATTCTCTTAGTTGAGATACATTTTAAGAAGATACTTTTGCTGCTATTTTAAATCATACCATTTGAATTAATTTAAGTGGTTACCTCTCAAATCCTGTTAAATATAATTGCATTAAAAAGGAGCTGGTGGCAACTAAAACCTTCTTTTTAATTATTATGGTCCTTGTAATGCGCCCTGGCTTTTCACGGAAAGCACTTATTATCTATAGCCAGATAACTTCTAGGGGAATGATCGGGGCAGTCATGTGGCTAAGTTTTAACTGATATCAATAGAAATAGTACAGTGCCTTGCTCCGCTCCAGCCAGCTAAAAAAAAGCACATTGATATAAGCCAAATCTGAAATAATGTTTCTTTTGCCCAAAAAAAGCAAATTAAAATTCAATTGTTCCGATGACTGGGCTGATCTTAAAATTTCCTGAAAATTTCATCAAAACCGGTCACGATGTTTTGGAGTTCATAGTAAACAAATATTTATTTTTTGTGGGAAGAAAACTGTAAGGACTTGAAAAACTACTTTTTTATACTCAATTCAACAGAGCCTAAGAGCAAGTAGTGGAATGCTGATGGCAATACGAAATAAACGAACATGCTCTTATGTTTTAGAGACTAAAAATTAAAAAAAAAGTGTTCTATATAAAAGAATGAATCTTATAAAAATAATTATAAATTTTTTTAAGTATCATTTCATCTTTAGTAGTTAGAGCTGGAAAAAGGATTGACATTTGATTTTGTATACAAATATCAACTATGCAAGTACAAAAATTTTAAATCGCTGGAGTAATTTAGAAAAAATAAGTTTGTACCATTCGCAAATTTATTTATCAAAATTTCAAATCAATTAAACCAAAATTAAAATAGATAAAACCCAACCTCAAGCTTATTAAAACTATAAGCAAATTAATTTAAATTGATATACTAATAATTTAAATCAATTTTAATTTGGGTTAAATTTATTTAAATCTTGTTAAATAAATTTGTAAATCGTGTAGATATATAAATTTTTTAAAACAGTTATAAGAAAAAAAATCTTGGAATGACAGTTTAAATTTTTTAAAGTTGTGTAATAAAAAATTGGATTACGGCTCCGTTGGGAAAGATTAGATCTTTTTGGTTGCGGCATTATCAATAATAATGTTCAGAAATCAAAACTAATCACAGACAATATTAACTAAATAAATTACACTTTCGTGACGTAAATATTTATATAATATACTGACTCTGACTAGATTGACAGAATAATCTGGAATGATTCAGTGAGACCAATCGATTTGAGGCTTTTCTTTTAATTAAGTCATTTGTTCATCTCTCATTTGTTGTATATTTAAGTAGCTTGATATATTTTCCTTAGTTTACCTAAATAAGTTTAAGTAATCATTCTACATTTGTAAAATCTTAAATGCGCCACTGTCCGAATATTGTAGATATATCTTGTCGCTTCGAAACTTTTATTTAAATACGTTATTTAATTTCAGACAGTTATGAAACCCATGAACAATTTGTGTTGGAAAATGTTTTTTCTTTTATTTTATTTTTTGTTCCATTATTTTTAATAGTTATTCTATTCTGGACGGAGACAAATACACAACATATCAAAAACCATGAAAATCGGTCCAGCCGTTCTCAAGTTATAAGTGTTCGAACAAACCCAAATTTGTTTTATATATTAAGATTTAAAAATCTGCAAGTCAGGAGTTTATAACTTTGATATATTCTACATCAGTTATATACATTTTTTTTATAAAATAATCAAGATTATTATCATGCGCATATTCACACTCAAAGAGTAAAGACTTTACATTTGCGATACATAAATACCCAAAAGTCTAAAAACATATTTTCGGGTAAGTCTTTCGGTGGTTTTATGATAACAGACAGCTTCTGTCGTGACCATATTTGTTATCAGTGAGTGAAGGGTCAAGTTTCGGTTCATTTGAAGTCTTTATCGTTAATAATTTCATATCCTCAAAAATTTAACTTTTGATTCACGTTTTTTTAGTTATTATGTAGAAAATGATTTTTTGCGAAAATCCGGCCAAAATTTCCAACTCCCAATTAGCGTTCATATGAAATGGCTAACTTCTGATCATCAATGGTAACTTTGACAGTTGCTGAAACATAATCATTTGAAAAACTGTCATCACTATCTAGTCATCCTATAATTTTAATCTAAAATAAAGAATGCCTTCTTATATAAAGTTTGGGCTACCTAGTGGTTTCTTTTTAAATCATAAGTTATTTTAACACTGACAGCTGTTTCCCGCTCGAAAAATTGACAGAAAGTCTGTATTATACCTTCCCGGAAGCAAATGAGTCGCTTAACGCTTGAACGTTGAGAAACATTGAAGGCTTATTTCCAAAATGAGTGCTGTGTAGCCCAAAACAGTGCGTTTTTTTTTAAGAAGTTTTGGTCGAAATCAAGCTCCCACCGCGCCTGCTGTACGCAAGTTTGTACAAAAGACATGATACTTGTATGCTAGTTGACAACACCCAAGGGGCCCGTCGTCGTACAGTGTTCACAGACGAGAATATGGCTGCTGTAGCCGAGAGTTTGAGACTCAATTCACTAACAGCAACTCGCCATTGATCTCAACAGCTCAACATTTCACGCACTAGCCTGAGGAGAATTCTGAACAAAAATCTCTGATTATTCTCTTACAAGGTCCAGAATGCGCTACTGCGAAGACAGCCGAGGCAGTCACTTGAACGACGTTGTGTTCCATAATTAAGGGAATACTCGTACATGGACAAAATTTAATTTTGTTCATTTTATTGCATTTTTAAAAAGAAACTTGCATCTAACCTATACTTTACATACATATCTGCAGAAACAATTTTTTTTTTGAACTATTGTATCAACATTTATGTGAACAACACAAAATTATATTTCAATGATCAGTTAATGATTCATCAATGATCACTGATATAATAAGAACTCACCCATTTTACGAAAAATACATAGATCACCATGTGTATAGGTATGCAGTTTTTTTCATGCCTGTCAGGTGGAAACATAATTGGTCAATTTGTGTCAAGAATATAGCAAGCAATTCCAATATTTTCTCCTGAGTACCTTACTCAATTGATAGAAAAACTGAAAATACGAGTATTTCTTAGATCGCTGATATAGTATCTGAAAATCAGTCCAAATGTAAACCATTTCGTGACACAAGCAATCCGTCAAGATGCGTGAACAAAATTCATAATTTTTATTTGTTATGGCTAAAATTGACCACAAAATGTTGTACGTTACTGTACACATGCAACTCAAAACTCAAATAAATTTTAAAGCAAAGAACAAGACGCAAGAAGCCAGTAGCAGCAGCTGAAAAAAAATCCAATAACAACGCGAACGAACGTATCAACTGACGTAGACTACAAAACTATACCAAACCAACAAAAAAATTCAAGCCTCCGTACGTTAACTAGGTCACCGTGTCGATTTGGTTAGTTGTTTTTTTTATAGAAAGTGAAAACACAACATAACAAACAACACGGAACATAACGGCGAAGAGTGGTGCGCCGAAGGAAGATCAAGAAAAGACGAAACAGAGACCAGAAGAAGAAGTGAAAAAAGTAATTTAAATGCAAAATACAACTGCAAGTCGTTGTTGAAATGGGAAAAGAAGAGAAACACAAAATCACACATTTAATATGAAGAGGGCGCGGGACGCCTTTCTGTAAAGCTGAAAGTCGAGTTTTCAGATTAAATTGTAGCGTGTAGCCTCTATAGGATTTGTTTCACCCTGTCAATAATATTTATTCATTTTAAACATGTGGGTTTAAGGCAACAATATCCCGCGCTTTTTCTGATCTCCGATCTGAAAAATAATGTTTACACAGAGTCAGCTGATCGCAGAATGAATGCGATGTTGTTGGGACTGGATTGTAGTGACGTAGAGTAGAGAGTGATTAAAGTGCAGATAATCACCGGATCTTGAAGTTTATCTCGGGTGGCGTATGATTATAGAAGACACAGAAATTCAACGATAACACTGTTTTGAGTGAATGATGCTGTTATATTAGATAAAATGTTTGCAGTATGAAAATCCAATTTAGACGAAACCAGAAGTTCAAGTTATATTTTCATTTTATAAATTAGACTTCGAGTGCAAAAGCGGTATAGTCGACTTTTTTCAACATAATTTTGCTCTTATCACTTCTACCTACTAGCATAGGTTTCAGAAGCTTAAAATACCTTTTCGTAAAGAAAATAAAGAAAAACAAGAAGCTAGAACTTTAATTTGGTTACGATTTTAATATCTCCAATAATTTGAAAGGTGAAAGATTTTCAGTTCTTACTAAAAAAAGAGTGAGTGCAGGGAATCACTGTTAAGATGTGTGGACATCAACGTTCGTCCGAGTGAGGATTTTTTGTTATCGAACGTACCCAATAAACATACATATGTACATAATTATGAAATATTAAACATTTTTTTCGATTTTGAAATCATTTTCTGTGCATTTTAGTGGATTTTTTTTTTGTATATGAATTTTGACAGAACTTTTTACTGAAATTCACAGAAATGTACAGAAAATCAAAAAGTTTCAAAGCAAACTTTTATATTTCAAAACTTAAATATTGTTCGGACTCCGCTACGTAACGTAAAGTTTGTTAGAGCTACATATATTTTAACAGAGATGTCATAATATCGATACCTTCCCGTAAGAATGTATTAAGCGACATTTTTAAAATTGTTCAGGAAACGAATAAAACGTCTCATTTAGTTATTTTTTTTTTTGTGTATTTTATTGGACGAAACAGATTTGGAGAGGGATTTTTACAATACAAAACTTGACATCATTGCCAAACCAAAATTTTAATCAGATAAGAAGTTTTTGTCGCTTAGTACATTTTCGTAGTCAAAACATTAGCTCTTGAGGACCTTATTCGGAATTCCCGAAAACAAAAAATAAAGGTATGAAATAAATTGTGTCGTTTAATTCATTTTTTGTTTTTTATTTTTTTTTTTTTCATTAACAATAAAATAAATAAAAATCTATATAAAAAGTAACATAACATTGATTTCAAAACGAAAATTCAAAAAGAACACTTCAGGATTACGATGACAACAACAAAAAACACACAAAATGATAGAAAAATATTAAAAAGCAAAAATAAAATGTTATCTGAAGTATTATAAGCGACAAAAAAGGATCAAGTTCTATTTGGATGAGTGTGCTAAGCGACAATTTCGGTTCAACTATGCGACATTCTAACAAATTTTTTCTGTGGACGTTTGGTTGCTTAAGACAATAAGATTTTTAAAAATGTCGCTTAGCATAATTTTACTGGCGGATAATACAAATTTCAGGGAGGAACATTATTCCAGTGAGAAAACTTGGCGGTTACTACAATTTTGTTTTTTTTTGTCTCTAGTTTCTTTTGCATACATGATAGGGCAGTGAAAACCAGGCCAAAATGTGGCGCTTAACTTCTAGTATAGTTCACATCAAAAAGTAATTTTCGAAAAAAGTGTCGCTTGATACATGAAAGGTATCGATATATACACCTCTGTATGGTGCCAGGGCATAGAGATTCCAGGGAACGGTAAGTAAGGCTGACCAAGTCCCCAAAAGTGGGACATGTTACCTGATAAGGATAATATAGGCATACCCATCGCTACGTGTTAACTTATACTGAAGCAAAATGCTATCGAGAGGACAAACATAAGATGGAATAATATAACCACCGGTCTGACAATAAAATAGATCTGGCCAATGCTTGATCTAAAATGTTGCAAGTGTTTGATATCCTTAAGCAGATAGCATATCAGCTCCGTAATTGGCGTCATAACTGGACACTGCTTTTTAGGCAAAAACGCAACTAGGCTTGGCGTTTATTCAAACGATTTTTACAGAAGCTGTGTGGACGAGTAGAAGGTAGAATCAATTCCTCATTTTCTATGTACATCATGCCCTGCTCTATCTCATTAACCTAGCCTCCATCTTGGAAATTTATTCTTCGAGAAACCCAGTGATCTAATCAATATATAGACATTTATAGTCTCTCCAGCTTCATACAAAGCTCCAAATGTTTCAACGAGTAGGGCGGAAATCTTTAGATTCATTTGGTATCACAATGTACCAACTCTGGTCTAAGTGTGCCAGCTGCGACGCGACGTTGGTAGCCACTTTAGCTTAACCTCGCCAAGTAGGATTATAATATGATAAAGTTATTGAAATCAGTTATTTTAAAAAAGTAACGCTTTTCTTGTATTTTTTTGTTCGTGTTCTTGACTCTCTTCAACACTGAATGACGTTTCGAGGTTTCGTCCGATATAGAATGTAGTGTACAGTCAAGTGGGCCATATCGATAAAAAAAATTGTGTGAAGCTTACTTATACTAGAATTAATTGACATATTTTTAAATAAGAGAACATTGTAGTTTATTTGTATTTTCATTCCTAATAGGAAAAATGTTACGGGGCGTATGAGTGATATTTTGTTTGTTTTTGCTAGGACATTTTATATAAAATTTGTTAAATAAATTAATAATGTTTTAGGTTTTTTAGAAAAAAAAGTAAACAAATATGTATGTATGTTCTTCGGCTACAGTGTTACAGGATTGATGGGTATTATTTAATTTGTAACTTGCCATTGTTTGGATATTTTCCTGACAATAATATCTTGTTAATTTTCTTAACACCAAAAAATAACTGTACCTACCTGGCCTACCATATTGTATATATTGTCTTTATCCTCAGAAACGTACCCGCAGATTTTCTTAAGAAAATTAAATAATACTAGGTAATTATAATTTTCTTAAGAAAAATTAAGACCAACCATTTGGAAATAACTATTTTTTCAGTAATATAATTATCAATACTACCGAAGATGGGAGTAATTTTCTTGAAAAGGAGCCTCTTAAATGTTTTAATAACATTCGTGCATCAAAATTTTGCAAACAAATTTTTTTTTTATTGTGTAATTATGTATTTTTTTTTTTGAAAACTAAATATTTCAAAAACGAGGCAGTCAATTTTTTTAATATAGGACCTATCTGATTTAAAAAGAAAAATATTTGTAATAAAAACCGCTGCAAAACTTGTACATTTTTTAATAAAGTTTTTTTTCCAGTTAACAGCTAATAAATCTTGAGTGTTTGCAAACGACCTTCAAAAATATTATTTTGGTTTATGTTCCGCATTGACGTTAATCAAGGTGCCTGTATTATAAGTGCAGATCTTTGGGTACAAATATGATTTTTGCTATCTCTTCTGCACTATTCTGAGAGCAAAATTTACAATTTTGAACAATTACAGCCATATTTATAAATTCATTATAGTAAGTAAACGCAAAATTGTTATTTATAGAACTTATGTTACGTTGAATAGAGGCATTATAAGCTAAACACCTTTAGAGGTTGAATAGTGCCTACATAAGGACATTTTAGTATTGAACTGTCACATCATATCAAAATGCCTTTTACTTGTTCTTGAAGCTAGAACTTCGTTATTTTTATTTATTGAAACTAAAATGTTATACTATTTTATTAAAAACAAATTGAATTAAAAATGATTTAGAATTAAATAAATAAATATACTTTGGTATATTATATTAATGCATATATATATATATATATATATATAAATATATAAATATACTGTTGGTGATCTGTCTACGCATCCTTCTTCATCCGGTGTGTTAGTTTTGCAATTTTTATTCTGGATTATTTAATTTTATTCTAAATAACTTGTCTGAGGAGTATTTCCAGCTAGGATAAAATGAATAACAATTCCATTACCAGTATTGTGCTAGGGATAATGTCATACCTCATCTGGTGAATCAAAGTTAATTGTTCGAATTGTTTTAGCTTTTGGTAGTCGCATTTTTGTTTATTAAATTGGACCGGCATACAAGATGTTTTTTTTTCTTTGAGTGTTATGAAGGCTTAATGTAATAGATTCTTATTTGTTGGTACTTTTTTTGACAGAAGCTCATTATAACAATGTTGGGTAGGAAAATGTTTTATAGATACGAATTTGTATAGTGGATGAATAAGTCTTTACGCATTGCATAACGATTCACCCACTTAGAGAATTCTAATAAATAAGGCTGTTAATGTATTGCAAGGTTTCCATTGAATGGAATTCAAAAGTGAATTCGTTTTTCATGAAAAGGTACTCTGTTCTTGATTCTTGAAAAGAAAAATTGTCATTTCACTTTCAAATATTCAACTATTTATAACCAATAATTAAGAAAATAAAGTGCACGACGATTGTCGCACAAACTTGCTCTTATGTATTAGACTAAAAATTTTAAAAATGAATGTTATTATAAAAAATTGTTTATAAGCATAAGATATGAACACAGTATGCCATGTGATTTCTTAAGCAAATATGAATTTTTGCAAGAAGAAAAATCATAAGTCATTGTAGCCGTTTCTTAAGTAAATAAGCTTTTTATAAATCTTAAAAGCATTTTTAAGAAAATATTTTGGTAAGCTATCTTTAGGTTTTCATTATTGTATGAATAAATTTAAGTTTTCAAAGAAAAAAATACTGACTCATTTACGAGATATTGAATTTTCAAAAAAAAAAATATTTTTTTTCTTAAATTCAAAAAATATTTTATTTTTTAAGTTTTGAAATGCAATATTTTTCAAACTTTTTAGAAGCTGTTCTATAACGAATTTCATTTAAATCCGTTGTGCAGGTAATGAGAAATTCAAAACTCGAAAAAATGTTTCTTTGGTCATTAATATCTTAGTTTCCAAATTTTTTAAGCCAAATTCTGCATTTGAAAAAAAAAATTAGATTATGATGATAGAGAACACGAATAAAGTAGGTCCGGTAATTCTGTAAGTCTGTCTGTTTGTCTGTATGTCTGTACCTCGATCTACAGCCTAGGCTACATGAGTTATTTACTTCAAACGGTGATTCTCTAGAAGAGAAATTGAATTTTTTTTAGTTCCAAAGCTAGCGGTACTACCCATACACGCGAAATGCAAAATCCTATTTATCTCAGAAACGGCTCTACACCTACAAAATTAGGTGTGCTTTTATGTGCATATACTAAATTTTGGCTAAACAAAATTTTAAGAAAAAAATGTATTAATGGTTCCTGTCCTCTAATGATACAGAGCAAAAGTCACGCCTCGAAGTGGAATATAGAAACTGCAAGAAAGAAGCGAAGAAGAAGTGCGCCCAAATTCAAGCAAAGAATACAGAAAACCTGTATCGGGAGCTGGATGAAATTTCTACCCCGAAGAAATGCCCAGGAGATTTGTTCGCCAAAGTTCATTAACAATGCTCAAGGCCAACTACTTGTGGAAGACAACGAAATTCTTCACAGGTGGCGACAGTATTGTTACGGACTTCTAAACGAACAATTTCCAAGGCTATACTTTCCAATAGCTTCACCTAACTTAAGCGAAGTATCCGACGTCACAGTCGAAGAAGTTAGTGAGGCGGTAAAATACTCCAAAAAGGGAAAAGCTGTTGGCCCAGACGGAATACCCTCAGAGTTTTGGAAAAAGATGGGAGACATCGGGTTTAGATGGCTCATGATTCTTGTCTCCAAACTTATACGAGGTGATCGCATGCCTAATCAATGGAGGGAAAGTTACCTTCTTCCAATTTATAAAGGAAAGGGTGATACTCGAAGCTGTTATAATTACCGTTCGATTAAGCTGATGTCACACACCATGAAGATCGTTGAGCGAGTCTTGGGTAGCCGACTGCGAAAAATAATTAGGCTATCTGATGACCAGTGTGGGTTTGTCGGTGGTAAGTCAACCACGGATGCAATCCAGAGTATAAGAATAATTATGGGAAAGCATCGGGATTCTTTGGAGGATTTGCATGTCGTATTGGTTGATTTTGAAAAAGCATTCGATCGGCAACCACGAGATCTAATATGGGTGGCCCTCAGGCAACGAGGAGTTCCAGAAACCTATGTGCGGATAATTATGGACATGTATGATGGAGCAGTTACTAAAGTAAGATGCGCAGCTGGAGTCACCGAAGAATTCGAAATCACAGTAGGTGTACACCAGGGAAGTGTCTTGAGTCCCCTGCTCTTTATTACAGTTCTTGATTACCTGCTTGAAGGCAAAGTGACGGATCCAAAAGTACATCAGTTATTCTTTGCTGACGATGGAGCCATCATAAGTGAAGACCCGATATCCCTACAACGAGCACTTGACGTATGGGTGGATGTTCTAGAAGGAAGTGGGTACCGCATAAGCGCGAAAAAGACAGAATACCTATGCTGCCCATTTTCTGATCCACACAGGCCTATTCCAGACATTTATTTGAATGGAGTAGTGCTTCCCAAGTGTGAAAAGTTTAAATATCTGGGGTCTATGATAAATAACGAAGCTACTTGTGATGACGATATCAATCATCGCGTAAGCGTAGGGTGGATGAAGTGGCGGGAAAATTCTGCTATCTTCTGTGACCGAAAAATGCCCCCTAAGCTGAAAGGAAAGCTCTACACTTCAGTTGTGCGTCCAGCACTCACATACGGTTCACAATGTTGGACAATGTACAAAAAGTATGAGAGTAAGCTAACGGCAGCTGAGATGAAGATGCTTCGTATGACAGCAGGAGTTACAAAGCTTGATCGAATTAGAAGTACGAAGATCCGAGGAAGCCTTCATGTTAAGAATACCATTTCCCAAAAAATTGAACACGACCGACTCAGTTGGTATTGCCATGTTCAAAGGAGAGATCCTGAGAACCCCGTCAAAAAGGCAATATCATACAACGTTCCAATTCGGAATAAAAAGAAAGGTAGGCCTGAACACTCCTGGTACAAACAAATGCAAAAACACCAGCATTCAGTTGGCCTCAGAAATGGAACAATACAAAACCGGGAGGCTTGCCGCCGATTTCTGAGGTCAACCCGGCGAACCCCACAGGCGGATCAATAGTGTGAAGCAGATACGTGGGAGAGTTATGATCCCCTCGACATCGAGATCATAACAGCGCCGAAACAAAGGAAGAAGAAGAAGAATGGTTCCTGTCATAGAACGCTTTTTTTATTTTCCACTTTATCATAAACGGCTCTAGTGGCTTTAAATAACACTTCTTAACACGAGCTCCTTTTAATTTAAAATAATTATTGTATGTAAAAATTTTCGAAAAATATATTCCTGGATTAAAAAAAATCCAATTTTTTTTTTTGAAAATGAATATCTTCAAAGCGTGCGAATGATTAGTTTTTGGAATTATTTTCTAAGATCTATGTTATTATTTTTTAAAGAAATTTCTTATATAAAAAAATCAATTATATAATAGAACGATTTTTAAACTATGTTTGCATAAATTCATACATTTCTAGAAATTATACGGCAATTTTATACATTTTATTATTTTGATCTCATTAAATAAATGTTTTATATTTATTTATACATAATTTATTAATTTCAAGGTACTTTTGCATAAAAGCAAGTACGTACGATGCAGTCGGGCATTTTATTTTTATTGAATTAAAGGTCATAAAAATTAATTTAAAGAAAAAAAAATATCAAAATTCTCGGCGCCACCAGTTTCAACGAAAACAAGATTATCGAAAACCAATTCTTAATATTTGTGGGGGCACCCGTTATTTTTGGGCAAAATACAATTTTTTATCACGTATTATAGATTGTTTTAAGAAACTTTTAATTATCAAGTTAAAAAAAAATCGAACATGGGGTTTTGCAAATATTAAGTTCTGAAAAGAACATGCAACAATATTTTTTTTGAATACACAATACTTTTCAAACTTTTGGGGTGCATAAGCATAAAAAAATGATCAAAATTGTACTGTTTTTGATAAGAAAAATGGTTTTCTGGTTCTTCATTTTACGGAAATTTCTTTTAAGCATAGATATGTGATTTTTTTTAATCTGTGGAAGAGTTTTTGAGAAAAAAATTATTTATAAAATTTCGAAAAAAAAATCTTATTTTTTTGGTTTTAAATAAGAAAACATGTGGGGTAAAAATTTGAAAATGCTATTAACCAAGCTTAAAGAAAATAGGCTAATGGGCTTAGGCTGTAGTAGAACAAACTGGCAGACAGAATTTCGAGACCTACTTTTTCCGTCTTCGCTTTCATCGTAATATCAACTTTGATCAAAGTCTCGAGTTCGATTTTTTTACGAATGCATAACTTGCCTTAAAGTACCTATAAGTCGGAAGTAAAAATGGATTGACACTTTTTCTTGTCAAATATTTCAACTTGTTTCACTTTTGCAAAAATTTTAGCCGATAATTATATAAGACTAGTTCTTATACTGTCTTATTTCATGTTATCAATTAGGGTGGTTTGTTGATTACATCAAGAAAATGTTTTATTTAAGGTAGAGGCAACTCTGAAAGCATTTGGTGG
This sequence comes from Chrysotoxum bicinctum, assembly GCA_911387755.1. NCBI lineage: Eukaryota > Metazoa > Arthropoda > Insecta > Diptera > Syrphidae > Chrysotoxum > Chrysotoxum bicinctum. The sequence goes on from OU426990.1 coordinate 81,811,711, forward strand.
TCAAAAATTTTAACTTTTTACCTGGCACATTAACGAACTCAAAAACAAATTTGTTGCTAAGTGAAATATTAAAATAATCTTAAATACATCCCAAAGAAAAAGTTTTATTAAATTTTTGAAAATATTCTTCAAGCAATAACTGATTTCAGTGGCCTTGAAATGTGCAAGTGTGAAATGTCCTCATGAAACTCTTTTAGACTGACTGCCCTCAGCTTATTTATTATTAGCTTTAAAAAATCATCATCACTTTTTAGCAAAACTCCTTGTGTTTTTTCTAATTATTTAAAAAAAAAAACAAGATCGGAGCTCAAACCGAATAAATTCAAGCACCACATTGAATGTACCATTGTCAAAGCGATGCATTTCTCAACAAGAACTCTGGTCAGACATATCGTCATCAGAGAATTCTCAATTCCAATGCTCACGTTCACTATCACTAAATCTTAATCGAAATTAAATCTTTCAACCGTTTAAGAAGTCCCATACCAACTCTCAAAACCTTTGCCATTTAACCTAGACTCAACTTCACCAGAGATCGTGTAATTTATCCTAATTGTGCTTCACAATAAAATTGGATGAGAAGCGAAAAAGGAAAACTTCTGTCTCCAACAAATCAATGGTGGAAAACCTCCACTCTGTTACCCTCGTTCGATTATCTCTCTCCAAAATCTGCAAGATTGTTGAACTTCCGAAAATCACCACAAGCCATTGAATAAAGGTATTTCAGAGAAGCTCGTTATATAACACCTGGGGAATGAATGGCATTTTAATGATGTGACGTGTGAACCTCAAAATAAACCGAAGCAAGTCAGAAACGAAATTGGATCACGAATTACGAAGAAGGGAATTCAATATCTATTATCTCGAAGCAAGCTTGAGGAATCTATGAATCAACCTTACCAACTGCCGACCGGGGGGCTTTGTTGTGGGAAACTCAAGAATCATCACCGGTCCCAAGCCGGAACGAAGTACACTTACACAAACCCAAACAAAAAAAAAAACAAGAAGCAAAGAATCAAAGAATCAGAGGAACAACGATAATCGTCGACTGAAATCACTTTCAATTTCATTGTATAGCTCGTAGCCAACAAAACAACCAACGTTAAACCGGAGACAAGGAGTCATCGCTTAGCCAGAAGTAACTAACCTACCTACAGATGTGTATAGTCGTCTCCAGAGGAGCCACACAGACTCTTCTTCGGAGCTCAAGTCAGATCAAAATGTCTTAAAGTGGATCTAACTTCAGATTTTGTGTCTCTGACGATCGTGTCTTTGCAGTTTGAACAAGCTAAGATTACAGTCAGAAGACAGCCGGTACAAAAATAAACCTCAAGCCAGTTCGTGGCTTGGGAAACTAGGTCGCAGCTTTATTAGCATCTTATTGTGGGGAACCCAGAGGTGCGCGCAGAGGAAGGCTTTCGATTTTTGTTGTTGGTGTTTTTCTTTTTGATTATTTGATTATTTGAGTGCTGGTTTTTTTATTTTTTTTTTTGTTTTTTTTTTTTTTGACGTCTATCGGCAAATGGACGGGGTATTGTTATTATTTTTCATTTGGATGTGGGATTTTCTGGAAACCAAAGACGTTTCTGGTATAATGAGGGTTTCAATGCTCGTTTTGGTATTCATCCTTTGTGATTCGTGACAAGACGATAGACATTTGTTCTATTGGTTTTTTTTTTGCAGAATAAGAAGGTTTTTTTTGTTCAAGCTGATGGTTATTGTTGCGCAATAAGTTTTCAGTCTCCGTCAGACGGCTAGTTGGACTGGTAGAGGATAGATACCCTAAAAGTTTTCTTTTATCTATAAATTAGGATCTTTGTGGAAGTTATTGCTTGGATTCTGATTTTGGTATTGGAATTTTTTTTTTAAATACCATATAGCAGACTTTGATAACCTATAGCTAGTACGTAACAGATTTGTCCTTATCAAAACAAAATAAATTGAGGTTTTTAAAATTCCACACGTCAAAGTTTATCAACTAATTGATATAAGAGAACCTGAAGGAGCTGTAGGGAAACATACATCTTTTTTTGGATAGACTTAAGCAACCAGACGCTCGATAGTATAGAAATTACTTTTTCTTTTTCTAAAGTAAGGAGGTTAATTTTACAATTAAAATTTAAAGGCTTATGTAGCTTACATTACATTATGAATTTTAAAAATTACATATTCAAATTAGTATTTTTTTTAAATATAGGCGCACTTAGGCGGTTTATTTTTACCTGGTTTTGCCAGCGTTGAAGAGCACCTCTTCAGAATGATATAGAAGGGAAACTATCCATGCCAGCAGATTTGTGTATGTCAAGATCGTTGAGAACTCTTGCAACTGTACGAGTACGAAAAAAGATTGAGCCTGGAAACATTCACCTTCTCAACTATACGGGACGAGTCATAACACTATCTGGAAGCGTCGAGTGAACAGCGGCTGCAAGCAAATTGTCTTTGTATTGTATAGTGAGGTTGCATAGGGAGTTTCAATTGAGAATCTCAGCGTTTTTCGAATGTTTTTTTACAAATGACCATCAATTTTTACTACCGTTAGGACATTCTAGTATAATTTTTTGCACTCATTTTTGGACATGTAAAAATTTGATAAGTCGAATATGACCCTTACAGGTCTTTCGCACTTATTTAAACTTATTCCGATTTTCGTCAGTTGTGATACCCTAGGTGTTGTGATCCCTTGTATTGAAACCTATGATGGTCCTATATCGATCAAGCCCGTTAAGGGTGTAGATATGGGTTACAGCAAGCTATGGTCTGAAATGTCAGAGGATATTTCTAAAGTATTGAAGTTACTGTCATCACATAATAACCTGGCTGGGGAGAGTTACACGCCTTCTCAAGGCGTGTTCCTATCCTTTACCCCATCACTTGAGCAATCATCCTCCCCAGCAGGCCCGTAGGAGCCACATCCTTGTAACGCCTGGTAGATGAGTGTAATATGTCAGTGTTTGGTGTATATTTTCGTTTGCTTGGTCGTTAGTTAAGTCGAAGAGGCTGTTTCCATACCAAAGAGGATCTTACCGATCCTAGATAGAGGTGTCCCCATCAACCCACTGATGCTCATACTCAACGTAGAACTGCCAACCGCAGGTGTATAGGCGAGGTGCCCATTCTCCGTTGGTGCTGCTTATACAAAGAACACGTACGTCGTTAAGTCGTTTTCGTTCGTACTACACTATCGTACTGTAGTTGAAGGCACCTAACCGATGGGTTTCACCTTCTCGTGGTGGGGAGGCTATTCTCCAGCTGCACAACCAGCTGGAGATTTAGACAACTAAGAAAACCCAAGGGAGTAGAAGGTTTAAAACGGTGTGTGATGGTTGAATCTCCGACTACTTGTGTGTGGCTGGTGGTGTCTCAAGGTTTTGAATGGTTGAAAAAAGGGTGAAATTGGTAAAGTCTCCGGCTGCTTGCGTGGCTGGAGATTTTTAAGGTTTTACTGGTTTATGACGGGAGTTAACTGGTAACATCTTCCGGCTACTTGCGTGGCTGGAGATTTTTAGGTTATATAAAGGTTTAAAAAGGGTAAGTCTCCGGTTACTTGCGTAACTGGACTTCTTATTTGCAGTAGCAAATAATAGTAGGACCGTCGTCCTAGTTCTTTAGAACAAAGACTATAGGAGTGTCTTTCCTAGTTTGCCGTAAGGTGAGCAAAAGACTAGGAGCATCTTTCCTTGTTCGTCGCATGGCCAATGAAGACCAAAAGGAAGCACACTAAGTTATTGGTTACTACCCCGGCCGACTTCTTGGTGTGTGTATACTAAGGCTTGACAGGCCCAGAGTTTTGCAGGATCTCATCTGGAAGTGACCTCGGTTGTGAAGCTCCACCGGAAGCTATATTCTGGTACCATGGGAGATAGTGCCCATTTGAGTTTGAGGGTTGAGTTTTACCTTCTGCTAAAACCCTATATATAGTTATGGATGCACCTGCACACATATTATCGTATTCTTAAGTTATTTTTCCTTTATCAAATTTCAATTCATTCTTAAGTTATTTTTCCTTTATCAAATTTCAATTCAATTTCAAATTTTATGTTCCCACAGTAAAATTAAATAAATATTCGAATTTCATATTTCATGTTGCTGCACAAGCAAAAATAAATGATACACTGTACGTGCAGGAATGTTGCTGCACCAGCAAAAGTAAATTAAAATGTAAAATTAATCTAGCTTTTAAGTTCAGTTCAGTTGAAAGTGTAAAACAATAAAGACGTTTTGAAAAGAAATTAAAATTTTGTTTTTTTTATATTCCACTCGCAGTCGTGTACATAACTATATGAGGTAGGCCCCCTAGTGGGAGCATCATGGTGGCTTGGTTTATTCCGAATGCGGAGACACATGGTTTTCAAGATTCTTTTCGTAAATGCAGGAGGTGTTAGATAGACCTCACCTTCGAAGCAAGAGTTGTGCATATGCTGCAACATATCACAACTTTGCGAACGGGATAGCTTGTACTATGTCGGGGTTAATGGTCAGGTCCCAATCTGACTCCAATGGAGGTAGGCCTCCCGTGCGATTGAGCCATAATAGGCAGGTGCTCACGTTAAACCAAAAGACGATTCTGTAGTTGAAGGCAGTTTTCAGAGCTTAGAAATTCTCAAGCCATTTAGTATCGTTAACGAATTTTAACATAATTTTGCTTGAAATGTCAGAGAGCTCCTCCAAGTCACTGAAGAATTGTCTCCCTAGATGTCTGTCTCTTAGATGATATAGCGCAGGGCAGTGACACAGGTAGAGAGGAGTTTCCTCTTGTATCTCCTCGTCACCGCATCCTCTGCATAAGTTTCATCTTTTTCTTGTGGTAACTGAGTTGTTTGTGACCTGGGATGATGCTCACGAGAAAATAAAGAGACTTTTTATTCAGTTGGATGATAACGTCGGTCTTTTGTTTGCTGAAATTAGGCCATAATTTTCTGGTTGTAAGACAGGAATCGAGAGTGTTTCATCTCTTGTTTGTTAAGGCTAAAACTTTACTCTTGATTACCTGTTTAAGATTACAGGGTGGGAGTTGAACTGTTGTGTCAGCTTGATTAGGATCGATTGTTGATCCTATTCTTGCCAGCTCGTCGAAAAAACATTGAGACCATACCATACCAGTTGGCATTCGCCTATTGCCAAATGGTTCTCTTAATAGTTTTCTCTTTAACTGCTGGTTTTTGACACAAAATAGAACAAGGTGCTCTGATTTGCCTAGAGGCGATAATACACTTATGGTTTATTTATTACGGTCAGAGGAAAGAAACAAGCATACTATTAATAACATTCGATATTTATTAGCATTTGAAAAAATACATAATTTTTTGGAATTCTTGCCATTAAATAGGTCAGTATGTCTCGGTGCGTTTTTAAAGTTTTTTTTGGGTATTTTTGTCTTTGCGTCGCAAAGTTGTCCAACAAAGTGGAAACAGTCTTTCTTTAACATAAAATTACAAATTAGGAAAACCGATCAAAACTTCAACTGTAGGGTGTTCCATTTAGGACAAGGACAATGAGATTTGCTTGTATTCATCATCCACCGACAATTTTTGCCTATTTCATATAGAAGGGTTTTGTGTGTTGGTCTTGATTCCGGAAATTAAGTTTGCTAGTATCAACCAATTCCATCAAATTTTTCGGTGCACTATTATGGTATGGTATGGTATGGTATGGTATGATACTTGCGCAGAGTAACAAAGTCAGTTTTTGTCGCCGAGTGTTTATTTTTGCAGAAGGTTTTTTCAAAAAAAATCAATGGAAAATTGCCGTGATTAAAAGTAATGACTGAGGCATTTTTTTTCGTTTTTCCAATAAAATACCAAAAGGTTCGATATTTGTTTCGCATCATCATTTTATGTCCGATTGATAATCTTCTATGTCTGATAGTTCTTCCTCATCCTGCAATCATTTAACCATTGGACTACTCGGTTTTTCCAAAACTTAAATAAGCCTCAATAAGAATATTTAATACGTTACACAAATTCTACTTGAACAATTTGCTTTTCCAGGTTGATACTGTAAAGTAAGAAGTCGATAACATTTATGACAGTTTCAGGTAGTTTCTTAAAAAGTCTATCTGGAACTCTCACCAGAGGATTCCAATTCGTGATTAGTACCTTAAACGATTTGTATAATTTTTTTTTAGATGTCATTCGTGGCAGAAGCCAGTTTGGACAAAGTGACGTTTAGTGGCATAAGCCCTTTTTTCAATAGTGAAGTTGTTCATGATGAAACCGGGAGACGGAAAGATACCTGGAATGCGGCAACGCCTCTTAGGATTTGAATGAAATGTTGATAACTGAAGCGGATAATTGTCATCCAAGGCAATAGCTGAGTTCATCAAGGGATATTAACTGCCACTTCGGTTCTTACGATTTTGATGAAAAATTTTAGAATACATTTGGTGAAGCTACTCATCGAGAAGGGTCATGGTCCCCATGGAAGTCACTTTCAATGATAAAAAAAAAACACTCGTAAAGGATTTGTCATTTCCACTTCTTAGAAAAAAAAGCAGGAGTTCTAGAGAAAACACATTTATTTTGTACAGGGTGACCAAATAAGAGCTACCACTATATGTAAATATTTTCTATTCCTGGCAACGGTCAATTGATATGAAACAACGAAAATATCACCAATATTTTAAATCTAGATCAACTCGCACAGCCTTCATGAAAATGCAATTGCAGCAAACCGCATCAGTGAGACCCATCTCTATGCACTGTATGGTTCGGTGTTATGGCTGAAAAGGTTATCGGCCCATATTTCTTTCAGAATGAGCATGAAAAGCCAGACATTTTTCAGCCTTCTTATAAAACAAGTGTCAAAAAAATTTTGAGGCTAATAGCGGAGCAGTATTATAATTTCTGGTTCCAACAAAATGGAGCTACTGCGTGCACTGCTAGGCAAACTATGGACTTTCTATAGCTTTCAACGCCTATAGTAAAACCTTTGGTAAAAAGTGGGGTCTTCAATCTGAGATGACTTCGTGGACATACACAGCCCTGGTGCAACCGATCCTCACGTGTGGTTCGATTGTATGATGGCCCGTTTTTATGAAAACACTAACATCGATAAACTGAAGAAGGTACAAAGAACTGCTAACGTTGGCACCACAGGGACTCTAAGATCTTGAACAACTGATGCCTTAAGCGTTTTTCTGTACCCTTTACCACTTGATTTACATATGAAATATCTAATATCTTGCAGTGCATTAAGACTAAAGAAATCAACCTCTTGGATTGCCAAACCTTATATGGCCACAGCATTATTAAGGAGTTGATTCGAATAGAGATCTTTTCGACTCCCACTGACAACTGCACCTCTAAAATGTGTATCAGGAAAGATTTTAAGGTTATATTCCCATAAAGAAGGGACTGGGATGATGACGTCATGACGAAAGACTTTGACACAACTATCTTTATTGATGGCTGATGAATGAAGTGTTGTGTTTGTTCAACCTCTTTTCTGTGATGTTGGTATACCTAGGCCGTTTAGGCTTCCGAAATTTGCTAGTGTTTTTCAAGCTGAATTACTGGCAATCAGGGAAGCATACAAGGTACTCATACAAGATCCAAGTCAGAACCAGAATACGGCCATTATTACTGACAGTAAGGTGGCTATTAAAATCTTTAATTCTAGTACATAATACTCCAAAATGGGATGAACTTGCTAGCCTCATTATTAACCACAATATCACTCTTATCTGGCTTCCGGGTCATCGCGGTAAAATTCTCTAAATTCTTCTTTGCGAATCAAACTATAGGTGGAGCAGTTTAACTAACTGCATTATATCTAGAAAGACTTGGCCCATCTATAATGAATCCTGAAAATTTGATCTGATATGTAACCCAGGCAAGACATAACCAGAATAGGGGCTACCTCTAACGGACACTGGCCGAATATAGAATATGAGGCGAAACTAGGCATTCTTCACCGTCATAGCTGTGGGAACCATCAGGAAAACTAAATAGTCCTCTATTTCCTCTGCAAATGCCCTGCTCTGGCCAAATTTAGATTACAATCATTTGGAAGGTAATTTTTTGACAACATTGACGAACTTTCAGAGAAATGAAAGTCAAAGACTTGATCAACGAAATGGCTCTAGGACGTTTACTTTCGTATAATCTCGAGCTAGCGGACTGAAGGCTTGGACGGAGGCTTACCATTCGGGATGCCGGACAATTACTCAATCGGATTGGCAACTTTTCTAGTTGGTACCACTTAACAAGGTGCCTAGCTTGTCACAGTGTAGATGGTGTCAGATGAGTGTGGTGGTCCGGCTGAGTGAGTGATCCATTTTCCGTATGATTGTGGAAATGCAAGCACGCAAAAAGAGACATCGAAACCTACTAGATCTATATTTTTGAGCTTAATCCAAACTAGATGACTCCGTGAGAATGTTCATAATTTCCCATATCAATTCCATCCACATGGGGGTACAAACTTTACGTCCATTGATGAACCAAACATAACATTAGATATTGTTAATAATAAAATTGCCTATATTTGAAGATAATAAACCTAGGAACCAAAAAATGCAGTAAAGAAAATATAAATACAAGAAAAAAATTCTACTCGTAATATTTCCCGTTGAACCATGGTTTCACCTTCTTTATGAATAATTATTTTATTTGATCAGTATCAGTAGTTTAAATATGTATATTCCCTAAGCAAGCTTGACCGCCCTCGCACCTTTAATACAAAAAGAGTAGTAATTGAAGGTATTCTCTTGACTTATGTAATTTAAGGACCTTTATAAAAGACTTAAATCATGAAAATTCAAATAAAACAGAAATCTTAACAATATTAGCTTGAAATACTAATTTATATTAGTTGCCTTGAATTTACTAGCATTCGTATTTAAGTCGAGTTCAATCAAGATTCTATGACTCCAAGTATTCCTGCCCAAAAGCCTCTTACATTATTATGATGTTCGACGATCAATTTCTATTTGATTCGTCAATCAATAAAGAATCTTTGGTTAGTTTGAATCTTTCAAGCACTTTGCCCAATATTTTCAAATGTTCAACGAATTATTTCTTTGAGAAAAAATACTTCTGATCCAAATCCATTACGTAAACCAAATAATATCCCACCTTAACCCGGAACTAAATGGCACAGAGACATAACATTTTCACATTTGATTCAGTCACCCAAAACAAAAAGCCCAAGTCAGTTCCCACTAAATAGTAAACATGTCTTATTTTGAGGCCCAAATTTGATATCATATCGATGGCATCTCTTGCAGAATCATAAAACGTACACAAAAAAAAGTAGGACGTGTCCATCGCCATTTGCGGACTACCAAAAATTTTCTCTGCGCATGCCAATTAAAATGCGCCATTCATCCCACACGAAACAACAACAGCACCATGCGAGCAACGACGACGTCTCCAGCCATATAGCCCTCAGACCATTGTGGCATTACAGCCCATTTGTAGTTCGAACATGCATCGGACGATAAAGCTTGTGATCACATCAACTGGGTACCATGGGCTTTAATTGACACAGCACGACTCGGTAAATAAAGCCTACTGTTTACCATACGACTCCATACTTCTTGAAAAGCCAAACATTTGCCTAGTCACGTATATGAGCTGCCACAATATGGTGTTATTAATGATTCAGGTAGCACAAAGCCTGATCTCAATCCAAAGCGTAATCAAAAAGCGAAAGTGTGACATCTTTTCACTTTCAAGGCCGAATAAATTGTCAATCAAAGACGACGATAACAAAGAAGAAGAAGAAAAACCACTAACACCAAAGTCATCAAATGGGTACCAATATTGGAAGTGGGCTATATCTACATACATATTTACAAAGAAGCACAGATTCAAAGATAAAAGCTTACAGGTTGAAGTTGTGGCTTTTCACTTTCAATAAAATAAGCCAAACAATCAACCCACAGAGATGGCGGCGGAAATTTACTCGTATGTCGCGACTTAATTAGCATAATATGGCTTTGTTTACAGTTAAAAATCAAGCCCTTTCACTTTGAATTCGGCCCTCAAAGTATCACGTTATAGCCAAAAGATCAAAGTCTTGTCAATTGGAATTATCATGATCAGTCCTCTGTCAAAATTCGAAGTTGGGTGGATAGTTCACAGCCAATATAAGCTCGGAGTTACTTCCATCCTAACGACCTTGGACTCAAACTTTTACTTTCAATCGATCGCCTTGTGGCAGTGGCATGCATGCCCACACAAAGTTTATCTAACAATGACGGCTTCGACGATATAATGTGCAAAAAAAAAAAAATAAGAAAATGGAAGAAAATAAAATTGGCGAAAGAAAGAAAAGGTAAAACAAGTCCCAGAGGCAAAACAACGAGTTTGCGCGGTCGTCGGCGTCAGCGTCGTCGTCGCGTCGTTTTGAGTAAGCTATGGTGATTGATATTGACAGTTACGACCGACGCTATGTTGACTTTTCGTTAGAGTTACGGGAATGGAGCCAAAATGTCAGACCAATGACTAGTTGACCTAATTATTCTGTCAGACGAGGTGATCTATTTAGATCGAAAGGTTTTGATAAGAGGAAGCTATGCTGCTGACACTTGGCAGAAATCAGCGGTTCAGTGCAGCCATGAACGTCAACTAACAAAACGAGGTAAATTCTAGAAAGTTCACAATAAATGGTAAAACTATATCTAATTTTCCACAAAATTAATGAAGTCTACTATTTTCATGAAGCCTGATGATGACTTTCGCAGTCAATTTAATACATTTTCAGGAATGATAAGGGATGACAGATTCAACTAATGGATCGCCCGAACCTTTATGTATTTTCAAACTTTAATGTAGTTATTTATTAAAATTTAAGTCAGAGGCCGATGCGAACCAACGTGATCCGAAATATGCTCATATATTGTCAAACTTTTCATTTAAACAGTTGATATAATTTTATATGGGCTTAAAATTTGAGTTTTTCTTCAATTATAGACCACGAATAAATAAAAAACTTCAAAATAACTCATATGTATTGTTTGTTAAAGAGTATAAGGGTATAACGTATAGAAAAATGAATTTAAAATAATTTATTTTAAGCACCGAGTTAATTGATTTGGTTTTTATTTTTATTCTTCACAGCTTCTGTTTTCAAACTTATTTGTTTAAAACTTTTACCATTTTTTTTTATAATATCTACAGTTTAAATTACGCTCATTGTAAGGGTGTAATCAAACAATGCTTTGGTGTGCTAGTAAAAAATGTGCCTTTTTTGAAACAGTTACGTTTTTTACGTTCGTTTTGTTAACTTCATAAAATTTGTACATAATGAAGCACGCATTGAAGCCAAAGATTTTTTTACTCTAGATAGCTTAAATAATGATGCAGACCATAAAAAAATGCCCCATGATCAATGTTAAAAAAATAGACACGAAAATTTGTGACAATTAAAGATTTACGAAAAATCACGCATGGCAGTTTTTTCTAAAATTTATATCATTATTTTTAAGGAAAGCACGCACTCAAAATGAATGATTTCAATTAATTTTGACCTTCATTTATCTGAAAAAACAAAAATTATACTAAGTAATCTTATGTTAAACATAATTTTTGCAATAATACAAAATGTTAACTATCCACGCTCGCAGCCAAAAGTCTGAATATTCGATAATTTTTTCGATTTCAAACACTTTCGCACTATCTCGATGGTTCATTTTATAAATTGAATAGTTAAAACTCAATGATATATATAATATTATAAGTTCCAAAACCTGAATATTTAATAATAATGTCTATATATTTCGACGCATGGCAAAAGTTAAAATTTGCACGGATAAGCCCATATCTAACACTTCAAAGGTAAGAAGTTTTATCAAAATTGTTCGAGTCTTTTTAAAGAATATGGGCTTATCCGTGCAAATTTTAACTTTTGCCATGCGTCGAAATATATAGACATTATTATTAAATATTCAGGTTTTGGAACTTATAATATTATATATATCATTGAGTTTTAACTATTCAATTTATAAAATGAACCATCGAGATAGTGCGAAAGTGTTTGAAATCGAAAAAATCATCGAATATTGAGACTTTTGGCTGCGTGCGTGGATAATTAACGTTTTGTATTATTGCAAAAATAATGTTTAACATAAGATTACTTAGTACAATTTTTGTTTTTTCAGATAAATGAAGGTCAAAATTAATTGAAATCATTCATTTTGAGTGCGTGCCTTCCTTATAAATAATCCTATATGATATAAATTTAAGAAAAAAACTGCCATGCGTGATTTTTCGTAAATCTTTAATTGTCACAAATTTTCGTGTCTATTTTTTTAACATTGATCGTGGGGCATTTTTTTATGGTCTGCATCATTATTTAAGCTATCTAGAGTAAAAAAATCTTTGGCTTCAATGCGTGCTTCATTATGTACAAATTTTATGAAGTTAACAAAACGAACGTAAAAAACTTAACTGTTTCAAAAAAGGCACATTTTTTACTAGCACACCAAAGCATTGTTTGATTACACCCTTACAATGAGCGTAATTTAAACTGTAGAAACTATAAAAAAAATGGTAAAAGTGTTAAACAAATAAGTTTGAAAACAGAAGCTGTGAAGATTAAAAATAAAAACCAAATCAATTAACTGGGTGCTTAAAATAAATTATTTTAAATTCATTTTTCTATACGTTTACCTCTATACTCTTCAACAAACAATACATATTAGTTATTTTGAAGTTTTTTATTTATTCGTGGTCTATAATTGAAGAAAAACTCAAATTTACATGCGTGCCTTAATTTTTTTTTTGTTTTTTTTTAAACTCAAAAGTTAAAATTTACAGGGATAAGCCCATATACATGTCTATTACAGAATTCGCAGAATTTTGCTCCCGGTGAGTTGATTTGATTCGCATCCGCTGTAAAACTCAATTATGAAATTTGTCGGATGAACTACATTTGTCGGATGAACTACATTCCTAAAATTACCTTGTCAATTTGTGAACTTTAGTATCGAGACTGTCAGCTACAAACATTTATTCAACTGGCCTAGGCTGTGATAATAGTATCGCTTTCGATCAACGAAATCAAGCATCGTTGAGAGTGGTTAGTACGAAGATGGAGGACGGTTCAAAACCAACCGTGTGCTCTTTTTTTTTTTAGATTTCTTGCTCTCTGGTTGCGTTGCTATTTGTGCGTTTTATATTAAAATTTGTTAAACAAACACTTTAGCATTCGGTATGATAAGCTTTTGACTTAAATTTTTGTACTCTCCATTGTTTATTTTCGTTTAATCAAAAATTCACTTCAGATTCGTCTCGAAATTGGTGCGAATGTAAAATGATAGAAATTGTATGGAGTGCGAATGGATTGCGTATTCTGTAATCCCATATAAGTTGAACAAAATGTCAGTGGTGCAGGCATTGTTACCGAAATTCGTTCAACTTTCATTCGTCGGATTCAGTAATAGCAAAAGTTTGGAAATGAATTGAAACTGTCACTTTAGCTCATTCGCCGAATTCTGTAATAGGGGTGATAAAAATTGGAAATGTCCAAAAACAGTAGTCTAGTCATGAATACTGTCATTAAGAAAAATTATTGTCAAACTTAACGAGCTATTGTTTTAGACACAAAAAGTTGTATAATATTTATACGAGTACTGATACTCAATAGCTACAATTTATAAAAGACATTGACCTGTGGATGTCCAGGTCAATCATCGATCATAACACTCTCGTGATTTATTGGAAAGATTTGCATTACACGGACTAGGGCGCGCTTCGATGACTCAATATTTCAGAATGCCAAGCCAAAATATTCCTTTGGACCACAGCTTATAATGTATTTGGTTGATGACTGAACTTTAAGCTGGTCAATTATCCTGTAATATCAAGTCTTTTAGGTTTTTTTGAGTCACTCACTTACACCTTTTGCGCTGAACCTGGATCCCTTCAGGATGTGTAATGAACGTTGGCGGAAATTATTTGGTTGAGATGCCTTACAATATCTTTCAAAACAGTCTTTTTGGTAAACTTTTGAAGAAGTATAGAATGCCTTCTGAGAAAAATGGACGTGGGTATCATCTTCACAGCTTACCAATGGTGATAGCCGAGTTAAAATTCGATGTTTTTTTCCAGGTGACCGCTTTCACAAAGACGCTGAGAAGCTTATGCCAAAGCCTCATCGATTTGCTTACTATGAATACATCTTCCTCAAAAATGGTGTCATTGTGGTAAAAAATGATTGGCACTCCCCAAAATATTCTGAGAAACTTCCTGTTATCAAGACTATGTAACGTCTGCATTTGGTTAAAGGACCATTCCACATAAAGTCATTACTACTGAGTTTGTCCCTGCAACTTTGAATAATGTCTAGTTAGATCCAGTTTCTGATTCTTGTGGTAATTATACAAAAACTCACGAAGGTCGTTCAACAGACATACGTCACCCAACGGAGCTGACAAGATGGAGATGTAGGAGGTGGAACCTGGAATGTTTTTGAAACATGACCATCGGTGGCCCATTTCGTTTTTATTACTTGCGATATAGGTACTATAGGGCAAGTTCTGCATTTGAAAAAAAAATCGAACTCGAGATTTTGATCAAAGTTGACATTACGATGATAGCAAAGACGAATAAAGTGGGTCCAACAATTCCGTCTGTCTGTCTGTATGTCTGTACCTCGACCTACAGCCTAAGCCACTGCAGATATTTTCTTGAATCTCGGTAGTGAAGGGTCTTAGGTAATTCGCTAGAGGAAAAATACAAATTTGTTTTTAGCTCCAAAACTAACGGTACCCCCCATACACCCGTAATCTTATTTATCTCGAAAACGGCTCTAACGATTTTGATAAAAAATAATTAGATTTGGTATTATGGGCATTGACTACATTTTGGTCAAAAAACATTTTGGGGCAAAATGTTATTAACGGTACCTGTCATAGAACCGTTTTCTTTTTTATTTGCGATATAGGTACTATAGGTACTATATTTTGGTGAAAAAAAAATTTGGGGGGAAATGTTATTAGGGGTACCTGTCATAGAACGGTTTTTTTAATTTTCGAATTTCTCACCAACGGCTCTAACGATTTTACCCAAAATTTTTATGCAGGAGCTGCTTTGCATTTTAAAAAATATAAACTAAAAATTTTTTTCGAAAAAATAGTTTTTGGATTTTTAAAAAAATAATACAATTTTTTTTTTGAAAATTCAATATCTTGAAAACCGATACACGATTAAATTTTTAAATTACGTTTTAAAATGTATTTAATTAAATACTAACAATTTGCATATCAATTTTTTTTATAAAAATTTTAAGGAAAATTTAGTACACAAAAAACATGTTTCAGTGTGTCTGTATGTCTGTACCTCTCACTACAGCCTAAACCCTTGGACCTAGTTCTTTCAATCTCGGTAGTTAAGGGTCTTCGGTGATTCTCTAGAGGAAAAATTGAAATTTTTTTTTTAGCTCCAAAACTAAGGGTACCCCCCATACACCCGTAATGCAAAATCTTATTTATCTCGAAAACGGCTCTAACGATTTTGATAAAAAAAATTAAGTGTGATATTATGGACATGAACTACATTTTGGTCAAAAAAAATTTTGGGGCAAAATGTTATTAGGGGTACCTGCCATAGACCCGTTTTTTTGATTTTCGACTTTCTCATTAACGGCTCTAAGGATTTTAACCCAAAATTTTTAGCAGGAATCCCCTTAAGTTTAAAATAATATTGTATATAAAAATATTCAAAAAAATATTTATTGGGTTTTTAAAAAAAAAAAAAATTTTAAATCAATATCTTCAAAACCTATGAACGATTATTTTTTGAAATTATTTGCTAAAACCAATATTATTAAATACTTAAAATTCGCATCCCACATTTTTTTCTTGAAAAATTTTAGAGAAATTTCTTATATAAAAAATTTATTTAATAATTTAACGATTTTTTAAGGTTTATTTGCATAAATTCATACTTTTCCGGAAACCAGACGGCAATTTTATGCATTTGAACATTATTATCTCATTAAATCGATGTTTTGTATTTATAAAATATATCTTAAATTCCAAAGTACTTTTACATAAGAGCAAGTTCGTGCGATCCAGTCGTGCATTTTATTATTTTCGACTTTCTCATCAACGGCTCTAACGGTTTTAACCAAACATTTTCAGTAGGAGGCCTATTAATCTCAAAATAATATTGTAAATAAAAATATTCGAAAAAATATTATATATGTATTATATATTTAAAAAAAAAAGTTTTTTTTTGGAAAACCAATATTTTTAAAACGTGTGAATGATTATTTTCCTACAATTAATACTACTAAATACTTAAAATTGGTATCCAAAATTTTGTTCTCGAAAAATTTTAAGGAGATTTGTCATATAAAAAATTACTTTAATAATAAAACTATTTTTAAAGTTTGTTTGCATAAATTCATAGCTTTCCGGAAATCAGACGGCAATTCCATGAATTTGATCATTCTTATCTCACTAAATCCATGTCTTATATTTATAAAATTTTTTTGAATTCCAGAGAACTTTTTTTATAAGAGCAAGTTCGTGCGATCCAGTCGTGCATTTTATTTTTTATAATTTTACACCCTTAAAATGTTTGAGAACAGTGCGACCTTTTTTGAGTAAAATTGAAGAGCATTTAAAAGAAAATAGAGTTGGGTAAAGCATTCCACATTCGTGTAGTACGGTTAAAGAAAAATCTCTGAGCTTAACGGTAGATACGTTTGAAGTTGGGCTCGAGGGAAAACTGATGGACACCCTTTGGACCAATAACCAGGTTCTACTAAATGAAATATTTTGATTTTTTTTTAAATGTGTAAAACAGTTTTGAAAAAAACAAAATATTTTCTAAGATTTCGAAAAAATGTTGTATGGCAGGTATTGCTATTTTTGGTTTTAAAAAAAAGGAAAAAATGTGTGGAGAGGAAATTTACCAAGTTTAAAGAAAATTGGCGAAGCCAATTAGAGTGTAGTCGAACAGATAGACAGATACAGACCTACACAAAGGAGTCTACACGAGGAAAGGCAATTGTGAACTGGCTGCAAGACAACCCCGAGCTTCATTTCTTAGTGGTTATATCACAACATACGCCCACATTTCCAAGAACTCCGTCTCTCCTGCACTTCTTTCTAGTGAGTCCAATTTTACGAACATCATTCCCAAGTTCCTAAACTTCCCTTGTGTTGCACACGAAGTGACTCCTACTATCTGGTGGTTAATATGAGAGTCAGATTGAAGTACGAGAACATAATTACATCTGAACGACGTATTCCAGTATTCCAAATCCGATACGGGAAATTGAACTGGAGAAGATTCCGTGCAAAAGTGGAAGAACGCCTCCCAGTAGTCGCCAGCGTCAACAACCTCAACAATAATGAGATCGATAATACCATTTATCAATTGGACACAGAAGTCAACAATGCTTTGGATAGCCAGAAAAATCCCCGCACCAGCAGCGATAGGTAAACAAATTTGCCCCAACATAAACAAGCAATATATGCTCACAGGCAAAGACTATGCAAAAGCCTCCAAAGAATTTACCACAGGACCTTCAACAGGGAAAGTGACGTTTACCGGTGACTGCAATTAGAACTAACAATGTTCAAACATCATCAGTAAAATGATTTCAAACATGTTCCTGAGCGAAATCAATTCCAGATATCATCCTTCACGGACAAGAAGTTTCAACAACTTCTGCTGAGAAAGCTGAAGCGATTGCCAATCACTTGAATGCTAGTTCCAAGGACTGCTCTTCCATACACCTTCCTGACTTTATTGAAGAATTAGAAACTTGCTTTCAGGAAGTGGCTGATATTATTTACACTGGAAACTCCAAAAAATCATCAGTAAGCGACAAGATTTCTAATTACGGACTTAAAAAGTTACCAAATCTTGCTGTTCTTTTGTTGACTATAATCTTTCACAACTATCTGAAAAACAGCTATTTCCCTGCAGCCTGGATAACGGCAAAAGTTGTCCTCATCCCGAAGAAGAAGAACTGCGCAAATGTCGAAGGGTATTGGGCAATTTCGTTGCTCAGCTGTATGAGCAAGATACTGTAGGAGTTAATATTGAAGAAACTCAAAGTGATTTCGACAAAGTTTGGATAAAAGAATTACTATTCGAACTCTCGAAACTTGGACTTCCAAATCACTTGGTAAGAATAATCAAAAATTTCTTAACCCATAGACTTTTTTATGTACAGGTAGCAAAACATGTATCAGCAACCAATAAGAATCAACGAAGGAGTTCATCAAAACTTGGACCGCTGCAGTTCAACATTTACACTGCTGATCAACCAGCCAAAATATCAGGTACAAAAGCGAAGCCTATAAGCAGACGACTCCATCACATACGCCACCACTTTTTCAACAGAAATTGCTGCCAGGAGAGTGAAAGAGCACATTAAAAACCTGTGTGAATACTATGTTAAATAGCGAAAAGACCGAACTTATCTTCTTCCGAACACAAGTGACTGTCATTTGAAGATGAGCGTTTGCAATGCGCTGTGATACAATCCAACACTGAAGTAGTAGTCAAATCATCAAAGAAGTACTTGTAAATCAACTTTTCCTACAAACTCAAATTTAAAAGGCATGCAGACTTAAAGAGCCAACTATTCTCTACCCTTGGTCCTTCCGCCACTCATGAGGCGAAATGGACTAATTAAGAAGACTAAGCTGCTTGAGCGGTTGAATGGTTCTGAACCATTTAATATGAATATGAATGAATATATACCAACTAAGAAGCTGCAGCAGAAGCAACAACTCCTCCAGCATGAACTGGAGCCTAGTGAAAGTATCTATACGTCCGAGCCATCACTGAATATCAATTTGAAGAAATCATCCATAACGACGATGCTGATAACTGACAACAATCAGTACTACGGGGGATAAAACGCCCACTCATAAAAACTTACTACCTGGCTAATATTAAAAAACCATGAAATAGATTAAGAAAAAATTATAATGATATTGTAAGCAAATAGCATTATGCAAAGCCAAAAGAACAACGTTGGGCCCTATTGTTCACCCAACATGATTTAATTTAGTAATAAGTTAGTTTTAAGTCAAATTAAAAAATAAATTTGTTTAATCTTGTAATCTGGACAGATAGGGAAACACTTTTTTCGTCTTCCCTATCATCGTAGTGTCAAGTCTGATCAAAATCTCGATTTTGATTAATCTTACGAATCCATAATTATCTGCTGAAAAACTTTGAAATACACTTCAATAGCACACCAAAAACATAAATCGTCTATAAATGGTATCAAGTAAAAGTGCTGCTCAAGTTCTACACATACTACTTACTTACTTAACCGGCTCCCGATCCATGGAGGGTCTCTGCCTGAGTTATTGCGGTCTTCCATCGGTTGCGATCCCTCGCGAGCTCCCTCCAGTCGTCGGGACCAAGCGCTCTTGCGTCTATAACCGCCTGGTCCCTGTAGCGAAGGTTCGGTCTTCCTCGTCGTCTCGAACCTGGGGGCTGGGATTCGAAGATTTTCTTGGCTGGAGCGTTATTGTCCATTCGCTCGATGTGACCGAGCCAGTGTAGTCGACGTGTTTTGGCTTTTTGGACTACATCCACATCTTGGTACAGCTCGTATAATTCACGATTGAATCTTCTCCTCCATTCGCCCTCTTCGCATATAGGACCAAATATCCGCCGAAGAATTTTTCTCTCGAAAGTGCCCAGTATCAATTCCCCTTTTTTACTTATCGTCCAGCACTCGGCGCCGTAGAGTAGATCTGGTAAAATTAGCGTTTTGTATAGCGTGCACTTTGTCTTTCGAGAAAGGAGTTTTGAACCCATTTGTTTGGCCAAACCGAAGTAGCAGCGGTTTGCTAGGGTAATTCTTCGTCGAATGATGTTCGTTCCGAGGTAGGTGAACTCCTTGACTACCTCGAAATTACTGCTACCAACAGTGACGTTTTGTCCTAGGCGATGGACAGATGTGGCTTTGTTTGTTGATAGCATATACTTTGTTTTGTCCTCATTAACTTCAAGACCAACGCGTTTCGCCTGTTCATCAATAGCTGTGAACGTTTCTAGCACAGCTCGCTTGGAGCGGCCGATGATATCGATGTCGTCCGCATATCCAAGCAGTTGGGAAGACCTGTTGAAAATAGTGCCTTCCAGGTTAACACCACTCTTGCGCACTATCTGCTCCAGGACTAGGTTGAAGAAATCACATGATAGCGCATCTTCTTGTCTGAACCCTGTGCACGTCTGGAATAGCTCGGATGCGGCTGTTACCCATTTGCACGTTGCACCGCGTATTTTGTAACGTCATGCGGCATAGCTGGATCAGTTTTTTCGGGATCCCGAGTTCCGACATTGCCAATAGCAGCTCTTGGCGACTTATGCTATCATATGCGGCTTTAAAGTCGATGAAAAGATGGTGGGTCTCGACTTGAAATTCGTTGGTCTTTTCCAGGATTTGCCTCAATGTGAAGATTTGGTCTATCGTTGATCTGCCTGGCCTGAAGCCATACTGGTACGTGCCGATTATAGTGTTGCAGAAAGGTTTTAGACGCTCACATAGTACGGTGGATAGGATCTTGTAGGCAACATTAAGCAGGGATATGCCCCTGTAGTTTTTGCAGGACATAGGATCGCCTTTTTTGTAGATTGGGCATATGGAGCTATTTGACCAGTCGTCGGGCATGCTTTCCTCCTTCCACACTTGGTTGATGAGCTGATGCATGCACCCTATCAGGACATCTCCTCCATACTTAAAGAGTTCCGCAGGTAGGCCATCCGAGCCTGCGGATTTGTTATTCTTAAGCTTGCGTATGGCTTTCTTAACCTCTTCAGTACTGGGTAGTGGGACTGGATCTTCATTGACTGGTCTTATGCTTCTTTGCTCCCCTGTGTTTTCGTCTAAATAATGCCCACTAAGCAGCTGCTGGAAATGCTGTTTAAACACATCTACAATTCCCTGTGCTTCGGTGACTAGGTTCCCTTCGCTGTTTCGAAGAGCTTGCGTGCCGGTCCTATAACCTGATGCCAGTTGTTTGGCTGTTTTATAGAACCGGCGGGTGTTTGTGGTGGTGCTAGACTCCTCGAGATACCTGAGCTGAGCTTTTGCTGCTCTTGTTTTCCGTTGCAGCATTTGCATTCGTGCATTTTCCGCCTCCTGCTTCAATACCGCGCATTCATTATCATACCACGGGTTCTTTTTCCTAGGTGGTTGATAGCCTATGGTGGACTCGGCTACCTCCTTAATGATGTCGCGGTACTGGCTCCACTGGTTGTTGACGCTTGTGGCTGGGAGTACGGCAGAGAGTTTCCAGGTCAATTGCTCACTGTAGTCTCTGGCTTTCTCAGGTGTGCTAAGGCATGCAATATTGAATTTCTTCCTTTGGGCGATCCTCATTTTCTTTTCATTGGACAGTCGGGCTCTGAACTTTGTCACAACAAGAAAGTGGTCAGAGTCTACGTTTGCATCTCGGAAAGTTCGCACGTCCAAGATGTTCGACGCGTGCCTTGCGCCAATTAGCACGTGGTCGATTTGGTTGGCGGTTCGACCATCTGGAGATCGCCAGGTTGCTGTGTGTATCCTTCGCCTGGGGAACCTAGTGCTACTTATCACCGTGTTGCGAGCTGCAGCAAGGTCGATTAGTCGGAAGCCATTATCTGTTGTCATTTCGTGGAGGCTGTCTTTCTAACTAATCCGCCAAAGATATTTTCCTTCCCAACTTTAGCATTGAAATCTCCGAGCACGACTTTGATATCGTACTCCGGACAGGCTCCTTAGGCTCCGTCCAGGAGGTCGTAAAACTACAAGTGTTCCAAATCTACCAAATTAATTTTATCAGATCCAAATGCTTATAAGACTTAGAGTCTTAATTAATGGAAGATTTATTGTACGGTTTATACCATGGTATGTAATGAGAAATATATTGGCACATTGGAAGAGTTTCAATCAAACTAATGCTATTTCAAGTAGGGGTTAAACTATTTTACTAGTTAAGCATCATTTCCCTACTGATTTAATTTAAAATCTGCTGTATTGAATTTAGAAAAATAGAGGAGGTTCTTCTGAAAAACGTTAAATATTACTGATACAGTTATTTTTCTTGGTCCCAGAAATAAGCCTTTTAACAGCCTCAGGCCCAGTTTTGGGATATTTTTTAACTTCAACAAAAATTCCGATTTGCTGAGTATCATAGATAAATGAGACTTGAGACTGGAATAATGGAATTTGGTATACATACTTCCAAGCCATGTGTGGTCTCTGAAGTTTTCGAATTAAGCATAGCCTAAGTGCCCCTATAGAAACATTTTGAAAAAGTGATAATGAGTCGACAAATTTCT
This sequence comes from Chrysotoxum bicinctum, assembly GCA_911387755.1. Taxonomy (NCBI): domain Eukaryota; kingdom Metazoa; phylum Arthropoda; class Insecta; order Diptera; family Syrphidae; genus Chrysotoxum; species Chrysotoxum bicinctum. Next base: position 81,833,967 of record OU426990.1, read on the forward strand.
ACAATCGTAACTTAAAGGTACCTACACCATAAGAAGCCCTTAACAAATATTACCCGAAAGCTTTATGGAACCTAAACTTTCTTATTCGAGTCCACTTTTAACATTCTTCTGCATAAAGGTAATTAATCATAATCAAAACGCATTTTCTTAATCAAAACTCTTCCATCACGAAAAAGAAACAAATAATTCCCTTCCATTTGTAATTTCCATCACGTATCTAAACCACCTGCCATGACTCTATCAGTTATAGCTACGTACAAGTTATTTTATTAGGTATTATAGATACTTTCGTTCCACCCTACCGCAACACTCAAGAGTCAAGACCTTATCGTGCGCTATATCAATCCCCAATTTAAAAATAGTAAGTCGCCTAAGGTATTATGCGGTGCGGACTACACCAACGCGGAAAGGTATGTGCCATCAAGCATCTAATTCATTTACTTTGTCGACGCGGGAGGCAGCGTCGTCGTTGACGTTGTCGATTTGTTGGATAACCTTCAAGACTTGGCGCACAAGCATTAAAATACAGAGCCCCTGGCTCTGCCACCCATTTGAATGCAAATGAAACTCCAAAGCGCACGACTCATCATCGAAAGTGAAAACGATTTCCCGATTAAGGCCATAAGACCCAACCTGACTTCCAGATTCACTCTTGAAACTCGATTTCTTGATGTCGTTTCGTCTGATTTCTTGAGTTTGTTGTGGTTCGATGACAATTCAACCTTTGCAAGTTGGATGTTCAGTGGTATTAGGCGGCGGAAGTTCTGGGTGCGCAGAATTCTACGGAGGTTTTTATAGTTCTGATGGGTATTGATTTGTCATCGCAAGACTTTGTGTTAAGTTTTCAATTTGAATGTTTTTTTTTTGTTCGTAGAACCTTGGAAATGTCTCTTTTGGAGAAAGGGTTCGTATGCAATCTAAAGGGTTCGGGCTAATCTAACCCACATCCATCAAAGCTGTAGAAAGCAACAAATCATAAACATCTACAGTTAAGTGCTTGTCTTGCAAGAAATTATGTAAGGGCTTGAGATAACACACATACATAATCGTCAAACAAGAGGCCATTACCTAACGTAATAGGTATAGAAAATGATAAGGCTACTAGCTGATGCAGATCCAGAGGCATTCAAAGCTTTTATGTTTATTCATAAAAAATATAATTTAAACCTTTTAATTAACTAAGATTGTAGTTGAAGTCTCAAAAAAGGTCAGCTGGGCAATAATTAAAAAAAAAACGAGAAAAAGTAAAAGTTTTGGCTTAAAAAGTTATACATCTATGTAAGTAGAGAAGTGATGTAAGCTTATGTATAAAGAGAGGCTTTGATGTAATAAGGAGTTATTAAGATACTGGCTTTCGTTTGGAGGCAAAGGTTTTGTTTCAAATGCAGGTTTAATTTATTCTTGAAAAGTGAAGTAGGTTATGGTTGTTGGTATATGAAAACGCCACAGCATTGCATTTACGTTTTTGAATTTATTTATTTTATTTTGATGATTAGAAGAAATTATTTGAACTTTTATCGTCTATGGTTTAAAATTGTGCTCGATTTAATGTATCTATATTTATTTATTTTCATTTTTCTCTGTTTTGCCCAGATCGTTTATAAATTTTTGTAATACTTTTTCTTATTATTTTATTTTCTTTTGTAATTATTATCAGTTTCATTAGTTATTACTTATTATGTATTGTAATATATACAACTTGGTTACGAATTTTTGATGCTATAAAAGATTGAATCTTGCTGTATCTAGTAATTTTTATAATAATACAAATACAAATACTATTTGAATAATTTAAATGCAGTTTCTAATGGATGCATACATTAACTAATAAAAAAAACCAAGGGAAGTTTCTGGGACAGTATTTTTGTTTTTAAAGAATTGAACAAAATAGGGCATTATAGGAATACATATATGAAAACTTCCATTGCATTTTAATAAAAAATTTCTCACTCTAAACAGAAAAGCCTAGGGTAAATGTTAGTTCAAATGTGTAAAAAAACGGTTTTTGTATTATAACTTCAAAACGAAAAATGTTAAAGAATATGTTAGAATAGATTAGAAACTTTGCTCCTATCACTGTAGACTTGCACGCTGCCTAAGACACAAGGAGCAAAAGTGAAGACTTTTCCAGATGATCTACTACAATCTTCAATTTCGCTCGTGGAACAGCCTACAGCAGAAAATTTTTTTCGTTTATTAATGAAATTACTTGATTATTTACATTTTCGTTGTAAACACAAACTTTCAATATCTATATGATTTTTTTTTTTTGAAAATAACTTTAAGGTTGTGTACATATAGTCTTTTAATAACGATGCTCGAAATTTTTTGGGTTATGAAATCCACTTTGTTGAAGTTAGGTTTGCATAACATCAAATTGTACGAGGGCGGTCCGATAAGTACTAATCCTCACCGTCCGATGATGCCAGCAAGAGAGATTTACTAGTGTATAGTACATTTTCTTAGACGGCTCATGTCAAATTTTCAGTTGAATTGGACTCGCAGTTTTGTTTTGATTACTTGTGGATGTCTGCTTGTCCGCGAATTTTAGGAAAATGGAAAAAGAGCAATTTCAAAGAGCGCTATGCAGTGTACGGTGACGCTTCTCCTTCGATGGCGACCATCGAAAATTGGTATAACAAGTTTCAACGTGGTCACACACGCCCAGGTGCCCCGAAAATGGCTACCACGGAGGATAACGTGTCGAAAATCCATGATTTCGTATTGGTAGACCGCCGATTGAAGGTGCTCGAGATTCTGATGAAATGTAGTTCCAAGAGAAGGAATAAGCAAAATAGTACATGAGACGATAGACATTCTTCAAGACCAACTGAACACCGAAATCATGGGTTTTAGCGCCTTGTCGTACAAAAAAGTAAATTAAGTATACTAGAAAAAGGAATCAATGAAAATTTATGTTACCCTGTTTCCATACAGATTAATCCACTTATACCCTGTGATAATTAATAATTCTCTACCCGGACTTTTTTTTTTTTTTTTTTTTTTTTTTATATAATCTGCCCGCGCTCAAGGGATTAGATTACCCTTTAAATGTTTCCACAGCGCGGGCGTGAAGTTAAGAAGAGAAAGAAGGATAGGAAAGATGTGTGGCACGATGTTCTGAGACTGAAGGTTGTTGTCTCAGATATTTTATCTCCAGGGATGGCGGCTGAACTAAAGCGGAGAATGCCGTGTCTTATTTCTATGTCGCTTATAATTCACATTATTTTATTCGTGTTCATCCTTGTTGGGCATACTAGTTTAACTCAATTACATGTTGTTAGTGTTATGCCTGAACAATATGTAATGAGTAAACCAGCAACCCATTGATGACAATTTTAGAAGGTTTTTAATGGAATTAAAACGACATAGACGACGGCAGGGATCGAACCTGTGATCATGAGGTTCACAGGCGAGCACACATCCATCGCGCCACGGACATTCGTTATTTAATCTTTCATTCTTTCTTTCCTTAAAGACCTCTCGATCTGTTGGGCAAAAAAGACCTTTATTTTCCTCGAGCATACTGCTTCCAGTCATACATATTGGAGGTTCTCTTAATAGGAGGTTCAGGTTTGGTATTCCTTGTTGCTTTTAACCTGGGCACTTGGAGCGAATGACCCTTTTGGCTATCCAATTAACTAATGTAGCCGAGCGATCAAAAATTGCTTTCGAAAGAGCCCAATATAAGCTTTTCCTTTTTGCTTCTATCAGAATTCTGTGCTTTAAAACAAGATTGACAGTATAAAAGTTGTGCAGGGCGTGAAAGATACGCGCGAGGATTTTTGAGCCCTAATTTTTCGGCAGATATTCTTTGCCGGATAATTGTTTAAATTTACGCCGAGAGATGTAGATGACTCCTTAACTATTTCGAAGTTGTTCATACAAACTGTACTCGTCGGTGGACAGACAATTTTCCCTCGATGTTCAATTACCATTAATAGCGAATATATCAATATACATAGCTTGTAAATCTCGATCATTTTTAACTGGCATTAACGCCTGCTTTGCACAGCATCTTCTCTTAAAATGAGGTTGAAGAAGTCACATTATGGCGCGTCTCATTGCAGAAACACTGTGGGTGGATGTTTGGTTTAGTTTGGAGGAGCTGTTTCTCAGCTGCGTATTGCAGTTCAAATCAAATCAAATGAATAAGTTTTTCCGGTTCCAGAGTTTGGTCTTCGCCATATAGATCTCCTAACAATGAATCCTATCCTAGCGGTTTTGAAGTCGATGAAAACAAGTTGGTCATTACTTGAATTTGTTGATCTTTTCCAGAATTTGTTTGAAGAATGTGGGATATGGTTAATCTTCAGGTCCGGAAGCCACTCCGACTTTAGAACGGAACAACAAGTAAGGCAGTTCCAAAGTTCGTTGGATAGGATCTTAGTCTATGCGACGCTTTGGCTTTACAGAGATGTGCCGCACTATCGGTTGTTGGAGCAGAGCATGGAACTTGAAGAGCTTTATCATGTGTTATTGTTGAAATTTGTATTTAACTATAATTTCTTACAGTGTAATTTAACAAATAATATTATTATCTAAACATCTATTTCTCTTTCTTAATTCAGTCTAATTATCTCTTTCTAAAATACTAATTGTCAAAGCATTGTCTGATGTAATAATTTCTTTACTTCACTTGTGATTCAACCGCCAATTGAGTAAGTTATCCTCCTAATTGTAATAAATCTTGAATTGATTTAAAATTGAACTTTTGGGTTTTCATTTAATTTAATCGGAAATTATTTCATGGTGCCGAAACCCGGGATTCAAGATCTAAATAACTATTAGGGTTTAATTATAAATAATAATCGTGGAGATGGACAACGCAAGTCGCGCGGCATATAGAGGACAAGTAACTCGCGTGGTTAATAGTGCAAACGACTACTTGCGGAGTCCTGAGTCTAATCCTACTTCAACGAACGAGGAAAATTGGGATTCCATTGAAGAAGAACTTTTAGTGTTTCTTAATCGATTACAAGTTGCTCATGAGGGTCTTATAAAAGCCAATAACGAATTTGTTGCAACAGCAGACACAGCAATTAAAGACATGGAGTTAACTGTTGAATATGAGGACAAAGCCACGTCCATAATCACGCGGTTGAATCAACGTCTTCAACGGTTAAATCGGTTGAGAAATCCTAACGGTTCGATATCACCCAACGTAACTACCGGTACTAACGCATCTTTGTCACGTGAACGTAATAACGGGGTTCGATTGCCAAAACTGCCTCTCAAAACATTTTCGGGAGATTTTAAGGAATGGCTTCCCTTTTGGGAGCAGTTTAAGACAGCGGTGCATAATAACGAATCTTTATCTGGGGCTGATAAATTTAATTATCTTCAATCCACTTTAACGGGAAAAGCCACTGACTTAATTGCCGGATTTACACCAAGTGGTAATTGCTATGATAGTGCTTTAGCACTACTTCAAGAAGAATTCGGGAATGCGGAAAAACTTATCGATAAAAATATGAACGAACTAATGTCCATTTCATTGCTTAGCTCAAAAGACGATATTCGTGGCTTAAGAAATATTTACAATACGGTAACTTCTTCCATACGATCATTGATAGCGCTTAGTATACCTCCGAGTAATTATGCAATAATGCTTAAATCTAAACTATTAAACTGTTTACCTAAAGAACTTCGTGCGAATTATTTTCGTTTTCAAGGTCAGGTTTCTAATGAAGAAACACGTGATTCTGCAGCAGATACCGGTAATAATGTTTCTTCAGAAAGTGAATGCTCATTTAATCTTGACGGTGATAAGCAGCTAACGGGTCTTCTTAAATTTATCAAGAGAGAAATCGTTGCTCTTGAAAACTCGGTTGGCGAAAGATTGGCAAATAATCAAATGAGACAAACGAAACAATTTTCTACTGCAGCTGGACTGCTAACAGCATCTAAGTCTCAACCAGTATGTTTTTTTTGTAAGTCGGCTGCGCATGACTCTAAAGACTGTAATAACCAACTAACTGTCACACAAAGAAAAAACCTACTTAAACAAGATAATCGATGCTTTCGTTGTACTTCTAAAGGGCATTCATCGAAACGGTGCTACATAAGAAATCTGAAATGTAGTGCTTGCGGGGGAAGACATGCAAAGTCGATGTGCGATCCAGACTACCGTCAAAAACAATTGACAAAAGTAAACGGTAGTTCGAATAGTATCAAAGCTGTAAATTTATACGCGACTATGAAAAGAGAAAATCCGTCAAATGTATTTTTGCAAACGGCATCGGTATTTGCTTTAAATATGACGAAAGAGCTCAGCGTTTATGTTAGGCTAGTTATAGACGGTGGTAGTCAAATGACATTTATTAAAGAATCTCTCGCGGAAAGACTTTGTTTACCTGTTGTCGGGTCGCGAAATGTCTGTGTCATTCCTTTTGGAACTGATAAGAAACAAAAAACACCAGAGAAAAACTATAAAATTGTCGAGTTATATTTAAAAAGTCAATACGGTGAAAAGGTGTTAATAATAAATGCCATTGTTGGGCCTACAATTTGCTTGGATGTCTTAAGTATTCCTACGGAAAAATGTGTAGAAAAATTTAATCTTGTCTTAGCTGATGGTCGTCCTTACGACTGTCAACCAGAAGAGGGAATTTCAGTTCTAATCGGTGCAGACAATTATTGGCGTGTCGTTTTGGAAAATACCATTCGCATTAACGAAGGTTTAATGGCTATTGAAACATTGTTCGGGTGGACGTTGCAAGGTCCCGCTCATAGTAAACATTTTCCGAGTTCCTTATTATCGTACGCGAATACTTTGATTGTAAGTGCTTTTGACGAAAAAACATTTTGGGATCTTGAATCAATCGGCATAAAACCGATCCAAAATGAATGCAATTCCTTTACTGAAGATTACATCGATAAATGCATCATCAAAAATTCCACTCGATACGAGGCTAGCCTGCCTTGGAAGAACGATGGCCGTGTTTTGGAATCCAACCGTGCAAATGCATTTTCACGATTCCAATCTTTAGTAAAACGACTCTCCAGAACACCTGCAGATCTCTTAAGGTACGACAATGCGATACGGGAACTTATTGTGAGTGGAGTAGCTGAGATGGTAGAAGATGAAAGTGACCCAGAAAATATCCGAACGTATTACATGCCTCATCGAGGTGTATATCGAGAAGACAAGGAGACTTCGAAGCTTCGCATCGTTTTCGACGCCTCGGCACATGCGGAAGACTGTGCATCACTCAATGAATGTTTAAAATCTGGTTCAAATTTACTGCCCGATTTATTAATGATTCTTCTCAATTTCAGAACTGGATTGATTGCTTTGGTTGCAGACATTGAAAAGGCTTTTCTTCAAATTACTTTGAATAGAGGGGATCGCGAGTGTCATCGTTTTTTTTGGTTCAAGAGCGGAATTAGTGACGCCTGTGACCTTCCTAAAGCAGCAATTTTTAGAATGAATCGTATTACGTTTGGGGTAACATCGAGTCCATTTATACTGGCAGCTACTTTGAGAAAACATTTGCAGTCTGAACGTTCTAAGTTTCCTGAGGTATGCCAGGTTTTGGAAAAAAGCTATTATGTTGACGACTTTGTCATGAGTGTGAACGACGAAAATTTCGCAAATAAAGTTTACTGTCAGTCAAAGAGCATTTTCGACGGAGCTTCAATGAAGTTGCGGAAGTGGAATAGCAATCACCAGCGCCTAAGAGATTCCTTCAGCGAAGTACCACCTGATCGTCAGAAGGTATTGGGTTTATATTGGTATATTCATACAGATGAACTTTGTGTAGACATAGATCCTGTGTTAAATTCAAGCGAGTTGTTGAAAACGAAGCCAACAAAACGAAGCATATTGCAGATAATATCTCGCTTTTATGATCCCTTAGGTATATTGAGTCCATTTCTAATTAATTTTAAAATATTATTCCAAATGATTTGGAAACAAAAATTAGCATGGGATGAGGATCTACCTGGTGATATTCTTAAAACGTTCTATTCATTATATGAAGGTGTTGGTGCCTTAAAGGAAATTTCGATACCAAGGTGCGTTTTCGATGGAGGAGATTTCGAAGAGAGTGAGCTTCATCTTTTTGCAGACGCGAGTAAAAGTGGTTACGGAGCGGTGGCATATGTGAGAACCATAAATGATAAGAATAAAATGACTGTACGATTTCTTTGCGCAAAAAATAGAGTGTCACCTTTGAAAGATTTGGAAAAATCTTCACAATTGACTCTACCAAAACTGGAACTTACTGCAGCTCTCGTAGCGGCAAGGCTTTGCTCATATGTTTTAAAGAATCTGAAGGTGACCTTCAGTCGCATTTGTCTTTGGACGGATTCAAAGATCACTCTTTGCTGGATCACAAACACTTCAAAAAAGAAGTGGAAGCCCTACGTGGAAAATAGGGTGGATGAAATTCAAAAGCTGACATCTGGGTTTGAATGGTATCACTGTCCTGGCAAGGACAATCCTGCCGATCTGCTGACTCGAGGTGTGACATCATCACTCTTAGCAACTTCTGAGCAATGGATTCATGGACCTCCTTGGCTGAGTTGCGATTTTAAAACTTGGCCAGTTCAAATTTGTCACAACGATAATATTACTAACACTTTGCTTTCTTTACATGTAACGAATGATGATCCCGCAAAAAACGATGCATTCGGTGTCGAAACTTTGGAGCCTCTTTTACCAGCTGAGGACTATAGCTCTTGGAAACGATTATTGAGAGTGACTTCATTTGTGATCCGTGCCATACCCTTGTTAAGAGAGAGGTTTTTCAGATTTAAATCCCGACGTACAACCATAGCCGAGTTTCAAGTTGCTGAATATAGATCGAGAAGTCGAGTTATAACCGTAGACGAACTAAAAACTGCTGAAGATTATTGGATAAAATACACCCAACGAAACGAATACAGTGAAGAAATGGAGGTGATAAAGAAAGGTAACAAAGTTAATAAATCTTCACATTTATATATTTTTAATCCAATTATCGAAAACGGTATATTGCGAGTTCATAGTCGACTTAGGGACTGTAACGAAGAAGGTATAACAGCCTTCCCCATAATTTTACCCAAACGTTCTTATGTGACCAAGCTTATAGTATTACATGTTCATAACCAAATGTTACATAGTGGAACAGGTACTACTCTTGCCGAATTGAGGAAGCGATTTTGGATAATCAGAGGCAGACAACTGGTTAAATCGATTATTTCAAAATGCGAGGTCTGCATAAAACTTCTGGCTTCACCTGGTTCAGAACCAATTGCTCCTCTTCCAAGGGACAGAATGTTAACCTCAAGACCCTTCGAAATGACAGGCATAGACTATGCTGGTCCTTTGTACATAAAAGATCCTGGTGCCAATGGATCCTCGATGAAGGCGTATATTCTCCTACTTACGTGTGGTACCATCCGAGCAGTTCATTTGGAGCTGGTGACGGATCTCACGACCGAATGCTGCTTGCTTGCGTTAAGAAGATTTTTCGCCAGAAGGGGTAAGCCCAAAATAATTTATTCTGACAACGCCAAGACCTTTAAATGCGCTTCAAAGGAGTTAAAAGTGTTAAACGATATAGTGGGTTCGGAGTTGGTGCAAGGTTTCGTGAACAGTGAGGGTATACGATGGAAGTTTATCGTCGAAAGAGCCGCCTGGTGGGGCGGATTTTGGGAGCGTCTTGTCCGTAGTGTGAAGTTTGTGCTCAAGCTGACAATTGGGCGAGCAGTGCTGAACTTTGAAGAGCTTCGAACACTTCTTATTGAAGTGGAAAGGGTTATTAATTCCAGACCTTTAACGCATATATTTCAGATGATCCTAAGGACATAAGTCCTCTTACTCCCTTACATTTTTTAACTGGTTTTCACTTTTCTTTAGATTTGTCACAATTCGAGGAACAGGAAACTAGTCAAAGTCTTCGTGTCAAATGGGATTCTAGGCTGAAGACTTTAAAATCATTTTGGAAACGTTGGAGACTTGAGTATCTTCAACAACTTCGCTCCCTTCACCAATTTAAAACTGGAGGCTCAACGAAGATTAAGATAAACGATGTCGTTATTATACATGATCCATCCGTTTCAAAGATGTTTTGGAAACTAGCAGTAGTAGAAGAGGTATTCCCTGGACGTGATGGAAAAGTTCGAGCTTGCCAAATCCGCTTAGCAAATGGAACAAGACTACGACGTCCAGTACAACTACTTTATTCACTTGAAATTGTATAGCTTTATCTTTTGCGGTGCGGAGGATGTTGAAATTTGTATTTAACTATAATTTCTTACAGTGTAATTTAACAAATAATATTATTATCTAAACATCTATTTCTCTTTCTTAATTCAGTCTAATTATCTCTTTCTAAAATACTAATTGTCAAAGCATTGTCTGATGTAATAATTTCTTTACTTCACTTGTGATTCAACCGCCAATTGAGTAAGTTATCCTCCTAATTGTAATAAATCTTGAATTGATTTAAAATTGAACTTTTGGGTTTTCATTTAATTTAATCGGAAATTATTTCAGTTATAGTTGTTATGAACTTTCTATTGATGAGTTAAAATTTCTCAAGTGTGTTAATTGTACTTAAATGTTAAAAATAAATTTTGAAAATTTTAAATCTTGTACCGCTTATTAACTTCATCCGTGTTCAATATTCTGAATGCATTTCTAGACTTGATTTAAATGCCATTGAAAACTTCAGTCCCATACATCACTCAAAATAAAATGCACGACTGGGTCGCACGAACTTGCTCTTATGTAATAGACTAAGAATTTTAAACATGAATGTTATGTTCATAAAATTCATTTTTGAAATTCTTTTAGTAGAAAGAATGCCATGTGATTTTTTAAGCAAATACAAATTTATGCAAGACCAAAAAATAAAGTCGTTGTTGCAGTTTCTTAAGACAATAAGCTTTTATATAAAAAAATTTTTTATCATTTTTGAGAAAAAAATTTGCTGCGCCAACCTTAAGGTCATAATATTCTATTTATTTATTTAATCCGTTAAAGTACTAACGTTACAAAACTTAAAACTAGATAACATTACAAATATGAATTTACTTACAATTATGTATTAAAAAAGTTTTCTTTAAATTTACTACATTTTAAATTGTCATTAACTGAAGAAATTAAAAAATTATACTTATTGAAAACTGAAATCAATTGATTTAAGGGACTGTTCATACCATAGTTTGTTCTGCTAAAGTTAGGATATAGAGACCGTTGATTTCTCAAGCTAGCTTGACTAAAACTAAAATTCAAGCGGCACAGAGCTGATGGAGATATTATTGATCCGTTGACTAATTTTATAATATAACATAGTTGTAGATATTGTCTATGCTTTGAGAGTAAAGGAAGATTTATTAAGATGAGTCTATTGTTATAGGGGGGCAGTGTCGATCTTTGTGACCAAGGAAGAAAACGAAGACAGAATCGTAAGAATCTCCTTTGGATTCCCTCAAGTCTGTTTATATGAACTGAATAGTATGGCGCCCAGACTACACAGCCATATTCGAGTACTGGTCTGACAAAAGATATGTAGAGAAGCTTAAGAACGTAAGGATCCACGAAGTCACGGGAGAATCTTTTTATAAATCCCAAAGTTTTATTAGCTTTTTTAATAATAAAGTTAATGTGATCAATAAATGTTAAACTAGAATCTAGAATAATGCCTAGATCGGAAAAAACGGACACTCTACATAATGTAAAAGAATCTAACATATAGTTGTAAGTTAATACATTTTTTTTGCGCGTAAAACACATTGTTTTACACTTGTCAATATTTAACAAAAGACGGTTAGTATTGCACCATTCCCTGAACCTATAAATGTCTTCTTGAAGTTGTTCACAGTCGCTGATGGAGGCTATTCTTTTAAAAATTTTGATATCATCGGCATAGATAAGCACAGATGAATTTTGTATAATTGATGTCAAGTCATTGATATATAGAACGAATAGTAATGGGCCTAGATGACTCCCTTGTGGAACACCTGAGTTGACCAAAAATTGATCAGAACGCTCATTACGAAAAGTAACACTATACTTCCTGTTTTCCAAATAAGATGATATCCAGACTAGAAAGTTTTCATTGAACCCTAAGCCAATTAGTTTATTAATTAGAGTTTTGTGACAAAGCTTATCAAAGGCTTTGCTAAAATCAGTAAATACACAATCCACCTGTTTTCGATCTTCAAAGGAATCGATACAAAAAGAGGTAAAGTCAAACAGATTTGTGACAGTTGACTTCTTTTGGACAAAACCATGTTGGCTATCACAAATAATAGATTTACAATTAAAAGATAAGACGTTACAGATAATGGATTCAAATAATTTGGGAATTACAGACAATTTAGCAATAGGGCGATAGTTAGTTATATCGTTTTTTGACCCTTTTTTATGGATGGGTATAATGAAAGCACTTTTCCACATAGAAGGAAATATTGAAGAATTTAAAGATTCATTAAATAAAACATATAGGGGATAGGATAAATAAGATACACATTTCTTTAATACACTTGATGGTACGCCATCAGGACCAGGGCTAAAACAATCGTCGAGTTTCAAAATATTCTGAACAATAGATTCTTCACAAATAGAGAAGTTAATTGTGTTAAGGTGTGAAAAAATAGGGAGGGAAGATGAAAAATCAGAGGGTTCGTGAGAACCAGACTCTACAAATGCGTCTTTAAAAAAATTAGCAAACATATTAGATATTTCTCCAGAATCATGACTGGTTACGTTATTAAAAGACATAGAGTTGGGGTAGCCGTCAATTTTTCTTTTACTACTCACGAAGTTCCAGAAATTTTTAGGATTTCGTTTTAGATCATTTTCGATTTTTAAAATGTAATCGGAATATAAAATATTAGAGTAGTCAGAAAACATCGACTTCAGATCGGAGTAAGCGATATAATCTTCATCAGCTCTGGATTTGGAATATTTCAACCATGCTTTGTTTCTTCTATTTTTTAGATTTTTAAGCTCAGTGTTAAACCATGGTGGATTTTGAGATCTACTGCAAGATTTACGTAGTGGAGTTGTTTCATAAAAACATTTAAAAAGGATATCATAAAATTTTAAACACATTTCGTTAATATTACAATTAAAAAAAACTTGATTCCAGTTAACATTACACAACAAATTAAATAATTGATCAAAATTACATTTTTTAAAGTTGAACTCAAGATTTTCATTTGATTTGTCAAAGTCATTGCACAGGCTAATGTTTAATGATATATCTAGAGCTGGGTGGTGCCGGTCTTCTTTTAATAGTATGATATCAGCAGGGGTTACAGATGTATCCGAATTTATAGTATTCGAGAAAAAAACTAAGTCCAAAATATTGTTCAAACTGTTGAGAACCCCATTAAATTGACTAAGTCCACACGAGCCCAAACCATCAATTATTGAGAACTCATTAGCTGTGGAAGGGTTCGCAGGAGATACAATGTTGAAGTCTGAAGATATTGTCCATCGCAAGTTTGAGAGATTAAAATCGCCTAATATCAAGAGCTCGTCATTTGTATCCATTTGGTTATGTATGCTTTCAACACATTTAATACAACTTTCATACACATTGTTTATAGATCTTGGAGGTATATAGACAGAGATAATGTAGAGGTAACCAGATACCATTTTAATTTTGATACAAATTATTTCTATTTCAGAAGCTTCAAAAGCATCAACCAAATTACATATAAAAGAATTCTTCACAGCAATTAGGATTCCGCCACCAACTGTTTCAAGGTCATTTGAGTGGTGTCTGTCACGCCTAAAGACTTGGTACGTTGTATCAAAAAGCTCAGTATCCAAGAATGAGTCATTCAGCCAAGTTTCTGTCATTACAATAATATCATGAGGAAGGTTATTGACATTTTTATAAATTGAATTGATCTTCGTTCTAAGTCCATTAACATTTTGATAGTAGATTAATATTTGTTGAAGCTGCTTCTTTGGTGATATAACATTGTCGGCCCCAAGCGAAAAGGGTTATGACGATTTGAAGTTTGTCTGTTATTTTGTTTATTTACAAATTCATGGATTATTATGCCATTTGGCCAAAGTGATGATGAGTTGATTAAATGAAAAACTGAATCAGGAACTCGTATTTTGAATGAAGAGTACTTAGAATGGTTACGATGTAATAACTTTTCAACTTTTATCATTGAAGAAATTCCAAATTTTGATGAGAGGTGGGTTTTTATATCTAGTGCATTCGTTATGGGATCGAGCTTAGAAATAAATAAAGTTCTGTAGCCTTCTACAACTTTTAAGCCAGACACTATTGGTGAATCTGAAGATGAGGAATGCAAACGTGAGATGGATGGTTGAAGTGTCGATTGATGTTGATTAGATGGAGGAGTTGGTGTTGAAAGCTTACTGATATTCAATGTAGGTTGAATATATAAAGGCATTGAAAGGGCAGATACCTTTGTTGCAGGTTTCTTTGTTGATGGATTATGTGTTGAAGAATCTACATCTAGTTCATCACTTTTTCGTTTTGAAGGTGCAGTAGCACTTTGCACTGAAGAATTATTTACAGGATCTTCTTCCTTGTCATCAACATTATTACATGTTTGCAAAGTTTGTATACTTTGGTGATTAGTGCTTAGACTTTCTACTTTTTCAGTAAGATGAAGTAGTTGTGAGTGTAAATTTTCAAGATGTTTTGTATTTTTAAGTACGTCACGAGTTATATTTGCATATGCGAAGGGGTCGCATTCGTCACAAAAGTAATAAAACGACTTTCTTTCCTTAAATAGCTTAATGGTGCTAAACGGAGCGTCGATACACATGTTATGGAAAAGCTTGCGACAGTTGCCATGACACATAATGGAATCTATCATGTAGTCCGTATTTCCTTCACATATAGCGCAATTAGTCATGTTTTTTGATGTTTATTTATTTTAAGTTGCAGACGATAATTTTGGTTCGTAGTGTTTAATTTTTGTTTGGGTTGTGTGATACGAAAAGAGGTTCGTGTCTTTGATAATAGTGGTGAAAAATATCAGCTGTTTCAATCTCAGAGGTGTTGTTTTGAATGAGTATTAGAAGAGATCAAATATATAAGTGTGAAGTATCGATATGGCTACGACAGAACATCTACTAAGATTGCACTCACCAGGAAAGATGAGACAAAAGCAAAATATTACAAATGCTTGGTGCTGCGGTTGAAATATGATGACTTCCAAATGAATAAAATCCACAGCTTACGATAAGGTGTAGCGCACAGAATGAAAGATATTCCACAGCTTACGACGGGGCGGCAGTGCAGTGTTAGGTCATAGAACAAAAATAGAGAAAATCCCTTGATTTATGCAGTATTCAAATGTCTTGCTTCATTTGGCAGAACATATACAAAAAAAATGCACTCACCACGGGATATGAGAAAGCAATTGTGTTGTAATAGTAAATTAAATAACGAGCGAGCGGGATGGGTGAAAGTTTATAATAATATCACTCAATTAATAGAAGAGAAAAATTGTGAAAAATTTGTTCTACGAACAAAAATTAAATTCCATACAAAAATATTGATACGTTTTTGAGATATTGAATTATCAAAAAAAAATTGATTTTTTCTCCAAAAATTCAAGACATATTTTTCTTAAATTTTGAAAAACAATAATTTTTAAGCTTTCTTAAAAGCTTCTCTATAACAAAAAATTGAAATTGAATTAAAAAAAAAATCTGTCGACCAGTTTTTGAAAAAAAAAAAAATATTTAAGAGATTTCGACAAAAATTCGTATACCGTTATTGTTGGTCTTAAAAAAAAGAAAAACCTGTGGGGGGTGGTAATTAAAAATGATATCTACCAAAGAAAATCGGCCGAGCCGCTAATGCTGCAGTCGAAAAGATAGACACTTTTATCTTCGGTATCATCGTAAAGCCACCTTTGATCAAAATCTCGAGTTCGATTTTTTTACGAATACATAACTTGCCTTATAGTACCTATAAGTCGCAAGTAAAAAGAAGAGACAAAAAATCCTACTCTATGTCTCAAGTTGAAAATGAAAAAAAGAGTCCCAGTCCCAACATTGTTCCACATTGTATACAGACGGTATTTGTATACAAATCTTGGCATTTGCATCAAGTTTTTTTCTTCCTTAAAACTTCTCTATTGTCAAGGTTCTAACTTTCGTCATTACATCTTTTTTAGAGAGCAAAGTAACGCGTATTTGGCGCTTGTTTTATAACTTCGTCATCAAATAAGTTAAATTTGGCAAGTGGTCTAATAGTATTGACATCAAAGACTTTACGTCAATGTATTTGTTTACAAAAATAATTACTGAGCTCCCTAGAGAAATGTAAGACACCATCTCAATTGCTGCCATCAACCCCAATGTCAAGGTTGTTTTATGTTAAACTGACTCTGACGTTGTCTTCCCGTATTTTCAGACAGACAAGCCGAACTAAATACCATTGAAACTAATAAATAAATTCACAAAACATTTCCTTGAATCAAAAGCACAAGTGCATACTTCGACAAAAACAAATTAAACTTATAAAAAATAATTTAATTTATTAGATGTGCTAAAGGATGAGAGATAGCATCAGCTATAATTAAATTTGGCATCTTTGTCGAAGTCAGCCACGAAAAAAATCTGTCCCTCTCGGCATCATTTTAGCCCGAACTACAAGTCGTGCCACGCCATTGAGTCCCTATATAATATCATATAATATCGTGTGACCGTCCTTTTGTGTAGGTATTCACTTACAGCCTTCGCCCATAATCATCATCAGCAGTTGTTAGGTGAAATAAGATAAAGTGGGGAATTTTTGGCGATCTCAGCAATGTTCACTGTCACCGCGTTAATTGCGACTTAAACAAATTCTGGCGCTTAATTTAAATAATCCTCATTGTGGTTGTGACGGTACGGCGCGGTGCGGCAATCTAAAAACAAAAAATATTCTCACCGGGAGTAATATTCGACAGTCTGGTGGCTCATATGTATCTACGGTGACCATTGTTCTACAAAGTTAAGACGAAATAATCTAATTGAAAGTTCGACGATTTTTTTTGGTTTTTTAAATAAAAACTATAGTTTGAAGAACGTGAAATAAAAAATGGAACTCCTTAGTTATTTGTTTATTTTAACTAATTAAGAACTAACTTTCGAGAATATAGGCTTTCAAGGCCAACGTGCTCTGGCATCTGCTATTAAATCCTCTACACTCGCACTGTGTTACATCGTACCATTATAAGGGTAGTCATAATCCATTGAGTGTGTGAAAATTAAAAAAAAAAACAAAAAATTGAAGACAAAGAAAAGTATTGAAACTGAAAAAAAGAAAACTACGTTTTCACCTCTTAAGCCACAAACTCAACTCGACTCCAAAATGGTGTTGAAAAAGAAGATATTTAAATTTCCAACCTAAATGATTCACATAACCTATTTGTCGAGATATTGGTTAAAACACGTCTTTCAAAATGGCCGAATGGTTCATTAGCTTAATCACTAAATACCGGTTTCATTTGAATGGAGGAACTCAAAGATTTCAGTTATTACAGAATAGATGGTCACCACACTGATATCAGGCGCAGATGAAACGATTCTATTACAACGATGTAGTTACCTCTCGTTGTCTTGTTAGCGCACCACACCGCATCCGAAGCCACCACGAGCCGCATTTAATTACATTTGTCTAATAAATAAATGAATAAATCATCTGCACTTCAGAGTGGACACGAACAACAACAAAGGAGCACCCCTTTGATCGACGTTCAGATTTTCAGACAACGCCTTTAGACACACTCTCTAGAAAGATTGCTAAAAATATAAAAATATCGGACTGTGCTGCTACAACTTTCTGAATTCAGATAGGTAAACATCTAACCTAACACCTAACACCTTAGCCGTAGACTTTTTGGCATCGCTTCGGGCGATAATTTACATGTACGAATAGTATCGAGACCGCTCTCGATCATATTCAGATCGAACTGGGGAACGGGGTGCTGATTGTGGGGCAGTTCGTTTGGTGCTTAATTTATGTGAATATCGCAAAGTCATTTAGCGCACGACAATTACACGTAATTACCTTCATTTCCCGTAGTGATTATCGATCCGATTCGAGATGAACGATATTGCTTTTTTGTTCTTGTAAGTTCTTGAGCGTTCGTTTAGAATTTCCTTCGTTAAATATATTAATTTTGGCGGAATAAATATATTTATTAAATTCTTTCATACAAAATTTACTGCATACGACATGAAGAGTTCGATGTTAATTGCATCTTTGAATTGATGTTGGTTTACTTAATAGAATTATCGATTGCAGCGAGAGTTCGAAGCACAAACCAAAGAATGTTCGAAAGACCGAATATTAATTGTTATTTTATATGACATTTTAAGATGTTGTTTGTTGCATTGCTGTCTAATGTTAATAGAACCAGCCTGGCAATATATTTTATTCATCTATTTTAAAATGGTGTTTTTTTTTAAAAAGATCGATATATCGTTCAAAATCGAAACACATACAAATAATAGCCGTGTTATTTTTGCAAGTCCGTATAGAATTGTAGAAAAAAACAACATATGGACTTAGGGAACTTCTTTCCAAAATGTTGGAAGCACTGTTTACTCTATGGCATTTGTCAGCTGTATTGACGACTAGCATCAACCGGCATCCGAAAACGTCACTTTTGACTTCTCTGAACAAATTATCGATAACATATAGATACGAGTGATATTATTTTGGCATCAGCAGCGTTTTCATCAGGACTTAGATTAATTCTCGAAAATTATCTCTCATTAGTTATGTCCGTATAGACTTAAGCAATTGTAGTATTTACATCTAAAGTGCTTAGTCCAGATGTCGTTTTTTCTACAATTCCTTATGGACTTGCAAAAAATCACGCCTTAATGGTAATGGCAAGAGATACTTGTTTGCCATTAGTGTTTAAAACTGATTTCCAGCATATGTCCGCCACTTAAATCGATTTTTGAAGCCCGATTTGTCTACCTCTTTAAAGTAGCTGAGGTCGTTAATGCGATATTTTAATAAGTGTCTTGTATCTAAGTCGTACGGATTGGGCAGGAAATTGTTCAGACAAATTCTACACTCCTGCTAATTTACACCACAGAAACAGGAATTCTTGTAAGTGCGAGCAATTATAGTCCTTGTTCAGCGGCGGATCCAGTATTTGGTCATGGGGGGGTCCAACTATATCCTTAGAAACTTTTTTAAATTTGACCAATAGATACAATAAAAGAATTCTTTGGAATTCAGTTTGCCGAAACAACACCATACTAGATCTCCAATTGCCAATTTTGCGCCTCCTGAAGAAAGATTTCATCATGTTCATCTAGATCTTTTTGGACCATTGCCATATTCAGGTGGATTCACATACGCACTCACCTGCATTGATCGATTTACAAAATGGGCAGAAGTTATTCCTCGCCCAGATATCACCGCCGAAACAGTTGCAGCAGCTTTTCTTTCCGGTTGGATCTCCAGGTTTGGAATCCCTAAAGAAATCGTGACAGATCAAGAAAGGCAATTTGAATCCTCTCTGATTAATGAGCTGTCAAAACGTGTGATGCACGAAGAGCCATAACATCCACTTAAAGCCACTGTGTTGTGCGGCATTCACGCGGGAGAAGTAATTGGGCTGTATTTTCTTGAAGATGCCATCGGCAATAAGTTCACTGTTACTGGAGAACCTTACAGGGCCATGAAAAACGACTTCCTAAAAATGTAAAAATGTGGTTTCAACAAGACGATGCAACCACACACACGGCATGAACCAAAGCGTTTCCTGGTTTCCGTTTTGACGATTTAGCATGGCAAGCAAGATTGCCCGATTTAACCATCCCAGACTTCTTTATATGGGACTACTTGAAGTCGCGGTCTAATGGCAACCAGGCTCAGACCATCGCAGCCTTTAAAAAGTATATTCGAAAGGAATGTGAACAGTTATCACCGGAAAGTCATGGAAAATGCAGTAAAAGGGACTGACCGCTTAAAGCAGTGCCGGCTTTGCTAGCTTTTTGAATGATGTAATATTTCTTACATAAAACCATGATTAAAGTTTCAAAATAAAGTCACAATCAATTGTATATTTCACATTGTTGTTGTTTTAATTGAGAATAGCTTAACGACGAAACCCAAGTATACTGTAGACGTACTCAGATCCGACACTAGGAGTGCCCTAAATTTTCCATCGAACGGAATGTAGGCTGAGTGCGTGAAAGTTCTTATATAGCTCTCGAACCTTAGAAATTTATTCAAAGACGTCATACGAAAACTGTCTAGATAAGATAGTTTTAGTATGAAAGTGCTAGGTTTTATGAAAAAAAATACCATTTTATAGACTTTTGTCATATTTAAGGCATTTTTTGAAAAAAAAAAAAATACAATTTTTTCTCTTACGATATATTTACGACAAATTTACGACAGTTATTAACGCTGTCCTTTTTCTTTTTCGAATTCATTTTACCCTATTTCGAGGTTTGGTAGTGCTAACTTGACTGTCAAGTTAGCATTACCAGGGATTAATTTTTTTTTTTAAACAAGCGTGACAATTTTTTTCTATTCACGACAAATTTACGACAAATTCACGACAGTTACTCCAATTTTAACATCTTTTAAATTTTGAAGTGGTAGTGCTAACTTGACGGACATAATTTAACTAGAAAGGCTGTTTCCTAATATTTTTGTGTCAAAGTCATAGTTTTCTAAATATTATAAGAACTATGAACCTTCTTATAATATTTGGAAGCAAGCTCAGGATTTCAAAACATACATTTTTGTTTGAGTTATGTTTTTCAGGGGTGTATTAACTCTTGCGAGTGAATGACAAATCCTCCAAGAGTACCTCGTGGCATCAAAGATGCTGCCTATTAGCCGTTCAGAATCGGCAGAAAATTGAAGGTCCCCTCCTTTTCTCCAAACACGCACGTAGAAATTTTTAATAGTTGTAAGTCACTAGGTTTAGGCTCTCTTTGGAGCCTTCATGGCCTCTAATTTTTCATTATGACTTATATTTTTTCCGTAGAAAGTCCAACTTACGAGGAAGTTAAGCCGTCTGGATTTGCCTGCTGGCCTGGAAGTTTTTCAAAAAATGACTCATATGGCCGAAGAAGACAACTTGATAAATTTCTTGATCATTTTTCATGAGGCTGATTTTGATCTAAATGGCAATGTAAACTTGTCGTATATGGAGTGACATTTTAACCCGGCAAAGTTCCATGAGATGAACCTGCGCCCAGAGCGAGTCACAGTGTGCATTGTCGAGCCATATTTATTTGAAGAAAACGGTGTAACAGAAAGAGTCTCAGGAGACTGTCATTTAAAGGTGTTGAAGTAGTTTTTTATATATCCCTTCCAGCAGAATTTGGTTCCAGTAATATGGTGCACCTGCACACATATCCAGACTAACTATTGCGGAACTGCAACTAAAATTCTTAGTCAGTTTCGTCAATCAACAGATGCTTAAAACTATACCAAGGAATTTGCCTAAACTTAAGCAGAACCTAGGTTTGGTTTAACGTGAGTACCTGCCGTTACCGGCTTAACCCCACGGGAGGCCTACCCTCATCGGAGTCAGATTGGGTCCTGACCATTAACACCGACATAGCCGAAGCCATCTCGGTCGCAAAGCTGTGACATGTTGCAGGCATGAACATACCTCTTGCTTAGGAGGCGAGGTCTATCTAACACCTCTTGAATCCAGGCACGCCTGAAAACCATGTGTCTCCGCATTCGGAATAAACCAAGCCACCACGATACTCCCACAAGAGGGCCTACCTCATAGATAGTTTAAAAAAAGAGAGCACGTACGCGACAGGTGCACCTATCTATCCGAAGATAGAATAGGAGAGCCAGAAGACGTACGCTATAGCCCTCAGACTTCTGGGCTTCTGGTCGAGCTTCGCCACTATGAAAGTCACTTACAGATGAGTTTCTCCAAAACTCAGGGCCTGTGAACCCCAGATATACGCACCCAGTTGTTAGTCAAGGTAGAAACCATCAACCAAGAATGTGCACCTCTTTGGTGAGTTGTTACACACTCCTAAGCGGATTCTTACTTTAAGGTTACCGTCCAGATTTTTCTATCTAGTTAGCTCAGTTACTTACGTAACCTATCCACAGGCACCGCGAGGAGGTCGATAGGAACCGTAAGTGATAGCTTTGTGCAAGGTAGCAATACCGGCCCACCCATAAATCGATGGACGAGCGCCCTAGGAACATCAAACCAGCATTACAACATCAGCACCCATACACGTTAGTGCATGGGTTGTGCATCCGCAGCAATACCAACAGAGTTCAACAGAGCCCCGGACATGCCTTAAACTACCAAGCACGCCATCACCCCCACCTGCCTAAACTTAAGCAGTTGACCATAACGATAATTGAGGCGATCCCAATTTTAACACTTCAGGCTACAATGCAAAATTTTCTGGTCAGGTGTTGCATATGCGCGAATGAGGGTGGAGGTCATTCACAGTCTATCAAATCCAAAAACAGTAAGATACATATAAAAATAAAATTTAATTTTCTGGTCAAAAAAGTAAACATAAATGAAGCACATTGACTAAAAAAAAGTCACCCTGTGTTAAGAATAATAGCACAAGTCTTTTTTTGTGTGGAACTCTAATTTATTCAAAACTTAAACTCAAACAAAAGCATTTGACAGTGCTTGGCATCTCTCTCTTATCGAAATATATGAATTTAGTTTTGATGAATCTCTTCTTCGTTGGAGTTACCTTTAAAACCACTCACTACAGGTTTTGTTGGACGGTTCTTAGTTTGAAGTTCATAAAATAAATGCTGGTATGCCACAGGGCTCCGTTTTGTCTCTTACTTTCTTTCTCATATTCATCAATGATCTTTTTTCTGAAACTTCTTTAAATTGTATTGCAGACACCAGTGTTCTCAGCTTCTCAAATTCGATTCCAGATGCACGTCATAGTTCTTCGTATGCGGATTTAGAAGGGCAGCGTATGATAAGCTCATTAAATTCTGAACGAAAAACCGCGTAGAATTTAATGCTTCAAAAACTCAATACTATCTCCACTCGCTCGAACTTTGTTCAAACATATAAAGGGTCCTAGTAAAAAACTTAAAATTAGTTTAATTTTTCTTGCTCTAATCAAACTATGAACGGGAAAAATCTATTTGAACTTCCTTAATTGTTTTCAATAATAGGTCTCTATTTTTGCATTTTAAGAGTTCCTAGTTAAACATTATTAAAAGTTCACATTATATGGAAATACGAGTATATCTTCGTCACGAACAGCTGGCCCATCAGTCAGAACATATTATAGCCAGTAACTTTTCGATCGTCTTGAAAAATGTATTCCTTTCAAAGAAGATATCATCCATAAATCATTTTTCGTATCCGAATCCAATTCAAAATAAAAATAAAAAAAAAAAATACTCAGAAAACTTTCCCTTTTAGTTTT
Organism: Chrysotoxum bicinctum; assembly: GCA_911387755.1. Taxonomy (NCBI): domain Eukaryota; kingdom Metazoa; phylum Arthropoda; class Insecta; order Diptera; family Syrphidae; genus Chrysotoxum; species Chrysotoxum bicinctum. The sequence goes on from OU426990.1 coordinate 81,857,335, forward strand.
TTTTTTTGCTTCCGGAAAGATGGAATAAAATTCGAAACCTCACATAAATACACATTTAAGTAGGGTGACTGATCAGATCACACATTCTCAAACCCACATTTGTGTGTTGGTTCAAATTGAATGTCATAAGGGACCAATAAATAGGGATCAGTCGCAAAATTAACAAAAAAAAAAAGAAGAAAAACTTAAAAAACAAAAACAAAACTTATGCAGTGCAAGAACCAGATGCACGCACAGTATGACAGCATCTCAAACGCCTACATCCCACCCGCACTTCTGTATAATAATAAAATAAGGAAAACAAAGAGATGCAGCATCAAAAGCTCCACGAGAATACACGCATTGTGTCAACCCGTTTTGTTGGTTTGTTATTTCTTTTGCCCTGAGCTAACACTCTCGACGTCATATAGAAAGAAGCCCAAACAAACATACATGCCATATACCTTCATTTGCCACCTGGAACGGAATACAGGGCGCCTCGCTACCGATAAAATATCCCAAAAATACAATGACAGCCGAAAGGTCGAAAATACTTACATACGAGTATGTATGACGCAGACTTTCACTTTTCGACGGGCGGGCGTAATGACTATGAAGAAGAAAAGTGAAGTCACTGTTGAGCCGGATATGGTCGTAAAGGTGTTAGATTAAGACCGACATTTTTTTCTGATCATAAATTTATGCCAGACTAGGTCGAATGGATTCGCTCATATACTCGTATGAACCAAAAGAAAGTCTAAATAAATTTATTAATTAAATCATAAAACAGGATCTTAGTACATTTGTTCAATTTTCATTATTAAAGCCTGGTAATCATCAGCGTCTACTTAAACATTAATAAAAATAATGTGTTCCAGGGATAATGCTCTTGCGCGAAAGTTTCGAACAATCGTAAATTGTAGATCACTTTCATTCCAATTAACATGATTCTAAGTCTGATTTTGATCAGACTTGACAATACTATGGTAGGGAAAATTAAAAAAATTGGTTGTTAATGGGACTAAAATAGCTTTTTCGGCGTCAGTCCAAAAAGTTTGTCTTTTCGTCCCAGCGATCTTTGACATTATCAGTTGAATAGTCACTATCCTAGACGTTAGCTCCGCGATGGAATCTATATCTGCAATGATAAAAAACTGTCTAGTCATCGAGGACTAAACGGGCAACGACCACCAGTACATTGTCTTTGAACTAGAAGGTAATCAACGAGTTCATAATGGGAGTTAAACATGAGCTTCAAGGTGGAACATAAACAGGTTCAACGAAAACATTTTCAATTTTGTGATCAAAGAAGGAGAATGAGTCACGCTCTATGTTCTAGGACCTGAAAGTTAAAGCAACAATCCAACTAATCCGGCTCACCTGCGATTCTTCAATGCCCCGAACGAGCAACACCAATTGAAAGAAAGATCCAGTGTACTGGTGGACAGAGAAGATAGCTGCGAAGATGCCCTTGCAGAGTTCAGAACCAAGAAATCTCAAGAAGGTCATCAATTCGAGCAAAATACATAAATGGGAGAATCTTCGCCGATCTCCGACGTCAACAGCGATCCCTGGGGACTAGGTTACAAGATCGTAACTCGAAAACTCAGAGCTCAGATGGCATCCCCTTTCCTGGACGCAGAGAAGATGGAGTGCATTGTGGACACACTCTTAAAACTCATCCTGTCAGGCTATCCGACACAATACTGGCCCAACGACAGAAAATTTTAGCTTTAAGTGAAGAAGAGTTGAACATAGCTGTACAGTTGCTGCAAAACAGAAAAGTTCCCGCCCTACAGAAGTACTGAAAATGACAGCCCGAACATGGCCCCATTTACTACTCAACATGCTCAACAGCTTCCTCGAGGAAGGCATCTTTCCCAATAGCTTGCAAAGGCAAAAGAGACCCGGATTCTCCATTGGCAAACAGGCCTCTGTGCATGCTAGACACCGCGGGTAAACTCTTGAAAAAGCTATTTAACCCACGTCTAATAGCGGTAGTACAAATGTCAAGTGATCTGTCAGAGAGGCAATACGGTTTCAGGAGAGGCCGCTATACGATTGGAGCCACTAAAGAAGTAGTGAACGCCACCCAAATCACCCAACAGTGAAACCATTACTCTAGGAAGATCGTCTTGCTGGCAACCTTGGACGTACGGAATGCCTTCAACTCGGCTAGGTGGAACGACATACTGGACGCACTCGAAAGAAGATTCCATATTCCAGTATATCTCTTGCGGATGGTGAAAGACTATCTCAGGGATCGAGAGTTGATCTACGAAGCCTCAGAAGCCTCGCGAAGAAAGAAAATAACATCAGAAGCAGCAAAGGGATCGATCTTAGGAACATGTCCTATGATGAAACTTTCTGGTCGGGTACGCAGACGACATTTCCCCTGTGATCACGGTAAGAGACATTCAAAGCGCACAAAGAAAATTGAATCAGGTCTCATGGATGGATGAGCACTGCCTTAGCCTGGCTACAGAGAAAACTGAGATAGTCCTTCTGACGAAAACAATCGGTTTCCAAATCGGGACCGAAGTGATATCAAGCAGCACCGCAGTCAACTATTTGAGGCCCTACACGAAGCTCACCTTCTGGACACAAATACGGGCAGCAGCAGAAAGGCCGTCAAAAACAACAGCATCACTGAGCAAATTAAAAGCAAATGTAGGTGGACCAACGGACAGTAAACGTAGAATACTGATGTCGACAACGCATGGTATTCTTCTATACGGAAGCAAAACCTGGGCGGAAGCGAATAGGCAACAGAAGTACTGCAAAATTATGGCGGCAGTGCAAAGAGGCGGAGATTTACTCGTATCCAGCTCCTACCGAACGGTGTCAGAACCAGCCGTCCTTGTAGTCGCAGAACTGACCCTCATCGATCTCTTACTGTAAGAAGGGAAGTACGTCTACGACAAAAAGGCGAAATTAGATTGGAAGTTGCGTCCGGAGAGCCCAAGTAGCTTACGTTTCAATAGTGGTAAGAGAGTTGGAGTTCAGAAAGCAGAGGACGGACAGCGAGGCTGATCAGGAACGTGGCTGGATGGAATCACCGGAAGCATGGTAGGGTTAACTACTACCTCACACAGCACGGTTACTACAACGCCTTTCTCTACAAGATCGAAGAAATAAACAGTCCAGCTTACCAGTACAGATATTCACAAGAAAATGATGCAAACCATACCTCCTTCGAGCCAAGAGAACATAGTTCAGAAGATTCTACATAGCTATGAAAACTGGCAAAATATTTGTAGCTTCACAGAGATATATTCTCAGAAGAAGAAAAAGAGAAGAAGAAAATGATCGGGAAACAGTTGATCATGCCAGTTGATCCCACAAGGGAAACGTGAAAATCCCTCTGAAGTAGTGTAAAGAGCGGTCCCGGGAGGCAGAGTTGTAAAAGAATGCAATATTATGGTATTGCATTCCAAAAAGTCACACTCATTCAACTGTTTCCTCGGGAATGCAATAGAATTTATCATCTCATTCTTTTAACTTCAGAAATCCATTCTCATTCTATCTTGAAGTCTTAAATAATGCAATCATCAAAAGCAGTCAAAAGACTTTAAATAAAAGAATGCATTCTTTTTGGACTGCTTGCAGTCTTTGAAAAGTTTTTTACATTCTTTGCAGTCTTAAAGTCTTTTAAATGCATTCAATGTATTGAAGTCTTTTTACTGCTTTGAAGTCTTATTACTAATTGAAGACTTTTCACTGCTTATGAAAGCTTTTGGACTACTGTTGAAAGTTATAGATTTCAACAATTATGAAGTGCGCTACTTTTAACCGACTTGAAAGCAGTTAATAAGCTTTCAGTAGCAAAAAGGATTCAATCAATAAAAAGACTTCAACGCCGTAAAAAGACTTTAATACATTGAATGCATTGAAAAGACTTTAAGAATGCAAAGAATGTAAAAGACTTTTGAAAGAGTTCAAAGACTGCAAGCAGTCCAAAAAGAATGCATTCTTTTGATTTGAATTCATTTGATTGCTTCAGTTTAAATAAAAGACTGCAAAATTGACTGGGACTTTAGTTTGAAAGTCACAGTACTGAGGTTAAATCAAAAAACTTAAAAAAAGTCTTTCCATTCAATTAACTGCAATACTAAAAAGACTGCATTCTTTCACATCTCTGCCGGGAGGTTAGGTTTAGACGCCGACTTTTACTGTCGAACTTTTCATAGTTGGTTCATTTTTCGTTAATGACTACTACGTCATTTGGTTTTGGTGTTGGTGTTATTAATCGGATAGCCCTTAGTAGAGTTCTTCATGTTTTTGTACTCCTCCTTTTTCCTCTAAGCAATAATAGGTCCGCTCCAGAATCCGTAGGACCGATCTCCGAAGAGAGCGGATTTACCAGTTTAACTGGATTGCTACCTGGGGAATTTATTCATTGCCATATACATTTTTGATATAACTATTGTTTGTTAACCATAAATAGCTAAGTTACTTCTTCTATTCAAGGTTTTTAAATTCAGCCGCTCCTATGAGATCAGATGCTGACCAATAAGCCGCACATTGTGTGTCAGACGCTTTTGGATTTCTTGGAGATATGGTTATTGAGAGCGACAGCTTACATTTTGCTCCTAGTTCCTGAGAAGGTAGCTCAGGTGTCACTGCTCTTGGATCCAATAGATCCTGAGATTTGCTTTTACAGACTTTATATACCTGTCATATCCAGTAACTTCATCTAGCCTTTAAATCCCGAATCATCCTAACCGACGACTATTCGAATTTTCATTTTTTTAGCTTGTGAGGTTGATTTTTGAACAAATCCATACATAGTCTTTAAATTGCAAGAAGAAACCGAATCATCCATCTAATTTTTCACCTTCTGATCATACGTGATTGATTTGAATTTATGAATGTGTTCGCTGTTTTCCAAATCAAAAATCATATTCTGAACCTCTCTTGCATACTCTATAGAGAATTTATGAGCTTTATACCGAAACGGAATGTTATGTTTGATCGTACCAGAGGTTATTGCTGTAGACCTGTCCCCCAACTTCGATGTTCTATTCACCCACTGATGAAGAAGGAATTGTAATGCCCAAATTGGTTTTCTAATTTTGATGTTTCTTTCGAGATTGGACGAACAACAACTACAACAATCGATGAGATGCTTTTATTTTAGGCGTAAAAGCCAATTAGCTTTCATCAATCAAGTTTTTTTTTTTTTTTGGAAGGGAGATAGAAATTAATCCGAGAAAGTTGAAGGGATCTCAAATGGTCATTCTTTGTGTGGAGGAATATTATTATACTTAAAACAAATCAATCAGTTGTTGATGAATAATACAAAAAAAAAAAACATTTATGTAAGTCGTGCTCATATGAGATGAAGGCTTTTGGTCTTAAGCTTCGAATGGACTTTTGAAGTGAGTTTTATAAAAGGGAAACCTGCATGTCGTTTATACGCAAAGCAACATTGATAAATCGGACATGAAAATCGTAAGTAAGATCCATGCACATTATTGCCCCTTCCCACTTTGAGAATTAAGTTCGTTTATACAAAATTCTGAAAATGGGTATTCATGAATTTTCATGTAAAGATAAATTAATGACTTAATTATGTTTCACAAGTAGCACAGAATTACTTAACGAAGTCTTTAAGAATTCTAAATCGGTATCTGACATCTTCTATAAGACGGATTTAAGTTCCTATTAAGTAGAGAAAAGGCGCAAGTGGGCGGTCCGATAGAAGGAAATAAGAAGATAAATTGAGTCTTAAAATGATCTTAAATCGGGATATCATTCTTCTTAAATACTTCATTACTCCTTCTTAAATAGTTCCTTACATCTTCTTAAATACTTCTTAACTCCTTCTTAAAGAGTCTTAAAAAAATTATTAGAAACAATAAAAATAATTTTTTTTTATTATCTGTTTGTTTTTTTTTGTTATTGTTTATTATATTCTAGTCTTTATGTGAATTTTTGCTGGAATGAAAGAATTTTAAAAGTTAGTTTTTTTAATTTACCTTTGTGCTTCCGCTGAGATTCGAACCCGAGTCCTCTCGCTTGCCGTGCTTGTGCTCTACCTATTGTGCCACTGTGACACTTATAATATCTTGTCTAAAAGTGCTACTCAAATAACTCTCTCGTGTTTTTAATATTATACTCTTTAAGAAGACTTAAATACGTATTAAAGAATCGGAAAAATAAAGGAATGTTTTTAGAAGGATTAAAGAAGGAATTAAGTAACAAAAACAACCGATTTAAGAATTGCCAATTTAAGAAGTATTTAAGAATGCTTTAAGTAGAAGTAAACACACCATGTTAAGTTCTGTAAAGCAATACCTAAAAAAGACGAAATTAAGACGGAATTAAGTAGCCATAAATCGGCACACCTACCCAATAAAGAAGGAATAAAGTATGAATTAAGTATGGACATTTTGTCAGTTACATAAACGGATGTGATCAAAAAAGTCACATTTTACATAAATACTATTTTAATTGTTGTTTGTCTGCAATAATGAAACAATCTCTTTTTTTTTAAAGATTTAATAATAAATTCGGTTAACACATTTTGCTTTCCACCTAAAACTAAAAGTACGAAAACGGCGTTATAAATCATACTATTTCAGAAGACGTATTAAATAATCTGAAAAATACCGATTTCGGACCAAAACAAAAAAGTTATGTTTTTAGAAGGATTAAAGAAGGAATTAAGTAACAAAAAAAACCGATTTAAGAAATCCGAATTTAAGAAGTATTTAAGAATGCTTTAAGTAGAGTAAACACACCAAGTTAAGTTCTTTAAAACAATACCTTATAAAGATCATATTAAGATGGAATTAAGTAGGCATAAATTGACATACCTAATAAAGAAGGAATAAAGTATGAATTAAGAAATGTGATACCGAAATTATACCATTTTGTGCTACTTGTGTTATTTTTAAGTGTTTAGTATATTATTTAATATTTTGAATTAGACAAATTTCACCATTCAGCCTCCCGAGATCAATACTGAATTTTGAACCTAGAGTCAAGAATGGTACATTTAATTGCATCCCGGGGTGTCATTGTCACTACTCTCATGTAAATTGGACTATTTATCGGAATGAAAAATTGTATGAGTTACACATCGATAAACCTTTCTGAATCCTTCGATTTTAGTTAAAATCGGAATTTTGTAGGTTTCATATACCTGCATTAATTTCATCCATTTGAATATCACAGCAAAAGTTCTCGCTTAATTGACTTCCTATTCACAACATGAATACATAGGTTGCAAGAACAATTTATTATTCGTAACTTATAAGTAGTATAGGAAAGTAGTTTGACAATCTTAAAGTGAGTTGTTCTGCTACGCAGAAAGTCTGCTAATCAATTGCCAGCAAGATTTTTTTCAGGGGTTCTGCTCCTTCCGACATAGTAACCTTCCTTCAAAATTATCTTAGTCATAAAAAGTGATATTAAGTGGGCCATCTAGTGGTTCCTTTTTAAATCATAAGTTATTTTGACACTGATAGCTGTTTCCCGCTCAAAATCTTTATAGAAAGTCAGTGTTATACTTCCACGGAACGAAATGAGTCGCTTTACGCTTGAACAACGTTATAAAATATTAAAACCTTATTTCCAAAGTGAGTGCTGTGTGGCCCAAACAGTGCGTTTTTTGAAAAGAAGTTTTGGCCGAAATGAATCACCAATCGCGTCTGCTGTACGCAAGTTTGTGCAAAAAGTTCGTGAAACTGGTATGCTAGTAGACAATACAATACTCATGGTCCCCGTCGTCGTACGGTGCGCACAGACGAGAATGTGGCTGCTGAAGCCGAGAGTGTGAGACTCAATTCACGAATATCAACTCGCCATCGATCTCAACATATCAACATTTTACGCACTATTCTGAGGAGAATTCTGCACAAAGATCTCCGATTATTCGCTTAAAAGGTCCAACTGACTTAGCAGTTGAAGGCGCACGACCATCCGCTTCGTTATCGCATCGCAGTTTGAGCCTTAGGACAGCTTTAATTGGACAACGATTTTGGACGAAAAATCATCTTTTCTGACGAAGTGCATTTTCATCTTGGCTATACGTTAATAAACAAAATTGCCTCATCTAGGGTTCGGACAATCCGCACGTTATTTTCCAAAAGCCAATGCATCTACAGGAGTGATAGTTTGATGCGGATTATGTTGTGGTGGCATTATTGCACCATTTTCCTTCGAAAATGAAGCTGGGAACAAAGTTTCGGCCATGTTAAACGACTTTTGTTTTACTCAAATTGCAGACATAGATTTGGACGACCTCTGGTTCATGCAGGATGGCGCACCATGCCACAATCGTGTTATCAGTCGTCTTGGTGATGTCAATTGGCCGCCTTGGAGCTGCGATTTGACCCCTTTGACCTTTTTTGGGGAGAACCGTGTAGGATCAATGTTATGCCAACAATCCGGAAACGATTCAGGCACTTAAGGCCAATATCATCGAAGTAATCCGTTAGCTACAGCCCGAATCTATCAACAAGGTCTTGATGGAAAATTGGAGTGACAGAATGCGAAGCCAGCCAAAGCAGCCACTTGAACGACGTTGTGTTCCGTAATTAATGGGAGTGTCTGCTCTTACTAATAAAGCAATAATTAATACATTTTTTTTTTTTTTTTTTTTTTTTTTTTTTTTTTTTCGTGGGTAGGTGAAGAATCTTCATAGACACTATGAGCCCGGTACTCATAGTAGTGTGAGATTTTTACTCACTAAAAAACACCTCCCTTTTGTTCTTCCGACTACAACTAAGTTACCTTATCAAGTAGTTTTAATTTCATTATATTATAATCACGTTTGGCAGGAAGCTCCCCACTGAGAGGACCTGCGGATACCACATTTGAAAGCGGATAATCCTTATGGCGCTAGGTCGAACGGTCTCGTTCTTTGAAGTCGGCGCACAAGGTTTGTCTCATCAATTGTTTGTCGAATAATTCTATTGCTATGATTATTTAAGTGAGTTCGTAGCTTTCCAGCGAAAACTGCTATTTCATCTTCAACAGTTGGCAATCGTAGGTCTCTGTGTAAATCACTGTTTCTAATGTACCACGGAGCATTAACGATTTCTCTGAGAACTTTGCTCTGAAAAGATTGTAGTATTTGTCTATTGCTTGGTTTAGTACAACCCCAAAGTTGTATAACGTACGTCCATACTGGTTTTATCACTTGCTTATAGATAAGCAATTTATTGTAGATGCTGAGTTTGGAATATCTTCCAATAAGCCAATTCATTTCACGTAATTTATTTTCAAGTTGATCTCGTTTCTTTTTAACGTGAGTTTTCCATTTAAGCTTAGCGTCTAGTGTCATTCCTAGGTACTTTGCTTCATTAGCATATGGTATTTGCACCGAATTAATGTAGGTGGGCAGATTGGTAATTTTTTTGTAAGTAAAATTAACATGTGTTGATTTGGACTCATTAAGAACAATTCGCCATTTCTTAGTCCATACCGAAATTTTATCTAGAGCTCGTTGGAGCTTCTCGGTTGCAGATTCAACTGAATCGGATATTGCAAGTATAGCCGTATCGTCTGCAAAAGTACCTATTATGGTATCTTCTTCTTGAGGAATATCGCTAGTGTATAGTACGAACAGAATCGGACCGAGAACACTTCCCTGGGGAACACCAGCATTGATTTCCTTAAAATCCGAATATTCCCTCCCTTGCTTAACTCGAAATAGCCTATCTTCGAGGTACGACTCAAGAATGTAATATATTTGATCCGGAAAGACCTGTCTTAGTTTAAACTTTAGGCCATCGTGCCAGACCTTGTCGAAGGCTTGAGAGACGTCTAGAAATGCGCTTGAGCATAAATTTTTTTCCTCTAATGATTTCTCAATTTCATTGGTTATCCTGTACACCTGATCAATTGTTGAGTGGCTTTTCCGGAAACCAAATTGATGGTCAGGAATAAGCCGCTTTTCTTCGATAATAGGAAGCAGTCGCTTTAATAAGATTTTCTCAAATACCTTCGAGATCAGTGGCAAGAGGGAAATTGGTCTATAAGATTTCTTTTCATTCGGAGACTTTCCCGGTTTTGGAACCATTAAAACTTCTGCGACTTTCCATTGGCGTGGAACGTATGAAAGCCTTAATGCCGCATTCATAAGGTGCTGAAGTTTAATTGCTGCTTTTCTGGGTAGCTCTTTAAGCACGCGAGCATTTATTAGGTCGTACCCAGGAGCTTTATTATTTTTAAGATTTTTAATAGCTTGATAAAGTTCTGATAACGTGATATTCCGAATAAGAAAGTTTTCAGATGGCCATTGGATATCACCATGTTCATTTATCAACGCCTGACCATCAAAATACATTAATTAATACATGGAAAAAATTTAAGTTTCTTCATTTCTTTGCATTTTTAAAAAGAAGCTTGTATTTGGATAACCCTTTACTATTCAAATAGCTCTAAGAAATTTAGTCAGACATGTATAGGCTTTTTTTTGGTTCGCAATTCTGTCCGAAACACTCTTAGGAATTTTAAACATTGTCATTTAAACATAACAAAATAAAAGACCTATTTTTTGGGAAAAATGAATCAAAAAATAAAATTCACGTGAAATGAACATTTTTTTTTTTTTTTTTTTTTTTTTTGCGTAGGAAGGTGAGAAATCTTCAGGAAGACACTATAAGCCCGATGCTTATAGTAGTGTCAGATTTTTACTGACTAAAAAAACACCTCCCTTATCTTCTATAGAGATACTACAACTAAGTCGAGCTTAACAAGTAGTTTTGGCAGCAGTTTCGTTCGCATTTTGTCAGGAAGCTCCCCAACGGGAGGACCTGAAAGTTCCACAAGATTCGAGTGGAGAAATTAATTTTGTTGCGCTAGATCAAGAGGTCTTGTTCGGTGCAATCGCCGAAAAACGTTCGTCTCGCTAAGCGATTGTCGGATTTCGTTGTTTCTATGATCTCTAAGTCGTGATCTTAGTTCTGTGGCAAATTTTTTAATTTCGTTTTCTACACTTTCTATATTTAAGTCTCTATGTAAGTTGCTATTTCTTACATACCATGGAGCATTAACTATTGTCTTAAGTACTTTGTTTTGGTATGTTTGTAAAATTTGTATATTTCTTTCGTTGGTACAACCCCAAAGTTGTATACCGTACGTCCAAACTGGTTTCAGTACTTGCTTATAAATAAGCAGCTTGTTATACACGCTTAGATTGGAATATCTTCCAATAAGCCATGTCAATTCGCGGAGTTTATTTTCGAGTTCATCGCGTTTCTTTTTAACATGAGCCTTCCATTTAAGTTTCGCGTCTAGAGTCATACCTAGATACTTTGCTTCATTTGTATATGGAATTTGCATGGAATTAATATAGATGGGTAAGGTGTTTACGTTTTTATACGTAAAATTTATGTGCGTGGATTTCGCTTCGTTAAGTTCAATTCGCCATTTCCTTGTCCAATCTGAAATGCTATTTAATGTCATTTGAAGCTTAGAGGTCGCCGTTTCTATTGAATCTGATATTGCGAGTACGGCTGTATCATCTGCAAAAGTGGCTAAAGTTGTACCTTCTGTTTGGGGTTTATCGCGAGTATAGAGAACAAATAGAATCGGTCCAAGGACGCTACCCTGGGGCACGCCAGCGTTAATTTCCTTAAACTCAGAATACTCCGTTCCTTGCTTAACTCGAAAGATTCTATTTTCTAGGTACGATTCAAGAAGGTTATATATTTGCTCTGGAAAGACTTTTAATTTATATCTAAGCCCGTCATGCCAGACTTTGTCGAAAGCTTGGGAAACATCAAGAAATGCAGTTGAGCAATTCTTCTTTTCTTCAAATGCTTTTTCAATTTCACAAGTTATCCGAAAAACCTGATCGATTGTCGAGTGTTTTTTCCGGAAACCGAATTGGTGTTCGGGAATTAAACGTTTATCTGCAATGAATGGTAACAGTCGTTTAAGAAGCAATTTTTCAAATATTTTAGATGTTGTAGGCAAGAGAGAAATTGGTCTGTACGATTTTTTCTCATTCGGTGGCTTACCCGGTTTGGGGATCATTATAACTTCGGCGACTTTCCACTGCGAAGGTACGTACGCAAGTCTTAAAGCAGCGTTAATGAGCTGTAAAAGCTTAACCATTGCTTTTTTAGGCAACTCTTTGAGGACACGACTGTTAATAAGGTCGTAACCAGGAGCTTTATTATTTTTCTGCCGTTTTATTTCCTGGACAAGTTCAGTCAAAGTGATGTTTCTTATAGATAAACTGTCCGGCCTTGGTTGAAACTCTCCTTCATTTGTCGGAAACTCTTGACCATCGAATGGTTTGAACGTTTCCTCGAGGTACTCAGCAAATAAATCCGCCTTTTCCTGATCAGTTTTTGCCCATTCAGAATTATTTTTTCGAATCGGTGCCGACATTTTTTGAGGCTTTTTAATACCTTTTAACGTCTTCCAAAGAGAATAATTCGTTTTTTTGTCTGCTGTGAGGCTTTCAAGATAGGAAGAATTCTTTCTGTTTTTAAAATCTCGTAACAAGTTTTTGATTTTGTTTGTTAAAAAGTTGACTACACATTTATGCTGAGGAGCACGTGAGTGCTGCCATGTTTTTCGAGCTTTTCGTTTTTCGCGAATCAATTCTTTTATATCTGCTGGAATTTTTTCTTCGTATTGCCTTGACTTTTTACTACAGACCGGTGTATTATCCCAAGCTGCTTTTTGGATAATATTTATAAATTTGTCGGTTTCATCTTCTAACTCAAACGGAGTTTGCAGGGAGACGTTCAGTATAATACTGTTTTCGCAATCTTCTTTGAATTTGTCCCAATTTGTGTTATTATTTGTTAAAGACAGGGGCTTTTCTTTTTCGATTACGTTACTGCTTATTGTTAGGATTACGGCCGAGTGATCCGTAGAAAAATCGACGTTATCATCTACTTTCACATATTTTCTGTTAATTCCTCTTGCAATGAAAAAGTCGACAAGGTCCGGAGTTTTTGCTGAATCGGTTGGCCAATACGTTGGTTTTCCTGAAGAGAAAAATTCGACGTTACATTCAGTACCCGCTTTGTAGAGTTGTCTACCCTTCGTCGAGATGCATCGTGATCCCCAAAATGTATGTTTTGAATTGAAGTCGCCGCCAATAATAAATGTTGGACCTAATGCATTGAAGAGTTCTTTAAACTCCTGTTTGTCTATCTTGGACCGAGGAGGACAGTAAATTAAATAGACGCAATGTTAAAAAGAACGTGTCTAACTTTTAAAATAATAGAAGTTACTTGCATTGCATCGAGCTCGATATTCATCTCAAACGAATGATTGATATTTTCTCTGATAAATACGGAAGAACCACCTCTTGCTCTTTCGGATGGATGACATGCGTGGTAAGCCGAATAACCTTTGATACTTAAATTCGAGTCTTTTTTCAAATGAGTTTCAGAGATCAAACAAATATCTATTTTTTCATTAAGAAGAACTGTTTCTAGTTCTTCAATTTTTGGAGTAAGTCCGTTCGCGTTCCATGTTATTATTTTGAGTTTTTCTGACGACTGATCCATGTTTACAATAAATTTGGTGTTTTAAGAGCCGCCGACTCAAATTTGTCCAGTTTCTCAAAAATAATTGTATTAATTCTCCCTTGAACATAAGTATTTAATTTCAATATTAGATCTAAAGTAACACATATTTTATTTTGGAAATTTATTTTTAAGTATGTATTTAAATATTTTAAAATTTGTGGTAGTTAATATAAGTAGGATATAGTATTATAAAAATACAAATTTGTGATATTTATGACGATTTTTAATGAGCATTTAGCTTAGTTCTGGTGGACGGATGAGGACGTTCATTTTTAGCTGATATCTATAGGTTATAGTGTCCTCCTATGCCCAAGATAAGAAATTCACGATAGATGTTATTAGTAAAAAGATGTTCAATTAGTTTTTAAAACGCTTAACAATTTCTTTAAAAAATTGAGTTAAGAACAGAATACTTAACTAAATCTTTAAAGGAATTACAATTTCAATTCAAAAATTCAAAAAATATTTTTTTAGTTTACGTACGCAATATTTTTTAAACTTCTTAAGACTTTCATTAAAATCCGTTATTCCAATAATGAGAATACTAATATTCGACAAAATGGTTATAAAGTACATTTAAAAATTAAAAATAAAAATTAAATTTCCAAAAAAATATTGAGCCGGAAATATAAAATTTTCAAAAAAAAAATTTTTTTTTAAGTTTTTAAATGCAATGTTTTTTTTAAGAAGCTTCTGTTTAAAATCATTTAAATCGGTTTTGCCGATAATGATAAATTCAAAATTCGAAAAAATTCTTGTATGGCTTGTATGACAGGTACCGTTATTTTTGGTCTTAAAAGAAAAGACAAAACGTGTGAAGGGAAAGAATTAAAAATGATATCTACCATGTTTAAAGAAAATCGGCCTAGCCGCTTAGGCTCTAGTGTCTAGTCGAACAGACAACAGACAGACAGAATTGCAAGACCCACTTTTTCATCTTCGCTATCATCGTAATGTCAACTTTGATCAAAATCTCGAGTTCGATTTTTTTTACGAATGCATAACTGGCCTTATAGCACCTAGAAGTTGCAAGTAAAAATTTGCTTAAGGCAAATGGGAAATTATCAAGCGAAATACAATTGACACGAATTTTCCAAATTTAAGCCAAGTTACGGAGGGAAATGCAGCCGCTTGAACTCGAATTGTAAATCGTTGGAAATCATCGATAGTCGTGGATTCAGTCAATCTAGTTCTGTTGCACAACTTTGGTGCGTTTAAATTGTGAATAAGCATCACCGGGTGATCCAATCTTCAATGTTAATACGTGCAGTGGCATTTCTGGTAGTGCCAATGAATTCAAAAGTTCGTTGGGATAGTTAACGATCTGTTCTCTGTCCATTGATGTGCTGGGCAGTTTAGTTTTGAAGCATGTGCCAAGGTAATCTTCAGGCATTGCCCGGAAATAACAGGAATTGCAGAAATCACTTGCACGAAGAATAAGAGCGCCTCCGATGGGTTCGTTCTTTCCTCGAAAATCACGCGTAGTATGGTTAACCGATTTGAGCGATTTCGTATAGCCCCTTGAGCATTCGTGGGAAATAATAATTAGGCACGTTTTAAGGATTGTGGTCATTTCTGAGTTTTTGCTGACGCTGCATATTGGTGTTCCCGTCATGACGCTTCAGGTCAAAATGTAATGGGACTTGATGGCTGAATGCGCAGTACAATTCCTGATGATACCACGGCGAGTACAATCCGTAATTTCTGTGGGCATTTCTTTGATCAGCAACAAACCATATTGCTTGATTGTGCACATATGTACATAGGTACTGTATTGTCTTGGACAATTTTTCTGTTCGGTATCGAAGCTGGCATTCCGTGTTCAATAAGGAATTTGTTGTTGATGGATCGTGCACTTCGTCATTTTTTCGGCCAATTTAATCGTCCAAATATGCGTACAATCGGAAAAATCGTGCAAAAATTTGAGCAAAACGGGTCTGTAGGAGATGTGAGAACACCAGTGTATGCTCGTACAGCTCGTACTGCAGAAAATATTGCGGCTGTTCGCGATAGTGTCGCTGAAGAGCCGTCCACCTCAACTCGTCGTCGTCATGCCCAACAATTGCACCTCTCACACTCATCGTTGATGAACATTATGCATAAAGACTAAAGCTTCTTGACCATTTCAAGCGTCGTCAATGGTCAGAATGGTGGCAAGAAATGGCAACAGTGGATGATCAATTTTCGAAGAAAATCATCTTCAGTGATGTGATGAGGCACATTTTCACCTCAATGGATTCGTCAATAAGCAGAATTGACGCATTTGGGCGAATGATAATCCAAGAGTGATTGTCGAAAAACAAATGCTTGTGGGTGACTGTTTGGTGCGGTTTATGGGCTTGCGGTATCATCGGGCCGTGTTTTTTTCCAAAATGAGGCCGGTCAGGCAGTTACTGTTAATGGCGTTCGCTATCGTGAGATGATAACGAACTTTTTATGGCCCGAATTAGAAGATATGGATGTGAACGATATGTGGTTTCAACTGGACGGTGCCACTTGCCACACAGCTTAGGAAACAATGGGTCTTTGGCGCGACAAATTCAATGGCCGTGTTATCTCAGGTGTAGGTGATGTCAATTGCCCGCCAAGATCATGTGATTTGACACCGTTGGACTTGTTTCTTTGGGGTTATTTGAAAGAAAAGGTGTACGTCGATAAGCCAGCAACAATTCAAGAGCTAAAGGATGAGATAAATCGGATGGAGGTGTGCCGCCGAGGTCGCGGCCGATATTTTGTTCCGTACATTGAACCGTACCAATATTATCATAATAAAAAGAAATGACAATAATTTCCTAAATAATTTGTGTTTTATTCAAAATCAACATGGGCCCTTAAAATTTAACCACCCTAACTGTGAGCGTGTGGCAAGACTCGCTTTTTCCATTCAACTGATTTTAATTTATATGGAAAATATGACACCGCTTACTTAATTTTAAGACTGTCCATAGGCAACATTCAAACATATTTTTTTTCATTTTAATTTTTATATATACATAAGTAAGTAGATATATTTCCAAATTAAAATTGACAACTATCAATCCTGTATACAATTCAATGTAGGTACTTGAGCAAAAATGCTGCTCCGCACTTCCACCACGTATGGTCTCACTTCAAGCCTCAAAGCCAATGAATAGTCATATTGCATGCGTTAATCCATGCAATTTATTGCAACCCCCTTGCTACTTTAATACTAAGTATCCCGTTGGTTGAGTTAAGCATTTCAGTGCCTTTTGGATGCTTGAAATTTGTATGCTCTGCATTTTAACAACCAACTCAAAGTAAGCAAATACCTAAAACTTTTTTAAAATCTAAAATGACTAATTCAAAATTTCATCATTAGAATTAAAAAAAAAATCTTATAAGTTTTTCTTCTCAGTTTATTCTCTATTCAATTAACTTAAATGCAACCGCAACTGGTATTTTTAAAAGCTAATCCCCACTACTCGCAATCAGTACATGCAAATCGAAGTGGTTTTCCATACTATTCCCAGTTCCCACAACAAACAACATAATCTATCTTCGATTAAATTGTATATTCTTAACATTAAAAACATTTCCCCTGGTCCTAGAGCAACAAGTGATTTCTTTCTTTGCCTTTCGTTCGCCACTTGAACCACACATTTAACCCATTGCCCTAAATTCCTGAGAAAAAAATCCCTTAATGATAAAAACAAAAGTCTAACAAATCCAGCTGAGATATTTTTATGTAAATATAAAAAAAATAATCATTTGCATTCTAAAAATATTATGTTTAGATCTCTTGTTTGTGTATGTTTTATAAGGGAATCAAGTAGGGCACAGGGTATATCGAGTAAAAAATGTGTACAAAAAAAAAATAACAAACAGAATTTCCCTAAAAAATTAGAACAATTAAGATCACCACTACATTTACCCACTCATATATTTACAAGTACTACAGTACATACCATACCAATTTTTTGTTTGATTTTGTTTTTTACTCGTAGACATAAAATTAGAAGCCCTTTACTATTATTTTGCCTTGCTGCTTCATTACACGAACACAAACTCCGCTTCGCTATCAGAAGGGCACTAAATCATTCCACACACATACTCACAGTAATAATAAAAAAAAAAATCTATATCAGCGCCACAAATGTTTTTAATAGTTGACCCAATTTTGGGCTCCAAAAAAGCCGTGTGCGTCTTCTGGCAAAGCCCTAAAAAATTGTAGTCAACAATTTTTGTAGTTTCTTTGGCTTGATCGACAAAGTTTTCTTCTTCTTCGATGTTGGGGTTGCCCTACAAATGAATGGAAATAAAATCTAAAAGCACACACACCACCATGAAACGAGGGGAATCATAAAAATTGAAAGTGAAACTAGGCCACACAACGCATCCAATCCAACAACTCAAGACATTCTTGTTGCTGTAGATACTTTTATTTTCTTCGAGACTTTTTTTTGTGTTTTGGAACGAAAAATGTTTGGTGTGATAACGAATTTATCACACATCTGAATGAGAGAGGAAAAAACCCTTGATTGAGAAGCGGTGGGTCGCCGCCGTCGGTCGGCCAAACATAATGCCCTAGAAAAAATTGTACTTAAGAATATAGTTGCAAACGGCGAAGACAATCGCCATCAATCCTGAATACGAATTGGGAACTTTGAGCATCAGAAATTATATCAGTTTGCGCCCGCTGCTTTTCTCGTTCTTCATTCTGTGTTCCCATCCCACCCACATTGCCTCTCTTCGCCACATCTCGGTTCCCCCTCGTTCCAGAGAAGTGAAAGTGAATTGAAGAATAAAAAATATGCGTCGAAGTCGTGCAGAACGGAGAAATGCTTAGGTTCGAAAATAAACTACCTTCAGGTAGATAAGAGATACAAATGATTTCTGTTTGTGATAATTGGAAACATTTGAGAGTTCTTATCTTAAAATGAGACTAAATTTTACAAAATTTGGATTTCTTTGGGCTTTTTAGTAACTTATTTTCCAACTGGAGCTTAGGCTTATCAGCTGATCTTAATGGATAATCATAGTAAAGTGAGATTGTGCTAACAGCTGCAATGGAGCTGTAAGTAGTGGTCTGAAAAACCATATGTTGACATTATCGTCTTTATTAGATACGAAATAGCTAACTTAAAAGTTTAAAATTTTTGCACGAAATTTTTAGCACATAAGAAATTTAATTATAGAAAGCATGAATATGAACCCAACATACATATAGGTTTTTTAAAACAAAACAAATTTGAGATATTTTTCGTTGCAGGTTGTTAAAACAGTGTACTTGCGACTTAAAGGTACTATAAGGCAAGTTATGTATTCGGAAAAAAAATCAAACTCGAGATTTTGATCAAAGTTGACATTACGATGATAGCGAAGACCAGAAAGGTGGGTCTCGCAATTCTGCCTGTCTGTCTGTCTGTTCGACTACAGCTAAACGGTTCGGCCGATTTTCTTCAAACATGGTGATATGGGTTTTAATTTTTCTCCCCGTATGTTTTTTTCTTTTTTTTTTAAGACCAAAAATAACGGTACCTGACATACGATTTTTTTCGAAATTTTATAAAGTTTTTTTGTCTCAAGAACTGTCCCACAGATTTAAAAAAAAAGAATTCAGAAAATTTCATTTAGTTAAAGCTCGGTTGAAAAAATTTTTCCAAGAAATGGGTATTTTTGGTACCCCCCTTGATTTTCTCAAAAGGACCAAGAAATGATGAGTGACTACTGCTGGATGCGGCTCCGCGAAAATTCAACGCCACATAAAAGAAGAAGTGTTAAACAATACGTCATATTTTCAATAAAAATTATGAAAAAAAGAACAAAACTGAAATGGTCTGCCTTCACGTACTGTTTCTGTTTCATAACTTCCACATTTATTATTCGATTTCATTGATCTTGTGCGTTTTAGCTTTGCAAAAACAATATCTTCCACCTGAGATCTTAAAAGTATTTTAAATATTTTTTTCTATCCTTACGGAATGACTTAAAACAAGCAATTTTCTAAAAATGGCGAAAAATTGTGTTTTTTGAAACTTTGAACGACTTTTTCTTGATGATTGTTGAGCCGATTTACACAAGTCGTATACTTTTCGAAATACACACAAAATATCTGTTCAAAAACGGAAAGTATGTGTTAATTAGTTCGACCGTTATTGAGAATTAGGCTTATACATCGAAAAGGAGCAAAAAACAGGATTTTTGCTCATATCTCGAAAACGCTTCTTTGGAAAAATAAATGAGTGCCATTTTCTTGTTCAGGGAGTCAAAATTAGTCTAGGAAATACTATTTTTTGGAGGTTCTTTTTTTTGTGTAAACTAGTGTATGAACACTTATAGGTAAAGTTACAAAAATAATGGTTGATTTTTTTGCTATTTTCTTTTTGGCAACACTGGTTTTGACAGCTCACGCCCGTTTCGTGTTTTGTGTCACTGTCAAACTTCTTCAGTTTTTTCTATAATTTAACCATGAATCGTCTTACAAACGAACAACGTTTGCAAATTATTGAATTTAATTATCAAAATGCGTGCTCTGTTAAGAAAGTTCATCGCGCGCTTCTTCCATTTTATGGTCAGTTTAATCGACCTACTGAGGCGGCTATTCGGGCTATTGTGACTAAATTTCGCACCAAATTTTCATTGCTGGACATTAAACCACCAACACGCTTACGTAGAATGCGAACTGAGGAAAATATTGCAGCTGTTTCGGCCAGTGTTAGTGATGACCGTGAATTATCGATTCGGCGCCGTTCGTAGCAGTTGGCCTCTGTTACTCCACTACGTGGAAAATTGCCGGAGAATTTAGGTGTTAAACCTTTCAAAATACAGCTGGTGCAAGAATTGAAGCCGAACGACCTACCACAACGCCGAATTTTCGGTGAATGGGCTCTTGAAAAGTTGGGCGAAGATCCACTTTTTTATCGAAAAATTGTGTTCAGCGACGAAGCTCATTTCTGGTTGAATGGATACGTGAACAAGCGTATTTGGAGTGAAGAGCAGTGAGAAACATTACAAGAGCTACCAATGCACCCAGAAAGTCACTGTTTGGTGCGGATTATGGGCTGGCGGAGTAATTGGGCCGTATTTTTTCAAAGATGATGCCAATGGCAACGTTACTGTGAATGGTGAGCGCTACCGTGCGTCTAGATCGTACGATTTAACGCCTCTAGACTATTTTTTGTGGGGCTATGTTGAGACTCATGTCTATAGCGACAAGCCTGCTTCGATTGACTCACTGGAAGCCAACATTTATGGCTAAATCACAACCTCGCGTTCAGTCGGTCTGGCGTTAATGGGCGTTTGGTCGTATTTACGATTTTATGTGTCAAAAAGCGCGACCGTAGCATTTGTAAAACGAAATTTAGCTTCAAACCTCGAGCGTTGACTGACATTTCCATGACATCTTTGATAAGTACCTACTTAATTGTTATATTCCAATGAATTTTGTTACTGTTTATTAATTTACAAGGTATATAATATTGCGTATTTTAAATTTTGGGCATTTAAAATAGTTAATTTGTAAAGCTATTTTCTTAAACAATAGATGGATATGGCCGATATGCATGATCTTGATGACCTCCTTTACTTTTCCTTGTTCGGTGTTGTGAGCTATGCTGGGCATGAGGCATTTAAAAACGACGAAAAAAGAGTAGAAAGGCAGCGATGGGTTCGGGAGCTCAATTTAAGCAGAGACACTGATGGATTCTTTGCTCTTAATTATGATGCAATGCAAAAGCATGATCCAGAACATTTTTTTAAAATAACCCGAATAAAACCGGCGACATTCGATTTGTTGAGAACTTTTATCGAGCCAGAACTAGAAAAGCATTCTTGGAGAAAACCAATTTCTCCTAGGTGTGGACTTTTTTGTATTATAAATACAATCGTTATCCCGAATCATGTTTATTAATTTGTCTTCGAAAGAGCTCATATTTTTTAATTTCTTTTCTTTTTTTAATCAAAACAAAAACAATGAACTGTCAAACGCCCGACCGAATAGAAAATAGATCTACTTTTGCTTTGGCCTGGCGTTGGTCTGACGTTTACGATATTACGATATAAAGCGGTCGCAACGCCGGAGGTAACATTTCAGATTGCCTCATAAGAGTCTATTGTTTTTATTCAAAATGTCAAAGCCCGACCGACCAAACGCGAGATTGTGGTTTGGCTATTAAGCATTTATTCGTGAAATACCGGTTGAAATGTTAGAAAGAGAATGCCAAAATTGGACTAAATGGATGGACCATTTGACCATTAAAAAATCACTCGTAATAATGTTTTTTTTTATTGCACAACAATCGACCCAACTTCAGCAACAAGAAACTTCAACCCAGTATTCTATTTTGAAAGTAATTTGAAACATAACTGTTTTAATTTTAATGATTTGAAACATATGTAAATTAATTTGAAAAATATTTCGTTAAGTTTCTCTGAAAATGTTTCGGATTATCTATTCTTTTTAGTTGACGTGGCAACTGGCAACGAATTTCAAAGACGAACTGTAACAAAAAATTGTCGCTTAGAAAACTAACAAGTAAAGCGTGGAAGCGATATATTTGGTTCTGTCAGAAGATAAAAAACTTATATGGTTATAGAGGTCCTGTGATTGTTTCGTATGGACATTTTTAAATAATTGGTTGCTTCAAACTTAGTATTTAGGGTTCTTTGATGATTCCCCAGAGAAGAAATTCAGTTTTGGTTGACTCCAGAAGAAGAACTAACGTTGCCTGCCCCACAGTCGTTATGCAAAATCATATTTATTTGGAAAAAAGGCTCTAACGATTTTGATAAAAAAAATTATGTAGCTGCGATATTACGGACATGGACTAAATTTTAGAGAAAAAAGTTAGTAACGGTTGCAGATTGTTATTTTTTTAAAAGATCGAACATAACGATATTGGTATAAAATTGAATACTTAAAATTCAATTAAAATATAAAAACAAAAATTTGGTTAACAGTGCACGTCAACTCCTCGATTTGGTGCTACAATTATATTTTATATGGTGCCAATTCAAAATACGACGACTAGTATCAGCCAACCACACTATTTTTGATTTTCGAGTTTCTCATTAAGAAAAATTCTAGCGAGGTCAAATCGCTTGACATTGATGGCCAATTCACATCACCTCTGCGCAGAGCATTACTCTCAAATCGTTCATGCAGATTGTCGATCGTGGCGTTCGCTATGTGGCACGTAGCACCTTCCTGCTGCAACCATGTCATCTAGGTCCATATATGGTTCAATGTGATCCATAAGAAATTGTTTATCATCGTTCCGTAGCGCTCGACATTGACGATGACCACTACCACGTCGTTTTTGAAAAGTACGCGTTAATGACTCTACTGGCACAAAATCCACACCAAAAGTTACATAACTTTTTGACAATGCATTATAACCTGGTGAACGTATCGGGTGGATTGGTGTGGTCCCATATACGACAATTTTATTTGTTATAACAGCATTTTCTCAAAACATGCGCCTCGTCGCTAAAATTGGGTCTCTCTTCCCAACGCATTGTCTATATGTAGTCATGAACTTTGAGCTCCTGGGCTAGTTGAATTTTGTATGGATGAAGGCTCAAGTCTCAAGTTGAAGTCTGCGAAAGGCCGAGTTCTTGTGCACGACGAGAAATCGCAGCGCGTGCAACGTTTGCACTAACGAACAATCATTATCTCAATAAAGCTTTATCATTTGGACGTGCTGTTAAATCGTGTAACTTGCCATAGTGATTTGTCACCAAAACAACTTGGCCATCACAGACGACATCAAAAAAGGCAAGATGTGCTCTATGGAACACCAGGTCTTTATCACGCTAAAGTATTCTTTCTTAAATCAACTTATTGATCACATGCTTAATTTATTAACGTCATATTTCTAACTTTCTCACTCTAGACCTTTTTAACTAAGATTTAAATGTATTAACTGGTTTTAAAAACTATATTGAAAATATTATTGGTGGCGGAAGTAACGTCTATCGGTATATGTATTATTTTAAAGTTCATACAAATTCCTTTAAAATTTAAGTCAAATCTTATCTTAAATTTTAGTCTTTGTTTATGACGTCTTTCCATAACGTATAGGTAAAATATGCCCTTTTTTATCAAGAAACATTTATTTGCGATAGTCGGTGTATTTAATTTCCTTATCTTCATTGCACTTTAATAAAGTTATTAAAGAACCTTCGCTTAATACATTACAAATATTTTTCAAAAAAAAAAACTACAATAAAAAAAATCATCCGAAAGTGAGAGAGAGAAGAGAGAAGTACCCCACATCACATATTTGAGACCACAATTGCTGACCCAATTAGAGTTTTTTTTTGTTGATTAAAAAATAGAACTAGGTGCCATACTTTGTCGATTGTGATGATGGTTGCAAGCTTAACATGACTTGTATAAGTGTAAAACATTTAATACGCCAGAAAACAGACTGCCACTTAATTGATTGTTTACATTTTTAGTCACATCATTATGGAGTCTACTTACATTGATTGATTTACAAAATTTGGAAACACGGTCGCGTCGCAGCTTCAAATAATTGAATATGAGTTCCATAAATACTGATGTTTGTTTTTGAAGATATGGGAGAGACAAATTTTAATGAACTTATTTTATCTTAAAATTGTTGTTCTAGGTACGCCACAAAATCCTGACCTACAAATTTTATTGAATAATGTCAGCAGAAGTCTTGGAGCTGGAGAATGCTGCAGTAGGAACTCTTAAGCCAGGCTATTTAAAAAAAAAAGCACGGGGCATGGGTAATACAAACAAATTTGTAATCGAAAAATAATAGACGCATCCTCTAGATTCCATTTGAAACTGAAAATTAATTCTTATTTAATGAAAATTACGTATGCAATATTATTAAATTATTTTAGAAGATTTTTTATAAATCAAAATAATTTTAATTTTTTAAGTCAATAATGTGAAAGTCGATAAAAAAAAAAAACAAAAAGATAATATTAGAGCAACTCTTAAACACAGCTACTAGGTAAAATTTATTACTACTTAGAGGAAGGTATACATTTGTTTTTATTAAAATCAGTTAAATCGTTTTTGAGAAAATCAAAATCATAGATGGTGGACTGCTATAGATTTGTATAATAAGTGCTGTGTTGTTTCACTGTCACACCCATGGCTAAGTATCGCCTTAAATGTTATGTTGTAGTGGTTTCTTAAAAACAAGCTTTTATATACAAACTTTTTAAAAGATTTTTAAGAAAAAATTTTGGTACGCCAATTTAAAGTTTTTATTATTGTTCGAATAAAAATTAAATTTACCAAAAAAATTTGAGCCGTTTCTGAGAAATCAAATTTTCAAAAAATTTAGATCCGTTATGTTGATAATAATAAATTCAAAATTCGAAAAAATGGTCTAGTAGGTACAAGCTGTAAAATCTTAATTTCAATTTTTTTTTATTAAATTAGAGATCATAAAAATTAATTGAAAGAAAAAAAACTTTATCAAAATTCTAGGCACCGTTTTCGAGAAAAATACGATTTTTGAAAACCATTTTTTTTTTATTTTTTAACATTTGTATGGGAGGTACCTTTATTTTTAGGTAAAATAAAATTTGATTTCTTACATCTTGTAGATCATACTCGTATTAAGAAACTTTTATTTATCAAGTTTAAAAAAAGTCTAGCAGTTTTTCTTTTAAATCGAAAAAAATTTTTTTTTGAAAATTTCAATACACAATTCTACTTAAGTTTTTGGGGAGCCTTAGCAAAAAAAATGATCAAAATCGGTGGTACCGTTTTTGAGAAAATCAAAAGTTCCTCGGAGGGTACCCTCAACAACCATTTTTCGAAAAAAATTTTTTATTACCTAGCTTTAGCTAAAGGAATTTTTTTTGTGTTTTTAGTTTTTAAATCTGTCGAAGAGTTTTTGAGAAAAAAAAAATATTTATAAAATTTCGAAAAAAATTCGTATGGCAGGTACCGTTATTTTTGGTCTTAAAAAAAATAAAAAAAACGTGTAAGGGAAAATATTAAAAATGATATCTAACAAGTTTTAACAAAATCGGCCGAGCCGTTTAGGCTGTAGTCCAACAGACAGACAGACAAAATTGCGAGACCCACTTTTTTAGTCTTCGCTATCATCGTAATGTCAACTTTGATCAAAATCTCGAGTTCGATTCTTTTTACGAATGCATAACTTGCCTTATAGTACCTACGAGTATAAGTCGTAAGAAAAAAGAAACTAGTACTTGCCCACCTTTTATGTCGGTGTAAGAAATTTTTCACCCCTTCTGGTCTAGCTACCATTTATAAGGCGTTTATACTTCCAAAACTCGAGTATAATTCACATCTTTGAGCAGGTGCAGCAAAAACTTCTCTCCACTTATTAGATAGAATCCAGAACACCGTCGGAATATTTCATGTATTGTTTTATCGCTTCTTTCACAAGCAGTGATGCTCACTCGAAGTAGCCAGTTGCATTCCTCCCCTTTATCATTTTATCTGTGATACCCGTTTCGATAGGAATGCTCATCAGTTCACCCTTGAGCCTTATTTTGGTCGTACCCTCAAATAAATGGGTAATTCTACAAACGGTGGGTGATTTTCGGCGGCCCAAGAAATATTTTAAAATCCGTTTTAATTATTTAATCTGATTTTTTTTTTTTTATAAACTTAAACCTGATTGATATCTACCTGGCCTATTTTATTTTGCTCAAAAAATTCTTCAAAGTGTCTGATTCTCAGTCCCCTGACATGTCCCCAGTGCGTTTTCGCAAAGAAAAATTATTACCCTTCTCTTATTTCAGGTCTCATACTAAGATGAATTCCACCGAAGTTACGCCAAATAATACATCTGTGCTACGAATTAGACAAATATTTTTTAGTAATTGATTTTATTACAAGAAAACTTAATTGAACGTTGTCCCCCGTATTTCATATCAGTCCCCTGGAATATTGAAACAGTCGAAAATATCAATAACTAGGATATCGATCGAATTTCCAGCACTGGCAATTTGAAGTACCAAGTCTCCTTACAATAAAATCGTGGGCAACTCGATTCTGTTTCTTATGTTAGTATTGTGAAAAAGACATTTGTGCCAGAAGTCGTCGATTGTCCGTTTAGTTTATCAGTCTGGTGAGTTTTTACGTAACAAATTTGTATGGAAGTAACCATCTTTGTTAGCGATATAGTATAGGTTTAATAAAACTATAATATTATACAGTGGTGTAAAAAATAATAGAAACAAGCTTCTTCTGTGCCGTTTTTTAAAAACAAAAAGTTTATTGGAAAGAAATTGAAAATTAAAAATACATACAATAAGTCTCTATAAAGTATAAAATATACACAATATTAAATTTATTAATAAAAAGAAAAAGTAATAATGCGAAAAATTAAAATTAATATTAACAGCCATTTTACTCTGGAAAAAATAATAGAAACAATATTATAATTGTGTTTTTCTTTTTGGTAGAGAGTAACTTAACAGTTAAATTGGTTCATATTCGTTTAGAACTTGGTCGTTGCACCTTTATTTTTAATGACGGCCTCACATCTCCGCCCCATGGAATGATGCAACTTGGCGCATGTCTCGGAAGGTATGGAATACCATACATTTTGTATTATAGACCACAGTTCTTCCTTATTTTTGGCTCTGAAGTCTCCCATTTTCCTCTTAAGTATGCCCCACAGGAGTTATATGGGATTAAGATCCGGGGACTGCGATGCCCACTCCATAACATTTATTATATTTTTGTTAAAGTATTCCTTAGCCAATTTTGAGAACTACTTGGGGTCGTTATCCTGCATGAATTCCCATTTAATTGGCATGTTCTCTTCGGCAAATGGCAACATAACTTCATTTACGAGTATGATTCGGACGTAGTCAATAGCACACATTTTGTCTTTTATCCAAAAAATTGGACCAACCCCAGATGTTGAGAAGCACCCCCAAATCATGATATTTCCTTTACCATTTTTAACAGTCTTTTTTGTGTACCTTGGATCGAATTCTGAGTTCTTAGGTCGTCTGACATACATTCTGCCATCGGAACCAGATAAATGTATCTTTGTTTCATCCGACCATAAAACGTTGTTCCAATTTGATTGATGGGCGTGTTTATTTGCAAAATTCTTTCTCTGCAGAGTATTTTTCTTGCTCAAGAATGGTACTTTTCTGGGACTCCTTCCAGTAAGCCTTGCTTCCAGTAGTCGGTTTCTTATCGTACGACTTGAAACAGGCGCATTTAGTTCAATTTTCAAGTCGTTTGCAGAAGAAAAAGGCTTTTTTTTACACAGTCGTACCAATATCTTATCAAACCGCGTTGAGGTCTTTCGTTTTCTGCCTCTTGTTTCTGGCTTTGGACTTGAATGGAGAGCTGTAAATATCTTCTTTTTTGAACAATTTAATGCTTGTGCTATTTCTTCCATAGTTTTCCGATTTTTTCTGAAGTTTTTTATTAAATTGCGCTCGGTAATAGTAAAATGCACTCCACAACCAATTTTTATAAAATTTCAAAATAACTGTTATATTTTTTTTTATTAAAACGACTGAAACACGTGCAAAACTAATAAACAAACTATAATATTTTCAATAAAAATAATTTTTTTTACTGTTTAGTCCAAACAAAGAGCTAATGACAACAAACGGCTGCACCATTTCAAAGTCATGTCAGGTGCAATTAATAAATAAAAATTAGACCCGATGAAGACGTAATTGTATGTAGTTATTAATGGTTGATCATTAGGTAAGGCTTTGTTCCTATTATTTTTTCCATCAGTGTATATATTTTTTTGTTTTTTTTTTTTTAAGTTAAGCCTTACTATCTTTTTTGCGCAAAAACCATGAAAAACCTCAGTCCCCTGGTTAATAAATGAGCAAATCATATTTTATTCAGAAACCTGAGAAATTTTTGGTTTATATTAAACGTCGAACTTCATTGCGAATATTTTTAAAAATAATATAATTTATTTTAAATTGATTCTAAATTGAAAAAAAAAATATTTAATTATAATATACTATATTCTCTTAACAAAATGCTAAATAATATTTATCAACCATGAATTTGTATGTTTATGAAGGCTAATTAAATTTAATTTCTTTATTTTCATGTATTAGGTATACATTAGGTATGACATATTTAAGAAAAAATAAAAAAATAAAGATTTATTCAGTCTTCTTAAAAAAAACTCAGTCCCCTGTTTATTTTTACTTGCGACTTATAAGGTAGGTGCGGGTAATAAGGCCTAGCTAAGGGAGACTTGAAATTAAACAAAAACTATTTATCAGAACGGACACATTTTATTGTTAATTAATGTTTTAGATATATTACTATAAAAAAAGAACAAAACATGGCAAATTCTGCCTTAAACAAAAACAATATTCAACATTTTTCAAAACCTTGTCAATAGGCTTTATTAAACTATAGTCGGGTAATAAGGCCTAAGTTTTTGAAATTACCCAATAAACCAAAGTTGAGATAAAAAAAATATAAATAAATTAATATTGCTTTAAGCTTGAAATACAAGACATTATTTCTTTGTCTAACAGCCATCAGGACAGTCAAAATTGTCTTTATCATCCGCTGATAAGACAACGCACTCTTCGTGATACCACCTAGCGAATATATGTATGCATAACACTGCCTCATATCCGCAATTTGGTCTACCTCACAGCCGTGACAGTACCAACTCATCTGGATTCTTTTACCACTACTCTTAACTTTGGAGGTTACCGTAGATATATTTTATTGCATTCTTTACTTTGTCAAATAGATCTTTGGTGACTGGAGTTCCTCTGTAATTCTGATTATTGTGGGAAAGGAGGATAATAAGGCCTACCGTCAAATTTGATAGGCCTTAATAACCCCATACACTATTTGTAATAGAAAATTAAAAAAATAAATATTAAAATTATAATACATTTTTAAAACGTACAAAATAAACAAAATATTTAATAATGGAAAACATAAGTTCAAATTTATAAACATTAGTGTTATTTTAGAAAAATTACTTACGATTCAATAATTGGATTTCTTATTATTTGGACCGTAAAATCGCCTCTGAAAATAAATGACACAACAAAAACGACGATTACCGAGCGAACACGTAGCTGCAATTCTGATGAGCCATTTACGGCTGTAAGCTATATATTAGGCTGACCGTTAGTGCCTACTACTGCTATAACTTACTTTTTTTCAATTTAGGCCTTATTAACCGACAGGCCTTATTACCCGCACCTACCTTAGGTACTATAAGGCAAGTTATGGATTCGTAAAAAAAATTGAACTCGAGATTTTGATCAAAGTTGACATTACGATGATAGCGAAGACTAAAAAAGTGGGTCTGGCAATTCTGTCTGTCTGTCTCTGTCGCTTCGACTACAGCCTAAACGGCTCGGCCGATTTCCTTTAAACTTGGTAGATATGGGTTTTGATTTTTTACCCCCACAAGTTCTTTTCTTTTTTTTTAAGACCAAAACTAACGGTACCTGCCATACGAATTTTTTTCGAAATTTTATAAATATTCCTTTTTCTCAAAAACTGCTGGACAGATTTAAAAACTAAAAACACAAAAAAATTTCATTTAGTTAAATCTAGGTAATCCTTGAAAAAAAAATTTCCGAAAAATGGTTATTGAGGGTACCCCCCATGGAACCATTTTTTGTTTTTGATTTTCTCAAAAACGGTACCACCGATTTTGATCATTTTTTTTTTTGCGAAGGCTCTTCAAAAATTTAAATAGAATTGTTTATTCAAATTTTCAAAAACAATTTTTTTGGATTTTTAAAAAAAATTCAAAATTTTTTTTTTAAAAACTCAATATTTCGGAAATTCCATGCTAGATTTTTTTTAAACTTGATAAATAAAAGTTTCTTCATATAATCTACAAGATGTGAGAAAAAAAATTTCATTTTACCTTAAAATAAAGGTACCCACCATACAAATGTTAAAAAATTAAAAAAAATGGTTTTCAAAAATCGTATTTTTCTCGAAAACGGCACCTAGAATTTTGATAAAATTTTTTTTAAAATTGGCGTACCAAAATTTTTTCTTAAAAATCTTTTAAAAATTTTGTATATAAAAGC
Source organism: Chrysotoxum bicinctum (assembly GCA_911387755.1). Taxonomy (NCBI): domain Eukaryota; kingdom Metazoa; phylum Arthropoda; class Insecta; order Diptera; family Syrphidae; genus Chrysotoxum; species Chrysotoxum bicinctum. Next base: position 81,887,832 of record OU426990.1, read on the forward strand.
TTTTTTTAAGAAACCACTAAAACGACTTATAATTTTTGTTCTTGCATAAATTCATATTTGCATAGCATTCTGTTTTCGTCTCTTACTATTAAAAGAATTTAAAAAATTAATTTGATCCTTATGAACAGTTTTCTCTAATATTATTCGTTTTTAAAATTCCTAGTCTATTATGTTCATAGGAGCAAGTTCGTGCGACCCAGTCGTGAATTTTATTTCTGCTGGCCGCTTTCCACAACGCACGTAAAGAGACGTTCTAATGATCAACTAGAACAACTCTTACGACCTTTGGCTTTCAAAAATGTCGTGCCGAAATTTGTATCATTTTATTCCATTGTTTGTAGAATCACCCATATACATAGTTTCGATTTTTAGTCACACAACACGGTTATGGAGTAACTTATCGGGCACGATTTTCCCTTGCCATTTCAATTTACAAACATTCAAATCTAATAACCAATGTTCATCGGCACCTCCTTGCCCCGCCCCCTAATTACCCCATCGCCTGGCTGTATTTAACACATCAAGGGTCTCTTAACAAAAGACTCGAATTAAACACCCAGAAATAAGCAACTAATTGTAATAATAATATTACTGAGAGAAAGAACATTAATTTTCGCAGATATAATTCACAATGAGCAATTCGTCCGAATTCTGTGACGAATTCACATTTTTGTTGAATGCGATTTCAGACTTCGTGAAATGCAAAACTTGGACGCAAGTGTCATATTTTCCACAGTTAAGTAGTGCAAGAGTATGAAAATTTAAATATTAACAAAAAACATTCATCTACCGTTTTCATTCAAAAGATTTTATTAAACACGTAACATTGTCTATAATTAACATATCCTATAGACAACAAATGATAAAAATAAATAAAAAAAGAAACAAACAAAAAATCATTTAAATGCAAATGAACAACCTCTCATAACGCTGATCTTCTCATAAATCACTTAAGCAAAATGGAAAACAATCCACCAAATTAAAACATCATAAGCGCATACAACAAAACTGTATTACCATACTGCCTATTACCGCATTCAAAGCTTAAAATGTTTAAAACAAACCGCCTTTCCTCGCCAACTTTTGTTTATGTCAAATGGAAAAATGTTACTAGGATTTTTGGGTTTACATAAACAATTTTAAATAAAATAAAAAAAAAAAAAACAATAGCCATAAACAGTAGCGCGTATAATATGTAATTAAATCTATCTGCTGCACGGCGACACACCAAACCAGCGAAAGTTTTAATAGGTCAGAAATACTTAAACTAGTATAACACCGTTTTATTTTTTTGCATAAAGCCCTCGCTGCCACTTCTTCTCCCTTCAACTCTCCAAGACAGCCAGTCTTGGATTATATCAAGCGCATAATATGCGCTAGATCCAAACTTAATTTTTACAATTTCTTGAAGTTGTTTTTTTTTATTCATCACATCTTTTCCAAGTTAACTATAGTTATAGTATCTGGTGGATTTCTTACATAACAGAAGACGCAAACAAAAAAAATTACAATACAATAAAAAAGTATGGTAAAGAAAAAGAAATATAAAACAAGTCGATATGAATGAAAAGGTGAGAAAGAGACAGAGATACAACAACAACAACAATAAACTTAAATTATTTATAACCAACTTTTTGATCGCATAATTTGCGGTGTATAACCACTGTAGTAAAGTCGATTAAGTAACCGAAAGCATAAACTCATTGTTATTAGTTATATCTTTTTTTTATTATTATTTTTTGTTCCAAACCATTTTGGTTGAATGAAAAAATAATAATGATTCGAATATAAAAATTATGTCTTCGGATCGAGATAAAAATAGAAGTAGCACAAAGCGGCAATAAAGCAAAATGCGGTGATTAGGTCGGAAGGAGTAGATAGATGGATTGGATAGCAAGGGAGGGCACATTTTTGAATTTTCATTCAGAGACACACACGGGCTGGACCGGTGTGCCAGATGGTTTATGGAGCTCTCAGAAGTGATGACATATTAACAGAGAGACAGGCTGTTGTGGGTTGCAGTTTGTATGATGTAGGCGGCTTAAGGGTCATCTTCCGGTTCATATTAATAAATGTTTAACAGGGAAACGAAATAGCTTAGCTAATTCGAATAGCGATTTATTAATATTTTCACTTGTTTCGAACCAAAAAAGGGTGAAGGACTGCATCATATGCATTTTGGTTTTACTAATTTAATAAAGGTTTTCCAATAAAGGCGGGTAGATGTTGAAGTGGAGTAAAATAAACTATGTGTGAGTTTTTTTTATTTTTAAATTCTCTTTTAATTTAATAGACCAATATAGTATGTATGAAATATGACATTTTTCAAATGCCCACCTTGACTTCTTATGGTGGCACAGATCCAGATCCGAGTGGTCCAATTTTTAATAACTCTTTCATCCGGCTGAATTTGAATGTTGTTCTGCATTATGTTCACTTTAAGGGCGGCGGTCGATTGTGTTTTATTTGAATAGATCTTCAGGAAACCCAACATCAAATCGCATGAGCTTCGTGGCCACATCTCCGAGAGATAACCTTTCCCTTAAATCATTCATGCAGAATTTCAATCGTGGCGGCCGCTGTGTGGCACATAGCGCCATTCTGCAGGAAACACATGTCGTCTAGGTCCACATGGTACCATTTGGGTCATACGAAATTGGTTACCAACATTCTGTACGGCTCGCTATGGACGTTGACCGCCTCACCAACGTCGTTTCGGCTGGCACAAAATTCACTCTAAATAGTAACTTTTCGAGGATGCATTTTCACCATAGTGAACATCGTTTGGGTTGGTATCGTCCGATATACGACAATTAAGCCTAAATGCGCCTCGTCGCTAAAGATGATTTTTCGGCCAAAATTGGGTTTCTTTTCCAAAACGCTCCGAAGCCCAGTCACCGAACGAATGGCGATTTTGTCTATGGTCATGAATTTTGAGTTCCTGGCTAAGTTGGATCTTGTACGAGTTTAACCTAAGAACTTACACAAAATTCGCCAAGTTGAAGTTCTAATGCACGGTATTTGGCAAAAAAACGTTGAAGAGTCGACTGTGAAGCGCCACCACGATTACCGTAAAATGAGCGCAGCGCGTGCAACATATGCACTAACGAACAATCATTATGCAATGGTGATTTGGGATCAGTAACTAAATTAATAATAAACAATAGATCTGACAGACGTCATCAAAACAACATGGCCACCACAGGCCGCCAAACACCCACTCCCTCCAATTGAAAAATCCTTTGAAAATGTCATGGAAGCAAAAAATGTAAATTTATCTTTTTGAAGAGCCATTACGCAGGTCTAGCATTTTTTTATTTATGCTTTTTGGAAGCACTGCCGAAGTGCATTTAAGGACGAGCTAATTCCTTCATCAATTAAATTAAATTAAATTTGGTGGTGCAACAGCTCGGAGTGAACCAGGTGTCTTACAACTCTCAACTATTCCTGTGTGCGTTTTGCCAGGAATGGAGGGGACCTATAATTTTCCAGCTGATTCCGAACGACTTATTATCAGCACCCTTTCTTGCAGCTACTGAGAATCGAACTCGAGACCTTCCGCATGACAGTCCAACGCACTAACCATAATGCCAATGGGTACTACTTCCTTCATCAATAGATTTTTCATTTTCCTTGTGGACGGTGCTATCTTGACGGACCTAATATCTATTTTCCATTTTTTAAACTCACCAAAAATGTTTATTGTTTTTTTTTAATTTTTGAAGAACTCAAACTCAAGATCTTAAAACTCATTTTTTTTTTTGTTAATAAAAATAAAAAGAGACATTAGAAGTAAAGTTTCTCCATTCAACGGCTTGGAAAAAACTTGTTACTGTACTTCTAGAAATTAATGTGGAGGCATAAAGTTATTATGTTATTACGACTAGTATCTAATATCTCATTGACAAGGGAAAATTAAAAAAAAAATCCAGAAGCACTACTAAGTTAATGGGTTCTCTGAATTTGTCTTCTTAAAAAAGTATTCGCGTTGGAAAATTTGGGAACTCTGTAAATTAAAATGTATGGAAATAATCACAAATAAATACAATTTGCTCAAAAAATGTCAAAATCCTATGAAGCTGAAGATCGCTGCATCCAAATTTATGTTTTCATAAATTTTTTGTATTTTTTTTTACATTTCATAGTTAAAAAAGTTTAATAAAAAAAATAGAGTCATTTTTATTTTATTTCTAAAAAAAATTATTGTGGTCTATATCCTCTCCTAAAAAAATTTTAGTCTTAAAAGTTTTAAAACTTTCTAAAATAAAATATAACGGGATATAATTTAAAAAAAAGTAACGGAGATCGCCCCCCCATGCGCCCAACATTTTGGCGTTTAAAATGTTTCAATATCTTTGATACTTATCGAGATATGCTATCCTAAATGAAAACATAAATTTGGATGCAGCGATCTTCAGCTTCATAATCCTCTAATTGTGTTATTCGCATTTTTTTTGTATTTAATAATTCATACGCCTCAAGGGTTTATCATGGGACCCTCTTAATGTTCACCATAAACATAGCACGATTGATGTGGAAATTACCAGATATTGATTAACATTGAAAGTAGAGCCGTTTCGTTCTTAACCGCTCCAAGTGAACCAAAACATATTACATAATTAAGTTCAGATTTCCTCTAGGAAAAAAAAATCTCTATTAAATTGGAAACGCTAAAGAGCCATGTGCTTACGATGGACATATAGCTAGACGCATATGGAAATACTTTTTTATAATATCTCGAAAACCTCCCACGTTGTTTTAAGTTTTCACAAAACTTCAATGTTTTCCTACACAAAACCAATACTTACGTTGTAGTGCAAGTAAAAAGAAGCCTAGAAAACTTTCGTTACAAACATGTAAAGTTAGTTTTAAGTTTTACGAAAATAAGTGTGAATATGTAAGCGTCTTCTGAAATTAAAGTTAAAACGAAATATTGTCAATTTATACTAACATCAGTAATAATAGTAAGGTACTTATTTACTTTCTAAATATAACACTACCATTGAGCGTGGAACTGATCCTCAACATAAAACCTTCTCCAGTCAGTTCGATCCCAAGCTATAGCTGTCTACAATTGTACAAGTCAAGTTGGTTAAGGTCCTTTTCACCTGAGTTAAAGCTATCTTATCCTGCACCTTTCCTCGGGGTTGGGCGCAAGGATTCTCTGGGTCGGAACATTGCATCACTCTATATCATCCAGCCGCTTCAGTTGTCATCCATATAGAATGGACCAAAAATCACTTCAAAAGCAGTCTTGAGTGTTTTCATACTCATTCGACAAAATAAATCATCCATGTTCCGGCGTGATTAGTGTGTTATAAGGGAACACTTAAGTTTGTCAATGAAAAAGGCTTAGCTCTTCCATTGCGCAGCAGATAATCTTTTGTTTATTAAAATGAAAACTTCGGGACTGAAATGAGTTCCCTGCGGAACACTAGAGGTTGTAACGAAAAGGTAAGAGTTAGATTCATAACCTCTAAAGGGAAATTTGTTTTTTTTTTTTTTATAATCTACCCGCACTCAAGGGATATATGATTACTCTATAAACGTTTCAACACATCGCGGGCGTGAAGTTAATGAAGAGAAAGAAGGATAGGAAAGATGTGTGGCACGATGTTCTGAAACTAAAGGTTGTTGTCTCAGATTTTCATCTCCAGGGATAGCGGCTGAACTAAAGCGGAGAAATGCCGTGTCTTATTTCTATCACTTATAATTGACACTATTTTATTCGTAGTCATCCTTGTTGGGCATACTAGTTTAACTCAATTACATGTTGTTAGTGTTATGCCTGAACAACATGTAATGAGTAAACCAGTAACCCATTGATGACAATTTTTAGAAGTTTTTTAATGGAAATAAAGCGACATAGACGATGGCAGGGATCGAACCTGTGATCATGAGGTTGACAGGCGAGCAGACAACCATCGCGCCATGGCCACCCCCAACATAGTTTAATTTTACAGGCTCATATCTTATCGCTCATACTAGAATTCGCAAAACTATTTTACGCATAATTTAAGTGGGTTACTATTATAGTCGTTATACTTTTAATTAATTAAAAATGAATGGTATACTATCTTGACACTTTTTTGGAAGAAATAAGTGGCCGAATGAATTCTCATTGGTGTGTCATGCCATCTTTTACCCATGACCGGGTGAATCATAATCAAAACATTTGAATCACAATGGTAACCTTATTTGAAAAGTGAAAGTTGGTGTTTCAGATACATACATTAAATGACTTCTTACAGGAATTAAGTTGTATTTCATCACATTGTTCAATGTTTAATGAAACAGAAATAATGTTAGTTTATGAGCATAAATGGGAGCAATAACAGAAATAATATTTATATGAAGTTTAACCGTTTAATGATAAACTAAAGTTGACCAACACAATAAAATATCATAAAATTCCCCAGTTGATTGCAAGTGTCCCTTTAAAATGTCGGTGTTGTGTCTTTTGTAACGCCCGCTTTAAAAAAAAAGAACCTTTTTTATCTTATTGTGTCAATTATGCCGGTTAGAATTTACCTTTGTCGATTATTCGTTACATTTAGGTTCATTTTTTTTTTTGTAATTGGGAAAGGTAACGAATTTTATGGTCACCTCGAAAGTCATTGTAGAAAACACTTTTACAACGGAAATTTACAAAGTTTTCGAAAATTTAACACACGACTTGGTTGCAATTATTTTATTTTAAATATTCAAGTAAGTTAGAGCTTTTGTCCAAAACAGTTCTTAAACATAGCAGTAGTAATAAAAATATAGCAAATGAAAAGAAAATTTTGTATAACAAGTTTTAGAAAATGATTTAGATTTATTTAATTTATTAATGATATCTTCACAACATTTGTTTTTATTTAGATTTACATAAAATCCGAAACGCGTCGCTTAGAAATAAAAAAGGGCTAGACTGTCAGTGGTCGCCATTTCTACCTACTTACCTACCTTCGTTTCTGGTAATTAGCTAGTATTTGCTTTACATTATTGTTCGTTTAACCTTGAACAGGAAAAATATTTAAGCTTTATAAGAAAGGAAACCTATTCAGTTTAAGATATTTAAATTTGTTTGACAGTCTCAATAATTGCAGAGAGAATAAAGGTTGGTTCAAAGGCTAAAGACCAAATATAAAACTTTTTTGAAATCAGCTATAAAATTCTTATACTAACATGTCACACCTTAGAGCCATAAATCGTCCACCTAAAGCTCGTAAGTAATTTAAATCTGCAGCTAGGTTACCAACCAAAACAAAAACAAAATGTACCTTATGCGAAAATACCTGACTGTGTGCACGATAGTGATAAACAAGTCAAGCGCGAATATTTGCAGTCATATCTAAAGCTATACACATGCTTTCGGGATAATAGCGCCCATCTACGCGGGCTACTGATTATTTGCACCCTAAGCGCACTGTTACCATATTTGTAGTTTGCCGCAACAATTTGTAGATATTTTCAATTTCGGTAAATTATTCTATTTATTAATTTTGTTTCTCGAACAATGTCTTCTATATAGTGTATTCTTAACTACCGATTTTGTTGCACTTACTAGCTTATATTTTTTTAAATACATAAAATGCACGACTGGGTCGCACGAACTTGCTCCTATGTAATAGAATAGGAATTTTAAAAACCAATTTTGTTAGAGAAAACTATTCATAAGCATAAAATAATTTTTTTTAAATTCCTTTAATAGTAAGAGATACAAAAAAATGCTATGCAAATATGAATTAAGAAAAAAATTAGTACGCCAACTTAAAGATTTTATTATTATACGAATAAACATAAATTCAAAAAAATATTTTTTTAAGTTTTGAAATGAAATATTTTTCAAACTTTTTAAAATCTTCTCTATACAAAATTTCATTAAAATCCGTTATGTAGATGATGAGAAATTCAAAATTTCTAAAAATGGTTCCATGGTAGGTACAGAAGTAAGAATTAATCGAAAAAAAAATGTTATTAAAATTCTAGATGCCGTTTTCGAGAATAATACGATTTTCGAAAATCATTTTTTAACATTTGTACGGTGAGTAGCGTTATTTTTTGGTTGAAAACATTGAAATTAGTAGTTTTGCGCAAGTAAAGGAACACTCAAATATTAAAGTCGTCTCTTAACTTGATTGTTGGTATGGCCCATCATCTCATTCAGACAAACATTTTTGTTCTAAGCTTAAATTGTATGTATGTTTAGTTAAAAGACAAATTGTACAATATAATATAGGAATATGGCTGAAATATAAAGTGACGTAATTCAGAAATTGTAGATAAATGAACAACAAATTGACAATTCACATTTAAAAAAAAAACATGGTACAAATTATATTTATTTTTTTTACTTTTGGAGGAATCCTTGACGCATCATAAGGAGGTATCCATACCTCCTCGTGTGCTGAACTGGCCAAGTGATTTCAACCTTGGTCTACCGGCTAAACCTCCAAAAGTGTCTCGACGATCACCGCCTCGGAACCACTTTTGTATTAATTCAAGGGGGAGGTCCTGTTTTAGTACCCATTGTGGGCTCACGCTGTCTCGCGGCATTCTCTTCCTCCCTATTCTTCCTTTTGAGAAGGTGGTTGGCGTAGGTGCAGATCTGGTTCCAGTTCTGTTCGCTGCTCAACATCTTTTCGACAATGTTGTCTGGAGTGATGATGCCGATGTTTCTCTCCAGTTCTTCTCTTTCGGGTCCCCATCTGCTTCAAGCAAAGTAGGTATGTTGCGCGTTATCTTCTTGAGAGTCCCTGTACTAGCAGGCTGGGTTGCTCGTTTTGCCGATCCTATGGAAAAAGGCGTTGAAGTATCCGTGTCCGGTGAGTTACTGGGTGACGTAATGTCGTAATAGTTAACCTCACTTATTTCCGGTCCTTCCACTCACAGCCACGTTCCGGATCGGCCTCGCCGTCCATCGTTCTCTGCTTTCCGAGTTCTAACGCTCTTGCCACTTTCTGTTTCGTCAACTGTTTAACTTCCACTCCCATTTCCGCCTTTTTTGTCGTAGACGTACTTCTTTTCCGTCGCTAGGAGATCGATAGGGGCCACTTTAGCGACTATAAGGACGGCTGGTTCCGACACCATTCGGTAATAGCTGGCCACATGTAGAGCTCCGCGTCTTTGCACTGCCGCCATCTGTTTCCGGTACTTATCCTGCTTAAGTGCGTCCGCCCAGATTTCGCTATCGTACAGAAGAATGGAATGTGATGTCACCTTCATTTACTAGCCGTTGGCCTCCCCACGTTCGCCATCAGTCTGCTCAGCAATGCGGTTGTTTTTGAGTCTCTTTCCGTTGCTGCCCTTATTTGTTGCCGAAGGTAAGCTTTGTGTCGAGTCTCAATCACAGGTACTTCACCGCCACGCTGCTTTTTATTACTTCGGACCCAATTTGGAAGTAGGCGTGCACTACTTCTTGTATTGCTCCGATCGTAGAACAGACTCTCCGGAAACCGTACTGCGTCTCTGATAGATCAACCAACGCTTGTACTGCCGCTGTTAGCCGTGGTACAAATTTATAGTAGAGATGTCAGAAACCTCAGTTGACGAATGAGAGATGTCACGAATTGAACAAAAAATTTCAAGATATAAAGTTTCACACATTGTCATCAAGGTATAAAGTTGCGAAATTTTCTTTGGATTCTTACCAATTTCATTGAAAAGCCAAATACAACGCTGAATTTATAAACAAAAAAAAAATAAAAAAAATAAATACTTTCTCAGGAACCACATTGACAATATTTAACTCTTGCTCTATTCTTCTTTTTGGAGGATAAATGGGAGGTGATAAGAGACTCCGACGCAATCATCTTTACTCATGGCCCGAACTTTGTCAGTGTCTTTCAAGCTGAAGTACTGACAATAAGGAAAGCATGCCAAATACTTAAAGTAGATCCAAATCGAAACCGGAATTCCACCCCCTCTTTTACAGATAACCAGCGGGTGCTTAAGCATTTAATTCGGCTTCTGCATCCTCTAAATTGGTCCAGCAAAGCAGGGATGAGCTTGCGAGCCCGAAAATTAACCTAAATATTACTATATTATCTGGGTTCCGGGCCACAGTTGAATAGAGGTAAATGAACGGGTTGTCGAGCTAGCTAGGTAATTATCAGCCCTTGGTAGCTCACTTGCAGTCTTTTCGGACAAAATCTTCACAAACTTTTTTCACAGAATCCGCATGGGGAGCAGTTTTACCAAATGTACTAAATCTTGAAAGATGTGTAAAAAGTCCAAAACAATTGATCTAATCCGTAGACCCAGGCATCACATAGCCTGGGTAGTTGCAACATGCCCTGGACACTGGCCAACAGGGGAACATGCAGTGAATTTGGGCATTCCCTACAATACATTACTCATTGTCGTAGTTGTTGGATTAGCAGCAAAAGGAAACAGTTATGCGTATACTCTGTAAATGTCTTGTTCTGTCCAGAATGAGACCCCAACTATTTGAAGAGATATTCCATGACGACCTTAACAAACTATCTGAACTGAAGATAAAAGAATTGATCTCTTTTCTTAACACAACGAAGTGGCTCTGAGACGCGCCACCACGGCTTCTGTAACGGGTACTCCTCGACCTTAAGACTGCAAGCTAGCGCCCATCAAGTATCAATCATTATATCCCATTAAATCCATAGGTCAAACGAGTTTCTGGTATCAAAACGGCTCACTCGGCGTTATTTGGGTCTTGCTTTCATGCTACTAGCTATTTTTTTTCCATATTTCAAAATTAAATAAACTCATTAGAGGTTTAAGTTGTTTTTAAGAAAAATTGAAAGAAAAAAAAAAACAAAATCATATGTGCATAGTTATAGAGTGTATGTATACACGTTCTGGGAGGGCTAAAGACCAAAAATCGTACTTCATCAATAGAGATCTTAACACACACCCGTCCGTCCCTTATAGATAGTAGTGCTGAAATTAACTTTTTTGGAACTATTTTAAATTATGTCATAATATTTTTTCTCCAAGTGGTAACCATGATCAGCGTACGGGTGGCATTAGTGCCCCACAGCCAGAGTATAGGTAAGCCACCAAAACCTTAACTTCGCACATTTTCTTCCTTTCACTTTCTGGATTTGGATTCAGAGCTGAAAAATTTGTCAAGCGTGACTCTGATGTCTTCAACGAAATAAATTTGATGATATTTTTCATGATTTTCATTCCACCACACATGTGGTGTGGGGGCCAATACTTCAGGCATAAAAATACGAAATTCATAATGATATCTGTATCCTTGCTATTAAAATTCCACATGATGCACCTGTCATCATCACCCGAAGCGAATTCGTTTTACCCCCGAAATGAGACAGAGGAGATGGTGGCGGTCCTAAATCACACCTCAATTTCCACCATAAATCCATTCAATTTGTCCATTTGTCACCTCGCGCCAACAACAACAGTCACCAGTTGGACACTTTAATTATTTTAGTGTTAATTACTAATTTTATTATTTATTGCAGAGATGGGATGAGGCTGTCCGAAAATACTTGGCAACGTTATGCGATGTTCGGTGTAGAGTGTTCTGTAATACTGTAAGGTTGGCCTTTTTTCTGTCCGATCAGAATATGAACGATCCCTGAAGGTTTGCCCGTTTCGATGCAGATCGTATTTTCTTCTCACGTGGATCGCCTTTTGTTTGGGCAAACAGAGAGCAAAGGAAATTATTTAATCGTTCTTTGTTTTTTTTTTTTTGTTGTTTAATTTTATTTTCATTTCAATTTTGTTATGTTTCGAATTTAATTGTGAATGTTAGGAAAATGCTGCTTAGACGCTTGTTAATCTTGTTTATTTATTAGTTTACGTTGACAAATTTGCAATTGAAATTTGAAGAATGTTCTCAGCGGTGAATTGTGACAGAAGGATGACATTTGAATTTATGCTGAGATTTCGGATGAATTTTGTTTGGCATTCTTAGGTGACGATATTGTAAGTGGACATAAAAAAGAAGTATGTTACAATTATAACTTCAAAAGGAAATGCAACATTGTAGAAGGTAAAGTTTGTGAAATTGATTCCAATAATTTTATTTATATGTTCAAAAAAGTAGTGCCCCTTAGCATAATGGTAAGTGCGTTGGACTGACATGCAGAAGGTCTTGGGTTCGATTCGATAGTAGTGTATTTAAAATCTACCTTTAAATACGAGTATTACAAAAAGGAAAGTTAATAGACAATTTCTACCATAAGTGGTAGTTGAGTGTTTGAACGTTAAATTAATATTTAGTTGCATATCCATTGTCAGAAATAACAGTAGCACAACAACGTTGCATCGAATTAATAAGATTTTCACATCTTTCTACAGGTATGGACCTCCAAGACTGCTGTATAAATTCCCAAAGGGCTGCGTTAGTATAGTTGGCTTTCAAATACCAACATACTTCTTGGCATCGCACCAAAGATTTCCTATTCGGTTCAGGTCTGGGGACTGCGCAGGCCACTCCATGACATTAACCCTCTTTTCTTGGAACCACTGCTTCGCAAGTTTACTTGTATGCTTTGGGTCATATTCTGAAGCTTTGCTTTATAAAGTAATTTTTATAATTTTTTTTTTCACAAGTTAATAAAGTCATAGAACTAGACAAAAATTCATAAGAACTGGCTGGTCTGCCTGCTTATCAATAACTAAAAACTTACTTACTGGGTCTATTCAGTTTCAGTTACATATATTCTAATTCTTATTAGCCCTGAAAACAATGACCTTGGTGCTCTGGCAGATATAGATATGTGCAATCACGCTCGTTCCATAAGGAGCTATGAATGGTGTCACGAATAGGAAGAAAGTCTCCAGGATTCAATGTTGTTTCACAATGGACAGGCTGATGGTCTAAATGTGTCAGCTCTCCTGCTGGCAGCCGGGTCAACCCAGCCTAAGAACCCCTTTATTTAAATTTAAGAAACAACAGAACCATTTTCTAGGTTTTAGATTTGCTTAAAACCTGTTAAGTAGATTTGTTTATTATAACGCTAGAATTTTTGAAAGTTAAAAATTGATAGTTTAAAAAAAAAATGCACGGCTGGGTCGGACGAACTTGCTCTTATGTAAACGACTAAGAACTTCAAAAATGAATGTTTTTAGAGAAAAACTGTTCATAAGGATAAAATTCATTTTTTAATAGACTAAAACAACTCCTTTAGTAGTTGGAGCTAAAAACAGGATGACATGTGATTCAAACAAAAATTATAAGTACTTATGTAATGGTTTATTACAAAAATAAGCTTTTATACACAAAATTTTTAAAAGTTTATAAGAAAAAATTTTGCTACGCCAATTTAAAGTTTTTATTATTGTTCAAATAAAAATTAAATTTACAAACAAAAATATTGAGCCGTTTTTGAGATATCGAATTTTCCGAACAAAAAATATACCTAGATTTTTTTTTTCAAAAACTCAAAAATTATTTTTTTTTTAAGTTTTGAAATGGAATGTTTTTCAAACTTTTTGGAAGCTTTTCTATAAAAAATTTCATTAAAATCCGTTTTTTCGATAATGAGAAATTCTAAATTTGAAAAAATGGTTCTATGGTAGAGTTCTATGGTCAGTAATATCTTGATTTCAATTTTTTTTTTATTTGAATATAGATCGTAAGAATTAATCAAAAGAAAAAAATTTAAGTAAAATTCTCGGAACCGTTTTCGAGAAAAATAGTGTTTTGGAAAAACATTTTTTAACATTTGTATGGAGGGTTTTATATGTATTTTATATGTACATATATATTTTTTTTTAATACATCTTATAATTTTTATTAAAAAACTTTTATTTATCAAGTTTTAAAAAAATCAAGGATGGGGTTTTCGAAATATTGAGTTTTCAAAAAAAATTTTGATTTTTTTTTTAAAATCCAAAAAAAAAATTTTTTGAAAATTTGAAATAATATTGAAACTGCTAGAGAGCCTTAACATAAGAAAATGATCAAAATTGGTTGTACCGTTTTTGAGAAAATCAAAAACAAAAAAAAAATGGTTCTAAGGGGGCAACCAAAAATAACCATTTTTTGAAAAAAAAAACTTTTCAAGCACTACCTAGCCTTAACTAAATGAAATTTTTGGAATTTTTTTTTAAATCTGTGGGACATTTTTTGAGAAAAAAAAATATTTTAAAATTTCGAAAAAAAATCATATGGCAGATACCGTTATTTTTGGTCTTAAAAGAAAAAGAAAAAACCTGGGGGGGGGGGAATCAAAACCCATATCTACCAAGTTTGAAGAAAATCGGCCGAGCCGTTTAGGCTGTAGTTGAACCGACAGACAAACAGACAGACAGAATTGCGAGACACACGTTTTTAGTCTTCGCTATCACCGTAATGTCAACTTTGATCAAAATCTCGAGTTCGATTTTTTCCGAATGCGTTACTTGCCTTATGGAACCTTTAATTCGCAAGTAAAAATTGGTTTCATTTTAAAATAACAATAGCCACAGGACAAAAAATGTTAATTTAAACACAATACTGGTTCGCACGAACTTGCTCAAAATTTTAGTTGAATTAGTACGATATTAGAGGTGTATGAGTATGAAACTAGGTTAAAACGACGAATTTGCAAATTTGAATCATACTTTCTCTACCCTTTTATTAAAGTTAAAACCCTCGAATACCTATTTTATTTTGTGTAGTATCGTGCTATTTACAAACGCCACAAAAGGTTTGTTTACTTAGTAGGGTTTTCCAATAAGAGGTGTTATTTTGATATTCAAAGAAAAATGGCATTTTTGGAGATAAATGATCGGATGTTTATTTCATTATAAAGAGGAAGGTATGCCGTTAATAATGAAACATAACATCAGCCAAATGGCCGCCAAGACCACGCTTACAGGACCATATCCTTTTCATGAAATTTTCCATAACCAAATCGCAAAGTGGCTGCCCTATGTCCCCGATAGCCTCACGAATTTCATCTTTGAGGTCTTGAATCGACGCTGGGCTGTTGGCGTAGACCTTATCTTGTGATTTAACACCTTGCGACTTCTTCCTTTGGGGCCACGTGAAAGATAAGGTCTACGCCAACAGCCCAGCGTCGATTCAAGACCTCAAAGATGAAATTCGTGAGGCTATCGAGGACATAGGGCAGCCACTTTGCGATTTGGTTATGGAAAATTTCATGAAAAGGATATGGTCCTGTAAGCGTGGTCTTGGCGGCCATTTGGCTGATGTTGTGTTCCATTATTAACGGCATACCT
The DNA here is from genome assembly GCA_911387755.1 of Chrysotoxum bicinctum. Lineage (NCBI taxonomy): Eukaryota > Metazoa > Arthropoda > Insecta > Diptera > Syrphidae > Chrysotoxum > Chrysotoxum bicinctum. Next base: position 81,902,994 of record OU426990.1, read on the forward strand.
TCCTCTTTATAATGAAATAAACATCCGATCATTTCTTTCCAAAAATGCCATTTTTCTTTGAATATCAAAATAACACCTCTTATTATACATTGCGCGAACTGTCATTGTCTTAGGTGTGTTAAAAAGCAATTTATTAAGGAAATTGTTTAAGAAAATGTTTTAAATTAAGAATGAGTTAGTAAACTTCATTAAAGTTAGCAAATTTTTAAGTAGTATCATACTAATACTTTTATACTAAGCTGTTTAAAATTTTGCGCCAATGTTATCAGCGAAAAATTTGCATAACTTTACAAATCGTGACTAAAACAACTCCTTTAGTAGTTGGAGATAATATAAGGATGCCATGTGATTTCTCTAGCAAATATTAGTTTGTGCTGTTTTCTAGAAAAAAACGATTTTCGAAAACCATTAATAAAATAAAATAAAATTTCATACACCTTGTATATAATATCAAGAAACTGTCAAGTTTAAAAAAATTCAGAACGGAGTTTTCAAAACATTAAATTAAAAAATGAGATTTTGAAAATCAAAAAAAAAAAGTTTTTAAGAATTTCAATACACACAATCTTTCTAAACTTTTGGGGAGCCTTAGCAGAAGCAAAATCATTATATTTTCCTGTTCGTTTTTGAGACAATGTAAAACAAACGAAATGGTTCAAAGGGGATATAATCAATAAATATTTTTCGGAAATGAAATTTTAAGAATTTTTTATTTTAAATCTGTGGACAAGTTTATAAGAATTTTACTATGGTCCCGATTGGACACAATCACATCGAACTCAAGACGCCCTGCTATGCCAAAGTTCTAAGGCAAAAGTGGTAGTTTGTGGACTAGCGAAACTTCTATTTTATTCTAGATCAGCACTGTCTAAGTAGAAGAATGCATAAAAACTTACATGTTCTCTTTATGTTTTCTCCTTTGTATAAAACCTGCTTGAAATAATAACATTTCAACTACTCTGGTGTTCAATTTAATCGAAGGCAATGTGTAAGACACTGCCTCTCGAGCACATAAATTCTTTCCATTTAAGATAGGCAATGTTGAACTACACCGAGCACGCATAGCCCAACATCGGCTGGATGAGGTCATAATACAAATCACCAGGGCAAAGTCTCCTGTAGTCCTAGTCAGAGCAGCATTTTTATGCCTCTGGAAAAAGAAATATTGATCCAACCAGATGCCAAGGTACTTTACTAAATTTTTACTCTCACTGGCTGTCAATTTGGCCCAACGGTCAGCGCCTAGATCTTTCACATTTTTTTTAGGCTTCACGAAACGGAGTCCTAAACAGAACTGTTTCTAATTTCTGAAAATTCATTTTCAACTTTAATTCATGGCAAAATCGCTGAATCTATATGAATATGAAACATTTGTGTTTCTTAATCTGAAATATTCGAAAATAGAAAATTTCGTAGGTTTCTTCAAAATAACGTCACCACATATATGTACATCAAATGATCATAAGATATTATACGAAATTATACCAAATGCTAACTAGGAGGGTTATCAATCCACAACTGTGCGGCTTTTCTGCTAGAAGATCTGTCAGGTAAGTAGAGGTACTCCTCGAGGCGGTATTCTTTCTTCCCTTCTGTAGAACTGGGCAGTAAATGAGTTATTGACATGTCTAGAAGCGGAGAGATACAGAGTGGTTACTTATACGGACAATGTTGCTATTTTATTTATAAGGAAAGTATCCTTCCATCGTAAAAGAACTCCTACAAAAAGTTTTAAACTAAGAAAGAAACTGGGCAGAGCGCTCACAAAACGGCAAGCCTTTCCAAAAAGCTTCTTTACAATGTATCAATGTCGAAATTGAACATTCCATCATTTTGAATTCATCAGATTACTTCCAAGTCCCAAAACTTAAGTTCAGAATAAACTTCTACCATTCCTTCAAAATCTATCTAAGATGATATGAGTTTCTTGGAACATGATTTTATCCATTTTACCCCGACGCATCGAGAAGTGACGATTGGATACTCGGATAGACTAAAATTTTGTCTCTCTTTCCGTCTTCCTAATCATGTAGAGTCTTCCAAGTGGAACATAATGACGATTAAAGAATTCCTGCCTTGACTCAAATCAACATTAATATCCGAATCTTTTCGAATAGTCAACGGGCTACTATATCTATGGAATCGATCTCTGTTAACAGCTTGTCGTTTATCTCTTATTGAGACGGGCCAGCAGTTCAATTTGCACCTCTGTTCAATGTCAGGTAATAGGGGTATAATAGGCTGACGAAATAGCCTAATTCATCTGAAAACCCAAATATAGTTATACTGTTTATGCCGGCACAAGATGCCATAGAGAGGATAGAACAGACCTAAGATGGAATAATATAACCAGCTGTTTGATGACAAAGATCTGGCTTGATCTGAAACCCTCTAAGTGTTTGATATCGTGAAGCAGATTGCACAACAGCTCCGTAATTGGTGTCATAACTGCACACGGTCTTACAGACAAGCTCGTAACAAGGCTTGGTGTTCATTCAAACAATCTGTATGGACGAGGAAGAAGTAGAATCAGTTCCTTGCTGTTTGCCCAATACGTAGGCTTCATCCTGGAGAATTCTCCTTCGAGGAATCTTGCGATATATAGACATTTTCAGTCTCTCTAGCGTCTAGCTGCTTCATTAGGTGCTGCAAATGGTTCAACGAGTAGGGAGAAAATCTCTAGATTCATGGACCGACTCTGGTCTAAGTGTGTCAGCTGCTATTGGGGATGCCATCACACGATTTCGGGAAACTGACTCATACAGGAGGAAGCCAGGTCAAGGTCGTCATTGATGCACTTCAGCTCAGGATGATCACTTGTCCTCAGCAACATACTGAGAAATCTGTTTTGCACCGCTACTGAAGCTCGTATCTACACGTCTTTTTGAGGTGATGAATGTTTGTGTGAGTGAACGCACAATCAGAAGAAGGTTGGCAAAATTGAACATCAGAGCTTTCCGACTTGTGCGATAATATGTTTACTGAACTGCAGAGGAATGGAGGGACGTCCTATTCTAAGATGAAAGCAAAATAGGTCTACAAGGTCCAGATAGACGTCAGCGTGTCTACAGGCGAAAAAACGAAAGGTTTGCTCCATACACGATAGCCGAAACTGTGGGTTACCAAGAAGGGTCTATAATGGTTTGGGGAGGCATCAGCTATGAAGCTCGCATTGACCTTGTTGTGTTCGATAGAGGCAGTGTGAATGCTCAGATATAGGTGGAAAACGTTTTGTAAGACAATGTGATGCCAACTTTCGGTTAATGCATGACGACGCACGCTGCCATACCGCAAATTCTGTAACTATCTACATACCTACATATGCCCCTACCACTCCAGGAGAGCTTAAGACAGTTGCAGTAGTGGTACAATAGGCCTCAGTCGGATATTCAGGACATCATTGACGGATTGTCAAACCGACTCAACGAAGTAATTATAGCCTGCGGCGCAAACACCCATTATTAAAAATTTACTTTTTCAATAATTTTACCATATTTTTAACAACAAAAGATAACATCTCTTATAATATTTCTTTTTTTTTCAAAAACTTGTTTTTTTGTGTTAATTCTTTAATAAATGTGTTTTTTTTTCTCAGAATTTTTGTTTTTTTTTGTTTTCTCAAAATTTGCTTTCAACATGGCTTACATCCAACCTGGGCTAAACTTGACGGTTTCTTTAAATTTACAGAAATACGAAGTGGTGGTAAGGGTTATCATGGAAGCTTTATATTTACATTTATGTAAATTTATATTTCATTTATACAAAAACTATTAAAAATTTTAATATAAAATATATAAAAAAAAACGTTGGGTTCCAGAGAAAATTAATTTTTTTTTGAAAATTCAATACGTATTTTGAATTTTTTCAAACTTGAAAGTTACAGTTACTTAACCCTATAAAACCAATTAAAAAAAAATGTTTCTAAAATTACATATATGTATGTATATACGTTTAAAATCAATGTTAAGAAACCGTTTAGGAAAATTATTTTTGTTTTTAACGGCTGCTTCGATTTTGATAAGACTTTCCATGTGCCCTTATATATATTTCATGTTCGTCAAGTTAGCACTACTACTTCAAAATTTTTAAGATGTAATAATTGGATTAATTGTCGTAAATTTGTCGTGAAGCGTAAAAATTCGCGCTAATTTTTAAAAAAATAACCCCTCAAATGCTAACTTGACAGTTAAGTTAGTACTACCACCCCTCAAAATAGGGTGAAATGAACTCGAAAAAGAAAAATGACAGCGTTAATAATTGTCGTAAGTTTTTCGTTATATATCGTAAAAGAAAAAAATGTTCGCATCATTTTTTCTCAAAAAAATGTCATGAAAATGCAAAAGTCCTTAAAATAGCATTTTTTCATAAAATCTAGCACTACCATACCAAAACTATTTCTTATAACTAATTTTTTATTCTGCAATTTGCTTAAACAATTGTCGTAAGACGTCTTTGACGTACCGCGACAAAAATTTTTGTCTTACAGAATATTTGCGAAAAATTTACGACAATTATTAACACCGTCGATTTTCTTTTTCGCGTTCATTTTACCGTATTTTGAAGGGTGGTAGTGCTAACTTGACAGACATATATATTTCGACAATTTGATATTGAATAAGAAACAGTTTTAAATTAAGTCATTATAAGTACATATACTAACCATAGAACAATTTTCTTGATTTTCGAGTTTTCATTGTTTTACAAAAAACCTTCTCAAAAGTCTCCATTTCCAAGCTGAAAACAATATTGAATTAAAAAAAAACTTCTAGTTTTTTGTTTTAAATTAAATTTTATTTATTGCATCATAGATGAAAAAATCATCTTTTATTTTTTCTATAGAAAATAAATTTCACTAAATAAAAAAAGAATTAAATACATTTATAGAGTTTCATAAAAAAATATACACAACTTTACATTTCTTTGAATGATTTTTACAGTTTTATTTTACACAAACAGTATATATAGCTTATTTTCCACATTTTCAACGAAATCAACAAAACTGTTATCGATGAAATTTGCTACCTTATGAATAAATATTTAAACATTATAATATTTTTTTTGTAAAAAAAACTATTTTTAAAATTAAAACTTTGCACATTTTTGTTTTGTTTTATTTTGTCGTAAGCTTTGATTTCTACATAATTTTTCTATTAAATATTATATTTCTTTGGCTTATCTTACAATCTTTTATTTATTTATATTTCTTTTAATATTCCATAAAAATATACAATTTACATCTACATAACATTTTATTTTTATTTTTAAGTACGAATTTAATGAATACCTGACAAAATAAAAGAATTTTATATTTTTTTTTTTTTTTTTTTTTAATTTAATGAATATACAAAACAAATATTTATGAAAATAATTTACGAGAACAAAAATATTTACAAAAACTAATTAACTGTTTTTAAGTGTGAAAATGATTTTTTTAACTGTCACCATGAATTTTAATACACAATTTCTCTTAAGGAAACATGGACATATTTTTTTTGTTGCTTTTTTGTACACAAATAAAATTGAAAATGAGGATTTTTGGATGGGGAATAAATATCCTGAGACCAGCAGTGTGCATCGGAATTAACTATTAGAAAAAGTCTTCTAGCTCTAGAGGCCATGATCGCTCATGTTGAGGAAACTTCTGCATATTCGACTTACTTCCGGATTGGCATGATTCATCAGTTGCATGTAGATTTGCTTGTGTAGCTGAATTTCATTGGTCATTTCTTCGAGACGTCGGAGGAGGGCGTCCTTTTCCTTGAGCAGAGTCTTGACGCGTTCTTCGACTTCACGCGATCGCACTTTGGCCTTTTCTCTGCTCTTACGAACCGCAATGTTATTCCGTTCGCGGCGACGACGATATTCATCTGTGCCCTTGTCAATGTTCTTTTGTGATTGCTTCCGCTGCGGTAGCATCTGCTTGTTGTTGGAAAGGTGATGTGATTTGAGGAGATGGGCTCCAGCGGTGAGATGTGGGAGATTGGCGTGATGCAGGCCATTGGCAGGGGTAAGTGTGGTAAAGGCATTGTTGCCATTAGTTCCACCGTTTGTAGCCTGATACGGTATATTTCCACTCGCACCTGTCAAATTATACAGTCCATTCGTTGTCCCATTGGCAGCACCTATGAAAGCTGCCGCTGCGGCATTGCCATCCTGAAGCTGTCTTCGGTACTCCTGGGGATCAATTGGTTCCTCTTTGATTGTAGAAGCCTCTGAACCCACCGAGCTGTTCTCATCGCCACTCGAGTTGTTGCTATAGGTTGCCCCCGAGTGAACCGCCTGAGGCATATAAGCCAAGGCATTCCGACTGTATCCATGGTTCTGGGCTGATCTTAATGTCTGCTGCTGCAATTGGTGTTGTTGAAGAACTTTGGCCGCTGCACTCACCACCCCATTTGTGTTTAAACCTCCTCCACCAAAGCCCCCGGGACTAGCAACCATGTCGCTGAATATTCCCAAAGCTTCTTGCTCACGGAACTGATCATCGATAAGGTGCTGGAGGTCGAGGGTTATTTCCTGAGTGGTTAACTCGTCCAGGTCACTTTGTGAATATTGCTGCATCATTTGTTTTTGCAACATGCTGGTTGTAACGTTATTGTTCTGTTGTTGCTGTTGCTGAGGTGTATTGCCGTTCGTGGTGTTGTTGTTGTTATTGTTGTTCACAGCTGCCGCTTGTTGCATGTGATGGACAGAATGTTTATTCACCACTAAACCGTTATTGTGATTGTTATTTGCATCCGCAGAGCTATTGCCACCATTAGCCATCGCCGTCAGAGTTATCTGGCCAATGATGGCTTGGGCGGGCTGTTTTTTGAGGTCCAGTTGTGACAGAGTCTGCACGGTATCGTACATTTGGGGTGACTCCATGTTAAGCATTACAAGGGAGTTATATTTTTATTTCTCTTTTTTTTTCAGAATTTTTTGGGACTATTTTTTGTATTATTTTAAAACTTTTATTCTTTAAGTCAAGAACATTTTCTGACTGTGTTTTGTATCTATTTTCAAGAAATCACTATTTGATAGCCTTAAAGGTAATCCACAGGTAAGGCTTGAGTTCACTTTTAAAATTTTTGTTTGTATCACAATTTAAAAAAAAAAAGTTTTGTTTTTTAATCCAGAAACACAAAGCTTTGAAAGATCAAATATTTTGTTGTAGAATCTTCGAGATCCGTATCCAAAACCGTTTCGTAATTTTTTTTTTTTAAGTATAGCTTCGCTCAACAACCTTCGATCGACTGAAGTGTTCAGACAGTGATGCAACGGATTATATATTTTCCCGATATTTTTTTTCTTTGAGAAGCTCTATACGACCCGGATACAAGGAGAAGGTATTGGCCCCTGCACGTATGGGGCACAACTGACGGTCTTAACAAAAATGCACAGAACACCGAAAGAGCATGAGATACAACATAGATTATCTCAGGAAGTGTAAGTAAGTATGGAGCTAAAGAAGAAGCTTTGCTTCCTTCCAAGACAATAAAACCACAACCGAAGTCTCTTCAAACTACAAGACTTAATAATTAGTGGACGCGTTTCCGTTAACGTCCGCTCAAGGCAGTTGGTAGATGGTAACTGAAGCTTCCAAAAAAGAAATTTCGTTCGCTTAGTCTTTGGGGGCTATAGAGTCAGTCGCATTATGTATCCACGCAGTGCACTCGCGCGCAGATACTTTTATTTCTCTCTGTCTTTTTTTGGGGGACTCTCTTTCAAGACTTATAAGCCTCAGCTACATCTACAGGTAGTACTCGTATGTACGTTCGATTCGGGTACGGGTAGACCGAAGCGTCATCTCATAAAGCACAAATGGGCTTACGCTTACGTCGCAAAGCAACGTTCTCATCGCCGTCGTTGTCTTTTCGGCGTTCTCAGTAGTGGTGTTGATGTAACAAGACGCTGTACAAGAAAACCTAAGAATCAAACAAACTCAAAAAAAGAAATAGAAAGATGGAGCCGTACTATCAATCTAATTATGGAAACAAGACCAACGAAACTATACGACGAACGACGACAGACGAAAAGAAACGAGCACGACACAACAAACATATAGAAACACTTTTACTCTTGCTTGGAATGCATCACGATGACGACGCCACTACTACAGCGCTCCCCAATTGGAGCTTTTTTGCTGGGAATCTTTAATTTGTTTCGTGGGTTTGGTATTAGATGTAAGACAGCAGACAGATACGCAAGAAGCACGCCAATCCACAGCGAACCGGCAAGAAAGCTTTTCTTTAACAAAGTTGCGTTTTGTTTCGGATTAACATCCGCAACTTATGCACTCTGCGATTACCGAGTCTATGAGAAGTGTGGTACTTCCTCCAGTTTGATGATTAATCGTGACGTCACGTCACTTAACGGCACTTAAGTGGGTTGGATAATTTTTTTGTGTGGTTAACTTGTATTTGTGAGATTAGTTGTGGCTCTCTTCTTTTTGGGGCTTTGAGACTCTGCTGAGTGGGCTGTTTCTCTTTTATTTATTTGGTTTGGGAAGTGGTCACTTGACGATATCGCAGAACAAAAATAGTGAAATGTTTTATAGAGTGAAGGAGGCGCGGAAAAGCTTTGTTGATTTCAAATTGTAAACAAAAGAATGGAACTTCTACTTAAGTTCGGCATCTTATGGGGGTGATAAGGAAAGTTTTTGAAGATTTTGAGATCAATGATTTTTGGGACTATGCACTTCAATTTGTAATTTTGTTCAGTGCACCACTGGACAGGTTAATTTCGTTTTTTTATTAAACTGTAACGTGCGATATATCCATGTTAATTCTATTCTCTTTTACCTTAGTTGAACAAATTTGGCTTCATAAACGTATCTGCCGCTCCAGGTGTGGTGCAGCTATAATTTATTTAAACTTGGCAAATTACCACCTATAGTACCTAGATATTTATTAATTTGTTCAATTGACCAAAACACAGTTACTTTTCTTTAAGACGGGAAATATCGGTACATGCCATAATTATTTTTTGACACTTCAGAAAATATTTTATTTTCTAAAATACTGGTCCACACAATTAAAGACATCGAAAAATTTAATTTAGTAAAATTAAGCTAATGTATGGTTGAAAAAAAAATTTCAGAAAAATCGTTATTAATGGTCATAGAACTAGTTTTTTTTTCGATTTTCTCAAAAACGGTTTAAATTATTTTGGTAAATATTTGTACACCAAAGTGCCTTAAGAAATTGAATAATATTGTGTATTCAAATATAAATTTTTTTATTAAGAAAAAAACTTCAGATTTATGAATAGAATTTGTTTTTTTTTCCGAAATTAACAGTATACACCATCCAAATGTTTGTTAAAACTGTTTTTAAGAAATCGTATTTTTCTCGAAAACGGAACCTAGAATTTTTAAAGGAAATTTTTCTTCCTTAATTTTTACGATCTTTAATTTGATAAAAAATTTAAATTAAGTATGTTTTTGTTTTATTTTATTTTGAACGATATTAAAATTGGCACAATGGATTTTAGTGAAATTTCTTATAGGTACAAAAGTTCCCTAAAAATTTGAAATAATTTTTTTTTCAATATCTCAAAAATATGTTGATATTTTTTCGGAATTTAAACATTTATTTGAAAATGCATTTCATTTTTATCATATTAACGGTATGTATGTGCATACATTTTAAAACAACGATCCCAAATGACTTTTAAAATTTGATTTCCATTACTAAAATTAATAAAAAAATATACGATTTTTAAGAACTCCGTCACCATGTTGGCAAGCATCTATTAATTGAGCATTAGCATGAAAGGAGTTTCGGATTTACCTTAAATTTATGACAGAGTAGCTTTATGTAGGAAATTCCCCAAAGAAGATTTTCGAATTTTTGTTGAGTTCATCTTGGACCGATGCAACGATTTTGATCATTTTACATTTTTTTAAAAAACAGCTGAAACGGTTTTGATTTAAGTTCTTTCGTTTTAAATAAAAACAATATTATAATATTTTTTTTTTTTGGTAAAATTCTTCAAAAGACAATTGATAATATTAAGTACCTAATAGTAAAGGATTCTAACTGCACGAAAACTACCGACACCAGGACCAATCTTTAAAAGATCTTAATTCGCTATTTATTGGAAGCGGTTTAAACTTTAATTAATTTTCCATATCTCTTAAACCATCTTTTCATGAGGCCTGGTTCTTCATTTACGAAGAACTTTTTTTTCAGAATTTTTGGTGGGTTCAGCATTTGTATAGCAATATAGTTGAATACAATAAGTGCAAACGGGTAATACTGCATAACAACATTTTCAACAAGAAATAAATCAATCTTTTTTCTACATTTCTACTTTTGAAGTATTTTTTAACCATTACCTCAATTCCAAACCATTAAGTCACCTTAGAAAAGCCTTAAGCCACAAGGCTCATTTCGTGGTATAATTGGCGTAATTTATACTTGCGATTTAGTTACTAAAGGGCAAGTTTTGCATTCGGAAAGAAAATCGAACTCGAGGTTTTTATCAAACTTGCCAATACGATGATAGAGAACACGGAAAATGTGGGTCCCTCTCAGCGTTGCCACAAAGTTCCCGATCGGGCCCCCTATTTTACATTTTTGCCCTTTTCCCCGGCCAATTATAAATGGCTCCCAAATCTAAATCTTAGAAGATTTAACATCACATTATTTCGTGGTTAATAAAAATTAAAAAGCCTTACAAAATTAAATATAAACCATTTTGATGCATTGCCATTACAATGTGTTTCCACCACATACAAATAACCATACTTAAAATGGAACTGAATTCATTCATTTATCTCATTTAATGATTTGACTTTTTTCAGGTCAATTTCGTCCTGCGTGTTGACTTTTCTCACGTCATTTACTTTCGTCATCTACCAAAGCGTTTATGTAAATTAAATAACAAAAATATTAATCTTACAAATCGTAAATTTCACAATAATGAAGATCTTTTGATAAAATATTGGCGTTTGCAAAACGAATTTTATTTTTTAAATAAATTTTTATATAAGGACTACTTAATTCGAACTGAATCGAGTCTAAAACTTTACAGTAAATTTTTGTTGGTCATTTATCAATGATAAAAAATGTTCAAATGTTATCCCCAATTGCATACAATTTGCATTTGCATTTGTATTCCCTCTAACTATTCCGCAATTTTATGTTTAAATTCAATCAATACCGGTCACTTAAACTTAGGTTGCAAACATGTTGAATTAATTTTAATTGGACTAAATGATGATAAACAACTAGGACCCGATGGTACTCCTCCGATCATTTTGGAAAACTGGTTAGCTGCTCTATCGAGACCATTACCTTTTTTGTTTAATAATTCTCTTAAAAAGGGTTATTTTCTTGATGATTGGAAAATCTCGTACGTTTTTCCTATTCATAAATCAGGATCTAAGCAAGATGTTGCTAACTATCGATCCATTAGAAAATTATCAACGATACTAAAAATTTTGGAAAAAATTGTCTCTGATAAGCTTACTTTTGTTCTTAAAGAAATTATTTCCCCATTTCAATATGGATTTGTTACTCGAAGGTCAACAACAACCAACCTCGCAATATTTACTAATCAGATTATTGGTAATTTTGAAAATGGTTTCCAAACAGATTTCATATAGGTATACCGACTTCGCTAAGGCGTTCGATGGAGTAAACCACCATATACTAATACAAAAATTGGAATCCATTGGCTTCACTCAAATATTTTAAAGTGGTTTGAATCCTACCTACCTAACCTACCTACCTAGAAAACCGTTTGTGCCTATTAATGACGTACTATCAGATGTAATTGAGGTCACATCAGGAGTACCACAAGGAAGTAACTTGGGCCCTCTTCTATTCTTGCTGCTGATCAATGATATCGGGTAAATTATAATCTAAATGAACTTTTAACTCGATGTATTCGAGAAGCCAACAGTATTATGTAATCATGTTCATTTTTTCTCAACAAAGTCGTCGAGAATCTTTTAAGAAACACATATTGCTTATATGATCTAATATTCGTAATGCGGTGGTATTAAGTTATTCTTTTAGATTAAGTTTATTTGGTTTTTCTATTTTTCAATAAGAAGATTTGTAATTGATAGTCTGTAAGATAATATATTTTCTGTATAAATCTGCTTGATGAAATAAAAATAAATAAATAAATCGTATAGACATCTGTTTTTTTTCACCGCTTATTGTTTGTTCGTTCCTTGTCCACTCATATATTGAATTAAAATATGGAAAAGTAATATAAATATTTCAATAATATATTAGGGGTGTGATTTATATTTTATGAATTATATTTTTTTAAAGATATTTTAAGATAATTCCTAAGAAATCAAATCAGACGACACAGTCAAGATCTGCTTCTGCTGCCTACTATATAGATTTTTAAAATGCGTTAAATAAATAATGCATTAAATAAATAAAAAAAGAATAAATACAAATATTAATAAATTGTAGTTTTAGGGACGGATTTGTAAGTAAAACATTTGGCCCCAACTTTTGTCAAATGGCCCTCAAAAAATTTCGAAATGGCCCTCTCTGCTTTTTTCTTCGCGGAAGGAAGCCTATGGAGCTAGTCACATCGAAAAAGAAAACGGATCAGGAAAAATTGGAACAGTGAAAAATTGAATATGTTCCCTGATGGCCATTATCAGCAATCAGAACAATTATGCCAGTTGAAATGTTGTTGACTAGTTCATTTGACTGCCACACGTTTTTACTTGCGACTCAAAGGTACTATAAGACAAATTATGTATTCGTAAAAAAATAGAGCTCGAAATTTTGAACAAAATTGACATTACGATAGTAGCGAAGACCAAAACAGTGGGTCTCGCAATTCTGTCTGTCTGTCTGTTCGACTACAGCTAAACGGCTCGGCCGATTTTCTTCAAACTTGGTAGAAATCATTTTTAATTTTTTCCCCCCGGATGTTTTTTTCTTTTTTTTTAAGACCAAAAATAAATTTTAAATTTTATAAACACTTTTTTTCCTCAAAAACGGTCCCACAGATTAAAAAAAAATCAAAAAATTTCATTTTGTTAAAGCTAGGGGTTGAAAAAATGTTTCCAAAAAATGGCTATTTCAGGTACCGCCCTTGGAACCATTTTTTGTTTTTGATTTTCTATAAATCAGTACAACCGATTTTTTTTTTAGTTTCGGGATTTAAAAAAAAAAGTTTCAATTTTTTTTTTGCAAAACTCAATATTTCGAAGCCTCATGCTCGATTTTTGTTTAATGTGAGGAAAAAATTATTTTACCCAAGAAGAACGGTACCCACCATACAAATGTTAAAAATGGTTTTCGAAAACCGTATTTTTCTCAAAAATGGCACCTAGAATTTTGATATTTTTTTTTTCGATTAATTCTTACGATCTATAATTTAATAAAAAAAAAATTGAAATTGAAATATTGGCCACTGTACCTACCGTAGAACCATTTTTTCAAATTTTGAATTTCTCACTATCGGCAAAACGTATTTTAATGAAATTTCTAAAAAATGTTTTAAAAACAATCCATTTAAAAACTAAGAAAAAAATTTGTTTGAATTTTTGAAAAAAAATAATAAAAACTTAAAGTTGGCTTACCAATTTTTTTTTCTTAAAAATGTTTTAAAATATTTGTATATAAAAGCTTATATGTTTTTAAGAAACCAGTACAACGACTTATAATTTTTGTTCTTACATAAGCTAATATTTGCTTGAACGACATGGCATGTTTTTACCTCCAACTACTAAAGGAGTTGTTTTATTCATTTAAAAATGTTTTTTTATGTTTTATGAACAGTTTTTCTCTAATAACATTCATTTTTGAAATTTTATGTCTTTGACATAACAGCAAGTTCCGGTGACCCAGTCTTGTATTTTATTTTACAAGTTCTTCCAACAACCGATAATAAGTAGTTGAACAATCGAATCAAAAAAATTCTAGTCTCAGATTTTTTACGACAAAGTGAGAATTTTTATAGTGGAATTACTATTTCCGAGATCACTGAGATGAGATTATTTCGTACTTGATTATTTCGGTAAAGCTAGTTAAATGTTGTGCCTACTTGCTTTTAAATTTTCAATATTGTTCATTTATTTCAATTCATTTTATTCGGATTTAAACTTACATTTATGTTTCGCAACCGATCAGTTCATCTTCAATAATTAATCCGTCCTTTATTTTGCGAACAAATGCTTTGAAAAATAGAGAATCAATTTGAGAAGTTGGCAAAACTATTGATCGCTACCCTTTTCCGACTTTTAATACTGGTTTTCCTCCCTATGTTGATAAGATATTGAAATGAAAATATTTTAAGTTAAATATGGCTCTTAAATTGTTTCCTTCTACTTAGAGTTTGAGGATTAAATTGCTTCTAAAATATATTCAAATTAATCAAAAAATCAACACAAGAACGTTTGCTGAATAGGCATACTAAGGGATTAACCTCTGACAATTTTTCGTTAAGATGAAACAGTTCATTTGGGTATATTTTTCAGTGAGATCACTTTTCTAAAAAAATCTGAGTTTCAAATTCACATAAACTCTGTCATATTTCCTTCCATCGAAAATTCAGGTAAGAAAAACGTTCTCACAGTTCACCGAACTGGGTTTGTTAGAGAATGACATCTATGACTCATTTATCAGATTCTTGAATAATATTCAAAGAAAGAACCAGAGTACATTGGCATCAATTTTCCCGAAACCATAACTCAAGAATTTGTCAATCTGATCTAGAAAAACATCATTGCAATCGTGGGTAGTGGAGAACTTAGCAAACTTCCATCGAAAATCAATTTCCTCCGAACTAAGTGCACCACCTCCACTTGAATACCACATAATTGTCTACGGGTCATATTGTCATCATTGCTGGTGGAAACATGCAGCATGACTCGTGAAGTCAAAACGCTTGCTTGCATTAGCACCTCTCCAACTCGAATGCACCTTAATTAGTGTAAATTGTAATTTTGCAATGTGTGCTCCAATTTGCCGATTCGCCTTTTATTCGCCTCTTTCTTTATTCTGACAACTGACCGAACTAGTACCGATGACATGGGTTTGGAAAATTTTTGATTTCGATCCTCAAGCAATTAACCACGAACCTGCAGAGGTCGTTCTTAAATTGCTTTTGGGGAAGGTGTGAACAATATTGATGGCCTAAGCGCAAAAGTACTTGTCAGGTGCGGCGGGCCCTTTTAGTCGAAGCGGTGGCACAGATATTTATTGTTAGTTGTTTTCGAATGGAATCACATTACCTCAGCAACTTGGTTATGGAAATATAAAATTAATTGGACTTTGCTTTAATATTTTTTTTCTTCATTCATGTAGAGCTATTTGAATATCGGAAACACACGTGGGAAGGAAATTAGGTGTCGACTTTTAATGGATCAATTAAGTCAGTTTACATTCTGTAAGGTTTAAAATGTTGGTATAGATATTTTCGAGAGCTGTATACCGCATTATTATTGCTTGTCTTAATTGTTTATTTTTCAACTTATTTCGAAAAATTATCATTTTCTCTAAATAGCTGAGGAAAATTTTGCAGATTAAAAGCTAAACAAAACTTAAATCAAAACCATTTTGATTGTCGTCTTTTACCAAAACTAGATGTTTCTTCTTAGGAAAGTTTTTCATATTCTTAATTCAAATTTTTGAAATATTGTATTCCGAAACTTCGAAAACAAAGATTTTCACTTTTATGTGGTTGAGTTACGTTATCTACCAATAAAATATTCTCTCGAACATCGATATGACATCTGAAAGAGTTTTCACCCCCTTTAAAATCCATTTGGAGTTTTTATTAGATTTGATAAATTAATTTCGGGGAAATACCTGCTTTAAATTTTTAAATGAAGTTTGTGCCGAAAAGTCATTTAATATTGTGGTAGTTGTATCGGAAATAAACTGGCGTCAGGCGAAACTTATAACTTATTTATAATTTTTTTGAAAAGAACAAAAATAGGTTTTGATAGCCTAACAAAAGGTACGGTTTTTGTTTTAAATTCATTAAATAATGTTCATACAATTCAAAACTCTGAGCCCTTGACGCAATATTGAAGTCTGAAAAAAATGTTTGCAGAAGTTAAAGCTTTTGATCTTCACCGTTCTTGTCTTATTCGCAAGTTTAAAACACAAGGTTTTAATATTAATATTTTGTAGTGTATTTGAAAATGACGTTTTTTATTTGCGATACACGTACGTAATTCAGGACAGGTTTTAACACTTGGAGAAAACAAAAGAACTCGAGGTTTTGATCAAACTTGACATTAAGATGTTTTCGTGTTTCTATTTTTTTTTATAAATTTTGCTTGCACCATTTTGATTACCATTAAAAAGTATCAGCATATTGAAAGTACTTAGGAAAGTTGGGGAGGATTTAAAAGAAGATGCATGCCGTATGCCGATGAACATAGGTTTTAAATGTCTGAATATCGTAATGGGCGGGAAAAATATAATAAAAGAGTCGAGCAAAGCATTCCACATTCGTGTAGTACGGCTAAAGAAAGAATATCAGTACGTCCGTAATTCGGCTCAAGAGTAAGCTGATGGGCACTTGCTGAAGCGCGAGTATAACGGTTGAATTGCTTAAGGGGAGGAATGCAACTGTTTATTTCACTGGAACACTGTTTATAAAAATAACGGTAAAATAATAGCTCTGGACTATTAAAGGTCTTATAAGTAAGTAATGTATTTATTTATTAACAAAATATTAGAAATTTTTTTACAACGTCGAAGGAAACCTAAGCACTTAGTGGTGTTTTTGGCTACGTCGAATATATGGTCATTCCACACAAGGTCGTTTAGGATGCACATATCGAGAACTCAGATCTGTTCGGTTTTCTCAATTCAAATGCCGCTCATTGATGGGTTACGACAGAACGCAGCATTTCGTTTTTGAAGCATTAAATTCTACGCAGCTTATGGTTCCATATTTGACTATGCTATCGAGATGAGAATTTAGTGAGATTATCAATACGCTGCCGTTCTAGATCCACATCCGAAGAACAAACAAGGACATGCATCTGGAAACGAATATGAGAAGCTGAGAGAACTGTTATCAGCAATGAAATTCAATGGATTAGAAGTTTCAGACTTTAATATGAGAGATTCGGATAAAAAACGTAGCGTTTATTTTATGAATCACAGGCTTAAAAAACACCCAATACATGTATTGAGAGTTTGGAAGTAGTTTCTAATCAAATGAAAAATATGGTGCCGTGAAATAAGGCCAAGTGAAATAAGGCCAACTTTCAAAAATTGGCCTTATTGCACTTTGATAAAGTGAAATAAGGCCAATTTTCAGTAGTTGGTCTTATTTCACTTTGACAAAGTGAAATAAGGCCAAATGGTTTTGAGAAATAAGACCAAGTTAGTGCCGTGACATAAGGCCAAATTTGTTTGTGACTTAAGGCCAAACATAAAATGTTTTGTTAAAAATAAAAAAGTAGTTTTTTCCGTTAGATTCGTATAAACCATAATTGTTTATTGGGGGCCGTTGTTCTGGGTTTTCTTGAGCAACAGTACTTTGGGTGGCCCGCTTCGCGAGTTTTCAGGATTTTAACTCATTTTTCGGGGCTCACACCCACTCACGCAACTCCGTTGCTCCGCTTAGGGTATGTTCAGTCGCCAGGCAGGCGCCTGTAGCAACAGCTTTCTTGGGCAACAGTACATAACTGTTAGTTGTTTACTTCAATTAATGTAAAATACAAAACTGTTGCTACAGGCGCCTGCTTGGCCCCCAATAAACAATAAATTATGTATTATACGAATTAATAATACTTATAAATGAAATGAGCGAAATGAAATAAATATAAAAATGCAGTTCGGCCTTATTTCGCTTTGTCAAAGTGCAATAAAACCAACTGTTGAAAGTGAAATAAGACCAATTTGGCCTTACTTCACTTTGTAAAAGTGCAATAAGACCAATTGCTGAAAATTGGCCTCATTTCACTTTATAAAAGTGCAATAAGGCCAATTTTTGAAAGTTGGCCTTGTTTCACTTGGCCTTATTTCACGGCACCGAAAAATATATTGATCAATATTAATGCCGTATCAATGTACTTTGACCAAGAGCCCAAGCTGCTGAAGCGATTTTCTTCAAACTTGGTACTTAATGGTCTCAGTTGATATTTTTACGGAACGTTATGAAAAGTTGTACTTATTTATTTCAAAAACGACTCTAACGATTTTGATAAAAAAAAAAGTTATGTTCAATATTGTATGTTGTATGTAAGATCAACATTTTGGTGAAAAACATATTACGAGTACGACAAAAATTTACTGATTTTCAGATTTTTTTATTAACGGTTCTACCGATTTCGATAAAATTTATATTATACAAGAGCGTCTTCAAATTTGAAATAATATTGTGCCTAAAATATTTCAAAAAAGAAATATTCAAACTTGGTTTGGAAAATTCAATATTCAAAATTTTAATAGAACGATTTTTAAAATTTTTATATATTAATTTTATAAAAGTAAGTTTGATCCTGGTGTGCATTTTATTTAATTTTAAACTAATATATCTTTCTTTTTTATTTTTATGTAAATAAATTCAGATATTCCATAAATCAATATCACTTTTATTACTTTAAATTACTTTAAATTAGAAAAAAAAAATCTTGAATAAAAATTCTCTTTCATCCACTTTCTACTGAGTTAAAAATAAAATGCACTGGGTCAAAAATTAATGTTATTAGAGAAAAACTGTTCACAAGCATATAACTCAAAAAACAGGATGCCATGTGATCCAACCAAATATTAGTTTATGCTAGAATAAAAATTATAAGTCTTTGTAGTGGTTTCTTAAAAAATAAGCTTTTATATAAAAAATCTATAACACATTTTGGTACGCCAACTTAAAGTTTTTACTATTGTACGAACAAAAAATGTCTTCTCTTTTAAGAATTTCATGAAAATCCGTTGTGCCGATAATGAGAAATTCAAAATTTGAAAAAAAAAAATGGTTCTATGGTAGGTTCAGTCAGTACGAGTAATATCTTAATTTCATTTTTTTTTATTAAATTATAGATTGTAGAAATTGACCGCAAAAATTTGTATCAAGATTCTTGGTACATCTTGTAAAATGCATTAAGAAGCTCTTATGTGTCAAGTTTAAAAAAAATAGAGCATGTGGTTTTCGAAATATTGAGGTTTGAAAAAAAAAATACAAACAAAATTTTTTTGAAAATTTAAATATGTATACAATACTTTTCAAATGTTTGGGAAAATCAAAAACAAAAAAATGGTTCGATTAATAACCATTTTTCAGAACATTTTTTTCAACCATTACCTAGCTTTACTTAAAAGAAAAGAATATTTATAAAATTTTGAAAAAAAAAATCGTATGGCAGGTACCTTTACCTTTCTTCAAAAGAAAAGAAAAAAATTTGTGGGGGGAAAAATTTAAAAACGATATCTACCATGCCGTTTAGGCTATAGTCGAACAGACAGAATTGCGAGACATACTTTTCGTGTTCTTTTTCATCGTAATATCCACTTTTGATCAGAATATCGAGTTCGATTTTTTTTACGAATGCATAACTTGCCTTAAAACTGGTACCTATAAGTCACAAGTAAAAAGTATGTAGTAGGTTTTTATGTGCATTCGGATCACTCACTCAACCGGAGCACCACACGCATCCGAAACAATCTTCACCGTGTCACACTAAGCAGATTGTTAACTGATGCTGAAGCAGTCACCTAGCCCCAGGCTCCTAGCTCGCGATATAAGGTATTAAACAGGGGGCACGGAAAGGAAAAAGAAATAACCAAAGTTCGTTGAGAAAAGAAATAAAGTCTTAGATCTTCTTTTCCGAAAGTTCATCAATGTCGACAAAAAATTACCTGATTATGCTCTAAATTTGGGCAAAACAGGGCATTTGCATGAAGAAATGAATGACTATTTTTCCTTTACCCGCAACTACGACTCATATCATATCTCCGCTTTAGTTCAGCCGCCATCCCTGGAGATACAAAATCTGAGACAACCACCTTTGGTCTCAGAACATCGTGCCACACATCTTTCCTATCCTATCCTAAAAAAAAAAAAAAAAAAAAAAAACATGCAGCAATAATCCTGGCTATACCTTGCCTGGTTCTGTATATCAGATCAAGGCTAAATATTTCTAGATATAGTTAGTTAAACTTCGTTAAAAAAAATTGATAGAATTTTGCTCTTCATAACTCCGAGCCGAATGTTAACTCTTTCCAGAAAGAAGTCATGAAAGGCTGACCCTTGCCTGGCCATCGTCTGCCCGTTCATTCCTATCAATATTCAGGCAAGCAAGTTCATTCCGGCATTGCTGGACGAATTTCAAGGATAATGTACTTAATTAATGGCTTAAACGGTCACCTTACTGCCTGTAATAATAGCCTTTTTCCGCTTCTAGTACCTAAGTACCTTAAATGCTGCCCTTGAAAAACACTAGCAAAATCGGGTAGCTTAAAAGACGTAGTCTTAAATTAGATTCCTTAACCAACACCACACTCCATCTTTGGGCCATCACTAAGGATAGTTGTGTTGAAATCTTTCATCACGCCATCATCATTTTAGTCCTTCCGGGATGGGAACATTAGCTTAAAACCTGTAGTGATGCTTAAATTACCAGTAAGCAGTGGTAATTGTAACATCTTTATAGGTATCAACTTAGTAATATTGCTGTGACCATAAGGTTTAGTGAATCAAGATTTCGATTCCTTTAGTCTCAATGCGCTGCAAGATACTAAATACTTAATTTATCAAGCAGTAAAAAAAAACGCTTAAAGTTGGTCAAGATATTAGAACCTTTGTAGTGCCAGCTCTAACAGTTCTTTGTACTTCCTTCAGTTCATCGGTGTAATATTCTTTGTAAACCGCGGGCCATCACACAATCGAATCATACGTGAGGATCGGTTGCTCGACGGCTGTGTACGTCCACAAGATTATCTTAGATTAGCAGCCCCACAGGAGTATAGAAGACCTTCTTAACCTTTTATTCAAAAATCAGTTTTAAGTTCAACTTAGAGTCAAGAATCACATCTAGATATTTTGAACTGGAAAAGAGAAAGATTAGTCGGCCTTTGAATCGGGGTAGAGCGAGGGGTTGTACCTTAGTAATTTAATTAAAGTTGAATCTAGTTCTGACATCTCCATTAAAATACTTAAAATATGTAGGATTGATTTAGAATTTACGATCGATTAAAAAATGATTTCCTTTTTTTATAATTCTGCAGTGAAAAATTATAATGAATGGAGAACGTAGTCGTTTTAGAATTCCCTTTCGTACAAATGTTTGTACTTGTTATCAATAAATTTTACAAATGTTGTTTTTACGAATTCAATCATTTCTTTGTGACCCACTCCAATTCAGCGCTTACTTAAATCAAAAATCACAAAAATTACCTTAACGCAATTTTCATAAGTATTTTTCCGATTAGTTATTGATCAATCAGCTGAGATGAAGATGCTTCGTATGACAGCAGGAGTTACAAAGCTTGATCGAATTAGAAGTACGAAGATCCGAGGAAGCCTTCATGTTAAGAATACCATTTCCCAAAAAATTGAACACGACCGACTCAGTTGGTATTGCCATGTTCAAAGGAGAGATCCTGAGAACCCCGTCAAAAAGGCAATATCATACAACGTTCCAATTCGGAATAAAAAGAAAGGTAGGCCTAAACACTCCTGGTACAAACAAATGCAAAAACACCAGCATTCAGTTGGCCTCAGAAATGGAACAATACAAAACCGGGAGGCTTGCCGCCGATTTCTGAGGTCAACCCGGCGAACCCCACAGGCGGATCACTAGTGTGAAGCAGATACGTGGGAGAGTTATGATCCCCTCGACATCGAGATCATAACAGCGCCGAAGAAAAGGAAGAAGAAGAAGAAGTTATTGATCAATCCGTTATCAATATCTCAAAGCACAATAAAGTCCCTGCAACGCAATATACTCGTAGTTTCATAATTGGATTTGTAACTTTTATTCCAACGATGTCACATAAAAATTTCAACAATTTTGCAAGAACTTACACAAGAGAACGTATTATTTGTGAAACCAAATCAATCATGGCATCATGTAAATTACACAAAAAAACCGTATCGACTCATCAACTAGGCTTGCCAGGATCAATGCAATACTCTTCTTTATCAGGAAAACAAAACCGCCTTAAAAACAAACCTATAGCATATTTCGTTATCCTCTACGAAATCCAAAGGTGTGCTTGATTGGGTTATTCGAGGTTATTGTGTATAAAGCAATTGCTTCAATTTTTCGCTACATAATACAAATAATATTAGTGATTCATTCGTTTTGATCAGGAAGCAAAGGCTGACAAGACACTACCGAGTTTGAGAGGCTAGCTGACCGATAAGAAGCCCACAGGTGATTCTTAATGAATTAACAATGTATGTTTGGTGGTTCATTAAACTTAATCATCATAATAGGCAGGGTGTTGCTTTTTAATTGTGATAGAATTGTTGGTAAAAAATAACAGCCCAGTTCTATTCTTTTATGTATGGAAAATTGCATTATAATTCGAACGGCCGTTTAAGGGGTTTCATATTTTTCTTATAAATTAATATGTTTTAAAGCTTAAAATTACTAAAGAGTATGGAAATTCACTGATTAAAGTTTCAAAATTTTAGACTGCACTATTACTATCGATCTAATAATTCTCATTTCTGAAATAAGTCGCACTATTAAAGATGTTTACACTTATGTATACGTACGCTTTTACCTTTTGTTATCCTGGCATTCCAAACTGTAAAAGCATTTAATTGACTCCATTCCGTAATTCTAAATTAAAAATTAACACCCTTTACATAGAGAGTAAAATATTTAATTTCGGGTAATCTAAAAAACAAACACACTCCCCATCTGAAATCGGTAATTTGTGATGACGACGAAGATAAGGTTGTACGAACTTCTTATCGGTTGTTCTGATAAAATGCGAATAATTTTGAGTGTTATTATATTACGTATAAGCTATATGGTAGGTGAGGGTTCTTCCTAGTACAATGGCATTCGAATGTTTTGGTTCAATCAACTCATATGGCATATGCCATCGAACCATCTCAGAGTTCAAGAAAAATTGTGTGGGGGGTTAGAATCATAAGCCAACTAATTGACTTTTACGAGTATGTCTTTAGTATATTGAACCTCAAATTTGAAGTTCTTATAAATTGTTTAAGTTTGTTCTAGAGGCTTCAATATTGAATTTATGGCGAGCTTTGATAAGATTCTTCCAATTGCTTCCGTAACGGCTAGCCAGAAAGGTTCGGTAATGCTTGCGATATTGGTACTATAGGGCAAGTTTTTCATTTGGAAAAAAATTGAACTCGGGATTTTGATCAAATTTGACATTACGATGGAGAGCACGAAAATAGTGGGTCAATCTATTCCGTCTCCCTACCTTTTTGTATGTCTGCATGTCTGTTTGAAACTATTTTCTTCAAACTCGGTACTAAATAGTCTTCGGTGATTTCTTAGAGGAGACATTTTCAAAAACGACTCTTACGATTTTGATAAAAAAAAGTTAAGTTTATTATTATAGCTTTAGTTAGTTTATTTTAGTTGAGCTTGAACATTAACCCAATTGCCATTCTTATCTGCTAGCTAGCCAGGGAAGGATAAGCCCTTTATAGCTCAATTGCGGAAAAAGTTAATATTACTCTTGGTGTTATGAAGAGCAAAATCTTCACAACTTTTCTTACAGAATCCAACCTTAGTTGGAGCAGTTCAACTAACTGCATTATATCTAGAAAGATGTGGACTACCTATAATAAATCCCAAACAAATTAATTAATATAGAGAGCCAGGAAATCGTCGGCCTCATGAGCAAACCTCGTAACTCACAAATTTCAAATTTTTCAGGAGAGACGAAAATGTCTCACGGAGCTTATTTGTAGCATAATATTAATTTTTCGTTGAATAATATATTTAAAAAATAGTGTGTTTGATTGTTAAAACGAAAATAGCAAAACTTTTGATTTTACTGGAGTTACGAGGTTTTCTCATTAGTTTCATCTCATGTTACGAGGTTTTCTGAAAAATTTAATAGTCAGTCTTCGTAAATAAATTAACACTAATTATCTTTTTAATAGGTTTTTATTGTTTTAAACATAAACAAAAAAGAAAACAGAGATTTAATCCACAAATACATAAAGTTTTATTCATTATGATAAGGAATATTATCATAAAAATCATGAAAATCCCTTGGTTTTCAAATCGTTGTACTTTCTTTTAGTGATTTTTAATCTTTCTTGGTAAAGTTGAGGAAGACTCCTCACAGGAACGCATTTTATTGGAATTTCCGGTCTTGATGGTAAGAGATTCCAAGAGTCACTGAATTTTAGTTTATATAAAATAGCGGAATTTGAATATTTAAGTGCTACTATGTCAGTAACACATGCATCCCCCTTCTTTTTACCTGGGGTCAAATTACCGCATCAGTTATCGAGTAATACGTGACTGAATTATGTGAGTTTGGCATTACCACTTACGTTATCGAGCAATAAATTACTCCAATTTGACATTTTCATTCGATCACTGATGGGACTCACTCACTCGTCACTGAAGCGGTAATTCGGCCCCTGGCCTTATAGACTTGAAGAAACCAACGGAAGTGAAACTGAGGAAATAGGTGTGATCCAAATATTGTACCTCGTATGGGTAGTTCTTTCTTGCTTTTTTGCAGATATCAATGTAATCAGCTGGAACGTTTATATGGGTTTTTCTATAGATCCGTTCAATACAGGAATGCATCGAGTCAGCTTCCATTTGCGTATGGCCTTTGCATAAAAATTTTTGTTCATTGGTTATGCTATGGGAGATTGAAATGCTAAGCATCGCATTAGCCAATGTAGAGTTTCTATTTTGAGCAGTGCATCCACCGCTGTATAAAATGATTCGCCTTACAGAAGTCTTTTCTATCTGCGCCGATAAAAACTTACTTAAAATGGTAGCAAACTCCTGGGCTGTTACGTTTCCTTCCGTTTCATTCCACAAGAAGCAATAACCCTTTTTGGACTGAATGTCGAAGATCGTGAAATTGTGGATGACTAACTTCGTTTTGTAGTACATGAGATATTAGATTTAGGGCTTAAGAGAACCGATTGCAGATCCATCGTCAAAACCATAACAAATTCGTCAACGTTACCTTTATCTGCCTCTTTTTCTTTTCGTGCTTCATCCACCTTTTGTCGGTGAAGGTTGTACACATTTTCCTATCTTGTTTTGGTAAAAACAAGCTAAGGTTTTGGTTTTCAAACTCTAACCGAAACGTGGTAAGGGCTAGAGGTTCCATGTTCCGGTTTTTGCACCATTCTTCCGTATAAAAGTTAAACAAATCAGCCTTGGAAAGCCAATTTGATTCCAGGTAATTTTTTGCAGAACTTGACCTACAATAATGGGATTCCATCTTCGGAAGAGATTTAAAAAAGTCAAGCAAAGATTGTCTTCTTTCCGCAGAAAAACTTCTTTTTCCTGCTGACGTTTGTTCGACAACATTTTCTTTTAACGCATTATTGTCTTCTGTGGCATCTATGGTAAAGTTGCATCATGTTTAGCATCGTCTTTTGCCCAAACGACGAGTTTGTACCAATCAGTTCTCTAGTGCAAGGACGAGTTTGTACCAGTTTCTACCTATTTTCCAAATTGTGTTTTAGCGGTTTTCTAGGTGGTGCCAATTCAACTGAATTTAATGGAGTTACGAGTTTTGCTATCCACAAATAAAAGATACGAGGTTTTCTTAGCAATTTTTTTGTTGAAGTTACGAGGTCTGCCAGACAACAGAGTAGTAGTGCAGTTACGTGCTATGCTAAATTTAAATTTAAAAATATTTAGAGTCTAGAGAGGGATACGAAATTTTCTAGGTTGCTGCGCTGACGAATTTTCTATAAAATAGCATTCAAAACTCATTTTCACTAAGAGGTGGAGTTACGAGGTCTGCTTATGAGGCCGACGAAATACATATTCAGGGTATTGGGAACATGCCCTGATGGGTATTTCCAATAGAAGAACATGCAGTGAAACTTGGCATTGATTACAGGTTTCATTGTCGTAGTTGTGGGGATCAGCAGAAAAAAGAAAAATATATTCATTTCTTTTGTAAGTATCCTGTTCTGCTTATAGAATGAGAGCCCAAAAATTCGGAGAGTTATTCTTTGACGGCATTAACGAACTATCCTAAAGATAAAAGACTTGATCTCATTTTTTCAACACCACGAAGTGGCTCTGAAATACACCTCGAGGACAGAAATACCAATACCGGCAACAAGCCAGCTACCTTCAGGAAGAAGGAAGCTCATTAATATCTCATCATATCCCATTAAATCCATAGGCCAAAGGAGCTTAGAGGATCAAAACGGTGGAGCCCGGTGCTCTTTGGGACACTGGGCAAGACTGCTTACGGACACCATATCAACCTGCTTACGTTCAAAATTCTTGCATTTACAATGCCTTAGTACCACCATAATTTTATCCATTGAAAATAAAACAATACGGATTTTACTGACAGCAGTGTTATAAGCCTGTCTCTTTTTATCCTTGGGTTTGTCAATTTTAAATTATGTCTTGCCTTTTTTCTTAACACTATAGCTTACACTACTTTACCATAAAAAGCCATCTACTCGCCAGTGTAATAACTAATTTTTGGATCTTTGAAATAGATCCCGATAGAAAACAGGATCCAAAATTGTTTTTGTAATACATGTTAAAACTTAATCCAGATCCGGATCCAGATAGATTTGTGAATAATAAAACGCACCTTTTAACATAAATAGCCATCTACTCGCCAGAGTAAAAACTAATTTTTTGATCTAGATCTAGATAGAGAGCAGGATCCCAAATTGTTTTTCTCATATCTGTTAAAAATTAATCCAGATATAAACCCATTATTGGTCCGAAGATAATATAAAGCACAAGATAGTTAAATACACATTTTTTGCCGACAACATGTACACAGGAATGGATAAAAGTTACAAGACACAAGGGCCTAGTTCTGCACCAAAAAACTAGAATTAAGAGGCGCTCGACCACCCTGTAGTTATAATACAGACCAAAAATAATTTAGATAATGGAGAAACCTCAAAAATATTAGTTCATAAAAGTTTAAGATTATTATTTGTGACAAATTCTACACTATATAAAGCATATTCAAAGTCCCGAATGCATAATTCCGTTCAAAGATGGCGCAAGTTGAATGTTTAACAAATTGAAGTGTTTATATTGCACAGGAAACATAATATAAGTGTCCATTTTAATGCTGGGGACGATAACCAATAACCATGTGGAAATATTTACTCAATCAATACTTCAGGCTACAGTTGTAACAGAAATTTCAACAGAGGAGAGGAAACAATAAATATGGTTTTGACTGTAAAATCTAATTCGGAAAGATGCATACATTACAGAAAAAGAAACATAAATCACGTACGATCTAAATTAATATCGTATTTTCCCGTATGAGAAAACTAGTTAATACAACAACCATATTTTGTACAAAAGCTTCAAAAGGTGCTTTTTCGTCAATTTTTAAAGTAAACCTAAAAGCTTTAATTTTTGTAACCGTTATATTTAAAAATAAAGGCGCAAAATCTTAAACGTTGCTCGTTTAAGGAACAAAACCGACTCTGCTTAAAGCAGTCGTTTAACTTGGAGACTTTGAATAACTTTTTGAAGTAAAACTTCTTTTCCGGCGTTGGGGGTAAAAATTTTCTATGCAGCTGTCAGTGACACGTCAAAACGACACGTTATCAGTCAAAGACAGCGACATGTTCTTATAATACAAAATGTTGGTACGTTTATGACAGATACATAACTCAAACAAAACAAAAAAATAAAAAGAACAGACAACTACAAACCAAATAATTTTTCGTCGAAAAAAGTGCATTTCATATACTATGTACTTCGGTACAGATTTTGACTCGTATAAGTTATTTACAATATCTTAGATGGAAATGAAGTATGTATGTATACATCACTAATTCACAACATAAAATCATAATTTTGCTGTCGCAAGGTGCAAATTCATTTAGCTATTCTCGTGTCGGCATGCATACATAACATATGTATATGGGTCGTTTTAAAAAAATTACATTTTTAGCGTTATAGCTTCTATTTTTTTTTTTTGCATTTCAATTTAAAGACTTGAAATTTGGCATGGAACTGTGTTTATATGTCAGCATTATAAGAAAAAATTTGCAAATCGATTGATGGTAACGAATATCCATGGTAATTAATAATGTGTAATCTCCGTGGCGTTTTTGGGATGTGATTTTCATGCTTAATCAGTTTTATTATTATTTTTAATGATGAAAATGATTTTTTATTTAATTTTGGGCCTTGTCTTTGAAAGGCCTTCTCTCAAACTTCAATTTTATGATATGCCAAAAAAAAAAAATTGTTTTGTTGTCCGAATACTTAGTTGAACGAGTGTGACAAGCAGTGGCGTAGCTAGACCTTTGGGGGCCCTGTATCCAATTTTTTTTTCGGCCCTATAACCAAAACTGGGCCATAACCTTATAACCTTCTTTTAAATTAAAACACTAACGTCAATAAATAAGATACATTTAATTCAATATATAACGACATAGGAACTTTAACATAAATGCATACTACATATACATAGATACATGTTTTATAAAGCTTAAAAAAAAATAATATTTGCACTGCTTCTCAAAGTACTACTTTCCTTGCCTTTTTTTCTGCAAATTTATTTATTAAATCTTCCATACCTGAAGAAGATTTCAGTTTTTCAAGATTATCTGCTTCTATTGATAAAAGTGATAAATCTGACAACCTCTTCTGTCCCATTGAAGTTCTGAGATAATTTTTTATTATTTTCAGCTTGGAAAAAGATCTTTCAGCTGTTGCTGTGGTTATCGGAAGAGTCAAAAAGAGAAAGCATGCTGTTATTACTTCAAAAAAACTAGAAGTAAGACTATTAAATTCGATGACTAATAATTTAGCAAGTTCTTTTATGGAATGAATTTTGAGGATTTCGGATTTAAGGCATGTTTTTAGAGCAATTAGTTGATTGCAGAAATCACCTCTGTATTGTACTTTTCCACTAGCTTTTTTGATCCTTGATTTATCTCATCATTTGAGAACGATAAAAGCTTATCCGGTTCCAACACTTCAAACATACTACTAAGACTATGAAGGCTTTGAAATCTTTGCCGAGTTTGTCCAATAAAAATGTCCAAGCAGGAATAGTAAATATTGACTTTGAAGCAAATTTCCGGATCAGAAATTCTATGATCTTCTGCGAACTCATTAAAAAAGCGCTTCGTTATTTTCCTACTTTTATTTTTGAAGACAGGCGTCACTCCCCAATCGTTGGCTAAATCCTTGGACTTTTTAAGTAAATCACTGAATTTATTTTGATTTCTTTCTTTTTCTAGACCGTCTAAAAGATTTTGAAGCAAAATACTTGCTTTTTGTAAGTAATTTTCCTCATCTTGAAAAGCTTTGGAAACTGGACTTATAATATCAACCAGCGAAGAAAAAAATGACATCAACACAATAAAGTCGTAGTTCTCTAAAATGTTTATAACATGTTTACATTCGTCTCGTTCGTCTTTTTTTGTTGAGGTAAAATTGATTTGGTGTAAGGTTTTCATTATCAATGTATAGTTTGTTCTTATACCACATAGTGCATCATTTCGTGACGACCATCTCGTAGGACAAACCTTTTTAAGGATAATTTTATATTTTTCTAATGAATCGTTGTGCAGCAAAGACCAGCGCTTCATACTGTTACCAAAAAATGTATATATTTTCTCTAAATTATCGAAAAATGTTGACTTTTCAAGTATATTTTTTGCTGCATCATTAAGTATCAAATTTAATGTATGTACTGCGCAATAAACATAGTCGGCATTTGGAGTGTTCTCTTTTATAAGGGCTTGTAATCCTCCATATACACCCGACATAACATTCGCTCCATCATAACCTTGTCCTCTGCATTTGGATAAATCAAGTCCATATTCACTTATTGTTTTAAAACTTCTGTTTTTAGCCCTTCGGCACTAGCATCAGTAATTGGTACAAACCCTAAAAATGACTCGCAGATTTTTATATCTTTATTTACTTTTTCATCGGTTTCTGCTATAGAAATATACCTAATAGATAGGTCTTGTGTTGTATCCAAAATTATAGATAGAAAAGGAGCTTTTTTAATTTCTAAAACAATTTTTTCTCTTAATGTGATACCAAGCAATTCAATTATCTCATTTTGAATTGTAGGGCTTAAATAATTTATTTCACCTTTTGGTTTCAAAATGAGTTCTTTCAAAATAGGATCATAATTAGATATTAAGTGAATAATAGATATAAAATTTCCAGAATCTGAATCATGTCCTCTTAAAGGTAAATTGCACGAGGCCAAAGTAATTATGACATTTATAATACGGTGCAAAACATTTCGCCAAAAAGTTATTTTACTGTTGAATTCACTTTCTAAATGGGTAACTATAGTACCTTCTTGTAACTAATTTTTATAATTTAAAGCAGAGTTTATGTGTTGCTGAGATTTTTAATGTTCAGATATATTTTTAGTTAAATTGGTTCTAACTAGAACACCATTTATCCATGCGGAAGAGTACGATTTCATTATGAGTTTCTTCTATTTCAGGAGCTCTTGATGCATTTTGTGCTTCAGAAGAATCTAAAACCAAAACGAAAACAAAATAAGTTCCCAACGTAAACTTGCGGGTTCATACAATTTTTATTAAACAATTCATTACTTTTTCTTCGATATTCTAATGATCGAACGAATGTACCTACTACGATATCGTTTACCTAGTTACATACCTACATACATAAAAACAAACGTAGGAATATTTTCCAGAATTGCATTTCTATTAACTGAACATCCAAAAGATAGACACGCAAATACATGACATTACCTAGCAACAAGAATTTATCCACAAGATTAATAATATACCTAATGCTATGCTTGTGTTTACAGAAATATAGAATTTGTATAAACTTTTTACCACCGTCTGAAGTTTTATCTACATACTTATAACAAAATCCGACCAAGAATTTACATACCAACACAATTTGAAGTAGCCGCAACATTTGGTTGTCGAAAAAAACGAAGTAATTTTAGGAAGTTTCTTGATCTCATTATCTCTTCTTTCTTTATTTTTTCTTTTCAGAGCTCCACTTAGATACTCTCTTTTATTTTCACTCATTTTTCTACAAAAATAATATTTTAAGCAACGCACAAAAAGTCACAAATATCTAAGTACAAATAATCACAAAAAACTTTAGAGTACATTTTTAAAATGTATATCCACGCTTCCACGCACAGACAGATTAAACATTTCAGTTAACGTGTTGAAATTCGTTTTGCCTAGTTTATTCAGACAATTAACGGGACTTTTTTTTGGTTGCAGATACATACAGGGTTCGGAATGGAGTATTCGAATTTTTCAGCTGTTAGTTCATGCAAATTCCTTAGTATTTTTTAATCTACCGCTGGTCACTGGTTTGTATTTCTGTGTGATGTTGGAGTTCGTGGCTGTGTCAGGCAGGACGATATATTTTGAAAGCTCGAATAAAAAAGTGTTTGCAGGTTGAAGTTGTAGTATTGTTGGTTGGTAGGACATGAAAAAAAGGAAAAGATACACAGGAAAAAAAAATATTTGACGCATGTAAAAAATGATCATCGGAACATTTTTTTGTAATAAAACTTTATTAAATATTTAAGTGAATTTTTTTACAAACGTCTTGTGCTCTGTAGCTCTATATCTTTGGGGGCCCCTATATCTCGGGGGCCCTGTTACATGGATACAGCTGATACAGCGGTAGCTACGCCACTGGTGACAAGATTTGGAAACAAAAAAACCTAATTAAACATTTTCGCTTTTTCACACAACTAAACAATTTTTAATAATTTTTTACGGTGCATTATTTTATAGTACGTCGAAAAACCTTTAATTTCATGTTTTATTATAATTTAATTATTGCAGTTAATTCCTTTAAAATTTGCATACAAAATAATTTTTTGATCCGAGTGAAAATTCAGTGTAATCTCCGTGGCCTTGTTATCTTTGTTCCATATTAATATTTTTTAGTCTAACCACCGCCAAAAGAAAGGTATTTAATCATACTTGAACCTAATATAATTTGGATGACATTGAATTACATTTACTATAATAAAATTAAGAAATAGTCGATTTTGTAATCTCCGTGGCCATTTTCGTATTTGTTTTTTAATAGGTTCTTTTAGTTTATAATGGCTCATATTATTATTAATTTTTTTACATACATATATTCTAGATAAATATACTGAATTTCATCATTCCTTACAGTATTGGTACCGTTAAAGTTCCAAGAAAGTTATGTGTCGTTATTTAAAAATATTTTTCTGACTCTTTCATGCTTTTAAACAAACAACTTTTTTATTAATTATCCTATTAAATTTATTTACTTTCCACAAAATTTCAACTATTTATTGTTACTATTCATTTTGTGGATTATTGTTATTTTATGCAAGAAAAGAACATTTTTAGTACATTCGAAATTTAAAATTTAAATTTTTATCAAGAAATACTTGTAAAATGGAAAATATTTGAAATTACTTTTGCGCAACTCGGAGAACTCCTTTTCTACTTGTTTACTATAGATTTAGAAACTAAAACCCAAAAAAAAACTGAAAAAAAAAATTTTTCAAACGATCAAAAAATAAAGTCAATTTTTAAAAAATTACCCATGTACATTTGTATGTACAGATCTGCATGTCCATCGCCCCGCAACATCACAAAATTAAAGATCGTAGAGTACTTTTGAACGATTGTTTCGAATTTTTTTATTCAGTGATTCCGTCCATTTCCAAAGCAAATCTTTTAAAAATTCGAATAAAATAGTAAATTAATAAATAAATAATAAAATAAAAGTATGAAATGACCATTGTCAATATGGATAATGTATAATTTTAAAAGATAAAGTAGCTATTTGATCATGTTAAAGTTAGAAGAGCTCTTTAACTTTAAAGTATGGTTTATGTCCTTCAAAATTAACAAAAAATCGATTCTCTTTTTATTCATAATGTTAAAAATCGACTCCCATTTTAAAAATGATTCATAGCAGGTTTTAAATGTTTAAAATTTTGCTCCAAAGTAATCTTGTATATCAGCATTTTTTTTTGCTGATTCTTAAAGCGAGCTTTTACTTTTCTGAAAAGAAATGCTTTAAGATTTGCGAACACGAATTTCGAAAGACGAGCGAGCTACCAGCGTTAGATAAGCCTAAAGTTCTAACTGGGGCACGGGCGGTGGGAAAGCAAATTTTGAGTTGTGGTATGAAATCTCCTCCTTAACCCAAGATTTGGAAAAGTTCGTGTTTCGTGACAGCTCTGAAAACAGATCTAAAAGCATTTTCTCTCCTTTTTATAAGTAAAAAAGTGCTATCGCTTTCAGATTCAATAAAAAAACCACTGAATCTATTCTCGTTTTTTCTTAATTAATTAATTCGATTATTATCTATTTCTCCGCCATGCTAAAAGACCAAAGTTTATCGTTCTAACTTAAATTAAGATCGCGTTTGATAATTTCACAACAATGTTAGAAAACTAGCATGAAATAAAACTATCATGCGAGGAAACTATCATGCGCGAAAACTATGCAAGTTGGAGAAAGTTTAAGTTGAGAACCTCTTACAGTTTGAGTATATCTCACAGACCGTGGATCTCCTAACAGTTTAAGAAGCTCTCAAAGTCGATAAATATTTATAATTAGGAGATCTCAGCGACCTCAGCATGCTGCTAACATTCATATGACTCCTTGACATTTCCAAATACCAAAAAAGGTCTGTTTATTTAGTCTTTTGTACGAACTGTCATATTTTCAGGTGTGTACTAAACAATTTTTTTCTAAACATTATAAAATAATAATTTTTCTCAAAAACCTAGACTATCTAGTTGGAAAATGTTTAAAATTAAACTCAGCAAGATGTTAAATAGTACTCGTATCATACATACTTAGCACTAGGCTATGTAAAATATGTCCGCATTGTTTCTGTTCTGCATATGAAACCGAAACCATACTTACCCAGGTATTCAATATACATATTTTCTTCTTTAGAAACTGTGACAGATAAATATAACGAACATACAGTCGGCTCTCGATTATACGCCTGTGTGTCAATTCATCTTAGGACATCTTAGTTCTACAACTTATAAATTAAACATTCGTTGATCCAGGTTCCATATTTTTACTCGATAAAACAAAGACTAAGTTTTCACTTAGTGAAGTGGACTTAGTTGGAAACAAACTCCACTTTTTTTCTGCATATTCAGAAATATGAAAATTAACTTAAATTCGTAAGCTGCTGAACCGATATGGCATTATTATTTCATTTATGAAAAGATACTTACATATTGATGTAGTAATTCACCAGAATGAATTCGTTTAAAATTTTTTAAAATTGTAAAATGAAAAAAATATTCAGAATATTCACTTATCCAATGTGAAATTAAGCCGAACCCTGAATATTTTGCATTCGGTTATATTTTTTGATATCCCTTTGTTAAGGCCGTTTGAATTTCAAAAAGTCGGCTGTATTTCGTGCGGCGATATTTCAGGTCATCATGTAATTTTATTTCATTTATAAAATTAAAAAAACAATGAAATTCTTGTTTTTTTTTTCTTTTGGTGTTTTTCTTAATTCCAACTCATAAAACTTTGTATTAAATTATAGAGTAACTTTATTTAAATTAAAAAAAAAAACTAAAATTGAACATCATTCTTAAAATCTAACAAGGTATTTAAATATACAGAATTGAGTTGATTTCTTTGTTAAATAAATTACACAAAAATAAAAAACAATAACAATAAATCAAACAAAAACAATATTAAGGAAAATAATCTTAATTTAAATGTTTTGTTTCAACAGTATTCATATAACGTTTATTTTTTTTATTATAAACATACTTTCTTTAATATTAATTATTATTTAAAAAAAAAACTTTTATCACATTTGCAAGGCATTCTTGCATCCTGAAAGGTTTCCATTCATCCTTATTTTAACTGGAAGTTTAGCAAGGGTTCCATTCACACTACTTGCCTTTGTATCGCTCACTCATTTCGTTTAGTTGTCGACGTTGTCGTATTAATTATTTAGAGTTGTTCATTGCTGAATAACTTGACAGCTGAGAACTGTCAATAAATTCATTTACATATTTTGTATTTCTTATAACTTAAATTAGTTATGGCAGTTGACTGTTTTCAATGGTATGTTAGTTGATCGTGGTTCAATTTGTGTTTTTATTCAATTCATTGCTCTTTGGGTTGCCATGTTGCATTCGTGCAGTTGAGATTAACCAAGATTCATCACGTATTTGGGCAGACTAGTTATTGATGTTATAACATTTAATCTGTTTGTTTTTTATTTGTTTTATCATGAAAATTGTGAAAAGATATGGATGATCGTCAGTTTGTTTCTTAAAGTTAGTTATGCTAAGTAATGCTTAAGAAAGTTGCAGAAATATTTTGCTTATTTAATTTGTGCTGTTGTTTGTATTTACAGTACTAAGTAGTGTAGTGTTATTATGCCAAATACTTACTTACCAACACCAACAAAAAAAAGAAATAAAAGTAAGTTAATCATTTATTTGTTTAAGATAGTGCTGTTTATTTTTTAATATACATATATTTTTAATCTCTGTCTTCGAGCAGAAACCAGCTAACCTCATTTTTATTTTTAGACAAGCTTATAATTACCAAACTCCAAAAATAGTTTTGTTTAATATTTAAAAAAAAAGCAGGGGGGTCATTCCGTAACTCGATTATCGTCAGACGATATCGTTTGAACGATAGCGTTGCCTTTTTTTGATTCACGTAAGTCGATAATCGTCAAAACGATAGCGTTTGGACGATAGCTAAATAGGTATCGTCTTGATTTAATTTTGAATTTTGTAGGTAGCCCTTCTCGGCATGAAGGAAACTTCACATAACTGCCAATTTTTACGAATTTTAATTTTTGTTGTATATTAAATTTGACAGACTTCGGGCTACAGTAGGTAGAAACTTTAAGTTTTGGGCAAGTAAACGAATCGACATAATATCAGTTTATCGGGTTTTCACAATATGTCGAAAACCAAAATCTCGAATACCAAAATTTTGAATCACGAAAATGTCGAAAACCAAAATCTCGAATACCAAAATCTTGAATCACAAAAATCTCGAAAACCAAAATACCGAATGGACATAATCTAGAACAACAAAAATCTCGAAAAACCATTCA
Organism: Chrysotoxum bicinctum; assembly: GCA_911387755.1. Classification (NCBI taxonomy): domain Eukaryota; kingdom Metazoa; phylum Arthropoda; class Insecta; order Diptera; family Syrphidae; genus Chrysotoxum; species Chrysotoxum bicinctum. The sequence goes on from OU426990.1 coordinate 81,939,178, forward strand.
CTTTTGATCTCATTTTTTGAAACATACCTAATGTGTTCACATTCTTAAAATATAAACAGATAACAGGCTTAGCTCTGAACTAAGACTTGTATTAAATTTACATTTTTTTTTCTTTAATGAAATACTGTAGTTATTTTGTCTTTATTTGAATTAATGGATACACATAGAAAACAGAAACTTTTATTTTACCTTTCTGTGTAACCAACATTTTTCTGAAATTATTCTAATTATTCTAGAGATTTTATTTTAAACTTTTCGAGATTATTTAATTCGAGATTTTTGTCATTCTATATTTTTGCATTCGAGATATTTTTTTTTTATTTTACGAACTTCTATGTATTTTATTTTTATAACTTTCTAAATACTAAAAAAGACCGCACATTTCTTAAATAATTTTTAAAGGGATTTTTGTATGTATATTCTTGAAAAAACATTAAACAACGTAAAGGGTGCTTTAATAATGGTGGGTGGATGTTGAAAAGGAATAAATCAATTCTTACAATATTTGAATGTGCCTTTCAAATAAAATAAGAATTGATTTACTCCATTTGCCATTATTTGTATAGAATACGAAATCGTTGCAATGCCCGCCGCCTCGGCTTTTTACGGCGGCACCGATCAGAATGGTCCAATTTGCAATGAGTGATGGCCTATGTTACGCTCCGAAGCCAAATCAGCGAACAAAATGTTACTGTTATTCAAACTTGCCATAGACATATATGTATGTCATCAAAACAACATGGCCGCCAAAATCTACCCGCGCCCTTAGGAGTCCCACAGCTTATTTGATCATTAAGCAATAAAAGGAAGGGCTCCATATAATTTTTAAGACGTTTTAGAAAGTGAGTGGATGCCACTGTGTGTGAAATTTCAAGGTTTTAAGATGTCGGGAAGCGTCAGTCAGTTACGGTTTTAGCAATTTATTTCAATAATCACTAATGATCAAGAGTTTAAATTTTGTAAACCACCTGTGCTTAATAAGCTTCGCAAATACTGTGAATTCGAAAATTCTGAATTCATTGAAACTGAAGTTAGAAGGCGCTCGAAAATCGCCTGAGTTTGTTGTAAAATGGATGTAGTGCAGGAAACTTGGCTGGGGACTATTATACTCTTGATTTATACTTAATATTCTACAATTCACGAAGATTGCGAAAGTAGCTAAGGAACGTTTTGTCATACGAGTGCTATTTGTTTTGTTTGCAGTTATTTGAAACATTCATCTTGGTCAAAAAATGAAATTGAATAGTGAACATTTTTGTGAAATAATTATTCTCTATGATTTTCGATAATTAAGCAAGGAACACTATGCCGATCAACCCTTTTCGACTTTTGGTAATCAAGCTCCATCTTGAACCACCGTGTTTCGTTGGTTTTTCGAACTCAATTGCTCTACAGGACGAATTCCATGAAGGTCGTCTTATATTTGATGTGCCGGAAAGAAATTGATGCTATGAGTGAACCGATGTCGCAAGATCGGCATGTGACACACTCGTTACTTGTAACCTAAGATTTTTGACATGCTTGGACATTAGTTCCACTTGCATACATTCATTTGTTCACTGGTTTGGCACCCAATGATTTATTCTTATTCCCGCAGATCAAACATTAAATGCGAGGTCAACATTTTCGACGAGAATATAATTTCGGCTATGAATATTTAGTTCTTATATGAACATTTATTTCGTAAGTAGCTAACCAGATATTTCTAAATTCTAACTCATTTCAACCATATTGCGCTGAGCGCATTCACTTCGGAATCGATTTGTTGCATTTTTTTAAAACTGAAACGTGCAATGTTTTCACTAAACGTTGGTTTTCCTATCACATAAACAAGTAAATTAATGTTTAAAAACCTTCCGATATACAAATTTTGTTATATTTTTTCTTGTTAAGTGGAAGTAAAAAAAATTTTGGATATCTGTCGAATGATGAAATAAGATCAAAGGGCACGGTAGTGCCCAGCCAAGTTCTGGCACTACACTATTTTTACAGGAACAAACTCAGGCGATTTTTGACCCCTCCCTATCTTCAGTACCAATGAAGTCAGAAACTTAAAATTCCGAATGATTACTGACTAAAATTTGAAGGGTTTACTGGTCAAGTTTTTAAAACCTTAATTGGGCATACAAAAAAACTTGCCAAGTAAGCCCATCAAATTTTAGCCAGTAATCATTAAATAATAAAATTTCTCTATCACATTGTAGATATTTCAATATTATTCTACTTTAATATTTTGCCATGTCAAAATCTCGAAAGATATGGAAAGATAGAAGGGTGGACCTAACCTTCTAAAATCAACTTAGTTTATAGCTTGCTATTTCTTTTGGTATACGAGTATTTTCTTTTTGTTATTTGTTGTTTTGATTTGCGCTTCAATTGTTCTTAGTTATAAATACTAGTACCTACATCCGCTCAAAGTCATAAAAAAGCAATAATTGTTGAGGATGCGATGATGTTTTTGTTGCAATTTTAACTCTTTTTTTTAAATGAAGGTAGCCCACCAATTAATAGCCTAATTAGTGGTTTGATTATAGTTCACATCACATTTAAGAGTTTTTTTTATGTAAATTCATAATTTTTTTATGTATGCAACTGTTTTCTTTTTTCATTCTTATTAAAAAAACATAAAATAGAGTACCAAATCGAGCACTCTAGATCTAAGAAGTCATGAATTTTCAAGATGCATGTATAGTTTCAAAATGACAATAAAAAGACACTTCGAATAAAAAATCTTAGATTTTCTATTTTTCGCTTTGAATGTACATTAAACTATACCGCTCCACCAAATTTCATCATTCTACAGCAATCGGAAGTGCTCCATATAAATTAAATTTTTTCTCAGAAAGTGGGCGGATACCACGCCCCATTAATGGAAAACCTCAATTTTTATTTTTGGTCCTTAATATGCGATTTGAGCTCTATCGTTCTACCAAATTTCATTGTTCTACAGCAATCGGAAGTGTGCCATATAATTTAGATCAGTTCTGAGGAAGTGGGCGGATACCACGCCCCTGAATGGAAAACCTCAACTTTTATTTTTGATCTCTTATATGCAATTTAAGCCCTGCCACTTTACCAAATTTCATCGTTTTACAGCAGTTGGAAGTGATCCATTCAACCAACACCAATTCGGAGAAAGTGGGCGGATACCACGCTCCCTGAATGGAAAACTTCAAATTTTTCCTCTGCTTGCATGACAAGACCTACCGTTGTGCAAAATTACAAGATTCTACGATGTTGGGAAGTGCTCCATAATTTTGATGATCTGTCAGCCAGTGAGTCAGTCAGTTACGGTTTTTGTGATTTTTGAGGCCTTATATCTCAGGAACCGCTTATGCTAGAAAATTGAAATTTGGTGAGGCGCCTGTGCCGGACTAGCTTAGCAAACATTCGGAATTTTAAATTTCTGACTTCATTGGTACTGAAGATAAGGAGTGGTCAAAAATCGCCTGAGTTTGTTCCTGTAAAAAGGGTGTAGTGCCAGAACTTGGCTGGGCACTACCGTGCCCTTTGATAATAATTAATTTACTGAAATACACATGAACATAACTTGAAAAAAAAAATTACCATGCTAACTGTGCAAAGCGTTTGTGCGATTTAATGCCATTAGATTACTTCCTTTGGGGAGACTTAAGATCGGATGTCTACGCCAAAAAACCAGAAACAATTAAGCACTTGGAAGTCAACTTTCGACACGGTATTCCTTAAAATGGGTAGCAGCTTGTCCGAGCTGTTCCAGACATGTACAGGGTTCAGACAAGGAGATGCGCTATCATGTGATTTATTCAACCTAGTATTGGAGCAGATAGTGCACAAGAGTGGTGTTAACCTGGAAGGCATTATCTTCAATAGGCCTTCCTAACTGCTTGGCTATGCTGACGACATCGACATCATCGGCCGCTCCAAGCGAGCTGTGCTAGAAGTGTTCACAGCTATTGATGAACAGGCGAAACGCATTTGTCTTGAAGTGAAAGAGGACAAAACAAAGTACATATGTATATGCTATCAACAAACAAAGCCTCAGCTGTCCATTGCCTAGGACAAAACGTCACTGTTGGTAGCAGTAATTTCGAGGTAGTCAGTCGAGGTAGGAGTCCACCTACCTCGGAACAAACATCAATCGCACGAATGACATCTTAGTGGAAATCCTACGAATAATCACCCTAGCGAACCGCTGCTACTTCGGTTTGGCCAAACAAATGGGTTCAAAACTTCTTTCTCGAAAGACTAAGTGCACGCTATACAAAACCCTAATTTTACCAGTCCTTCTGTACGGACGTCGAATGCTGGACGATAAGTAAAAAAGGGGAATTGATACTGGGCACTTTCGAGAGAAAAATTCTTCGGCGGATATTTGGTCATATATGCGAAGACGGCGAATGGAGGAGAAAATTCAATCCTGAATTATACGAGCTGTACCAAGATGTGGATTTCGTCCAAAAAGCCAAAACACGTCGACTACACTGGCTCGGTCACATCGAGCGAATGGACAACAACGCTCCAGCCAAGAAAATCTTCGAATCCCAGCCCCCAGGTTCGAGACGACGGGGAAGACCGAACCTTCGCTACAGGGACCAGGCGGTTACAGACGCAAGAACGCCTGGTCTCGACGACTAGAGAGAGCTCGCGAGGGATCGCAATCGATGAAAGACCGTATTATCTCAGGCAGAGACCCTCCATGGATCGGGAGCCGGATAAGTAAGTAAGTAAGTATTCCTTAAAATTAGTCTGATTTGCTGTGAGAGTGTTTGAAAATTGGACCCCAAATTACGACATGTAGGTAGGCGTCAACCGCGGCGGCTCCCACATGTCCGAAATCATATTCAAACAATAATGACAAAAAATTCTTCTCCGAATAATTTCAATTTGTCTGTGTTTTATTTGCTTGGATTTGTTTTTGAAGTATGTACCTTCGAGATTTGTGGAGTAAATTATGTTATAAATAAAGTTTATGTAAGTAAGTACCTTCTATAAAAAACGTTGTCCTACTTGAAAATGTTCCAAATTTATTTCAATAATTGCGTACTAAGAATTGAAAACAGTGTTCTCCTTGTCCTTGTCCTTGTTTTAGTTAGCGATTGCAATCAGTTATAGTTATGTGTAGTTTTTTTGAGTTCTGATCACAATCTTAAAGACTAAAAACGCTAACTACAATAGAGTTCTTATTGTTCAAAAGCGCTCGGTTGTTTTCAATCGAGCTCACGAAAAAGTCATTTTTCATACGTTTGAAGAGTTTCATTTCAAATAATTGATAGCGTCTATGTATTTTACGTAATAATGTTATGTTTTATTTGATATGAACATCTTTTAACATTGATTTTTATCTAATTCATAATCTCACATATTTACCCTTGTTAATAAATCTAATAACACACAAAAAAAACATTACTTTATATTTAACCAAGTCAAATTACACCGTTAAAGTTATTAACTTTCGACTGAGTCCTTCTGGAGTGGTTATTTATTACCAGCATCCACCCATTTGCCCATAAACCCTTACAAGTAGCTTTTGGTATACCCTCAGTAATAAAGCAACAAAAAAACTTATTTAATAAATTCTACATAATCAACCCATAAAAAATGCCTTTATTTTTTGCAAGGTTTTCATCGTCCTTATGGTGCCGCTATGTGGGAAGTTTTAGGCCAGTATACTTATTCTATATATGTACAGCTTTTTTATTGCCTACCACCACCCACATAAATCACTTCCGGAATTCTTTCAGTTGTTCCAATAATATTATGATTTGCATCCGTGTTGTCCTTTTCCACGTTATTGCTGGTGAGTAAATTATTCTCAAGGCCTTCATCTTCGGAAGAACTGTTTTGTTTTTTTTTTTTTGTTGATCGAGGTTGTTTGTGTTGTGTGAATGGTTTGTTGTTTATTTTTAATATTAAATACATTTTTATTAATATTTTTTGTTAACCATGACCCAGAAGCAGGGAATTATATATATTATGTGTACATAAAAAAAACAAAATTAAATTAGTTAGAAGCTTAAAGAATGATGAATACTTAAAAATGTATAAGATGAGGAACAAACACCAATAGATAATGACGAATAGACAACACTGAAAATAATGCTAGTTAAGAAGATTTTCAACATACGATGCGGAGAATCCTTTGAAAATCCAATCTTTCCATCCCTTGGATGTGCCAACGTCAATTTTGGCCTCGACATCTTGACAGAAGTGCTTGCGATCATGGCTTCGGCCGCTTTTGCAATCGCAGAGCATGCGTTTTCGACATTCGTGGTCACACGAAGGCTTCACCGGGGAGTTCTTCCAGTAGTTTCTGTAGGAAATTTTTCGTTAAAAAATTGTTTTATGTCTAATTTATACTTTAATATAATGGGATAAATAAAAAGCGGACGTCTGGTGTGCAATTTTAATAGTATGTTAAAATACAAAAATTATATATTTCGAAACAGACAATGTACAAATATGAAATCCGTGGCTTATTACTTAAAAAAAATATCAAATAAAATGGACGACTGGATCATATGAACTTGCTCTTATGTTCAAAAGACTTACCCCTAGTTTAACAGTGCAAGTTTAAAACCCACTTTTGGTTTAAACTTTACTTCAACAACAAATTTGGTTCCACAGTGTCTCATATAAACCTTGAACAGAGATAATTTTGTAGTTTAAGTTAAACGACACTATTCCGCCGTTTAAACCTCAGTTCAACAACCCTTTCAAACATTTGAAAATAGAATTTATTTTAATTTTTAAATTTTTTTTTTCCTGTCACAGGAAACAGAACAAACTTTTCTTGGTTGTTTTTTTTTTTAGATAAGACAGATAAGTTCAGGTTCATCTGAACTTAAGTTTAAACTTCCACTGTAAAACTGGGTGTTAGAATTTTAAAATCGATTTACATTAAAACATGGATATTATTAGAGAAAATTGTTTTGAAGCGTACCTAAACATTTATTTTCATTTCACTTTCTAAAAAAATAATACTTTTCACCATTTACATTATATTTCGATAAAGGAATCTTTCAAACAAATACTTAATTCTTGGCGAAACTTTTTCGATATTGGCTAATGCGTGGAGATCTTCGGTAAAATAATGCCAAGGCAAATTGAGCATCATTTTGAGGACTTTATTTTGTATTCTTCTATATTCTTCTATTCTCTTAAAATTGACTTTAAAAATGATAAGTTTATTTTCGGTACTAAGCTTGGATTTTCTATTTATAAGTGGATACAGCATTTTTATAACCAAATTGACTTTATTGATTGTCTCCTGTGTGTGTAAGCCAAAAGCCAAAGTTTGGTCTAGATGTAGGTACTCTTAAATACTTAATTTTGGACTTGCATTTGCATTCTGTAGAAATGCCATTAATTTGAAGCTGGGGTACTGGGCAAGAAACAAGCTTTTCTTTTCCTTGTGAAAAAGATAGTTAGAGTTTTCCCTGCAAACAGAAAATCGAGTAAGAGGTTCCCAAAAAACATATTAAATTTTTCAAACAAAAATTTGAACGCTCTTCTTTTAAAATCCAACAAAATATTTTAAAATTTAAAGCACACTATTAAAAATCACTTTAGCTTTAGCATACAAAAATTATCCAAGAAATTTGCACAGTGTTTGAGAAAATCGGCCATTTCGGAGGTATCATTAAACACCATTTTTTGGAAAAGATTTTCAACCAAAAAGAACGTAACCTGTCATTCAATTATTTTTCGAAATTCTGGAAAGTATTTTTTTCTCATAGACTGTTTCAAAGATTTAATTTTAGAAAAATGCTCAAATGCATCAAATTGCCGTCTGATTTCGACAAAACTATGAATTTATGCTAACAAAATTTGAAAAAATCGTTTTATTTTTTATATAAGAAACTTCTTTAAAATTTTTCTAAAAAATATTTGGGGTGTTAATTTTAAGTACTTGATTATACAACTTTTAGAAAATATTTTCAAACAAAAACTAACTGTTCAATCGAATTAAAAAAAAATTATTTTCTTATTAAAATCCAACAAACGTTTTTTCGAAAAATTTTGTACATGATATTATTTTAAACTAAAAGAAGCTCCTGAATGAAAATTTTGATCCAAATCGTTAGATCCATTAAAGAGAAAGTCGAAAATTGAAAGGTTCTATGACAACTACCGTTAAAAAATTTTGTTCTTAAATTTTTATTTGAGAAAATGTTGTTAATGCCTAAAGTAGCACATCTTATATCAAAATCATTAGAGAGTTGTTTTTGGAGATAAGATAAGTAAGGTCGAGGTACAGACATACAGGCATACAGACAGACACATGGAATTGCAGTTCCAACTTTGTTCATGTTCTCTATCATCAAATGTCTTCTATACAAAAACCTTTGTGTATCAAGTCAGCCGTGAAAAGTACTGAGATCTAAAAGTACGCCAAGTTCTTACTTCATGAAGATTTAATACCGAATATTAAAAGTAGAATAATATTGAAACAGCTTCAATGTAATAGAGAAATTTTATTATTTAATGATTACTGACTAAAATTTGATGGGCTTACTTGGCAAGTTTTTTTTTATGCCCAATTCAAAAGGTTTTGAAAACTTGACCAGTAAACCCATCAAATTTCAGTCAGTAATCATTAAATAATAAAATTTCTCTATGACATTGAAGCTGTTTCAATATTATTCTACTTTAAATATTCGGTATTTAACCTTCATGAAGTAAGAACTTGGCGTACTTTTAGATATCAGTACTTTTCGATGCTGACTTGTTCCACAAATGTTTTTGTATAGAAGAACTTGGCTCTTTTTTAACATTTATGTTTTTGGTCTGATCTCAGTCCTTTTTGCAAAGATTTTAATATTTTGCCATGTCAAAATCTCGAAAGATACGGAAAGATAGAAGAGTGGACTCTACCATCTAAAATCAACTTAGTTTATAGCTTCCTATTTCTTTTGGTGTATTTTCTTTTTGTTATTGGTTGTTTTGATTTGCGCTTCAATTATTTCTTCATATCCTGGCAAGATACCTAACACTAACATACCTACCTTAATTACAGCATATAAATTAAAGATTTTCTCAGAAAGTGGGCGGATACCACGCCGTCTGAATGGAAAACCTCAATTTTTATTTTTGGTCCTTTATATGCAATTTGAGCCCTACCGTTCTACCAAATTTCATGTATAATTTACATCAGTTCTGAGGAAGTGGGCGGATACAACGCCCTTGAATGGAAAACCGCTAATTTTATATTTTTTTCTTTGTATGCAATTTAAGCCCCACCACTTTACCAAATTTTATTGTTTTACAGCAGTCGGAAGTGCTCCATTCAACCAACACCAATTCGGAGAAAGTGGGCAGATACCACGCCCCCTGAATGGAAAATTTCAAATTTTCGATTTTTTCCTTTGCTTGCATGACAAGACCTACCGTTGGGTAAAATAACAAGATTCTACGATGTCGGGAAGTGCTCCATAATTTTGATGATCTGTCAGTCAGTCAGTCAGTTACGGTTTTGTGATTTTTGAGGCCTTATATCTCAGGAACCGCTTATGCTAGAAAATTGATATTTGGTGAGGCGCCTCGCCTGTGCCTGACTAGCTTAGCAAATGTTTTGAGTTTTAAGTTTCTGACTTCATTGGTACTGAAGATAGGAAGGGCTCAAAAATCGCCTGAGTTTGTTCCTGTAAAAAGGGTGTAGTGCCAAAACTAGCAATATTGTTTGAAGTTCAAACGAGATCTATTATATTTGATGGTTTGTCAAAAATTTTCGTTCTTTCCATAAAATTGATGCCCCCCACTTTTAAATATAATTTTAAAAATGTAAAAAACATTGCGTATTTTCAGGACCACACGTGCTTAATATGTAAAGAAGCCAAAATAAAACGAAAATCCGAAACCCAGTATCAGCTCGTACATACTCGCTCTCTAAACCATTCTAATTCTTTGAGCAGCTACGTCCGATCTGGTCTTCTTCTATACTCACTTATAATACACATCGAATAATTCCTGGTTATTAGCCATCTCGTCTATCAGATTGTCCCAATCCTGTGGCCTTAAAGCTGTCATACTGTATGCCGCTCTGGTTGTATATAACTTATACCAAATTGGATAATCGTACAAATTAGCTTCTTTCAAATTCATAATCCAAGATTCATGGTCGATGACCAGTCTCGTCGTCTGATCATGGTCTCCGTCAATATAGTAAATTCTATAGCCAGGATTTAGGTCATAGTATGGTGAGACCGAGGGTCCAACGTAAGCTACACTCGTCGTATGACCTTTAAGATGTGAGCCAAAAAGTTTTATTAAATTTGTACTATCAATAGTTGACCAATATCTTACCCAAATCACTAGGATCATAGAAAACCTCAAACTCGTCGAAATGTGTGTGACCATAAAATTGTGAAACTATTGTGTTTTCATATCGAGCAATTATCCTGTAAAAGTTTCTTGACCAGACTTTAAGGCAGTCCGAATGTCCTGGGGGAACATGGCCGATCACATGAACTTTTTCATTTGAGAACTCAGCACTTTGGAGTTCATAGATGAACCATTGAAGCTCGGTTGCAGGATCGGTAGAGTTGAGAAGAAGCCACCTTGCGGGAAAAGTAAACATAAATTTATATTTTTCTCTCTCAAGAGTTCCTTACCAGTTTTTATTGTTGCAATAGTTCATGTTCAAGGAGATTATTCGAAAACCAGGTCTAACCAAAACCGAATAGAAAGCCCCACGACGAACTGTATGCGATACACTCGCAGGCAGCCATCGCCTCCATTGCACATCAAGTTCGTCATAAAGCCACGAGATGGAGTTGTCTTCTTGATTGACATAAGGTGGCGGAAAACTATTGACCGGTGCACTTTCATGGTTTCCCAGTGCTGGGAATATCGGAACTCCAGGGAATTTTTCGGTCATTTGCTTGACTGTCTCTTTGATTATTTCCAGGTTCTCTCGCTTTGTTTGATTCCAGACATCATGAGGAGGCAAATCACCTGTCCATAGAATATAATCAATGTCCTGATGAGTATCAGCAATGTGAGCTAATAGGTTGTCAACAGTCCTTTTGGGTGTGTCACATTTTCGATAATCACCCCATTTGCCTGCGGCGGCATTAGGATTTGATGGGCGTCCACTGCTCAAACGACAACAAAGGGGTTCGTTGCACTCGGCGTTTGAACCTTCGACGTAATGTGGATCATAGTGGGTATCGGAGATGTGAAGAACTTTGAAAAATGGAGCACCCTCTTTTGGGATAGGAACGTCCTGAATTGGGGGTTTAGGAACTGGAGGGAATGCAACTTCCCATTCATGATAAGGATTATACACATCCCCACAGGCGTCTCCAATCACAAAGCTACATATCTCGTCCGGGCCAAGAGGCGTTCTCTTCAAGACATACACCACTTCACCCTGTGAAGAAAGAATCTTTAGTATTTGAGTTTCATAAGTTCTTAAGAGCTCACCCCAAATAACTGGCTAACTCCTTGACAAACTCTGGGGCTTTGGATTTGTAAATTCACACAGAACTCGTAGATCATTTTTATGATTTCAGCCTCAGTCTTTCCCGTTCGAATATAGTGCTGAAGAAGTCCGGCACCTTAAACAAGAACTCTTGAATGGAACTCCTTGGTCAAGTACAAAATATTAACTTACCAGCCTTGCACGCCGTACAGGAGACTTTCGACATAACACTGTTCTCCACTTCATAAGCTACCTGCTTTAGATTCAGAAGTCTCAGGGCCTTATCAAAAAACGGCAAATACGTAAGTCCATCCGATGATGGGGCATCAAACCAGAGCATCCTGGCACTACTGCCGTTCTTCTTAAGCTCTCGTAGGTGATTAAGAAACTCTTCGTCATTGTCATTCGAAGCAGAATTTGTCCGGTTGGGAAATTTTCTTAGCTCTACATGTGGAATAATACTTCTTGGCGCCGATTGTATGTCCCATTTGTCTTCTGGTGCCATCCATCGTATCGCCGGATTTCTATTATTTGGGTACACAAAGGGGAGACCTATGCAAAAACAAAAAAGGTCAGCATTGAAACACAAACAATCTTGATTCCAATAAAAACATTACTTACCACTTGCTCCATCAAAGTCTATGCAACTGACAATGGCCAATATGACCAAGGACTTGGTCATATCTAACATTGAATACTCTGTGCACCTCTCCTCAATACCACTCACAACGGTATGAACCTATTGTTTATTTGATTCTTGACCACACCAGGACTGTGGTTATGATGGAATCTGGGATCTGAAATGAATGAAAACAAGAATCGTTTTAAAATCAATTTGAAGAGCAACCTCAGAGTGAGCATTCCGAATCATCAACATCTTCGTTCGGTATAGATAGAGAGGAAGAAATAATTTCTCCGTTGCATAACCCAGTACTCGAGTTTGTAAGTGGGTACTGCATCAAAAGTGCAACTTCATTGTGTACTACAAACCCATCCACACTTCAGAGGATGATAAGTGATGAGCAAAGCAAAGCTGTTCCATTCAATCATGATGTTGATTCGTAACGGATTCTTAAAAGCTCAGCACTTTGATTTGCTCTAAATGCTTTTTGTACAACACCAATTATATTCACTTTAAATTGTTGACACGAAACTAGGATGCTTAACACCTTTGACAATGAAGACAAGTAGCATTGACACTCAACTATCGTCTTTTATAAAAATAACTCTCGACCATACTCACTTCAAATACATGTTGACCGAAATGTACGATAACCTAAAGAAACGAACAGCTCAGAAGTTATTAATAAATTTGTCCACGCAATAGATGACAAAATTTTAACACTGTACAATCCCGCAGATTATATGATAAAAACAACATTTTCACTGCCGAATCTGCACCTATTATAAGTGCTTTCGAAAACGTAGAGCAAAGCAAAGGCAAACCTTGGATTTTCTTTGATATCCTCTGGGCCTTAGATGCTGTACACAACTTAATTCGTACCAAAATCTGCTAATACAATTCAAAAATAAAGCTTGTCTATATTCCTGACCACGTTAACCTCCTTGGTAATGAAGCAACAGACGCTGCCACAAGACTACAATCGCAGTCAATCCATATGACTACTTAAAACAAAATCAGAAACTCTCAGAAGCAAAAAAGTTTATTAAATTTAAAAAAATGTTAAAAATATTTATTCCAACAAAATTAACCCCTAACATATTTCAGCTCGCTTGGTTCTTCTGACCGCTTGTCCGAACTTCCAACCCTTAAATTTCTAAAAAAAATCCAATCCAATAGGATTAGGTAATATATAAAAAAGTATTTTTTCTCAACTAAACAATTATTATAAAAAATTTTTTTTTGTGTAATTTAAATATTTTTTAAATAAAAATAAATAAATAAAAAATGTCGAAAAAGTCTATCAACTTAAAAATAAAATTTGATAATGCCCCAACCTACTCCCATTTCCCTTAACAATTTTGCATCTATTGACTCTATTTTCGATCGATTTTTTTAATTCTCTTTTATTTTTGTTCGTTGTGCTGATTTAAATGAAGTCGTCAGCAATTCATTTGTTGTTTAACATGTTTGTTTCAGCTACATGGCTAGAGCAGGAGCAGGACTAGCTGTAGAGTAGTGTAGAGTCTCCCTTTCGAATGAACACACAGCATATCCTGCCTCTAACCATATCAGCCCAGGCATATCACATTGTATTCAAATAAAGTAGACCAAACTAAGTTTGGGGATTTTGTCGATTGAACATCCATCGATACTCGGCAGCGCATCAGCGTAGTCAAGTCAGCATCATCATCATCATCCGTCCGTCCATTCTCCGGTCGTCGGCATACGAATCCATATCAATAAAAATTTGCAAACTTTGCATTTTTGAATACATTTTTGGTATGTTTGTTTTTTTTTTTGTATTCGCATTATTTTATTTTATTTATTTTTACTGATTGGATTCGCAATTTGTTTGGCTTGTATAGGATGGTGAGTTGGACTGAGTAGTTATTTATGATTGGTTATAGTCACGATAGTAGCGTTGAAGTTTTGGCACTTCTTATAAAATAATCTACAAGCTGTAAGAGTGCAACTCTGCAAGGTCCTGGGTATTTAGTATTTAACCTTTTACTTCCCAAACTAAAACTTAAACTTAAATAAAAGAAAGTAACTATTTTGAGTTTTGACACTAAAGAATTTTAGCCCCAACTATGCGAATTCAATAAAATAATATTTAAATATAAAGTAAAATTTGTTGCCTCTATATTTTCAAGTTTTAAGTTCAAATAAATAAATAAATAAATTCATTAATTTTATTTAAAAAGACCATCAAAAAGACTTGTTTGGTAAAACTGTTCGGAAGGACTAAGTTCCTTTTTTACTTGCGACTTAAAGTTACTGTAAGGCAAGTTACGCATTCGTAAAAAAAATCGAACTCGAGATTTTGAACAAAGTTGAAATTACAATTACAGTGAATACGTTAATGTGGGTATTTTAATTTTCCCCTCACACATTTTTTTCTTTTTTTTAAGACCAAAAATAACGGTACCTGCCTTATCATTTTTTTTCCGAAATTTTATAAATATTTATTTTTCTCAAAAACTAAAAAAATTTCATTTGGTTAAAGCTAGGTAGTGGTTGAAAAAAATGTCCAAAAAGTGGATTTTTTTTTTTTTATAATCGGCGCACACTCAAGGGGTTTGTATACCCTTAATATGCCAGAGAAACAGTGTAAGCATATTAAGAGTACTACCCTTGCAACCTTTGTTTTTTTTTTTTAATTTTAGGAAGAACGATATATCCGATTTTGATCATTTTTGTATGCTAATGCTCCGCCAAAAATTTGAATAGTATTGTGTATTTAAATTTAAAAAAATATTTTTAGGGATTTAAGACAAAATTCAATTTTTTTTTTCAAAACTCAGTATTTCAAAAACCTCATGCTTTAAACTTGATAAATAAAGACATAATCAACAAGATGTGAGAAAACAAATTTTATTTAACCTAAAGATAATAGTACCCACCAAACAAATGTTGAAAAGTGGTTTTCGAAAATCGTATTTTTCTCGAAAACGGCCGGCGGCGCCTAGAATTTTGATACAATGTATTTTCTTTCGATAAGTTTTTACATTCTATAATTTAATAAACAAAATTTTAAAATTAAGATATTACTGACTGTACCTACCATAGAACCATTTTTTCAAATTTTGAAATTCTCATTATTGGCAAAATGAATTTAAATGAATTTTTGTATAGAAAGCTTCTTAAAAGTTTGAAAAATATTGTATTTCAAAAATTTAAAAACAAAATATTTTTTTGAATTAAAAAAAAAAAATAATTTTTTTTTTGGAAATTTTGATATCTCAAAAATGGCTCAATATTTTTCTGGGAAATTTAACTTTTGTTCGTACAATAACATAGACTTTAAGTTGGTGTACCAATGTTTTTTCTTAAAATGTTTTGAAAACGCTTATTTTTTTAAAGAAACCACTACAAAGACTTATTATATTTTTTCTTGCATAAACTAATATTTGCTTGAATCACATGGCATCCTGTTTTTAGCTCCAACTACTAAAGGAGTTGTTTTAGTCATTTGAAAAATTAATTTTATGCTTAT
This sequence comes from Chrysotoxum bicinctum, assembly GCA_911387755.1. Taxonomy (NCBI): domain Eukaryota; kingdom Metazoa; phylum Arthropoda; class Insecta; order Diptera; family Syrphidae; genus Chrysotoxum; species Chrysotoxum bicinctum. The sequence goes on from OU426990.1 coordinate 81,954,703, forward strand.
AAATAGTTTTTCTCTAATAGGTAACATTAATTTTCGAAATTTTTAGCTTTTACGTAAGAGCATGTTCGTTCGACCCAGTCGTGCATTTTATTTATTTAGAATATCATGTAAGTAAACAGTTTTTCATAGGTTCAAGAATTTGAAAGCAACTTATTTTTTTTTTTAATTTTGCAAAAATTATTTATTAAAAAAAAAACTTTTTATGCATTTAATTTCCAACATTACCTCCGAAAGTACGACTATTATAGGATTTTTATTTGGGGTATTTATATGCATTTAAGGGATAGCTGCTTATTCTAAATTACAAAACGAGTATAAATTATTTAGATATTTGTATATAAAATGCAATTGCATTGAATTCACTATTTGGCAAGCTAATTAAATTGAAAATGTTTAATGTCACAATTCACTGATTTAGTGTGGTTGCAGAAAACTTTCTGATATTCATAGATATGTATGTAGTACCACACCTTTGGATAAACGTTACGCATAGCCTTGAAGATTGGTATCGCAAGCACGTTCCACGTATATTTCAATGGATTAACTGATTTATAAGCAATACTTAGCTATGGCTTACTTTTAATATGAGTGCAATTTTCGTGAATTCAATACTTAAACAAGTTAAGAGTATGTAGATATATGTTATGTTTGAAAAAGTAATTCATAGTAGATAAAGTAGTTACAAAATGAGATGAAAGCTTAAAGTCTTATTTGAAAAAAAAAAACAACAATATTGTAAATGTAAGAAAAATGGTTTTGCAAAGTCTTCTTTGAAAATCGTATAAGCTAATTGCTTTAACTCACTGACTAAGGTATAAGATTTAAATTCAATGTTATTGCATTATAGGTACATATGTGTGTTATAAATGTGTGTTCCAGATAATAATAAATCTTTTATTTTTCCTTGAGATAAGACAGCCGTGCTGCTTTTGAATTGTTTTCCAACTGAATAATAGGGAATTATTTCATACCCTTAGAAAACGATAGCTAAGCTATCTGTCAGCATAATTAAAAGCTTGTTACAACTTTCTTTGATTTAGGATTTTTTTGATTTCTCCCAGATTTGCTTTCGGAATTTCCACTATGACCTTTAGAACTACCTAATGTAACGTACTTATAGTTTTACTTATGAAAAGCTGGTGTTTCTCGAAAATGTCTCGAACAGTTTTAATAAATACTCGTAGTTTTAAATAGCGTAATGTTGCTATTAATGGTGTTCTTTGGTTTTATTTTTCTTATGAGTGAAAAACACCGGTTCTGCTTTGGGATTCTTGCCGGATGTGCTTGTTGAGGGCTTCAAGAGTCTGTGGCTTGTTGACACTCGGGACTTCAAAAAAAAAAACATAAAATTAAAAAGAAATATGGAACGGTTAAAACGGACCATCTAGCCAGTCAGTGCAAATCGCCAAAAGGAGAGCTTAGATGACCCGGAAATGAAGTCCTCAGAATTTCCGTTATGACTCCTCTCCGTTGTTGCTCCATCCTTTTGAAGCCACGTGGTTTCCACTCCCAATTCATCGTATTGAGGAAGGAAGACAACGTTGGACACCCGCTGGCTACAGTATTCGTGTGGCCCCCGCCCCGGTGTTTTCGAAAAAAAGGAAGGCCCAATGACCCCTACAGAGTAAACAGAACACCATGCAACAATTTTGAGCAAGTCTAATGGCTCTTCATGGTTATACGCGCTTGGTGCTCAAGAGCTTAAAGCATATGAACTGTCTGGACTTTGAAAGGGAACTTCTTCAAATCTTTTAACATAATTCTCTGTAAAGACCGCCGCCGATTAATGCTCAATTGTGTTGTTCTTCGTCTTGTCGTTACTCCAGGGTCCTCTGTTAAAACTTCTAACATCACAGCTACGATATTTTCACCAGAATGGCTGTTCCGCAGCCGGCTAGCCCTTGCAGCATCTCTTGTTTTCGTATACTCTTATAAGCGAGTTACTAAACGTCTTCGTAGGGTTTGCTCAGTTGGTGAAGACCTTTAATTTAAAAATTTTTGAGAATGATATAGCTGCAAACAGGAAAGCATCCTCAAATTCTAATAGAACTCTTGCAAACCACTCTCAACAAACTTTGAAATCACCATTCCCTTGGACGGAAGGGCTTTTAATAGAAAATTCCAAGCGGAAGTTCTGGCGATAAAGGAAGTATTGTCTTGGCTTAAAGAGAACGTGATATCCAGTTCGGATATCCGTATCTTTACAGGTAGTCAGGATGCTTTAAAATCCCTAGCATCAGTCTCTTCAAACTCCATTACAGCCCAAGACTGTCGATCGTCTCTGATGGAGATGAACAAACAGTTTAATATTCGCCGATTCTGGGTGCCAGGACACAGGGATATTCCGGGGAATTGTAAAGCCGATGAACTCGCCAGAATTGGAACGGAAATGCCTATCTTGCCCCACAGGGTAAATAATATAGGTATGTCCATAGCCACTAGTAAGCTTATGTTGTAGCGAATTGCTCTGGAACAATCAAATACAAGATGGCTTAACACTACTACTTGTTTGGCGACCAAACGAGTCTAGCCCAAACTAGATTTGGAACGGTTAAATTGCTTGTTGGCCCTCAGTAGATCTCAGCTCCGTTATGTGTCATAACTGGACACTGTCTTATAGGTAGGCACGCCACACGGCTCGGTGTACTATCGAACGATTTCAGCAGGAGTTGCTTGGACGAGGAGGAAGAGAACAATCTCACACCTTCATTATACATGCCCTGCTCTCTCTTACAGATGCAAACTTCATCTAGGAGAATATTTCTATAATGAACCAAGCGATCTCATGAACGCAGACATTAAAAGTCCTTTTCGCTTCATAAGAAGCTCCAAATTGGAGAGGAACCTTTTGTTCCCTATAGATCTTGGTACCACAATGGACCTCTACTGGTCTAACTGTGTCAGCTGCTTTAAATGAGAGCCACTTTAACCTAACCTAACCTATAGCGGCAAGCCTGACAATTAATATACAATATATTTTAAAGTTGTAACACAAATTGTTTTCCTTCTTTAAAACGACAATATTCGTTTAGTTTTATCTAACAAAGTTTTTCTCTGGATTAAGGTGGAATCATGCTCTCCAATTCAATTATTACAATATTCTTAGTTTGAAATATGTACACACTTTGAAATTGAATTCAACTTTGATCCAATTTTGACCACTTAATGATGATTAAATAAAATAAAATACACGACTTGATCGCACTTACTTACTTTTTATGTATGTAAAAGTACTTTGGAGTTTAAAAAATGTTTATTAAAAAATATAAGACATAGATTCAAATTTTTCAAATGTACAAAGTCGCCGTCTGATTTACATGATACCGAATATTTAAAGTAGAATAATATTGAAACAGCTACAATGTAATAGAGAAATTTTATTATTTAATGACTACTGACTAAAATTTGATGGGCTCACTGGTCAAGTTTTCAAAACCTTTTGAATTGGGCATGAGAAAAAAACTTGCCAAGTAAGCCCATCAAATTTTAGTCAGTAGTCATTAAATAATAAAATTTCTCTATTACATTGTAGCTGTTTCAATATTATTCTACTTTAAATATTCGGTATTAAACCTTCATGAAGTAAGAACTTGGCGTACTTTTAGATCTCAGTACTTTTCACGGCTGACTTGTTAAACAAAGGTTTTTGTATAGAAGAACTTGGCTCTTTTTTTAACATTTATGTTTTTTGGTCTGATCTCACTCCTTTTTGCAAAGATTTTAATATTTTGCCATGTCAAAATCTCGAAAGATACGGAAGGATAGAAGGGTGGACTCTACCTACTAAAATCAACTTAGTTTATAGCTTCCTATTTCTTTTGGTAGGTATATTTTCTTTTTGTTATTGGTTGTTTTGATTTGCGCTTCAATTATTTCTTCTTGTCCTGGCAAGATACCTAACACTAACAAACCTACCTTAATTACAGCAATCGGAAGTGTTCCATATAAATTAAACATTTTCTCAGAAAGTGGGCGGATACCACGCCCCTGAACGGAAAACCTCGATTTTTATTTTTGTTCTTTTATATGCGATTTGAGCCCTACCGTTCTACCGAATTTCATTGTTCTACTCCAATCGTAAGTGCGCCATATATAATTTACATCAGTTCTGAGGAAGTAGGCGGATACCACGCCCCTGAATGGAAAACCGCTAATTTTATATTTTTTTCTTTGTATGCAATTTAAGCCCTACCACTTTACCAAATTTCATCGTTTTATAGCAGTCGGAAGTGCTCCATTCAACCAACACCAATTCAGAGAAAATGGGCGGATACCACGCCCCCGAATGGAAAACCTCGATTTTTATTTCTGGTCCTTTATATTAGATTTGAGCCCTACCTTTCCACCAAATTTCATTGTTCTACTCCAATCGGAAGTGCGCCATATATAATTTACATCAGTTCTGAGGAAGTGGGCGGATACCACGCCCCTGAATGGAAAACCGCTAATTTTATATTTTTTTCCTTGTATGCAATTTAAGCCCTACCAATTTACCAAATTTCATCGTTTTACAGCAGTCGGAAGTGCTCCATGCAACCAACACCAATTCAGAGAAAGTGGGCGGATACCACGCCCCCTAAAAGAAAAACCTTGGTGTTTATTTTTGGTTCTTTATATGCAATATAAGCCCTACCAGTACACCAAATTTCATCGTTTTACAGCAGTCGGAAGTGCTCCATAATACGATGTCGGGAAGTGCTCCAAAATTCGGAGAAAGTGGGCGGATACCACGCCCCTGAATGGAAAATTTCAAATTTTCGATTTTTTCCTCTGGTTGCATGACAAGACCTACCGTTGTGCAAAATTACAAGATTCTGCGATGTCGGGAAGTGCTCCATAATTTTGATGATCTGTCAGTCAGTCAGTCAGTCAGTCAGTTACGGTTTTTGTGATTTTTGAGGCCTTATATCTCAGGAACCGCTTATGCCAGAAAATTGATATTTGGTAAGGCGCCTGTGCCTGACTAGCTTAGCATATATTCGGAGTTTTAAGTTTCTGACTTCATTGGTACTAAAGATAGGAAGGGGTCAAAAATCGCCTGAGTTTGTTCCTGTAAAAAGGGTGTAGTGCCAGAACTTGGCTGGGCACTACCGTGCCCATTGATTTTGCATAACGTCTGTATCGCAAGTACAGTAAATAAAAAAAAATTGAATTTCTCCTCTAAGGAATCACCGAAGACCCTTAAGTACCGAGTTTGAAGAAAATAGCTCCAGTGGATTAGGCTGTAAGGAGAGGTACAGACAGACAGACGAAACTGCAGGACCCACTTTTTTGTCTTCGCTATACCATCGTAATGTCAACTTTGATCAAAATCTTGAGTTCGATTTTTTTTTGCAAATGCAGAATTTTCCTATATCGTAAGTAAAGATCAAGTGCACTAACTTGTTTCCAAAATAGTAAATTTTCAAAAAAAAGAAAGAAGAAATGTCTTATAAATATAAGCAAAAGTTTTAAAAATTAAGTATGAATTGTTAGTAGAACTGGCACAGTCATTTTTGGTATGCAATTGATTGAAATCGGTTGAAGCTTTAATGAGTAATCAGGTTTATAGTACATCGTTCCTTTTGCAAATATGCAAAACTACCCATGTATGTTTATATTCTTGAAACAATATTGTAGCCGTTTTAAATCTCAACAAAAATTGTAAGCATTTCTCAATAAAGTATTAAAAAAAATATCCAATGAATTTTATCAGAATTCATTAAGATTTCTAAGAATTTTTTAACTGAAATACATTCCGTATAAAAAATTTTAGGAATCATGAGACGATATTGGCTTGTAAAATTACAGAACAGATATTTTAGTGGAAGATTAGCAAGGTTGATCAAAGTAGAAAGTGTGTAAAAGATACATATATTCAGATAAACAAAGCGTTTAAAGCGCATTGACGATTTGAAAAATTCAACTGTTAATAAGTTCAAATAAAAGTAAAATAGGTACACATCAGCATTTATTTTAAATAAAAATTAATTGATTTACAGAATTTTTTGTCTAATCCATACCAACCAAAATTTGTAGGATTTAAAAAGATATTTTTTTTGTCAATTTTAAGAAAAGTAAACATGATGAACTTTTTGACAAAAGTGTTATACTCGTAGAAGATTTGAAAAAAAAACATGTTAACAAAACGTATATATTTGAGTCACAAGTCAAATTCGGTTCATTAAACCCATTATATTCTCCATTGCGACTCAGACAACCCATTTGATCAAGTCTCTCCTTTAAGCTTGAGTGAAATTTTCCCCCTCATTCACATTCAATTAGATACACATGCGTCGGATTCCATCATAACTTTCGTTTCGATTGCTATTAACACGCTACAATCACGAGATCATAATTTAATCAATGTTTTTTTTTTTATTATTTTATGCCTAAAGTGTGTTGCGAAGCTATGACACAATGCACTTTAGAGGCCATTCGGGGTGGTAACACCAGATCGCGCCTCCTTCATACGCCAACAAGTCACTTTCGATCTTCCACAACATTCACTGGGATGGCATTAAACTTATGTTATGTGCAGATGGTCATGAAAATCACGTTCATTTTCATGAAGCTAGCGTGTGCCTTTGGGGATTTAAACACGAGCCAAGCCAATCACCTAGACCTAGCCACCAGATCAGGCAAATGGCAAAGCCACAGAAGAGCCGAAAGAAAAACCTATCAGCCGCCAGACTCAAATTATTTCTATAGTGAAATCGTGGAACGAACTTGATAGCAACAACAAAAACCATGATCACAAATTTTCTAGGTACGCTCGGTTTGAAGTTCTGGAAAAAAGAATGCTCGACCACGCTCGAGATTAAAATAAGCTTGTGCATGTTTTATAGGCTTCGAGGCTGCAATTTAATTGGCTTAGTTGATTGTGATGCGCACACAATAGGTTACAGATACGGACAATTTGCAAATTGTCAGTCACAGATGACAGATAGATGTCTCGAGTTGATTGAGCTCTTATTGTTGAGCGCCAACGAGGCGTAATGGGATCGTCTCTGTTGTGACAGAACAGACAGTTGTGCTCGAAAAGTAATGGTCGGTTGTTAAAAAGGAAAACATGAATATAAGATAGAGTTGTCTTAATGTTATTTTTGTCAATAAGAAAACAACAGGCTCTTGGATACAGATGTATCTTGAAAGCTTCAATGTTTTTTTTATTATTTATTTTATAGTTCCACAGATTTGTATTAAATTCTCAAAGTAGGTTGAACTAAAAGCAGAAATTTTTCAAGTTTAATATTAAATAAGGAAAATTACATGATTATTTTCAATCCTTTCAACATAGAACTTCTTGCACAATCGGACTATTAAATTTGTGAACATGCGAGACCAAAGCCTTTGTTAAATGGCAGTAACTGCATGGTGAATATTTTCTTCTAGGACCTGAATTGTTTTAAGATTGCTGCTGTACCACACAGTGTTAGATCCAGTGACCGAGGTGCCTAGAGAAGCAAAAGGTCTTAGCACTTGTCGATTTGAGAGTAATTTAGAATTACTGCTCGGAACTAGTGAAAATTAAAGCTGGTGTATCACAAGGAAGTGTCCTAGGACCAAAACTTGTATATTTGTTATATACTAGGAATATTATAGTGGACATCAACGCTATCAAGGCCACCCTTGCTTATGATACCGTGATATTGGTGCCTGATAAATGCGTTACGAAGGCTACAGAAAAACTTCAAAATGCAGTCGATAAAGTTAGAGATTGGGCGCCACGATGGCGTATCAAATTAAACGAAACAAAATCGGTGCATATATACTTTAAAAACAAAAACACAAATAATGTTCGAATTTGTATCAACGCTAATACTGTACCTTACGCCAATTCTGCCAAATACCTTGGAATGTTTTTAAATTCAAAGCTAAAAAAGAAAGAGCACATCAAAAAGAAAAGAGAAGAACTGAACTTAAAGTACAGACAAATGTATTGGTAATTAGGACAGAACTCTGGCCGAACTCTATCCGGACAAAATAATCTTATACGAGCAAGTATTGAAACTCGTTTGGACTTATGGCATCCGGCTATGGGGCCAAAACAATGTCCCTCGTAGAATAATAAATAACCTTTGGCACATTTACATCGTGACCTTCAAATTGAAATTATCACAGAAGTCGTTAAAAACAATCAGCGATTGTGAAGTCTTACCAACTCCGAGATGGAACCCATATTAAATGTAAGAGACAATGTTCTGAGACTTAGGAGATCCAAGCCTCATGAGCTGATGTTCTAAGAACTATGGGAAATTATTTAAGGTTAAACTTCCTTTTAGAATAAGAAAGAAAAATCAACTATCGATCGTTCATAGATTGATTCGGATCCCGGTGGTTTTGGCGCGGTAAGAATCAAACACTCCTCGGTACCGAATATTATCAATATTGTCTTTTGAAGATGTCCACCGTCGAAAAAAAAGCGATGAAGCAGTTCAAACAAATGTTATAATTTTGCGTCCAAGATATGATCCTGTGAGTAACAATGAGGAAATTGATGAAAATGTAAACTGGTGAAATTGAACTAGAACGGAGATTTGATAATTTAAATTCTCAAAAGCCTCGTGAAAAATACGACGAACCGTAATATATTTATACTGTACCAAAAGATTCAAAGAATGCATCAACAAACATCCGAAAAGTTCGCTTCAACATAAAAAAAAAAATAATTTTTATGAGTTGCCGAAGTGGGAAAAAAGTCATCTAGTTGAATTTTCAAAAAACAATGGACGTGTCAAGTCAATGACAAAATTGGGAAGCTTTTATAATGTGTGTCATTCAGAATCTATTGATTTCTTGAAAGAGTAAGAGAGATGACCCTTTAGCAAGTAATTTCAATCCTCTGCAAATGTTCGAAATATTTCTTGACAGTAAGGTAATCAATTTTTCTTGAGAGCAAACATTTGTATGGTTATGTAGACAAAAATAATTCAACATTCAAAACTGAGTTCAATGAGATTGTGATAACAGTTCAATATTGATCACAGAGAAAAGTTTGCTATGGTAACAATATGCTCAATAAAAAATTGGAACATTTTGCGACAAACTTGGTGTGGAGCTAGCAATCAACGAACGTTATACATGGAAGTTGACTATGTATGATCTAATCAGTCGTCTGGATGAAAAGTATAGAGAGAAGTACAGGGAAGAGGCCTAAAGCTCTTTACATCGGGTGATTTATAGCAGGCTAAATCATGACCTCAATCAAAAAAATTATTTTCGAGACGTGTTTAACTTGACTGAACGAGAGGACATTTTTAATTTTGTCGGAAGGTTCCCGGTCTTAAGGAAAACAAGAAGATATATGTACATTGAGGCGTGATTTTCTCACCGAGAATGAAGTGATAGACCATCCTAAATGAAGTAGATGTACCAAAGATGTTCAAATTTTGTAAAATAGCTCTTAATTATAGAAGCAAAATATCAGCAGAATACTTCTAGGAAATAATTGTAACTTTATCTATTTATTTAAATTATCAGTATCTTTTTAAATTTTGTCATTCAGGCAGACGGCAATGCCATGCTTAAATGGTTGTGTATAATAATTGTGTATATTATAATATATTGTAAATAAAATCAATTTAATCTAAATCTAATTCTATTCTAAATCACTCCTGTGAGCAACATAGTTCAAGGGAAGTATCTCCCCTTTTGCTTTTAAGACCGGTGCCGAGAGATCGGTTGGATACTCCACCCTGAAATAATTATTTGCTACCAGGTTATAGTTAAGCCTTGCATCTACATCCCTATGAAGTGAATTTCTGGCTTTCAGAGTGTAGTCCACTCTCTTTCGTTCGTCCACGTGAGTTGTGAGACTATAGAGTTTGCTTTTCCAAGTGTCTAGTGTCCATTTCATCATTGGCGAGAAGTAGTGTTTGTCCACAGTACTCTGCTGAATCGCTCCAGGACTCAAATCATGATACTTGTTTTTGAATCAAAACATCGTAATTTTCTTTGGTAATCTCCTATCATCCATCGCGATCTTCCTTAGAACGTAGTCTATCTGTAGTTTAGAGTTGCATGAAGACCTGTTTCAAGCATTTGTACATATATGTTATGTTATGTTTATTTATTGTAGCTAAATTATTATACATTTTTTTCATTAAACCTATATTGCACAATTTACAGAGATTTGATATAAAGCTACCTTACTACTGAAAAATTTATTACAATGATTTTTAAATATGAAATGATAAGAAAAAAATAACTGGTAGAAGGAAAAGCTACTAAAAAAACCTTCATGTAATGGATAAGATAGAGAGAAGGGGAGGGCAAGACTGAAAAATACCTCCTTCAAAATCAGTGTCTTTTTACAATACTAACGTTAACATTTTAACAAAATAATCAGATTATTATCAAATTAACAAATAATTAATAAATAACAAATAAAAAATAAATAACAATTTAAATGACTAAATGAACAATTAAATAAGTTAACAATTAAATAAATTAACAATTAAATAAATTAACAAATAGATAGATAAACAGTTGAAGAGATAAATAAATAAATAAATAAATAAATAAATAAATAAAAAAAAAAATAAATAAATAAATAAATAAGTAAATAACACAATAAATAAATAAATAAATAAATAAATAGATAAATTAACTAATTAATTAATAAATAAATAAATAAATAAATTAGTAAATGAATAAATAAATAAATAATAACTAGATATCACAGATCAAAGGCAATTGATTAAATATGTAAATAATTAACACTTAAAAGTTATTCAACAAAAAATATATTGACAAATAAATATGTATATAAATAACTAAAATAAATAAATCTATGAATGTATAATTTTCATAAAGACAGATTTGATATGAGGTAGTTGTCAGATGAACTACAGGATACGTTGTATCTATTAGACAGATTCATTATTCTAGAAGGAATTCTTTCTATATTTGCTATTCTATGTAACTGTTCAGTCGAAAAATGCCAAGGCAAATTGAGCATCATTTTCAAAATTTTATTTTGCATTCTCTGCAATTTGACTATATGGGTTATTGCACATTTTCCCCAAACAGGTGATCCGTACATCATGATACTTTGGAAAATTACTTTATATATAATTAACTTATTTTCATCACTTAGTTTGGAATTCCTATTAATAAGGGGATAAAGCATTTTTATGGTGACATTAATTTTGTTTATTGTTTGTTGTATATGCAATCCAAAAGTTAATGTTTTGTCAAGGTGAACTCCTAAGTATTTTGTACTGGATTTCCATTCCGTGTGTGTTCCATCAATGGTTAATCTTCCGCTGGGTAAAAAACAAGTTTTTCTTTTTCTAGTGAAAAAGACTGCTTGTGTTTTTCCAGCATTCAATTTAATTTTCCACTTAGTGAGATATTCCCTTACTTTTACTAAGGCAGTTTGCAAATTGGTTTCAATAACGAAACTATTTGAATCTGCTGAATAAATGCATGTATCGTCCGCGAAGATGGCGATTTCGCAGCCCGTAAGCTTGGGAAAGTCGGATGTATATACATTGTATAGGAATGGGCCTAAAACTGATCCTTGGGGAACACCAGCTAGTATATCCCGTGGATCTGAACACTCAGCATTAATGTACACATTAAAAGTGCGTCCCGTTAAAAAGGAAAAAAATATTTTGATTAAGTATCGAGGAAAATTCAAAATGTTTAATTTGTGAATCAGACCTTTGTGCCACACTTTATCAAAAGCCTTCTCAACATCTAGTAAGACTAATCCTGTACTTTTCCCTGTTTCGAAATTATTTTTAATATCTCTAGTGATTCTATGGATCTGATGAACTGTACTATGGTGGCATTTAAATCCAAATTGTTCTACCGGTAAAATATTGTTTAAATTTATGTGATTGACAAGATTATGTTTAATAACTTTTTCTAAACATTTGCTTATTGTGCTAAGCAAGCTAATTGGCCTGTAGCTGGACGGTGTTGACGAAGTTTTACCTGGCTTTAAGACAGGTATAACTTTTGCATTTTTCCATTTGTTTGGGAAATAACCTAAATTAAAGCACCCGTTGAAAATGTTTGTAAGATACTCGACACCTAATGATGGTAGTTTTTTCAGATATACACACGGTTAAAAATTCTGGGATGTTTTTTAATACGGCCCTCGTATTACAGCCGTATGCAATACATGAATAATTTGTTTTTAATATTCCAACTTTATTAAACATTTTTTGTAATAATTTGGTATTAAAACTCAGTACATATCCCACTAAAATGTTTTTTTTAATACTTTTCCACTAAAATTTAATCTTCAAATATCAAAATATAATTTTTCTATATTATAATGTATTACCATTATTATTGAAAACTTATATTTCAATAATTTGTTATTTGATTTTAGTAAAATATCTGGTTAAAAGTGACCATAATAAAATAATGTATTGAAATCTAATATTTTATTGTATTAAAATTCAATAAATTTTGTATTTAGCGTGAAACTCTCGGCTGTATTACACTTATGGAACAGTACATTCTAATACACAACAATACTTATCTTTAATATTTCAGTATTACATTTATGTAGAAACTGTATAATAAAATAAAGTATTGGAATTTAATATTTGATTGTATTAAAATTCAATAAATTTTGTATTTAGCCCGAAACTCTGGACTCAATGCTCAAGAAATACTTTTTAACTCGTACTTGAATTGAATATCGATGTCTTAATTTTGAATACATTAATACTAGATTTTAATACATATGTAGGTATTGATTTTTAATATGTATAATTTTGTCGAAAGAAAACTCCGTTAGTTTGTTTCAACACGTCGGCGTCGTCGGTCGGCAACATGGAGTTCCTAATGGAAAATTTAGTTGGGATTTACATTAAAGTGAAAAACGTGGAAAAAATACAATCATTTAAAAAATCAGACGCATGAATCATCTGAATCCTTAATTGTTTCAAATGAAGATATCCTTCTTTCAAGTAAGTAATAAATAGCAAGTTTAAGTGCCATATAATATGTATTTATTTCCTGGAGAGTGCAAGCCGTGCTAATTTATGTAATTTTTTTTTTGTTTTAGTCTTGGAAAACGAAGAACTGGTGAACGGATTTACTTCGAAAGATCGAGACGGTGTGCTGATTCCAGTGGATTCCTTGTGCGATATAGTGCGGCAGTATTCAGGCTGTGCCTGCTTCCTTGTGGTTCTTGACACTGCTGATGGAGAGCCTCCTATAATCAAATAAGTGAAAATTTGAAAAAACAAGAAGCAGCAATTGGGAGCTCTCTTCTTTTATACAAAGAAGTAAGTAACTTTTTCAATAGTAAATTTAATGTACCTATATAAATAAAATTTTCCTAATTTTACAGGGATTAAAAGCACTTATAAAAACAAGCACAGCGGCATACATTTTGGATGAGTACGCTAAAGGATTCTTCTCGAAGGGCGTTAGTGATGGCGGGAGCTGAGTATCTGCTATTAATTTTCAACGCTATCTGGGTTCAAAAGTAATCCATTCAAATCTTATAAATAGTATTGAAATTTAATAAATAGGTATTAGTTTTCAATACTATGTGGGTTCAAAAGTAATCCAATGAAACCTTAAATAGTATTAAGATTTAATAATCTTGTATTACATTTAAACCCTCTTTGGGCTTAAAACGAGTAGAAAATATATTCAATTTAAATGAAAAAATATATGTTTTCAATATCCAGCGTATTAAATTCTAATATAAATGCATTTAAAACCAATACAAGAAGTGATGAATTTTATTTTTTTGGTTTAAATACTAATACTTATGCGTGTTACTATTTAATAATACGAACTTGTTTTTTAATACAAAACAGTATTAAAATTGAATATGTATTCTATTGAGTTTGAAAATCAAATATATTCAAAGTATTACATTTAAATACCATTTTGGACTGGTCATATATGCAACCCAAAAAATATTAATTTTAACGCCAGGATTTTTAACCGTGCATATATGATTCCGTATGGTAGTGTAAGTATAATGAAAACTCCTCAAACAAACAAATGTTTCGTATTTCTAAATTGGGCTATTTTGCAACAGTTAATTTTCATTATTTATTCTCAATTCTTTATAGTTAGTAAAAAATCAATAAATTGTTCTTATAATTTCCAGGCACAGTTCGTGAAAGTAAAACAAAAACTTATTCATTGTTGACATAATAATTAAATATAATGTATGCCTCAATACAATTTTTTTACTTTTTAGAGTTCAAGAATCTTTTCACTACCCACTGTATCTATATATTTAATTAACTTTTCATACAAGTATTCAAGTAAGGTTGATTCATATTCCATGTATGAAGAACATTTTGATGGCCCTTTAGGCAGTGTTGCGAAAAAAAAGGTAAATTTTCTGGAAAACCGGAAGCTTTTAAAAAAATATTTACAGATTTCTTCTAATCACACACAAAATAGACTGAATGTGAAATTTCAAATTTCTAAGTCAACTGGAACTGGTAGCCGCCGGAAATGGGAGTAATAATCTCTCAACTTCAAATTAAGTAAATACAATCTCTCAGAAAGAATACAACAGAAACACAACAATGTCAGATAATCACATTAAAAAGTATTGCAAGGGAGAGCTATGAGTCTGACGTCCCGATGTAAAAAGAAATCATTAACCCGAGTGTCTGTGAAATCACTCTGTCAAAGTGTCAAGTTGTTATCTGCGGACGGTAGAATATAATAGGTCAATAGAAAATAAGTCTGAGTCAATACAAATTGGGCTGAATAAACAATTTCTTCTTGATCAAAAAGGTATACAAAATTGGTTGTTTAGGATTTTCAACCAAGTATGACATTACAATGAAATAAAATAGAAAGCATCTTGGGCTTACCGGTTCTCTTGTTCTGTATTAGAAGTTATGTTAGTATCGCACAAACAACTGTTTTAAGACTCATCTGTTACGAGTTTGATTAAATTGTAGATCGATTGGGATAAAATTTTAGTCCAAAAAATATCCAAAATTTTGTAGAAACAACTATGATGCTGATAATTCTGTATATTCTCCTCTTGTTGATCCTGCTGTGGAATTTTAGGTACCGACAATGTACATACAACATACAAGAAAACATGGTACACATACATAGATAGTATTTTTTGTTTACCTGAAATCTCTGTTAGAAACCATTTTCATAATTAGAAGAATGTCGAACATGAATTAGAAATTATTACACATTTTGTCTTCAAATTATAAATGGAGTTTCAAGAAACAATTTGAAGATCGTAAGAGCTCGTGAGGTCATATTCGCTGTGAATTAATCACAAAACACTTTAACTATAGCTTTTTTGTTGCAAATTATAGATTAAAATAAAAGCGAATTGATTCACCGAAAGGAACAAAAATATCAACTTGATTTATCGTTTCTTTGGAAAAAAATTAGTGAGTTAACTGCTTTAACATCAAGCTTATTTCTTGTTTTGTTTTTTATCATTCTTTATTGAAAAGACTCTTTCCGCTACAGTAATTTTATGCGTGACAAAAAAAAAACATTTAAGAAAAAATTAATTGTAAGCTTGTATCTGTGTCATTGATATTCAAATCAATGTTTTTAATTGTATACAATTTTGTAGAAGATTCCTGAACAAGTTAGTCATAGGTATGAGGGAATAACAAAAGAAGAACAGTTTTTGATGTGTAAACATCTATGCCGGTGGTAGGGCAAGCCAAAAAGGTGGGCTTAAAGTATACGTTCCGTATAACCCTTTGCGGTTATACATTCCGTTTCCGTGTTGCATCTTACCTTACGGAAGATTGCATTGAAGACACTGTTTACATTGCATACATAGGAAACTTTGAGTCGTCTTAAAAAGAGTTCGCCTATGATGTCAATGGATTCAAATCTCGATTTAAGCGCTTTCCATTGATAGTAAGAACTAAATACCTTTATTCCCCCTACATTTATTCACCTCTCACCCAATATGGTAACAATAAGAAAAATTGTAGCAGAATGAAGCTACGTTTCTATACTCCTCACCGAAACTGTCAAAAAAAAACGAAACGAACGCAAGAAAGAATCGTGTAATCAGGCTTTAAGAGTCAAACTGAAATATCATATTTTAGGGCACAATAATTAGGGGTGTTCACATTTTCAAATATACGAGTATTTGAAAAGCACAGCATGATTGTCTCGATTTTGAAATCGAGATTATCTGGTAATTTCTGTGAATTTCAGTTCCAAGGTCTGTCAAAGTTCATACCAACAAAAAAAAAATTCTATGTACTTGAATGCACAAAAAATATTTTCAATATTAAATAAAATTGGGTATCTACGTTGGATAACAAAAATTCGACAGTCGGATAAACTTTGATGGTTATACATCTTAACGGTGAGTCCCGCCACTTACACTTTTTTTTAGACTTAAAATTTTTAATTTTTTTTTAATACATCGGGAAGTACAGGGTGCGTTTTATCTTACAGGTCTATGTAATTTGGTTGCCTTTTTTGTGTGAATGAAATTTGTCAGTCATAAGCCGTGTTTTATTGGAAAACAACAACAAACGATTAGTGAATAAAAATAAGCTAGTAATTGAAATGGATAATTTAGTGAAGATAGAGTTTCTGATGTTGAAATGCAGGAGGTGGTTAGGTGGTGTCAGAAAAAATATATGTGGCATACTTGAGGGTGTGTTCGTTGGTATTTATTTTGTTATACTTTGCCTTTACTAATCCAATCCAAAAAGTGATCGCTCCGAAATGTACAGAACAAATATTTTTTCAAATGCAAAACTTTAATTCATACCATAATTGACACTACTGCCATTAATTTTGTCATAAAATATTGAATCAATTTACGCGAAGCGATTGGTTTCGATTGATATATTTTATCAGTTCACTGGCATTTATTCAAAAATGTCGTGTAATTGCGGCATTATGTTGAATTTATATAACAACTTGAAAAATTGCACATTTTAATTGAATTAATACGATTTTAAGGCTGTTTTAGTATGAAGCTAGGCTAAGACAACGATTTTGCAAAATTTTAATCGGACACAGCATCATACTTTCTCTACACTTTTATTGAAGTTAAACTCTCAGAATACCTTTTTTATTTTGTTAGTATCGTTCTAACTTCATATGACTCTTTAACATTTAAAAACGTCAAAATAGGTCTCTTTTCTTAGTTTCTTGCACGAACTAACATTGCTTGAAGGTTGCTCAGAATTAATTTATTAAAAGAAATTGCCTTAGGCTAGGCGGTTTCTTAACTGTTTGGTTCAAGAAACTAAAAAGTTTGTGTTTTGACACAAACTAAACGATTGCCTAAAATGAGTTCGCTATTTTGTGTAACATATAATTATATGCACCTACGCGGACATTCAACCAAATAGTTCATCTGTTTTCTATAAGTATTCAAACAGTTGTGCAACTAAAAATTGAATGTGCGCTCCTAGCCTTAGGATGATATTAGTTAAAAAATGTTTAAAGTTAGAAAACTACTTTAAAGTTAGGAAATATATAAGGAGTATAATACTACTACCTTAATAAGAGGCTGTTTAAAATTTTGTGCCAATGTTATTTTATTTAGTACTTTGTTTTTTTTTCTCCAATATACATATGTATATGCGAGAACATTTTGAGTAGATTGTAGAAAAAATATATATTTTGGCACTTTTGTAAGTATTAAATCAAATTTAACAGTGAGAAAAACTCTAAATCAACTCGATCTGCATTTTCATGAATATTTCAACTCCAGCTTAAAATGAGATACAGATCCTTCGAACACATCCGTGTAAGTTAATTCAACAAGTAGGAAGGAAGAGTGAGTTAAAGAGTGAATAAAGCGTTTTTTTGGTGCTTGTATTACTGCGCTAGATATAGATTACCAATAAAACGCGCCTATAGAAAGTGGTCGACGTCAGCGAGATTAGAGTGCTCGAGTTTTACAGCTCGCTATAGACGAAGAACATTTTGACTTGGCTGCCTTTGTTAGCCCACTACACCGACCGTCGTAGATTATGGTATGGTGCCCCATTTAGGACGGCGCGTGGCGTCATTGGGACGTACAAATTGATTATATCAAGTGCTTTTCACGATCTCAGATTTGACAATTTCCGATTTCTTCTAATGGGGTTACTTGAAGTAAATGTTGCACATCAACAAATCAACCACAACCTTGATGCTTGTTGGACAATGTAAGAAAGACATTTCTGAAATAACAACAGAAATCTGTCAACTTTGTTGAGCAAAATGTGCTTAAAAAAGCTCACCTTTGCGCCTCTACAAAAATGCATTTCATTTAAAATTATTGGAAAAAATATCGACCTGGAACTTTAAACTCACGTACAAAATTCAAAAAACGGTCATAGGCCAAATTAGCTGTAGGATATCCTCTGCACTCAGCCGTTATCCCTGGAGATAAAAAAAAAATCTGAGACAACCACCATCAGTCTCAGAACATCGTGCCACACATCTTTCCTATCCTCCTTTCTCTTCATTAACTTCACGCCGCCGCCGGCGTCGCTGTGTTGAAACATTTAAAGGGTAATCATAATCCTTTGAGTGCGGGTAGATTATAAAAAAAAAAGTATAAATGCTTCACAATGTACGACCAATCAGTTATCTACAGCTTTAAGGGATAGCCAACGAGTTTAGCTTGAGCTTAAAACTTTGTGCGGTTTATTCCCGAAATATGTTCGAACATTTTCGAAATCAACTTGTCGTTTTAGAATATCTTCAAAAAAAAAAGGAATACAAAATTTTTGCAAGTTTTTCTAGCTCTAGTCGAAACGTCGTTATTAAAGTTGCAGATGAATATAAAATAAATGATTAACAAGTGTAACCTATTTACAATAATTTTATTTTTCGTTTTGGTCCTTACACCTCCTTTGGAACCTCACATCACAGAAGCGTTATCAATGGCAAAAAGTCGTAGAACGTGGTCGAAGTGGTAGATTATAAAAATCTAAGACAAAGGTTGTACATGTACATTTGTACATACATACACCACAATTCTGTCAAAGTGACAATACTGATAATATCAGTTTGCACTGCCGAAAACTTGATTACTGTCGTAGACACGACACGCCACCTCACACCAGACTAAATGGGGCATATTCATAGATGGATGTTTAGTAAACTCGTGCTAAGTTGTTACTGAGCAATTCCAGAGTTTAGGCTATTCATAATAAAATTTAATCCTAAGTTTAGGGCTAGACCTGTGGTCTACCTTTAAACATAGGAAACGCTGTGTTTAAGTAGTTATTATCAAAGTCAAATGTCAAATTTGATTGATACGCAAAAGTTAGAGGAGCTCTTAGAGCCCTTTGCATTGCAGCATTGCTTTTGTTTTTCATTTGAAAATTATTATAGAACATTTGTTTGAGCTTCTTTTTTGGTTTTTTTTATTTAATAATTTTGTTTTAATTTATTTTTTTTTCGACGTGCAATATCAAAAAATACCACACAAAATTTAACATGATTGAGATGCTAAGCCTAACGTTTTTCAACTCTCAACCATTAAATTTTGTTCAACCTACAATTTTCTGACGTTTACGAACGGCTAATAAGCAGCACTTCTCATGATACTCTTGGAGGATTTGTCAATTCCTCGCAAGAGGTAGTACACCACTGAAAAACTTTTTTGCGGCGGTTGAGAATCGAACTAACTTACTACACATCCCACTCGATAGGTATAAATATTTTTCGAACACTTGTTTTGTTCCTTCTGCAAAATACTAATTTTGATATTATGACTCTAATACCACTGAAGGATAGAATGCGAAGGCGAATTTAACCGTACAATCTTCATTGTTTCAAGTACGAATATGGAGCAAAGAAAACATATTTCATCTAACTAAAGATTTTTAAAAAGAAATTAATCTTTAAATTTAAAGATGGGATACCTATTTTGTTTATGAAATTAAGATGCAAAGATTGTTTAATTCCAAGCTTTTTATTAAACCAAAGTTTTTTATTTGAAACTTCGTATTGTAAGAATCTAAAGGTCTAAGAGATTGAAATCAAGTTATTTTTACAGAGAGTATAAACTTTACCTTTACCTGAGCATTAAATCACTGTTTCTTGTTCATTTATAGAAGGTGGCGTGTTGCTTTCGTACTTGAGTGTACGACTTCATCAATTTTCAACTAAAAATAACTTTAAAAAAGCATATCTAGTTTATTGTTATAATTTCATTGCTCAAGACCCGACTGTTTTGGCTTAATATCTATCTATAGATAATGGAATTTAATATCTTTCCTCGATAATAAAACAAACGCGACCTCCATAGAATAGTTAAGACTATGACACTTTACATCAGAGAGTGTGTGTAAATTAGTTTACTGTTTATTGTCTAAACACTTAGATAGACAATTGCAATTAAATATTACCGATGTGTGCAAGTAACACTTGGCCTTTATGTATGTATACCTTGTCTTGGACAGTTCCAGTCGCATACACACGGTCCATTTGATTACATTCATTAACCCATTTTATAAGCCATTTGGCTTCTCATAATCAAAATGGCCAACGGCGGTTTTACTTTTCTTTGTTCGTTATTTCTACAAAGAACAACGGTCAAATGCAAGCCGACAGCTTAAGTATAATAATAATGTTCTGATTCATTTTACTTTTCCAGTTTTCTGAGGAATTAAACTCCTTTTTTTAGTCATGAAAGGAAAATTAACTGATGGAATTTGATTGTACGAATTTATAAGGAAACATGGTTCCGCTGCATGAACTGGAATAATTTGCTGTGCATGACACAATTAATTTGTTTGTCCATATAGTGATGTAATGAACGCGATTTTTATTTCACACGAAATTTCCGGATTAAGAAAAAAATTCATTGTTTGTTTGTTTTAAAAATTTTGTTTTTTTTTTTTAAATAAAACGAATGGCGACCAATTGCAATATAAACACAATTAAATCCAGCGGAAACGATATGTTTATAATTTTTAATACTTAATTACTCCTGGATAGTTACAGAAAAAAATTAGTCACTTTAAGACAAAACATGCTTTTGAAGTAGCTCAGATTTGTATAGTTGGACTTTCAAAGAATTTTCATAAACGTAGATCATTGTTAGAGTTGAGTTAGAGAGAACTATGGTGCTCAAACTATTGTCCACCTTAGGCAGTTGGCCGGGGAAGGAAATACAAAATATACATCTGAACCATCAAAACCCATCATTCAAACTCATTTTAAACAGATAAACAGGAATTATAAAGTAAATAAAATGCACGACTATGTCTCACGAACTTGCTCTTATGTAAACGACTAAGAATTTCAAAAATTAATTATTTTAGAGAAAAACTGTTCATTAGCATAAAATTAATTTTTTAACCGACTAAAACAGTAGTAGTTTGAGCTAAAAACAAGATCCCATGTTACTCGTATTCAAGCAAATATTAGTTTATGAAAGAACAAAAATTTTAAGTTTGTACTGGTTTCTTAAAAAATAAGCTTTTTGTTCGAATAAAAATTAAATTTACAAAAAAAAATATTGAGCCATTTCTGAAATATCGAATTTTCAAAAAAAAAAAAAATTTTTTTAATTCAAAAAATATTTTTTTTTTAAGTTTTGAAATACAATGTTTTTCAAAATTCTTAGAAGCTTCTCTATAAGAAAAATCCGTTATGTCGATAATGAGAAATTCTAAATTTGAAAAAATTGTTCTATGGTAGGTACAGTCATTAATATCTTGATTTCAAATTTTTGACTTATTAAATTATAGATCGCAAAAATTAATCAACAAAAAAAAATTTTAGCAAAATTCTCGGAACCGTTTTGGAGAAAAATACGATTTTCGAAACAATTTTTTTTTACATTTGTATGGAGGGTACCGTTATTTTTAAATAAAATATTTTTTTTTCTTACATCTTGTAATTCATATTAAGAAACTTTTATTTTTCAAGTTTTAAAAAAATCGAGCATAGGGTTTTTGAAATATTGAGTTTTGAAAAAAAAAGTTGAATTTTTTTTTAAAATCCAAAAAAAATTTTTGTTGGAAAATTTGAATACCCAATAGTATTTAAACTGCTGGGTAGCTTTAGCATAGAAAAATTATCAAAATCGGTTGTACCGTTTTTGAGAAAATCAAAAAGCAAAAAAATGGTTCCAAATGGGTACCAAAAATAACCATTTTTTGATTTTTTTTTTAAACCATTTGCCTTAAACTATGAAATTTTTTGAATTTTAAAAAAAAAAATCTGTGGGACAGATTTTGAGAAAAAAAAATTATAAAATTTCGAAAAAATCGTATGGCAGGTATGTACCGTTATTTTCGGTCTTAAAAAAAAGAAAAAAACATCTTAAAGAAAATCGGCCGTTTAGACTGTAGTCAAAAGACAGACAGACAGACAGAATTACGAGACCCACTTTCTTAGTCTTCGCTATCATCGTAATGTCAACTTTGATCAAAACCTCGAGTTTGATTTTTTTACGAATGCATAACCTGATTAAAGTACCTATAAGTCGCAAGTAATAACATTTAAACAAATTAACAAATTTTGTTATTATTATCACATAAGTTGGTTAACATGATAAGATGATGGTGGGGTCACCGTTTGACAAGGGGGGGGGGGGTGGTAAGTAACTATCTATCAAGTTTAAAGAAAATCGACAGAGCTGTTAAGGCTGTTGTCGAATAGTCGCACAGACAACTACGATTGTGAGACCACTTTTTTAGTCTTTTTTATCATGTAATGTCAAAAAATAAGTAAAAAGGAGGCTCTAGTGACTTACAACTCTCAACCATTCCCGTGTACGTGTTACCAGTAATGGGGAACCTACAATATTCTGCCGATTCCGATCGGCTTATGGGCAGCACTTTTCATGACAAGATATACTCTCAGAGATTTTTTAGAGGCAGTACACTTCTGGAAAACTTTTTTACTGCGGCTGAGAATCGTACCCAAGACCTTCTGTCTGACAGTACAACGCACTTACTATTATGCCAAGGGGTAATACAATCGTTACGTCAAGTCTGATGAAAATCTAGGGTTTGATTTTTCACGAATACCATATGTATAATCGCAAGTAAAAATCATCTTAAGTGAAGGAGCCTATTTTATAATAAAAACGAGGTTCATTAAGTGTAAATGAATCCACAGAAAGTCGATGTTTGGTGTGGACTTGACTCAACTTCGTCTTAAATATGATTTTTATTTTTGTAGCTTTTTTTTACGTAATTGACCTCTAATAACACTTATTCACACCTCTGCAGCTGGTTATGCAAATCAAACAATAAATTTTCCATTTCCATTACGATATAAATCAAAAAATAAATATTCTTTAAATTTTCACTTTCTATCTACGACTTTTAAGTACGATTCTCTAACTTCAACTTCCACTCCCAATCGAATTGACATAGCTTACCGTCATGTCAGTTGATACTCCTCAATAATATATTTTGAAAAACTACCATCAGTTCAGTTTCTCTTTCGCTGCTGCATTTGAATACAAACATTAAAGCCGCACAATCAATTCAAATAGCCAACAAGCGATAGTGACAACGAAAATGAAAACCGAAAAAAAGGGAAACTTCCGACTGCATTTTTTGGGATAGGCACATACATCACGCATGGGTGTACATACAACACAACGTAGGGCCCTTTTCAGGTCTCAGAATTTTTAATCAGCGCAACTTTCTCGTATCAGAAAACTTCTTACAACATAATAACGGCTTTTTGCGGATTACAGATCCGCTGTCAAACTGAGAATATAAAAACAACGACAACAGCAATCAGTTGGCTTGATGGTCTGACACAATTTCCCAATTCTGTTCTGCTTTTTTTCCCATTCTTCTCTTACTTCTTTGAATCCGTTGTCGTTTATAAAATGAAAGTTAAAGCTTTTAAGTTGTTATCTTGGATTAAATTGTATCTTTTGGATTTCGGTAGAGTTTCCAGCAGAGTACAGTATGCAATTTTGTTAAAATAGTTGGCCAAAAATTGGAGTTGTAAGTGATTACAAAATCGCTTTGAATTTTCCGTCTTTAGTATTTGAGAGATAATTAATACTGCAGCTAAGGAAATAAAATGTACTTAGGTCTGCTTTCTTTTGGGGCTTCAAGTTGAAGATGTAGATATGGTAATGGATCAATAATGTTATGTGTTTTTTGACGAGAAAAGTAAACAAAAATACAAAAATATTGAGAAAATGTATTTTTCGTAATTTTTTTTCAAATAAATTATTAGATACTAAAAGATTCAAATGCAATATTATATATTCTAATTCAGAGCACTAGACTATAACAATTTAAACCATTAAAATGATATATGGGCTTAACCTTTAAGCAATTTCCGCAAACAAATTTTAAGACACTTTTTCGGATGTGGCGAGTGGTTTTTTTTCTTTTGATAAGAAACTTAAATGATTTTGATAAAAATTCAAAATTATAGATGAGCTGGAACAGAAGGATACATAAATACGCACTGTTCCAAATTTGAATAGAATCCGCTTAATAGAGTCCGTTAAAGCCTAGTCTGTGATCTCCAACAAATACTATAGCCAAGAAAGAGAGGAAAACATTCATGGAAAGACACGGCAACAACTGCCAACAAAAATCAAAAACGTCATTAAAGCAAAGCTATAATAAAAGAAAAAAACACGAGCACACCAAAACATCATTTTCCCGCAAACAATAAATAATGATACTACCAATTAATTTCTTGCGAAGAAAGAGTGGATAATTCTCCAAATAATTTGCTATAATTATATCGAAATCGCTTGTCGAACAAAATTTTTTTGATTTTCTGATTTTTACTTGCGATATATATGTAGGTACTATAGGGCAAGTTCTGCATTTGGAAAAAAAATCGAACTCGAGATTTTGATCAAAGTTGACATTACGATGATAGCGAAGACGAAAAAAGTGGGTCCGACAATTCCGTCTGTCTGTCTGTATGTCTGTATGTCTGTACCTCGAACTACAGCCTAAACTACCGGAGGTATTTTCTTCAAACTCGGTAGTTAAGGGTCTTCGGTGATTCCCTAGAGGAGAAATGGAAATTTTTTTTTAGCTCCAAAACTAAGCGTACCCCCCATACACCCGTAATGCAAAATGTTATTTATCTCGAAAACGGCTCTAACGATTTCGATAAAAAAAATTAAGTGTGATATTACGGATATGGACTATATTTTGGTCAAAAAAAAATTTGGGGGGAAATGTTATTAGGGGTAGCTGTCATAGAACGGTTTTTTTGATTTTCGAATTTCTCACCAACGGCTCTAACGATTTTAACCAAAATTTTTATGCGGGAGCTGCTTTGCATTTGAAAAAATATAAACTAAAAATTTTTTCGAAAAAATAGTTTTTGGATTTTTAAAAAAATAATACAATTTTTTTTTTTTGAAAATTCAATATTTTGAAAACCGATACACGATTAAATTTTGAAATTACGGTTTAAAATGCATTTTATTAAATACTAACAATTTGCATATCAATTTTTTTTATAAAAATTTTAAGGAAAATTAAGTACACAAAAAACATGTTTCAGTGCGTGTCTGTATGTCTGTACATCTCACTACAGCCTAAACTACCGGAGGTATTTTCTTCAAACTCGGTAGTTAAGGGTCTTCGGTGATTCCCTAGAGGAGAAATTGAAATTTTTTTTTTAGCTCCAAAACTAAGGGTACCCCCCATACACCCGTAATGCAAAATCTTATTTATCTCGAAAACGGCTCTAACGATTTTGATAAAAAAAATTAAGTGTGATATTATGGACATGGACTACATTTTGGTCAAAACAAATTTTGGGGCAAAATGTTATTAGGGGTACATGCCATAGACCCGTTTTTTTGCTTTTCGACTTTCTCATTAACGGCTCTAACGATTTTAACCCAAAATTTTTAGCAGGAGTCCCCTTAAGTTTAAAATAATATTGTATATAAAAATATTCGAAAAAATATTTATTGGGTTTTAAAAAAAAAAAAAAAAAATTTTAATCAATATCTTCAAAACCTATGAACGATTATTTTTTGAAATTATTTCCTAAAACCAATATTATTAAATACTTAAAATTCGCATCCCACATTTTTTTCTTGAAAAATTTTAGAGAAATTTCTTATATACAAAATTTATTTAATAATAAAACGATTTTTTAAGGTTTATTTGCATAAATTCATACTTTTCCGGAAACCAGACGGCAATTTTATGCATTTGAACATTATTATCTCATTAAATCCATGTTTTATATTTATAAAATGTATCTTAAATTCCAAAGTACTTTTACATAAGAGCAAGTTTGTGCGATCCAGTCGTGCATTTTATTTTTGTTAATTTTGGGAAGTGCAACACAGTTTCGCGAACACAACTGTCAGCTTGATTAATTACTCATAAGAAATGATCCATACGACGAACGGAACCGAAAAATTAGACGGCATAGCTGATGGCATCAATTGTTAATATGTAGTAGCTCACAATTGCGTGTTTAAATAAAACTTTTGTCCAATTCCATTTTTTATTTCAAAATTGTTATTTTCTTCCACCAAAACTCGAGAAAAAAATATCTTAATCCATCAAAGTGAATTCTTGGAGAATATAAGCTTTAAGGAATAAGTTCGTCAAAGCAGAGTACCCAAGACAATAGGTTACCCATATCCGTTACATCCATCAAAATGAACCAAATCGTTGCGGGAACGAATTCTGCGGATTCTATGGGTAGGAGCTTTTGATTTTGATCCTTTGTATTGACTGCTAATCCAAATACAGTCGAACTTCGATAACTCGAACCATCACTTGCCAACACAATAATTCGAGTTATCAAGACTTCGAGTTATCAAGTTAATATAAAGTATACGTGATATTTATTTGCGAATAAAAAAGGACTGATGAGTGGATTTGGTTTTTTGGTTTTCAAAGAAAACTTTAACGGATTTTAATCTGTTATACAAAGAATCGGTTATTTTTTCATTTGTTTTTGAGCATAATTGCAAAATACTTAACGAAGTTGCAATCAATTCGTTTGAAGCTGGTTGAATCGAATTCTCCTCCTAAACTACCTCGATCCACTACCGCTGTCATTGCTAATATTTACTTCAGTTGCTTAACACTTTTCTTTGAATTTTTCAGAAGACGCCTAGGTACTATTGCTTTCTTTTTTACTCACTTTTAACGGAATCACAATTTTCAATACAATCATATATGTACAAAGTCATGGAACATTCAAACACAGTGCCCACAAAGTCAATGAATTATGAAATGAATTTGTAAAAATCCACAGAATTTGGAAATTCCCCTTAAAAATTCGACTTGTCGAAGTTGACACTAAATAATATCTTCGAGTTATCGAGACATTCGAGTTATAGAAGTTCGACTTATCAAACAAAAATTACATGTACACTTCAGACTTCGCGCTATTGCCAACCAATTTCATTCGAGTTATCAAATATTCGAGTAATCGAAGTTCGACTTATCGAAGTTCGACTGTATGTATGTTTAGAAATTTTGACTAACAATACGTCCCGTAGTTTTTTTATTTTTTTTTATTTTCAACTTCTTCACGAAAACGTGAACCGATTTCGATGAATGATACCAATATCTGCAAACACACAATTATTTTAAGAATTACTGCGAAAGCGGTTCCAAAAAAAAACATTTCGTTTCAGTTGTTTGGCAGGACTGAATTATTCAAATAAATTTTGTGCAGAATATCTCTGAAATCATAACTGACTAGCCCTTTAAAAAATAAGGAAGATATTCAACAGTGACAAAAATGCTTAGATCTTGCAGTTACCAAAGTCAGTCGCTAGATCTGATGCATTACAATGTGCCATGCATCAAGGCAGATAATTTTATAAGAGGCTAAGCCAGACGAATTTTGACTTTTTTTCAGTTAAATTGGCAAATTAGCACACTATGTCGATAGTGGATTCGAGACAAAAAAATCGCAGAAAAAAAAAGGATAGCAATCTCACATCTATAGTATTCGCCAGCATTCTGGAAAAAAAGTTTCACTTTGCATCGTTTATCTGAGAAAAATATACACAAATTGAAATGAACAACAATACATACACATACGAGTACTACAACGGATGCGTGGCATAATATGTGCCCTGAAGTTGCAAGTTAACTGAAATTGATAACAAACCCGCACCCGAATGAATAGTATTGGGGTATAAGCCATGCAACTTGGGTTTGCTTTTGCTTGGAGTTTATCTTGTTGTGTGGAGCTTTTCTATTATTGTATCTATAGGGTCGAGACTCCGAGTCTGAGGTTGGAAAAGTGAAAACAAATCACTGTGTCACAGTTGCAAAACAATCTTCTTTTTTTGTATCCATTCAAAAAGAAAGGAGAGGAGAATCGCATTCAGTGATAGTAGGTGGTAGGTGGTAGGTTGGAATATGTTTACGATGGGTGCAAATGGCACCATCAGTTTTCAGATAGGAACGTATACTATACAACTACCATGATTGCCACTAAAGTGTGTTCGACCAAACGTATTAAAATTGATATAAGTTTTCTTTGGTCGATTCAAAAAAAAATATTATTGATAACTTTTCAAAATCACTACATTTTCAAAATTATGATTTTTAGACACAATATACAATATTTTAGTCCAATTAGTAATATGTTAAAACTATTTTAGTATGATACTTGACGATTTTTCAAATTTTAATTGAGTTAAGCATCATAACTTATTACAAAATGATAGAAATTCGAGCGATAAAACTGACAATAATAAAATGCACGACTGGATCGCACGAACTTGCTCTTATGTAAAAGTACTTTGGAATTTAAGATACATTTTATAAATATAAAAAAATTGATTTAATGAGATAATAATGTTCAAATGCATAAAATTACCGTCTGATTTCTAGAAAAGTATGAATTTATGCAAACATTTTTTATATTAAAAATTTATTTCTTTCAATTTTTGTAAGAAAAAAATAGGGGATGCGAATTTTTTAAGTATTTAATAATATTGATTTTAGGAAATAATTTCAAAATTTAATTGTTCATAGGTTTTGAAGATATTGATTTTTCAAAAAAAATTTATTTTTTATTTCAAAAAACCCAACAAATATTTTTTCGAATATTTTTATAAACAATATTATTTTAAACTTAAGGAGAATCCTGCTGAAAATTTTTGGTTAAAATTCTTAGAGCCGTTAATAAGAAAGTCAAAAATCAAAAAAACGGTTCTATGACAGGTACCCCTAATAACATTTCCCCCAAAATTTTTTTTTGACCAAAATGTAGTCCATGTCCATAATATCACACCTAATTTTGTTTATCAAAATCGTTAGAGCCGTTTTCGAGATAAATAAGATTTTGCATTACGGGTGTATGGGGGGGTACCCTTAGTTTTGGAGCTAAAAAAATTTTCAACTTTTCCTCTAGGGAATCACTGAAGAACCTTAACTACCGAGTTTGAAAAAAATACCTACAGTAGTTTAGGCTGTAGTTCGAGGTACAGACATACAGACATACAGACATACAGACAGACAGACAGACGGAATTGCCGGACCCACTTTTTTCGTCTTCGCTATCATCGTAATGTCAACTTTGATCAAAATCTCGAGTTTGATTTTTTTTCCAAATGCAGAACTTGCCCTATAGTACCTATATCGCAAGTAAAAAGACATTTCCCCAATGAAAATTTCAATTTATTCCATTGGACAGTAAAGGCTGTCAAATTTTTGGATTCATAGTTTAAAAATTATATATTAAGACTAACTAAAATATAAATAGATAAATAAATTAGAGGCCATTACGGGTCGTAGGGAGCCTAAGCATAGCGACTCTCGATCATTCGTGTGGTGTGCATGTTATTAGTAATGGAGGGGGGAAGGGGGGGCTACCAACACTTTTCAAGACAAGAGATACTCTCGGAGGATTTGTTACTTCCTTGGATAGAATCAAAAAAAGAGCTTTAAAAATGGTAGATTATAGAAGTATAATAGAAAAATATGAATCTCTCGAGCACCGCCGCAATGTTTCTTGTCTTTCGTTATTTTACCGCTATTTGTATAAACAGTGTTCTGGTGAAATAGCCAGTTGCATTCCTCTCCTAAAACAGTTTGACCGTAATACTCTCGACTCAGGGAGTAACCATCAGCTTACACTTGAGCCCAACTTCGGATGTATGTTAAATTAAGAGAATGTTTCTTTTGCCGCACTACACGAATGTGTAAAGAGGGAGTGATTCGTTGCTCAGCAGCGGCTGAACATAATTAAAGTTGGTTGCGATTCGGTAGTTGTATTTTGAACTCATAGAGTTCACTCCCAGCTAGTTTTGATTGAAAAAGGAAACAAAGGTTGAGTGCTCTAATGTAAAGGGTGGTCCAACGACTACGCACGATGTTAATTGTAAATAAAACAAAAAGTTTTCAGAGAATTATTTTAACATTTTTTGTTATGATAGAAAGATCTATGACAATTACGTGTGAAACAAAATATCGGTGCATATCCTCAATTTCTGGCCACAAGAAGTCCGTTATCATCTCGCGATATCGAACCACATTCAAGGTAACTGCTTGGCCAGTCACTTTTTGTGGATGCATCCGCTTTTCAACAATCACTCGTCGCTTAAGATGATTTTCTTTGTAAAGTCACCATTCACTTCTGTCTGGTTCAACCAACCATTTGGCGTATCGACGACACGCTTGAAACATTGATTTTTTTTGTGATAGCTTTGAGTCTAAGAAGTATTTACTTTGATATTAAAAAGTCGTGGTCTCCGTAAGCAGAACAAAATAAAATTTGACAGATGATAGTCCAGAGTAAGTAAAAATGGAACATTGCACGAGAAATGAACCTCCTTTGATTGCTGAAGAGTATTTAAAAAAATTAAAGTTATTTTTCGAGCAAAACCATAGTAAGGGACGAAGCACATTTTCATGTTGCTGGAATTGTTAATTGTCAATATTTCAAATGCATTCACAACGTGTGAAAGTTTAGTGTGGATTCAGGGTTGGAGACATCATTGGACTATACTTCTTCTTTTTAATAAGGTTGGTCAAGCAGTGACTGTTACTAGTGCTCGATACGGCGATGTGATAAAAAAGGAGTTCCTGTCTTAATTGGATAATATGGATGTGGATGACATGTGGTTTCAACAAGACGGTGACACATGCCATTCAGCTTGTGAAACGACTGAATTACTACTAGAGAGATTTCCTTGTCGTGTGTCATTTCGCCTGCCCTCTAGATCGTCTTATTAAGCACCATTAAATTTCTTTTCAAGGGGTAGCCAATTCACGTTATCTCTGCGAGAAATAACCTTTCTCTCAAATCGTGGAATGTCA
Organism: Chrysotoxum bicinctum; assembly: GCA_911387755.1. Classification (NCBI taxonomy): domain Eukaryota; kingdom Metazoa; phylum Arthropoda; class Insecta; order Diptera; family Syrphidae; genus Chrysotoxum; species Chrysotoxum bicinctum. The sequence continues at coordinate 81,985,866 of OU426990.1, forward strand.
ATCGTGGCGTCCATTGTGTGTCACATAGCGTTGTTCTTTTGGAACCACATGTCGTCTAGGTCCCTATGGTTCAATTTGGGCCATAAACATGACTGAACCTTGTTTTACGTGGATTCCTAGTTACTACACCTTTACCCCACGGGTGGCCTACCACCATAGGAGCCAGATTTAGTCCTAGCCATTAACCCCTCCGTAGCAAGTTACTTCGGTAACAAAGTTGTGATATGTTGCAGCATATGCACATCTCTTGTTTTAAGACGAGGCCTACCAACACCTCTTGAATTCAAGAAAAGAATCCTGAATCCCAATCGTTTCCGCATTTGGATAAACTACGCCACCACGATCTCCCACTAGGGGGCCGACCTCAAGATAGCAGAATAAAGAGAACTGACACACCCGAAGATGTGCACTATTGTTCTCAATATTCCGGGCACTATCACCCGTGGTACCAGTATCAAGCTACCGGTGGAGCCTCGCAACTTCATCATATCCCCCCTAGGCGAAAACGGAAAAGAGGACATGGCCTAATTCCTACTCAACCTAGGTGTTATGGATATGAATTATGAATCAGTCACTTCCAGATAGGTTACTGCAAAACCCTGGGCCTAGCAACCCTAGGATGCACATATTCGAGAAGTAAGTTGAGGGCGGTCAACAAACAACTCATGCACATCCTAGTCTTATTTAGTTCACCTTTCGGCAATCAAGGAAAGACCCCCCTGTCTTTAGCCACCAGTTGGTGAGCAAGGTAAGACGATCCAGTCTTCTGATAAATCACGGGTGACGCCCCGGTCTTTAGCCACCAGTTGGTGAGCAAGGAGAGACACTCCTGTCTTCTTATAAATCACGGGTGACGCCCCGGTCTTTAGCCACCAGTTGGTGAGCAAGGAGAGACGCTCCTGTCTTTAGATCCCCTTGCGGTTCTCACGGGTGACGCCCCGGTCTTCGTTCTGAAAAGAACAGGACGACGGTCCTACCCTTTATTTGCTACTGTACAACTCGAGAATCGTTAACTAACTAGGTTAGAAAACTATCTCACCAATTCACTTCGTTTACAAACCTTTTTAACTCCTTTACACCTTGAAGAACTCATGTCAGGGGGCCTCCGACCAAAGCCTTCACTTCCTTTACTCAAATTACCCTCGAAGACCTTAGCTGTCCGTGCCCAACTAAGACTTCAGTCCGTGTTCGTGAGATTTTCGAAATCCCTAGCCTTAGCCAGGGACGTTACTAATCTCAAAAAACTGTCTCCTCCTCCTGGGTTTACTTAGTTTGTCCATAACATCAGCTGGGGCGTGACAGCTGAAGTATGGACGTAAGCCCCCCACCACGACAAGGTGAAACCCGTCGAGGGGGGGCCATAAACAATTGGTTGTGATAGTTCTGTAGCATTCGACCACTGACGGTGACCAACTTGCCAACTTCGTTCTTAAAAAAGTGCGGTACAATGACGCCGCCGCCGCCGACTGTTCGCATTTGATGATTTTGCGGCCGAAATTGGGGCCTTCTTCGTAAGGCCGAGCTCTTATATACTAAGAGGCATCGACTGCCTTGTGCTTTGCTGTTGACTTTCACGGAAAACGTCTAGGTTCTCAGCCATTCTAGCTCAATTGATGAACGAATGTTTGAATGTGATTGATTACCGAACCCGCTGTCTCAAATTTGGCTACCAAACTCTGAAGAGTCGGCTGCGAAGTGCCACAAGGTCTACCGTAAAATGGGCCCAACGTTTGTTATACCAAACACTCATGTTTATAATAAAGTCTTCAATCGTGTAACTTGCCATGTAGATTTGGCATCAGTATATGAATAGTAAGCAACAAATTTGACAGTGTTAGCCACATGGCGCCAAAATCTACCAGTACCAATTGAAAAACCCTTTACTTACATCTGTGGTGTTTGGTAGAAACATTATAACTCCAGAAAATAATTTGCATCCTTACAGTCACTTAATATGGACCTCGAACCTAAACGGGTAAACTGAATATCTTAAAATTTGGAACATAATTTTTCAAAGAATATTTCCAAAAGTTTTCCAAATTTGAAGATAATCAGTCAACCCATTTCAGCCCTAGCTCATGAAAAGTGAACGTAAAAACGCAAATTATTTTATGGACTTATCATGTTTGTACCAAACACCACAGATATACATATTTTAAATAATGTAATTAGATTAATTTTTTGACTCATATGTATGTAGGATTTTTTCCATTATGATTTCTATTATGGGTATTTTTTCTGAATGGCAACCATGACGACTACTTGTATAGGATCCTTGGCTCTCTATTGGAATTGAATTTCATGTGTAAATGCAAATATTGACACAAGATACAACGGTTTATGAAATGAATTGGAATGCAGATGCAACAGATGGTTGGATTTATATTTAGACACACTCATGGTAGCCTAGCTATTGGTATCGCAAATTTTTTTTTGTTGCAAAATGGAAAGACCACCCAACAAAACACCAAACACCAGAGGAAAAAAGTTTCTGCATTCACTGCATTCATTTATCATGCCAAGGGGTCGAGTGATACTTTTGGCTATCCTCAAAATGTTTTATAGATAGTTTCGTATTCCTTCTTTGAGTCTGGAAGTTCAATGCAAATGTTTGTAGGTATATCATCATCATCATCACTATCATTCCTGCCCTATGGAAACAGCTCTGACTCTGGCATTGATGGAAATTATCTGCATAAGGTACACGAAAATATCAATGAATTTAATTTTGCAAGAAGGTGTATCTACGGATGTGTGTTTTTGAGAAAAAACAATCTATTAAGTACTCCCTACAAGTTCAGACGAACGAGTATGTGACCAAAAGCATACAGGCGGGAAGGATATTCTCCAAATTAAAAAAAATAGTGCCATACTGGAACCTTCTTCACAAAGTGTGTGAGATGATGATGAATAAACAGTAAATTGGTTTGAAAAAAAAAATTAAAAAGTCGTTATTCAGTTTCATTTTGTAGCATTTTTTGTTTGTTTTGTTTTTGCGGACGATTGAAAAGAGAAAGTGCTTTATTTTCTGATTTTAAACTTTTTTTGTTTGGAAATAGCGTATTTATAAAATTGGTTGGTGGTAAGACAGTCACTGGTGGGAAATGAATTTAGATAGAAAATAAAAAAAACGGATCAGATTTTACCCGAATGTTGTTAAAAGTAATGAATTGTTGGGGCAGCTGCTTTCCCAGTTGTACAAAGTTTAATTTGAACTAGAAAGTATATCTTGTAACATTTTGAGATGGTCCTAAGAAGAAGTTAAATATTTAAAACAATCCGTTTTGTAATTTTTGAAATAAATCATGCACTGGAATTGGTTTCAAGAAAGCTATTTTATTATAATTCTGTTTGGCGTTGTGAAAACCAAACAGAAACACCAGCACACAGAAAAATAAAATCTAACCTAGACAATTTTTCGTGGGTTATAAAAATGTGTTGAAAACAACTAAGCTTTTGGTAAAACCTACTTACTGATGTATTGATAAAAATACATTGTTTAAAATACTCAACTCAGAATATTAGCTAAATCGAAAAAACAGTAGTTATTAATCGACAGTCTAGGCCTTAACATTTCTTTCCTGATATTAAACAACTGTTTTGGTTAAATTAAACTTATGGCCGTGTTGTTTAAATTGAAAGTGTACCTATCTAGTTTAAAACAATTAACCAGATTTATTTGATTTTACAAAGTTAATGGGTTTATTCAACTGCATGGTAATCGTAAAATAACACATCCAAGTCCGTATTATAACTGACTTAAGACTGTTAAGTTGTACATGAACCAGGGTTGCAAAAGTTTAAGTCACTTTTTAGCTTAAGCTTGGCTTTAATTCACAAGGTAGTGGGTGACTTATGAATTAAAAAAAATGTAATTCATAAGCTATAATGGATGAAATCTGATTAAATAAATATTAATTGGAAAATTTAAAAGCTACCCCCGGGTAGAATTTACGACTCGATACTGCCAAGGCCCCAGCTAGTTTTTCTTAGTTTCAGTCATGGCCCTACCGAGCAGTATCTAGCTTGTCCCTCGCTAATTTGTTAATGCTCTGTATATAATGGGCCTTGCTAGATGTTCCTATATGGGCCCTAGATGGGTCTTCACAAGAGTAAAGTAAAGTTTTTTTTATTAACTGTTTGGTTTTTTATTATTGTTGATTATTTTGGAATTCACTTCATTTTTTCTTTGCCTACCTATATTCGACTCTTTATGTGATTTTTTGCTGGAATGAAAGAATTTTTTTTTTTTTTTTAATTTACCTCTGTGCTCTCCACTGAGATTCGAACCCGAGTCCTCTCGCTTGCCGTGCTTGTGCTTTACCTATTGTGCCACTGTGATACATAAAATATCTTGTCTCAAAGTGCTACTCAAATAACTCTCTCGTGTTTTTAATTATACTGTTAAAGAAGACTTAAATACGTATTAAAGAATCTTAAAAATACCGATTTAGGACCAAAACAAAAAAGTTATGTTTTTAGAAGGATTAAAGAAGGAATTAAGTAACAAAAAAAACCGATTTAAGAAATGAAAATTTAAGAAGTATTTAAGAATGCTTTAAGTAGAAGTAAACACACCAAGTTAAGTTCTTTAAAACAATCTAGTAAAGATCATATTAAGATGGAATTAAGTAGGCATAAATTGACATACCTAGCTTTGATAGCTTTTTATAGAGACATGTATGTGTAGGCAAATAGGCACATCTAGGATACATCAAGTAAAAACTATCTAGCTCCAGTATAAGTAAAATCTGAGAACGCCTATAAAGAGACGACACTAGCTAAGGCCAATATAACGCCCAGATACAATTCCTTATCCAGGTCCCTTATAGTTTATATGTTACAATGCCAATAAAGAGGCGATACTATCTACAGCCAAGGTATCGCCAAGGAAAAGTTTCATATCTAGGTTACATCAAGTTAAAAATATCTAGGCCCAGTCTAAGATACTCCTGGGAAAGCCAATAAATAGGCAGTTCTAGCCAGGATAAGCATAAATTAGTCAAGATCCGCCAGGCTTGCATCTGTCTAGGCCCAGCATAGGATTTACTGGCCAATCTAGCTAGGGCCACGCTATTCGATAGTGTTTCCTAGATAATTTTCTACCGGGTAGCATGATAAGTTTATGACACACAAAAGCTTGAAATCTACTTTCGTTAATAATTAAATAATTATGTAGCCAAAACAACCTTAAACATTGCCAATCTACCAACTAGCTTATGAATTAAGTTTTTTTTAATTCGTGACTTATGAAGTAGGTTGTGAATTAATATTTTTTTAATTCATGAGTCATTAACTTGCTTATGACTTAATTTTTTTTTTAATTCATAAGTCACTTAGTAGGTAGTGAATTAATTTTTTTTTAATTCTGAAGTCACCAAATTGCTCATGACTTGTTTTTTTTTTTTTTAAATTATAAGTCACTTAGTAGCTTATGAATTAATTTTTTTTAATCATAAGCACTAACTAACTTATGAAATAATTTTTTAATTCACAAATCATCTACAGACTTATGACTTTTGGTTTTCTTAATTCAAAAATTCGCAACCCTGACATGAACTTGGCTCAAGCAATCAATAAGGTTTATTTAATTAACTCGTGTAATTTTAACCGGGTAATTTTACAGCTTGTGTATATAAGCAGGCTCCCTTTTTAATTTTACAAGAGGTTTTAACCCATAAATGACCTACGTGCGCTGTCGTTTGATAATTTATAATGATAAAATGCATGACTGCAAGAACAAACATTTTAAATCGTTAAAGCCGTTTTTGTTTAAAAAAAGGTTTTAATACAAAACTTGTGTAGAAATTTAATAAGACCATTTGAGAAAAAATGTTGAAACGGCAATTTAAAAAAAAATGGCCTACCGTTTTTTAAATATAGAATTTAAAACAAAAATGGATTGTTTCAAATCCTAAAAATATAAATGTATGTGCAACGTATTTTTAAGTTTTCAAGAAGTTTCTGTTTAATATTTAAATTAAATCCATTAAGCTGAAAATAAGAAAGTCAAAATGCTAATAAAAGGCCTAATGACAGGTAAGTACTTACTTTGAAAGACGTATTAATTTAAAAAATTCTTAGTTGGGTCGTATAAACTTGGTGATACATACAAAATATATCAAAATTCTAGAAGCTATTTTCAAAAAAATAAAATATTTTTCAAAACAGTTTAACTTTTGTATTACCTTTTAATTTGTGAACAAGTATTTTTAAGTATTTTAAGTTTTAAGAATACAAAATACTGCCTTAACGTTCTAGGACCTTTAGCATTATACAATTTTATCGAAAACAGTTGAACCGTTTTTGATAAAATCAGAACATTTTTCTGGAACAATGTCTTCAACTATTTAAAAAAAAATTGTTTTTTACTTTTATTGAATAAAATTTTATGTAAATGTTTTCATTAAAATTCTATTTTCTTTATTTTCAAAAATACTTTTGGTCTTAGGAAAGAAAAAAAAAGCAAGTGTCTGTTCAATAACCATCTACGAAGTACAAGGAACTTCGACCAAACTGTTTTTAGTCAAAAAAAATCAAGAAAAACTGATACCAACGCCACCTTTCGTAAAAGAGTTTTTTTTCCTGATTTTTCATTTTTTTATTAACATTTTTAAAGTTTTGACCAAAATTTGTAAACAAGAGTTCCCTTGAATTGAATTTGTATATAAAAATTCAAAAAATGTTTTTTGGATTTGGACCGATTAATTTTTGATTTTATTTTCTTAAATGTATATTATTAAAAACTTGAAATTGACATCCATAATCTTTTCTCAGAAATATTTTAAAGAAATTTCATATATACGAAATTAGTTTAATAACTAAACGATTTTTTAAACTATGTTTGCATAAATTCACACTTTTCTTGAAAGCAGACGGCAATTTTATGCATTTGAACATTTTGCTCTATTTAGCTTAATCCATGTTTTTATATTCATAAGCAATTTTTTTGAATTCCATGGAACTTTTACATAAGAGTAAATACGTGCGGTCTAGTCGTGCATTTAATTTAATTTTATATTATGAGTTTTTCTTATAGAATATTTATATAGAGTATTTCAATAACGGCGGGGAGATGTTAAAATTGAATAAGACAAGCTGCTTGCGAGCAGGGTTGCGAATTTTTGAATTAAAAAATCCTTAAGTCATAAGTCTATAGATGACTTGTGAATTAAAACAAATTAATTCATAAGATATTTGGTGACTTATGAATTAAAAAAAATTTAATTCAAAACCCCCGAAGTGAATTATGAATTAAAAAAAATCAATTCATCAGGGAGTAAGTGACTTTTGAATTAAAAAAAATTTAATTCACAAGTCAGTTGGTGAGTTGTGAATTAAAAAAATGTAATTCATAAGTTAGTTGGTAGATTGGAAATGTTTAAGCCTGTTTTGACTACATAATTATTTAATTATTAACGAAAGCTTTTGGAGAATTTTTTGTGAGTTGCCGTTTATGCAGTCCTTATAATCCAATTAAATAAAAAGCAATATTGATAAAATCTTTGTGTTGAGCAAATGATGGGTTATCATTATATAAATTTCGTGAGTGCATATTTTTATGCATAAATGCCTTTAAATTTTTTGGTTTTCATATTTTACATGAGTTGATTATTTGATATTTTTTTGTAAAATTGTTTCAAGTACCTGAAACTAATTCAATGTGTATTTTCAATAAAATTGAAAAAAAAACATTCCGTTTTCTTAATTAAGCACTTCGAAACTTTTGGTACCTACTCAGTAAGTATAACATTTAATTGTAATTTTTAATTTTGAATATCTTTTTAGCTTTCAAATCTAGTTCTTTAATTGATAAGATTATCACGCTAGCTTATAAATTATCAATTTCATAATTTTTCTAATCAGCATTTATCCATTAACTTATGAATTAAATTTTTTTTAATTCATAAGTCACTAAGTTGGTTTTGAATTATATTTTTTTAATTCATAAGTCACTTACTTGCTGATGATTTGAATTTTTTTAATTCATAAGTCACTTACTTGTTCATGACTTAAATTTTTTTAATTCATAAGTCACTTAGTAGGTTGGGAATTAAAATTTTTTAATTCATAAGTCACTTACTTGTTGATGATTTGAATTTTTTTAGTTCATAAGTCACTTACTTGCCCATGACTTAAATTTTTTTAATTCATAAGTCACTTACTTGCTGATGATTTGAATTGTTTTAATTCATAAGTCACTTACTTGCCCATGACCTAAATTTTTCTAATTCATAAGTCACTTAGTAGGTTCTGAATTATTTTTTTTTTAATTCATAAGTCACTAAGAAGCTTATGATTAAAATTTTTTTAATTCACAAGTCACCAATTGACTTGTGAATTAAATTTTTTTTAATTCATAAGTCAGTTCCTAGCTGCTGAATTATATTTTTTTAATTCATAAGTCAGTGAGTGACTTGTGAATTAAAGCCAAGCTTAAGCTAACAAGTGACTTAAGCTTTTGCAACCCTGCTTACGAGGTAAGAACAAAATTGTTTTTTTATTTGAAAGGCACATTAGTACATGTCATTATAATATACATACATACATATGTATATGCAATATGACATTTTTCGAATGCCTAACCTTCCTACGATGGTACAGAGCGGAGTGGTCCAATATTCAATGACTCTTAGGTATAAAGCTACTATACTTGTGTTATGTTCACTCAATTGTGGTTTATTAGACAGACCTCCAACTTCAGGAAACCCCACAAAAAAAATCTAGCGGGGTCAAACCGCATGAACTTGGTGACCAATTCACGTCACCTCTGAGAGATAAAACGTTACCTTCAAATCGTTCATGTAGAATGTCAATGGTGGCTGTGTGGCACGTAGCGTGCTCCAGCTGAAACCAACTATATATAAATATTGCTCAGTTTGGGTAGTACTAAAATGGTTATTATCGTTTTTCAGCGCTCAAAATTGATGGTAACCGCCTAACCAACGTCGTTTTCGAAAAAATACGGACTAAAAACGCGCCCATCCGGCACAAAATCCACACTCAATGGTAACTTTTTGACGATGCATTGTCACGTTGTGAACATTGTGTGGGGTGGAGTCGTCCCATATGTATATAGAAATTTCGCGTGTTAACATAGCGATTCATTCAAAAACGCTTTAAAGGCTTGGTACAAAATTCGCCAAGTTTAAGTCTGCGAAAGGCCGAGTTATTCTGCACGTCGATGAATTGACTTTGACTGCGCGGGGTTCTTCTGTTGAGAATGCTCATTTGACGAATGAACTATGGCTGATTGATTAGCGAACCCGCTGCCTTAAATTTGGCCACCAAACTTTGAAGAGTCGACTGTGAAGGGCCACAAAGTCAACTGTAAAATAGGCGCAACGCGCGCAGCGTATACACTACCAAACACTAATTTTGCTAATAAAGTTTTCAATCGTGTAACTTGCCATGGTAATTGAATAATAAACAACAGATTTGACATATGTCACCGGAACAACATGTTTGGCACAGGCCAAAATCTACCCTCCTAATTGCAAAACACTCTACTTCTCTACCTTAACCTACAATGATCACTCACAAAGACGTTTCTTTTTCTTCTCATATTTACCATTTTCCAACAGCTTTCCGCAAATTCAAAGGACAACTTCTGTCGGGTAATTTCATAAAATGTCATTTGTCAAATCCTTTTCCATTAGATATTTATGGCATATATGTATGTATTTAGCTATCAATCCTGCATACCTCTTTGTACCTTCATGGCTAATTGACATTCAAACTTTCCGGGGAAAAACAAATTTATATATTTTTCGAATTTCAAATAACACTAACCCATATAAATATAACCATCACATATACTTATGTACACATGTATGTATGTACGTACATATCAAATAAAGCTTATCATCAATCAATCGCGTATTATGCATGAACAAGGCAGAATTTTAAGTGATATTTTCAATATTGGCAAACAGCAGTCGAACAACAACAACTACTGCGGCAAAATATATTTCATCTGAATTAAAAAGAAAAGTGGGGAATAGGTCAAAAGGTTAAAACTTGATAAGATAAACACAAAGCACAGATGAACTAGACTTACAACAATGAATGACAAGAGGGTCGGTCTCAGAAAGAATCATCCAGAGGTCCAGTGCATGAATTGAAATTCAATTCTAAAATCCAATCAATTCGTTGTCGATCAGGATGAGAGAGAAGAATACAAAAAAAAACCACATGCAAAAAGTTCAATGATTTTGCATTCTATGCTGAAAATGATGATGTTTTGTGTTTGCACTCAAAGTGGACCTAAAAATGGTTTTAGGGTATGGATTACGAGTATGATGTCGGTATCAACACAGAGCACACACATTTAGAGTTAGTTTAAGAACTTTCAGAGATTTTTGTTTTCAATTTGTCAAGATAAGAGAATACGTCATTTTCTTTTTTTTTCTAAGAAAATTGAAATTCATCTACAATTTAATTTAAACGGATCTTCTTTAATTTTATTTTATTTACTTGGTCAAATAGAATAACTCCTATAGACTATGATAACAAGATTCTAATACTATGCATAATTATAACATATTTTTTTTAATGATACATGGAAAATAAATAGGAAGTTGATATTAAAAATTATTAGCTAAAATTGATAGCAAATTAATCTTAAAGGTTTCCCTTGAAGAATACAATATATTTATCAATATGCGAACTCAGAGTTTGCTTCGTTAATGCAACGTGAGATCGGTTCATTGCTCATTGGAACCATAATTAGTTCGATGAAAATGTACATGGAATAAGATGTTACCCCGAGTGTTTCTTGGTGAGATATGAAAGCCCAATCTTTCTAATAAAAACGAACACTTTATTCGAAAAGAAAGTATGTCACGAATAAACATAATAAAAAAATATTTCCGGAGCAGTGAAAGAGTGTTAATACCAATCAACAAACACCTACCCTTGTGACAGGGAAAATCACCGTACCATTCCCAGTTAAGTTTAAAGATAACATACCTTGTGAAGTTTTTTTGCACCCTCTCAATTCTTTCAGCGGCTGTTATATAAAAATGGTTCCAGATTACGGAACAGTACTGCAGAATAGACCTTACTAATGAAAAGTATCTACAGGGTTTTTAGTGTAAAGATGTCAGAAAACTCACGGGTATTTCTTTTAACAAGGCCCAACATTGAGTTAGCTTTGTTGATAATTAGATCCATATGAGGATTAAAAGTTAACTTTTGATCAAGGATAACGCCTCGATGTTTCTTTTTTGACACTCTTTCTAAAGGAAAATCAGATAACCTATAGGTTTGAAAAATAAGGTTATTTTTTCTTAAACAGTTAAGGACTTGACATTAAGCAACATTTAAGTGCAAATAATTCAACCCACACCAACGCGAAAGCCTTCAAAGATCGTCTTGAAGAAGTAAGCAGTCCTGAATTGAGTTAATTTTTCTGTAAGGCTTTAAGTCATCGGCGTACAGAAGACATTGTGAGTGATTAAATATCTCTGTTAAGTCGTTGATAAATAAAAGAAATAACAATGGTCCTATGTGGCTTCCCTGAGGAACTCCAGATGGTACATGAATAGGTTCAGAAAAATAACTGTCAATTTTAACAATTTGGATCCGATCAGATAGGTAAGATTCAATCCAAGAAAGCAAATTTGAATGAATACCTAGAAAAGCCAGTTTCTGAAGTAAAATCTTGTGGCTCACTCTGTCGAATGCTTTCGCAAAATCCGTGAAAATAACATTAGTTTGAAGATTATTCTCAAAACCTGATACTACGTGGTTGACGAAAATGGAAAGATTCGTAGCAGTTGATCTTCCAGATACAAACCCATGTTGGAAGATAGATATATGTATGTTCCCTTAAAAAATTTTTTCGCAAATTATTTTTTCAAAAATCTTTGGGATAGTTGAAATCTTGCAAATCGGTCTGTAGTTTAGAATATCTTGTTTTAATCCAGCTTTAAAGATAGGGGTTAAGAATGAGACTTTCCAGTCCTTCAAAAAATGGCCTTTAAAACAATGGTGAAAATCCATCAGGTCCAGCGGACTTCGATGGATCGATTTCCACCAATGCTTTCAGGATTTCGGATTCATTATAAAACTGTCAACTGTAAAATAGGCGCAACGCGCGCAGCGTATACACTACCAAACACTAATTTTGCTAATAAAGTTTTCAATCGTGTAACTTGCCATGGTAATTGAATAATAAACAACAGATTTGACATATGTCACCGGAACAACATGTTTGGCACAGGCCAAAATCTACCCTCCTAATTGCAAAACACTCTACTTCTCTACCTTAACCTACAATGATCACTCACAAAGACGTTTCTTTTTCTTCTCATATTTACCATTTTCCAACAGCTTTCCGCAAATTCAAAGGACAACTTCTGTCGGGTAATTTCATAAAATGTCATTTGTCAAATCCTTTTCCATTAGATATTTATGGCATATATGTATGTATTTAGCTATCAATCCTGCATACCTCTTTGTACCTTCATGGCTAATTGACATTCAAACTTTCCGGGGAAAAACAAATTTATATATTTTTCGAATTTCAAATAACACTAACCCATATAAATATAACCATCACATATACTTATGTACACATGTATGTATGTACGTACATATCAAATAAAGCTTATCATCAATCAATCGCGTATTATGCATGAACAAGGCAGAATTTTAAGTGATATTTTCAATATTGGCAAACAGCAGTCGAACAACAACAACTACTGCGGCAAAATATATTTCATCTGAATTAAAAAGAAAAGTGGGGAATAGGTCAAAAGGTTAAAACTTGATAAGATAAACACAAAGCACAGATGAACTAGACTTACAACAATGAATGACAAGAGGGTCGGTCTCAGAAAGAATCATCCAGAGGTCCAGTGCATGAATTGAAATTCAATTCTAAAATCCAATCAATTCGTTGTCGATCAGGATGAGAGAGAAGAATACAAAAAAAAACCACATGCAAAAAGTTCAATGATTTTGCATTCTATGCTGAAAATGATGATGTTTTGTGTTTGCACTCAAAGTGGACCTAAAAATGGTTTTAGGGTATGGATTACGAGTATGATGTCGGTATCAACACAGAGCACACACATTTAGAGTTAGTTTAAGAACTTTCAGAGATTTTTGTTTTCAATTTGTCAAGATAAGAGAATACGTCATTTTCTTTTTTTTTCTAAGAAAATTGAAATTCATCTACAATTTAATTTAAACGGATCTTCTTTAATTTTATTTTATTTACTTGGTCAAATAGAATAACTCCTATAGACTATGATAACAAGATTCTAATACTATGCATAATTATAACATATTTTTTTTAATGATACATGGAAAATAAATAGGAAGTTGATATTAAAAATTATTAGCTAAAATTGATAGCAAATTAATCTTAAAGGTTTCCCTTGAAGAATACAATATATTTATCAATATGCGAACTCAGAGTTTGCTTCGTTAATGCAACGTGAGATCGGTTCATTGCTCATTGGAACCATAATTAGTTCGATGAAAATGTACATGGAATAAGATGTTACCCCGAGTGTTTCTTGGTGAGATATGAAAGCCCAATCTTTCTAATAAAAACGAACACTTTATTCGAAAAGAAAGTATGTCACGAATAAACATAATAAAAAAATATTTCCGGAGCAGTGAAAGAGTGTTAATACCAATCAACAAACACCTACCCTTGTGACAGGGAAAATCACCGTACCATTCCCAGTTAAGTTTAAAGATAACATACCTTGTGAAGTTTTTTTGCACCCTCTCAATTCTTTCAGCGGCTGTTATATAAAAATGGTTCCAGATTACGGAACAGTACTGCAGAATAGACCTTACTAATGAAAAGTATCTACAGGGTTTTTAGTGTAAAGATGTCAGAAAACTCACGGGTATTTCTTTTAACAAGGCCCAACATTGAGTTAGCTTTGTTGATAATTAGATCCATATGAGGATTAAAAGTTAACTTTTGATCAAGGATAACGCCTCGATGTTTCTTTTTTGACACTCTTTCTAAAGGAAAATCAGATAACCTATAGGTTTGAAAAATAAGGTTATTTTTTCTTAAACAGTTAAGGACTTGACATTAAGCAACATTTAAGTGCAAATAATTCAACCCACACCAACGCGAAAGCCTTCAAAGATCGTCTTGAAGAAGTAAGCAGTCCTGAATTGAGTTAATTTTTCTGTAAGGCTTTAAGTCATCGGCGTACAGAAGACATTGTGAGTGATTAAATATCTCTGTTAAGTCGTTGATAAATAAAAGAAATAACAATGGTCCTATGTGGCTTCCCTGAGGAACTCCAGATGGTACATGAATAGGTTCAGAAAAATAACTGTCAATTTTAACAATTTGGATCCGATCAGATAGGTAAGATTCAATCCAAGAAAGCAAATTTGAATGAATACCTAGAAAAGCCAGTTTCTGAAGTAAAATCTTGTGGCTCACTCTGTCGAATGCTTTCGCAAAATCCGTGAAAATAACATTAGTTTGAAGATTATTCTCAAAACCTGATACTACGTGGTTGACGAAAATGGAAAGATTCGTAGCAGTTGATCTTCCAGATACAAACCCATGTTGGAAGATAGATATATGTATGTTCCCTTAAAAAATTTTTTCGCAAATTATTTTTTCAAAAATCTTTGGGATAGTTGAAATCTTGCAAATCGGTCTGTAGTTTAGAATATCTTGTTTTAATCCAGCTTTAAAGATAGGGGTTAAGAATGAGACTTTCCAGTCCTTCAAAAAATGGCCTTTAAAACAATGGTGAAAATCCATCAGGTCCAGCGGACTTCGATGGATCGATTTCCACCAATGCTTTCAGGATTTCGGATTCATTATAAAACTGTCAACTGTAAAATAGGCGCAACGCGCGCAGCGTATACACTACCAAACACTAATTTTGCTAATAAAGTTTTCAATCGTGTAACTTGCCATGGTAATTGAATAATAAACAACAGATTTGACATATGTCACCGGAACAACATGTTTGGCACAGGCCAAAATCTACCCTCCTAATTGCAAAACACTCTACTTCTCTACCTTAACCTACAATGATCACTCACAAAGACGTTTCTTTTTCTTCTCATATTTACCATTTTCCAACAGCTTTCCGCAAATTCAAAGGACAACTTCTGTCGGGTAATTTCATAAAATGTCATTTGTCAAATCCTTTTCCATTAGATATTTATGGCATATATGTATGTATTTAGCTATCAATCCTGCATACCTCTTTGTACCTTCATGGCTAATTGACATTCAAACTTTCCGGGGAAAAACAAATTTATATATTTTTCGAATTTCAAATAACACTAACCCATATAAATATAACCATCACATATACTTATGTACACATGTATGTATGTACGTACATATCAAATAAAGCTTATCATCAATCAATCGCGTATTATGCATGAACAAGGCAGAATTTTAAGTGATATTTTCAATATTGGCAAACAGCAGTCGAACAACAACAACTACTGCGGCAAAATATATTTCATCTGAATTAAAAAGAAAAGTGGGGAAGAGGTCAAAAGGTTAAAACTTGATAAGATAAACACAAAGCACAGATGAACTAGACTTACAACAATGAATGACAAGAGGGTCGGTCTCAGAAAGAATCATCCAGAGGTCCAGTGCATGAATTGAAATTCAATTCTAAAATCCAATCAATTCGTTGTCGATCAGGATGAGAGAGAAGAATACAAAAAAAAAACCACATGCAAAAAGTTCAATGATTTTGCATTCTATGCTGAAAATGATGATGTTTTGTGTTTGCACTCAAAGTGGACCTAAAAATGGTTCTAGGGTATGGATTACGAGTATGATGTCGGTATCAACACAGAGCACACACATTTAGAGTTAGTTTGAGAACTTTTTTGTTTTCAATTTGTCAAGATAAGACAATACGTCATTTTCTTTTTTTCTTTAATTTTATTTTAATTACTTGGTCAAACAGAATAAATACTATAGACAATGATAACAATATTCTAATACTATGCATAATTATAACATATTTTTTTTAATGATACATGGAAAATAAATAGGAAGTTGATATTAAAAATTATTAGCTAAAATTGATAGCAAATTAATCTTAAAGGTTTCCCTTGAAGAATACAATATATCAATATGCGAACTCAGAGTTTGCTTCGTTAATTCAACGTGAGATCGGTTCATTGCTCATTGGAACCATAATTAGTTCGATGAAAATGTACATGGAATAAGATGTTACCCCGAGTGTTTCTTGGTGAGATATGAAAGCCCAATCTTTCTAATAAAAACGAACACTTTATTCGAAAAGAAAGTATGTCACGAATAAACATAATAAAAAAATATTTCCGGAGCAGTGAAAGAGTGTTAATACCAATCAACAAACACCTAGCTTTGTAACAGGGAAAATCATCGTACCATTCCCAGTTAGTTTAAAGATAACATACCTTGTGAAGTTTTTTTGCACCCTCTTAATTTTTTCAGCGGCTGTTATATAAAAATGGCTCCAGATTACGGAGCAGTACGCCAGAATAGACTTTACTAATGAAAAGTACAGGGTTTTTAGCTAAGAACTTGACATTTAGCAACATTTAAGTGCAAATGATTCAACCCACACTAACACGAAAGTCTCCAAAGATCGTCTTGAAGAAGTAAACAGTCCTGAATTGAGTTCATTTTTCTGTAAAGCTTTAAGTCATCGGCGTACAGAAGACATTGTGAGTGTTTAAATATCTCTGGTAAATCGTTGATAAATAAAAGAAATAACAATGGTTCTATGTGCCTTCCCTGAGGAACTCCAGATGGTACATGAATAGGTTCAGAAAAATAACTGTTAATTTTAATAATTTGGACCCGATCAGATAGGTAAGATTCAATCCAAGAAAGCAAATTTGAATGAATACCTAGAAAAGCCAGTTTCTGAAGTAAAATCTTGTGGCTAACTATGTCGAATGCTTTCGCAAGATCCGTGAAAATAACATCAGTTTGAAGATTATTCTCAAAACCTGATACTACGTGGTTGACGAAAATGGAAAGATTCGTAGCAGTTGATCTTCCAGATACAAACCCATGTTGGAAGATAGATATATAAGTTCCCTTACAACAAAGAACATTTTTTCGCAAATTATTTTTTCAAAAATCTTTGGGATAGTTGAAATCTTGCAAATCGGTCTGTAGTTTACGATATCTTATTTTAATCCAGCTTTAAAGATAGGGGTTAGGAATGAGACTTTCCATTGCGGCTGTAGCCACTTCTTATTATGTACATTCTTTAAAATTGTGGTAATCTTCAACAGTGGACTAATACAGTGTATGACTATGATAGCGGAAAAGAATTTCAACTTAAAGGTGCGGCTACTCAAAAAGTTTTATTTTATATATTGTTTTTGTTTTATTTTTTTAACTTAATATTTTTGTCAAAAATATTTCGATTCGATTGTAAAAGCTTGAAAAATTAAGTTCTTATTTTCAATTTAAATTAAATAAGAGATTTCCTAAGGATGTTGAGCTTGTTAAGCACTCAAAACGTAAAGCAGTTAGAGAATTCAATCTATTTTGTGTATACCAGCTCAACTATCGATATGGTCCTTCGAGCCGGATGTGAATCAGCGATCCATGGATATTGGAAATACTGGTATTGAGTTGAAACGTATGTATGTATGTTTGCATTATGTATTATAAATGTGTCTGAAAAAGAAGTTTATAGGCTAATGACAAATTGGTGGGATATTGTAGTATACACAAAATTGTGATGTGCGAAGTTATACATACATAATGTATGTATGTACATTGAGAATATAAATAACTTTCATATATGCGGCTGATTTACGAGTATGTAACGACAATTATTCTTTAGAAACTGGAATGATGCTCGAATGAGAAGGTAGATGTTGTTGTACCAAGGAAAGGTTTCATTAGAAATTCATGCAGTCAGATAAAAATTTCTGAAGCAGCAAAAGCTCGAAAAGCAGATTCGTAGAACAAATTATAGATTTAGTATAGTACTAATGATTGCGAATCACAAACGCTTCATCGTACGTTAGGTTAGGCTCAAGAGCGTCACAGCTCAAACACCTAGACCAAAAATGGTCCTTTCTAATATCTACCACTAGAACCTAGAGATTATCTTCCTAATTGTTGTACCATTTGGAGGTCCTTATGAACCAGGAGACACAAAACATGGATTTAATGAGCTAATATGTTCCAATTCATAAAAATTCCGTCTGATTTCTCGAAAAGTATTAATTTATTTATTGATTTATTTAACGTTTTATTATTAAATGAATTTTTTATATAAGAAATATCTTCAAAAATTTTCAAGAATAAAAATTTGGGACGAGAATTTTAGGTATTTGATAACATAGATTTAAGGAAAAAATGTCAAATAATAATAGTGCACACCTTTTGTAGATATTGGTTTTTCTAAAAAAAAAAATTATATACAATATTATTTGAAGTTCAAACGCGCTGATGTACAGAAATTTTGCTGTAAATCGTTTGAGCCATTAATGAGAAAGTCGAAAATTAAAAAAGCCTTTCTATGACATGGTATCGTTAAAAACATTTTATTTTTAATTTGTTTGTTTGTTTGTTTATTTTATTTTATTTTATTTTATTTTATTAAGATCAGTAGAGCTGTATGAAGGATATTATATGAAGATTTTTATAATACAAATTCAATATACTACTAAAATAAATCAGCCAAGTAGAAGACTTAGCACTCTTAATGGAATTGTTGAATTATTGATTCAAAATAGCTTTTTTGGCCTTTAGTCCACAAAAATTAGATTTTCGTCCGGGTGATCTCACATGGACTCATCAGTTGACTGTGAGGACCTTGTCAATACGTAATTTTTGTTAAATTCAGTTCATCTTACATCGATTTTTTTTAATCTTTTTTTTTAATCTTGGTGTGAACTATATTGGATTTTAGTCAAAAAATCGATGTAAGATGAACTAAATTTAACAAAAATTGCGTATTGACAAGGTCTCACAGTCAACTGATGAGTCCATGTGAGATCACCCGGACGAAACGCCAATTTTTGTGGATTAAAGGCCAAAAAAGCTATTCTGTATGAAGGATACCTAAGACAAATATTTTAATTTCCTTTCGAGGGAATCACCGAAGGTCTCTAAGTATCAAGTTTGAAGAAAATAGCTGCAGTATTTTAGGCTGTAGGTCAAAGTACGGACATACAGACAGACGCAATTGCCGGACCCTCCTTTTTCGTCTTCTCTATCATCGAAATGTCTCGAGTTCGACTTTCCCCATGCAGAACTTTCCCTTTAGTACTTAGGAAGTAAATAAAATTATGAGTCACAAATATGTAATCATAATCAGTAGCGATTAGCAGTCACAAGCCCGTGATTGTAATCAAAATCGATTATGGGTCACAAAAGCGTAGGTACATGATAAGAAGTGGCTGCCGCCCCAACACAAACATATACAGGATGTCCTGTAAGTAATTGATCAAACCGAAACTGCTAGTAGGCCAACTCATCGCCTTTCCCGATTTTATTTTTACTGAAAATCCCTTAAGAAGAAAATGCTTGCGAAGTCAGGAAAAAGTAGAACCAGTAAACTTCACAAACGGATACAAGTTGCTACTGAAGAATTTAAGAACTCAGCACACAAAACTTCAAACGGTTTCATGTATCTATAACCGCAGATGAAGGTAATTTTGAAAAATTTTTGTAAATACACAAAACTTAAATTTTTGATAAAAATAGGAAATAGCTGCTATATTTTATATAAAAATAATCTTTTATTCCTTTTCGTTTGAGATTGATTTCAAGTTATAAGCTATTTACGCAAACATTTTTTTTCTGATTTTTGCTCTTCATAAAATCTAAAAAAAGTTCTATTCTTCAAGATTAAAGTTAATACGATTAGGAAAAACGAAAGACCTTCATCGCGATTTTGAACCTGTCACCAACACCAGTGACGAAAAACAACCTGCCAGACTAAATCAATTGCCAGTCAACAGATAGTTTTTATTTATTTATTTTAAGTTTTTTTTTTTTTCAAAAATTGTTCCAAAGATTTTTATGAAAAATAAATTTTATTATTTATTTGATCTTTGACTTTCTCAAAAATTCTTTAACACATTTTGAACAAATTTTGTACATATGGTAGGATTCGAACGCTTTTCAAAAAAAATTTATTTAAAAAAACGGGGGCGAACATCGCACCTTATAGTCGAATGATATCATGACTTTGTAGTCTAATGTGATCTTAGGCTACTTCTGAAGGGATATGGATACCTTCAAATGACCTAGAAACTGCAAAATTGGACTAAACGCAATTTTTATTCGGATTCAGTGACTCCAAAAACATAAGAATCAACTGGTTTGAGACCCCAAATCCCGATTTACTGTCGATACATCAGCCGAGAGATCCAAAAGGAGTATTTGACCTTGGAATATCTTCCAGAGGTCATTTCAAACACCAAGTCTAGATGAATTTAGATGTAAAATATTCCGCTCTTTCAGAATCCGGGGTCAAAAATATCATATCATTAGATTTTAGGGATTTGACATTCGTTTGACCTTGATTTTGACGTGATGCGGTCAAATGGATACCAGCATCGTGATTAGTGACTCGAAAAACATAATTATCAACTGTTTAAAGGACCAGAACTCACAGCCAATACATAGGCCAGAATCTAAAAAACGATTCTTATTTTGGATGACCGCTACATGACCTACAGAGGTCGGTAAAAAAAGTCAATACATATTTGGACGTATAATTTTTCGCTCTTTCAGAATCTGGGGCCAAAAATATCATATCGTTAGATTTTAGGGATTTGACCTTCGTTTGACATTGACTTCTACATGTTGGGGTGAAAAGAAGCCCGGATTCGAATTCAGCGATGCCAAAAACATAAAATGTAGGTTTCAGATTTGTCAACGAATATTTCGCGATTTGACCTTCGAATGCCCTTAAACCTGACCTGATTGGGTCAAACGGACTCCGGATTTGAAATCAGTGAGCCAAAAAAAACCTGTAAGTCTCATCCAAGAGTCAGAGCACTTTTTTTGTGGGGCTGTGTTATTTCTGAAGATCGAGTTTTGATTTTCAATTTAAGACCATCGTCAAATTAAGAACTCCACAACTTTATCAAATGCATTTCTTTTAAAATAAAAAAAAAATATTTTATTATATTTTATAGGTACGCTATCGAGTTTTCACTTTTAATTTACTACTTTATTTGAATATCGGTGTTATGTACAAAATAGGTTGGAATGCCAACAAAACAGGTGCTCAAAACTAGACCAAGAACTTAGATCGATGCAAAAATTGCAACAATACTATCCAAATGACATCATTTGAGGCCAATTTTAATAGAGAGTGAGGCTTTAATACAGCTATTACACAATACATCCAGTTTCGGCATTTAATTCCCAATGATGATTTAAAAATCACAAACCTGGAGGCATGTTCTGTAACTCTCACATCGAGTGAGTTTTCGCATGAACAGTGCAAATCCGAACAGAAACACTGCGGAATGACACAAAATTCTGTTTCTCACATGCAACTGTTTCTGTAACTTTTTTTCACTCGATCAAGAACAAAATGGAAAAAACTATTGGAAGTATTGGGAAAATGTGAAAAAAACTGTATCTGTAGGTCTGAAGTCGATACAGTCTTTTGATTTTTCGGTTAAAAGCATTGGACCATTCTGATACAAGTGAGAAGTGAGAACAATACAATAATAATAAAAATCAAATATGACGGAAAATAAACAAAAGGTAAATAACTTATTTTGTATGTTGTTTGATCAGGAAAATTATTATTTTTATCCATAGAAAATTCAAAGGATCTCAAAAGATCAAAAAGAAAAATTGGTAGATTACATGGCAACACATTTAGAGTTCGCGATAGGCCAATTCGGCGGACCAAATTCAAATATTAAAAACAAAGATGAGTGTTCACTAATTACAAACTATTATACATTTTACTTGTTTTAAAAATTTGAATTACTGCAAAATAAAAAAAACTTGAACACTTCAACCTTTTCAATATAAAAGAAAAAAATAATTTTTAGTTAAATGTGAAATAAATTGAAGCTGTCAGTTTAAGGGAAATGTAAACATTTCTTCCATTGGAAACTGGAAACTATGGTTTTCGCACAGGGGTGTCTTCGCATCATGTTATAGACACAGTTTATTTTCCAATATAGAGAAACGATGAAATTTTTCGTTCCACCTCTAATCGACTGCGAAAATACTCGACCGAGTTACAGAACATGGGTCGTTAGATAAGTTTGTGGAATAAACATTCAATTGCCATTTTTTTCAATTGTCAATTATCATTTTCTCTCCGAACGGCAAAAAAAATAGTTCACCAAGCGTCGCGATGAACGCATTAAAAACACCAACAAATGATTGTCATAACAATGAATTTCGATGCTTTGCAGTTAAATGAATTCATGATCGTAGTGAAATTGATTTGTTTCAATTCACATAAACTCAAGCAAATATTCGGTTGGGTGAAACTCTACAAACTAACACACAACGCACTGTCTAAGCCACTGGAGATAGAGACATGAACCGTGCAAAGAAATCTATTAAATAAATTATATAAATAACCAGATGTGCCTATTTTCCTGTTAGGACTCTCACGTTACATACATAATCTTCAATGCAGTTAAGTAATTTCGAGCTGAGTGCAAAACCTAAAACGTACAACTACCTACCAGCTAACTTTACAACAGGTATTTGTAAATGTAATGCACAAAACCAAAGCTTTCCTGTATGTTTTTTTTTTATCGAAGAACAGAATAGCGCGCAAAAATAGCAAGAAAATACGATTTGAAAAGTGAGAGATGTTGGGTTGATTGGTTAGTTTCCCATATAAACTGGTTATGGGTTGGTTTCTAGATGAGAAACCCCGGGGTCTGGAATGGTCTATGGCTCTATGGTATTGTGGATATATGGACCAGACAGGTACTACTAATCCACAAACACGCTTGATTGCACTCACTTTTCCTGAATGAAACTCGGATTTCCTCTGCGAACTTCACTCAGCTGGGCTGGGTTCGACTGTTGACGAGTGATGACTTTGTTGATTGTGATGGCTGTGATTTTGATGTTTTTTTTTGTTTCACCCGATGTCACCTATGGAGGCGAAATTACAAACCTCTGCTCAGCAGCCACTAACGTTTGACACAGGACACTTTTGTGCAGCAGTTAAATTTCATTAATTGGAGCAAATTAAAAGCTAGCTTGGACGTCAATCGCCAGCACAGTTATAATTAAAATATCTAAAATCTCACAAATTCCCCTGGCTGTGAAAAAAGACAAAAAAAAACAACACTTGCTTACAAGAGCGATATAACTCTCTAAAACGAAAATAAACACAGGCCAGTACACGATAACTATTTATTTTCTTTTTTAACAATTGACCAACTGATTCACAATAACGGTGAAAAAGTAAAGTATATATGTAGCCACATAGAGACGTTGAATGAATACCAAATAAATTAACCGTTCAATTATTATATCTTTTTAACGAAACGACTATCTTTTGAGGTCTTTCTTTCGCAGAAGCGCGCAGATTTATTGAAAGAAATCAACGAAAAAAAAAGAAACCGCGCACGCATGCGACAGAAAAAAATTGCTAGATACGATTTTCTTATTGAGTCACGGGAGAGGGAAAGACGGAGAAGAAAGCAAAACAAAAAAAGATTTCGAACTTCTTTTCTGACACGAATCTGCGCATCGACTCAAATTACGATCAACCGACCAAGTCGAGTGATGGATCTACACTGATCTGTGGCTGCAACTTCCAAGTCGATCTTGCTCTATACCTTGGATTTGGATGCCCAATGGCTTCATGTCAATGACGCTGATGGTATGGCTTGAGCTGTGCTTTTTTCCAAATAAAAGAAGTGAGAGCCAAGCTTTCACGTTGGAGCGGGTCGGTGAACCATGCTTGATTTGAGACACCCTTTAATAAATTGGTCTGAATCAAGAGAGAATGGTTCGAATCAAACAAGTATTAGTGATGTTGTGTACTTGGTTGTTATTATTTTCAAATTGGGAGACTTTTCCAATCGTATGTTTCTGCGAATGTCATACCAAGCTTATCAAGCAAAACTATAATCATGCAATTTGGACTACTTTTATTTATGTGTACAATTTTAAATGACAGTGAACGTGTTGATAGGTCATTTGATTAAAATAGAATTTCTATGAGGGCTACTTTTGTGATTTATTTCCAATGATTCTCATTTTTGTAGAGCGACGCACAGTGCGGCCGAAAGCCGCTTTGTGCGGCCAAAAGTCGAAAAACGAAAAACAAATTGATTATGTATAGGGGTTTTAGGGGTCGCTAATTACGAATCTATTATTAGAATCAGTAAAATCAAAATGACCGACCTAATATGGCGTGATGTCATACGAAAAAACTTATAAAAAATGAAATAACTTTAATAGTTCGTTAAAAAATGTTGTTTTCAGATTATTAGGGCATGTACTTCAAAATTTAATAAAAATGAACAAATTCAACATGGTGGAATGCAATATGGCAATGTTATATAACAAAAAAAAAAAAAAATTATTTATATATTTTTATTGAAGTCGAACACTGTAATTTATAAATCATAAATTTAGAAATACAAAATGCAATGTAAGGCCAGGCGCACACATTCAATTTTTAGTTGCACAACTGTTTGGTTGCTTATAGAAAACAGATGAACTATTTGGTTGAATATCCGCGCAGGTGCATATAATTATATGTTCACAAAATAGCGAACTCATTTTAGGCAATCGTTTAGTTTGTGTCAGAACACAAACTTTTTAGTTGCTCGAACCAAGCAGTTGCGAAACTAAAAATTGAATGTGCGCGTCTAGCCTAAGCAAACAGTATACATATAAGTTAATCCAATAGGTATTTACAGGAAAAAGTTGTCATTGCTGTCAAAAGATTGTTGTTCATCTTCTGTTTGATTATTTACAGGAAGAGGTGCTAACAAATTGATACAATCGTTAGACAAAGATTTAAGTGGTTTTAGAGATAATTTCCGACAACTATGTAGATATTAGTGGATCGCATGCGATTAGGAATCTTTTAAAAATCTTTAAATATGATCATTGGCCAAATACAACAAAAGATTCTTTTTAAAAAGTTTTGCGTTCGAATATCGCCTCAGCACAATTGGTAAAGAGTTCCAAAAGCGTGAGGCTTGAACGAAAAATTGATGTTCTGAGGTCAAGCAAGTATGTATATGTTGGTTGGATAAGCACACAAGATCTTTGTAAGACAGGAAATATCAAACGAGCATCCAAAAATTGTTTCTGAATATGAAAAAATATGATCCCGTCTTTTCATATTGTAACCATATCGAGTGACATTTTTGAAAGCCACTTTCAGTTTCCGTCTTGTTCTACTACAAACTTTGCAAAAACCTCACAACAATACAATAGTATTGGCAATACCAATGTTTTTGCAATTAGAAGTTTCGTAGTGGTTGGTAAAAATGATTGTGCAGCCCAAAGAACTCGAAGCGAGCCATAAACCTTACCAAAAGTTTGGTTTATATGGTCGTCCCAAGTTAGAGTACGGTTAAAAGTGAGCCCGAGATTTCAAGCAGTATTTATACGTATTCAATATCTGAGTTCTCTAGTTTTAAACTTGGAAAAGAAACTACTATGTATATCAAACAATTAACGATAAATATTAT
The DNA here is from genome assembly GCA_911387755.1 of Chrysotoxum bicinctum. Taxonomy (NCBI): domain Eukaryota; kingdom Metazoa; phylum Arthropoda; class Insecta; order Diptera; family Syrphidae; genus Chrysotoxum; species Chrysotoxum bicinctum. Next base: position 82,011,522 of record OU426990.1, read on the forward strand.
TATATAAAATTAGCTCGATAGATTTAAAAAAAAATGTATTACAGGCTTCTTGAGCATCTTCCGACATTTGACCGATAGGTAACACTGAATATTTTATTATTTCAGGGCCATGAATTAAAAGCTTGTGAACTAACGTAGGCATACAATAATAATCAACGGGCAGCTGAATTTTATTTTATTTGGTACACAATACTTTTATTAACAATCTTAAATAGCTATGAGAACAAGATCTAGCAAGAAAAAAAAGTTTTCACTGAAATACATACATTTTTTTTTTTTAATAAATAAATAGTATTGACAATTGACATATCTCTGACTAACAATGCACTACTTAAGAATTTATATTCAGAAATTCTTAAACTTATTTTACTCACCTGCAGATGTTGAATCTATTTTATGGCGATAGATTTGCTTGGAAATAAAAACTTTTACACGTGTTTGATGGAAGCACCCATTAGCCTATCTTACCGATGCGTGACATTCAGACTGAGATTGTGAGGGGGGGATTTGAATCAAGAGACTCTACTACGAACATTTTTCGTCTCCTAGGAGTTTCCTTTAGCCAACCTGATGACAAAAAACCACTAACTAAAAACTTTTATTTTGGACTTTTGGCCGCACTGTGCGACGATAAAAATTTAGAGTGGGAATTTTGTGGGAAACATAGAAAGCAAAAGGTGATGCGTTAATTTTTAAGAGCCAAAAATGCTTATTTAAAATAAACAGCATCTCGGTTAAGCTTTGCATTTGGCTTTCAACACCGATTAAAATTAATGATGCAAAGTCTTAAGCTGTAGATATTGTGTTAATATATTAGTCAAGCTTATTATAATTAAACTTAGTTAACTGTGGTATTTTAAATACATAGTTTACAAACTTTTTCGTAGTAAGGCAGTTTTTGAAAGAATCTGCTTCTGAACACACCCAAAACCATGACAGAAGTTCTAAATTCAATGCACATATTACGCACGAATTTGCTCTTATGTAAAAGATTGAGAATTTTAAAAATTATGTTATTAGCGAAAACTATTTATAAGCATAAGATTTATTTTTAGAGCTCTTTTAATAGTGAGAAATATAAACAGAATACCTCTATTTTCTTTAGCAAATATGAATTTATGCAAGAACAAAAATTATAAGAAGAGTTACCCGTTTATTAAAAAATAAGATAAAAGCACTTTTAAGAACAAAATTTGAGACGTCAATTTTAAGTCTTTTTTATTGTTCGAATAAAAATTAAATTTCGAAAAGAAAAATGTTGAGCAGTTCTTGAGATATCGAACTTTCCGAAAAATAATAAGTAATTATTTTTTTTTTCAATTTTTTTTAAATTTTTTAGAAGCTTTTCTATAAAAGTATTCATTAAACTCCGTTCTGCCAATAATGAGTCATTCAAAGTTTGAAAAAGTCGTGCTATGGGAGGTACAGTCAGTAATATATTTATTGAATTTATTTATGAATATATTGAATTATAGATCGTAAAAATTAATTAAGAGAAAAAAAAATAAGCAAAATTCTCGGAACCGTTTTCGAGAAAAATACAATTTTCGAAAACCATTTTTTAACATTTGTATGGAGGGTTCCGTTATTTTTAGGTAAACTACATTTTTGTTTCCTATATCTTGTAATTTATATTAAGAAACTTTTATTTTTCAAGTTTTAAAAAAATCGAGCACGGACTTTTTGAAATATTGAGTTTAGAAAAAAAAAATTGAATTTTTTTTTAAAATCCAAAAAAATGTTCTTGGAAAATTTGAATACCCAATAATATTTAAACTGCTGGGGAACTTAAGCATAAAAAATATTATCAAAATCGGTTGCACCGTTTTTGAGAAAATCAAAAACCAAAAAAATGGTTCCAAGGGGGGTACCAAAAATAACGATTTTTTGAAAATCTTTTTCAACAATTTCATAGCTTTAACTAAATGAAATTTTTTGAATTAAAAAAAAAAATCAGTGGGCCAGTTTTTGAGAAAAAAAAATATTTATAAAATTTTGAAAAAAAAATCGTATGGCAGGTATCGTTATTTTCGGTCTTAAAAAAAAGAAAAAAACATATGGGGGTAGAAAATTAAGAAAACTATCTATCAAGTTTAAAGAAAATCGACCGTGCCGTTCAGGCTGTAGTCAAAAGACAGACAGACAGACAGAATTGCAAGACCAACTTTTATAGGCTTCGCTATCATCATAATGTTCACTTTGATCAAAATCTCGAATTTGGTTTTTCATAATGCATAACTTGCCTTATAGTACCTATAACTCGCAAGAAAAATTATTTAGATTGAATGAATGATTGATTCAGAAGATCGAATCTTTGAACCAATCCGTCTTTGATTGATTCAATATTTTATTTTGAAATGAAAGATTGGCGCACTTCTACATAAATTGTCCTTTTCCATGATCATTTTCTTCAATTGTTTCCATAGTGGATCTGAGGTACATAAATAACATGTTCAAGTTTATATCAGAGCTAAGTTAACAAACCATTTTTGAAATTGGTAAAAGTCAAAAAGTCATATGAAACTATACGACGATATTGAAAAGATAAAATAGGTGGTGGATGATTTTAACTTTATTAAAATGGTAAAATGATTCTTTATTCGATAAAAATTTACAAACTTGTCGTTTTAACCTAGTAGAGTACTGAAATAGTTATAAAACCGAGTTACTATCACTGTACCCGCTTGTATTCAATAAATTCATTGGCGCAAAATTTTAAAGAGTTCTCGTTTAAGCAATAAAACCGGCTCTACTTAACGCAGTTGTTTATCTTGCAGACTTTGTCTAACTTTTTCATAATTTTAATCACGTTAGACAACTCTTCTTACTAATGTGGGTTTTACAACAGAACCTAAGCAAATTTGCGTTGAACAAATCTTAATTTGACAGATACTCGTACATAACTCACACAAATACAAAAACACAAAAAAAAAAGTAAAAAGAACAGACAACTTTAAACCAAATAATTTGTCGCCGAAAAAATTACATTTTATATACTACCTCGGTACAGATTTTGATTGTTTATACGTTATTTACATTATTTTAGATGGAAATAAAGTGTAAATCGCAAATTCACCTCATAAAAATTCAATTAGTTATTGCAAGGTGCAGATTCATTTAGCTATACTCGTCTACTAGCTGTACATTTTGTATGTACAGATTTGTTAACCGTAAAGCACTTTCGTACGATTGTTTCGAATTTATAATATTCAGTGATTCAGTCTATTTACAAAAAACATCTTTAAAAAATCAGTAAACATTTTTTCTTTGATTTGCTTTGGTATGAAATGACCATTGTCAATATGGATAAAGTATACTTTTAAAAGATAAATTAGCTATTTGCAGCTGTTAAAGTAAGACGAGCTCTTTAACGTTAAAGTTCTCGTTTTATACTCAATATTTAGAGTCGACTCCCATTTTAAAATTGATTTAGAGTAGGTTTTAAATGTTTAAAATTTTGCGCTATTGAATTTATAGACACTCTCATTTAGTTTATATAGATACATTTTTTTCTGTCATTTGATATAGTGACAACTCGTTTGAATTCAGTTGATTGCCATATGCGTGAGGTATTTATTCGATTTTTGCCATTTTTGAGGTTCATATTTGCAAAGAAATCAAATAGTTCAAGAACATTTGGTATGATCAGACGCAAATGATAAAACAGTCAATATACATGTGTAATTACACGAGCATTTCATCCTATTGATCACGCTATTCTTTGCAATAAACTGTTTACTCTTTTGGTTTTTCATCCTTTTCCTATCTAACTAGCCGCGAACAATCTGTCTTTGCTAATAGATAATATGTTTTCTAACTTTATTGCTGTACTTTCGGGAGTACCTCTAGGTTCTATCTTGGGCCTTTTCTCTTTATATCAACGAACTGCATACTGTTATTGCTAGCTCCTCTATTGAATTATTTGCTGCTGACGTTCAACGTCCTCTCAGACATATTGAAGAATTTAGAAAACATAGCTAAATGAAAAAAATCTTCTTTTAATTAACACATCGAAGTCAAAATGTACTGTAATCTCCAAGAAACCGACACGTCCAGCTCCTTTTTTTCTTCAGTTAACTTTTAAAATGTCTCTTTAGCTAAGAATTTCGGAATGACTTTGACTTCGACCTTGAGCAACCGCATCAGTAGGCAAAGTTTATTGCGGCTTACGCCCCTTATGGGCGTCTCATTATTTTATATCAAGAACTGGAATTGCTTTAGTGAAATTAAATTGACTTACGGGTGCGAAGTACATGAAAAGTGCGATGCGTTGCGTAAAAGAAAATTAAATGTTTAATATAACAATGCCACTAGATATGTATAAGGGCCTTACATGTTAAAGTATAATTTTGTTTAAAGAAAATACACATTATCTACTTCGATAACTTATTGAAACTTCGATCGTTAACTTTGATAGAACAACCGGGACTTTCATATTTGACATCCGAACTTCAACTCTTCGTTCATAACATGCATATCTGAAACTTTCTGCCACTACATTCTTTTATTTTTATTGTATAAGGATTTTCTTTCGCTTTTATGCATATTATTTTTTTGGTTTTTAAAACGTCTCTAATCATAAGAGTCTAATGGGTATTTTTTTTAATATTGTTGCGAACAGAGCTTTATACTCCTACAGCGCCATCTGTTGGGAATTACATATCTGCCTTATGAAGGAACAAAAAAAAAGCTCTTTTCCAGCAGTTCGCATCTAAATTTCCCCTCATTCCAAACTACTAGAACATTCTATCTCCATTCCAAGCAAATAGAATATTCTAGACAAGAACCTTCGAGAACAACTGGTTTGAGTATAAAAGGGAGTGTTCGCGGTGAGCACAAGACAGTTTATTTTCGATTATGAAAGTGTGCAAAGCTGAACTATTGGATTGTGGAAAGTGTAATTAAAGAAGTGGATTTAAGTTGGAATAAAAGTATTAGAGTTGATTATAAATTGAGATTTATTGTTTGGATTTGAAAAGTGTAAATAAAGAAGAAATATTAGAAACAGTAATAAGTTTTATTTAACGAACCTAGCAAAAATATTACATTGGTGTCAGAAAAGTGGAATAAAACTTATTGTGCAGTGAAGTGTGCGGAAAAAAAAAATGAGCAAGTTACTGAAAGAGCTCAACTGTAATGAGCTGAAAAGTGAATTAGGCAAGCGAGAACTTTCTAGAGCAGGATCGAAAAATGAGCTTGTTCTGCGTTTGGCCGAATATTTGAAACAACAAAATGAAGACCCGGACATTTTCGTCTTTGAAGCTGACGCTGAGGAAGCAGACGTAAGTAAAAATGTAGATGTTTCAAATATGATTAGTCTTCTGCTTCAACAACAAAAGAATGTTCTCGAACGTCTCGAAGAGCAACGAAATGAACAGAAAAACGAACAAAAGAATGTTCTCGAACGCCTGGAGAAACAAAAAGACCTTCTGGAAGAGCAGAGGAACATGCTAGAAGGCAAGCTTGTTAACATCGAGAATAATGTATCTGCACTTGATGGACGTGTTTCATTGCTGGAGAATCAAGTCGACAACAAAATGGAGACGTTTTCAAAAGTGTTAGATGAACGTGTTTCATTGCTAGTCGACAACAAAATGGAGACGTTTTCAAAAGAGTTAGACCGTGTTCGAAACATAAAGATTCGGGAAAGTTCTGGGGAAGCTTTGAGAAAAAAAGAGATGCAACCTCCAACCTTTGATGGACAAACTTCTTGGTCTATATACAAGAAGCAATTCGAGGCAGCTTCCACAACAAATGGCTGGGATGAGGCTGATAAGTACATAGCCTTAACTCTTGCTCTTAGAGGAGCAGCTGCTGAGTTGTTGCAAACCATACCAGCAGATAAGAGCGGCGACTTCAATTCCTTGGTTTTGGCTATAGACAAACGCTTTGGTAACAGCCACATGAAAGAAGTCTTCAAAGTGCAACTCAATTCCAGAGTTCAGAAGAGGGGCGAAACTCTACAACAACTGCAAGCGGACATTGAAAGGCTTGTTCATCTTGCATATCCAGATGTTGGAGAGGAAATTTGTAACCAGTTCGCAGTTGAGGCATTTGTTCGCGCCATTTCTGACATACATCTTCAAAGGGCCGTGCGAACTGCTGGAAAACGAACGCTTTCGGAAACATTAGCGTTTGCCTTGACAATGGAAGCAGCTGAGCAAGCTTCTCACGGAGTACATCGACTTAGAGAAGCCATCGTCGAAGAATGCTCATGCCAAAGAACTGATGTCCAAAGGAACCAACGAAACGGACTTGCAAAGTGCTGGAATTGCAACAAGACCGGACATTTACAGCGTCAATGTCGATTACCACCAAGAAGAGCTTGTCAACATTGTGGACACGGAGTTTCAAACCCAGAACAAGGTAACAATAACATCAGTGTTACTTCCCGAACAGTTTCCCAACAGGGAAACGAGTAAGAACCAACTTCGAGGGGCAGAAGCTGGTTTCTGGTATCGATGGCCCCAGAAACACCATCCAGGTCTCTCAAACTAAGCGAGACAATAGAAGCCTGACTGTCGAGGCAACTTTAAATGGCAACAAACGTGTGGTCACCATCGACACCGGTGCCACAGCCTCCATTGTGCGTCAAGACCTAGTTCACCTGAATTGGCTACACAACACCAATAGTTACCGTCTAAGAACTGCGACAGGAGAAGTAGCTAGGGTTTATGGTGAAGTCCGACTTAGAATTCGAATTGCAGATCTAGAATTCTCACACAAATTTTTGGTGGCAGATATATGTGACGAATGCATCATAGGCATGGACTTCATGAAAGAACATCGAGTAATTTTGGATATTGGCAACCAGGTACTTAAATACAAGAATACAGAGATTCCAATGATCTATGGGCACGAAGGAACAACAACTCTAAGGACTGTCATCAAAGAAGACGTGATTATTCCTACTTCTTCTGAGGTATTCGTTTGGACAAAAGTAGAAGGAGAGTGTGGACGCCATCGATACCTAATGGTGGAACCAGGCCCAGATTATTCTTCCCAAAACGTCATCATTGGGAAGACACTTGTGGCTCCGAAGAACAATATGGTCCCCGTACGGATACTCAACACCAAACCGTACGATGTGAAGTTAGCAAAAGGAGAAGTTATCGGTAAGTGCGAATCTGTCACAGCCATAACACGAATTGACGCTGAAACACCGAGAACGACATTAAACCCTCAGGAACTCAATAGCATCAAGGCAAAGATACTTAATTCATCTAACCTAGACCAACATCAGGTTAAAACGGCAGAAAGCCTTCTGAACGAGTATGCTGACATTTTCGCTTCACCAAACGGAAAATATGGAAGGACACAAATGGTGCAGCATCGAATAAATACAGGAGATGCAAGGCCCATTCGTCAGCCCGCAAGACGTCTGCCACTGGCCAAACAAGGTGAAGCTGAGGAAATGATTACCACCATGAAGAAGGATGGTTTGATTGAGAACTCCAAGAGTCCTTGGGCGTCACCAGTGGTCCTAGTCAAAAAGAAGGACGGAAGTACACGGTTTTGTGTTGACTACCGAAGGTTGAATGACGTAACCAAGAAAGACAGCTACCCCCTGCCAAGAATTAGTGACACCTTAGATGCGATGGAAGGAGCACACTGGTTTTCAACACTGGACTTGAAAAGTGGATATTGGCAAGTTGAAATTCACCCTGAAGATCGAGAAAAGACAGCGTTCTCCACAGGTAATGGGCTGTGGCAGTTCAACGTGATGCCGTTTGGTCTTTGCAACGCTCCGGCAACATTTGAGCGTTTGATGGAGTGCGTCCTTCAAGGCCTGACGTGGAAAACTTGCCTTGTCTACTTGGATGATGTTATCGTTTATGGAAAAACATACGACCAACACTGTAAGAATCTAAAGGGTGTGTTCCAGAGACTTCGAGAGGCTAACCTTAAACTGAACCCAGAAAAATGTACACTGTTCCAGACTGAAGTAAAGTATTTGGGACATATCATCTCGTCCCAAGGAGTCAAGACCGATCCTGAAAAAGTTGACACCGTCAAAAATTGGCCAACACCACAGGACAAACATCAACTACGAAGTTTTCTTGGTCTTGCTACTTATTACAGACGTTTTGTTAAGAACTTTGCCGGAATTGCGAAGAGTTTGCATCAGCTTACGGAAAAGAACAAGCAGTTTAGATGGTCAGGTGAGTGTGAAAAAGCCTTCCAAGAACTGAAATACCGTCTATGCAATGCTCCGGTGCTGATCTATCCGACTCCAGGCAAGCTTTTTATCATCGATGCTGATGCAAGCAACGTGGGAGTCGGCGCTGTTCTGTCACAAGTGCACAATGGCGAAGAAAAGGTTGTCGCCTATTTCAGCAAAGTACTGTCAAAGACCGAAAGGAACTACTGTGTGACCAGAAGAGAACTCTTGGCACTCATCTTGGCAACGAAACACTTCCATAAATACATTTATGGACAGAAGTTTCTTCTACGAACTGATCATGGTGCTCTTAACTGGTTGTTGAACTTCAAGAACCCAGAAGGACAAGTCGCAAGGTGGATAGAAAGATTGCAGACTTACGATTACGAAATTCAACACCGAAGGGGAAAGCTGCACTCAAATGCCGACGCACTATCCCGAAGACCTTGTAAAATAGATTGCAAGCATTGCAGGCGACAAGAAGAAAAGGAATCTATCAACATTCTGCGAATAAGAGCTGACCCCATTTGTGGATGGAGCAATGAAGAAATACGATCTGCTCAACAAGAAGACCCCGACATTGAACCTCTTTTCGCATGGAAGGAACATGAAGAAAAACCCGCATGGAATGACATTTCCGATAGAAGTCCAATTTTAAAGGCCTATTGGGCACAATGGGACTCACTTCATGTGCAAGAAGGTGTTCTTCGGCGAAAATGGGAGTCCGCTGATGGTAAATCCTATGTAATGCAGCTTGTGTTACCTCAATCGAAAATCAAAGAGGTTCTTCGAGAGATGCATGATGGACCTTCAGGAGGCCATTTGGGAGTCAATAAGACTTTAGAAAAAGTGAGACAACGATTCTACTGGTTGCATGCAAGAGACGACGTTGAAAAGTGGTGCCGAAATTGTGACGTTTGTGCTGCAACCAAAGGACCTGGTAGAAAACTGCAAGGAAAAATGATGCAATATAATGTCGGCTCACCGTTTGAAAGGATTGCTGTTGATGTAGCTGGCCCATTTCCGAAAACGAATGATGGAAACAAATACATTCTGGTGGTAATGGATTACTTCAGCAAATGGCCTGAGGCATACGCTATCCCGAACCAAGAAGCCAAGACCGTGGCCGACCAGATTGTGTCTAACTGGGTAAGCCGGTTCGGTGTGCCTATGGAGCTCCATTCTGACCAAGGAAGGAACTTTGAGTCGAACATATTCCAAGAGGTGTGCGCGTTCCTTGGCATTAAGAAAACGAGAACCACACCACTTCATCCCCAATCTGATGGAATGGTCGAGAGATTCAACAGGACCTTAAAAGAGCACCTAACTAAGGTCGTAGGCGACTACCAAAGAAACTGGGATAGGCACATACCACTATTTTTGATGGCCTATCGAAGTGCAGTACATAGCTCAACAGGACAAACACCATCCGAAATCCTGTTCGGAAGAAGCATACGGCTGCCTAGTGAGATAAGGTTTGGACACCCACCACAAGAGTCTCAGGAAACAGGGAATTACGTGAGTGACCTAAAAGAGAGGCTAATCGACATCCACGAAAGGACCAGGACTAGAATGAGCACTTACAGCGATCGAATGAAGACAAGGTACGACACAAGAGCAAACACGACAGGATTCCAAGTAGGAGATCGTGTATGGCTATATAATCCACATCGTCAAAAGGGATTGTCGCCGAAGCTTCAACAAAACTGGGAAGGCCCTTATACTGTCGTCACGAAAATCAATGATGTCGTTTACCGAATTCAAAGAGGGTTAAGAGGAAAGCTAAAAGTTGTGCATAGCGATCGACTGCACCGATACAGTGCCGGAGCTGGTGATAGAGTTGTTCGGGACGAACAATCTTAAGAAGGGGGCAATGTTGCGAACAGAGCTTTATACTCCTACAGCGCCATCTGTTGGGAATTACATATCTGCCTTATGAAGGAACAAAAAAAAAGCTCTTTTCCAGCAGTTCGCATCTAAATTTCCCCTCATTCCAAACTACTAGAACATTCTATCTCCATTCCAAGCAAATAGAATATTCTAGACAAGAACCTTCGAGAACAACTGGTTTGAGTATAAAAGGGAGTGTTCGCGGTGAGCACAAGACAGTTTATTTTCGATTATGAAAGTGTGCAAAGCTAAACTATTGGATTGTGGAAAGTGTAATTAAAGAAGTGGATTTAAGTTGGAATAAAAGTATTAGAGTTGATTATAAATTGAGATTTATTGTTTGGATTTGAAAAGTGTAAATAAAGAAGAAATATTAGAAACAGTAATAAGTTTTATTTAACGAACCTAGCAAAAATATTACAATATAATAAAAGTTTTTCTAACTAACTAATACTGACAAAAATACATCTTAGCTTCTTATATTTGTTTCCAGATTCACGTCCTTGTCCTTCGAAAGTGGACTTAGAACGGTAGCGTATGAAAAGCTCATATGCTATGCATTACATTTTATTTGAAATGGTTCCGTCAAGTTGCTTTGCACTTTTTAACTTAGCTTGTTCAAGTTTTCTTACTTGATTGGAGTCCCCTAAAAACAAATCTTCTCAATAACCAATCTTCATTACTCCTGACGACAATTCACAACAAACAAACGTAGCAAACTATGCATTAGAATCTCCTTCGAGAAACTAAAGCACTAACAACAAACAATCATGTCAAATTATCCATTTTAACTTATTTCTAAGAAATTGGCGAAAACTTTTACACCCCCTTGCCTTACCAAAAACCATCATAGACATGCACGCAAACTTCTTCAAGAATCCCACTTTCGTTTTTCAGTTCAATTAAAACTTTCTTCCACTTAGTCTTTGCTTTATGTTGCTATGTAAGGTCCTACATATCTATAGATGCCTACAATACACATAGAGAGTCCTTTTTGCCGCAAAACATTAATTTCCTGTCCTAGCTGACAAGACCTCTATAGTATAGTGATCCACTGTAGAGTGTGTAGAGCTCTCACGAGCACAAATCGAATCCTTCACAGTCAGTGCGGCTGCAATACCATTTTGAAACAAAAACCCACAAAAAGGACACAAAAGTTCAATCGATCTGCTGGAATCTGCTGCTTCAACAGCTTCATATACTCTATAACACTAACACCATATTAAGGGAGGAGAATCGTATCAGCTTCAGCATCAAGCTAGGATATAATCCATTTTGCATTCCCAGTACAGAGATTCATCAACGTCGTGTCCTCTCTCTTGCCACATCTTCGTCCTTGTCATCGTCCTTTAGTCTTAAACCAAGTTAGAACCCTGATAGTTCGTTTCGTTTTCCCGTGTTGGTAGTTAGGTGTGCATTCGAAGTAATAATAACCTCAAGTCAAAACTCGAAGTGCAAAGTTTCTCGGTTCTATGGGTTTTAGACTCTTCCATCTCTATCATCCTTAAAGGCATTATGGTACTCTCATCCATTATTTTGCGAAGAAGAAAACTACTACAAGGAAACTTATTTTGTTCTTCAAGGAGTATCCTAGTTCAGCCAGTGGTTTTTTCCTTCCTTCCCTATGTAAAGTATCATTCAAGCGTTTGAACACTTGATAATTATTTATGCCGCCACAGCCGCCTTGACACTGGTGATAAAAAATAAAATCAGACTAATAAGATTTGTGAACCTTTATAAAACTAATTTTTTATTTCTGAAAATTAGATAATTTCATCATTTGAACTATTTAAATTGAAAAATTTTCTTTATAAAAAATGGATGTTGTAACTTCTCCTTCTGTGGTTTGAATTAATAGAGACCATTTGGTTTTTTAGGATAATTTACTCGTTAATCCGTCATGTCGATTATATGAAAGTCAATGAAACATGATCCAATGGAGAATGCTGTGCCTTATGTCAAAAATTAAGATTGTCCCACATTACAGAAAAAAATCGTATGTACCTTTATTTTCAACCAAATAAATTTGTTTCTAATTTTTTTCGAATAATCACCCTTATTGTAGCAGCAAGTTCTAATATTGGTGGTAAAGATAGTGAGCTTTTTTATAGGGATTTTGTCTGGCAGTTGATTGAGCAAGAACAGAAAAGCGTCCTTACTCAACCTGAAGTACATTACGAATCTGGAAATACATTTTTATTCTATTTGTACCTAATCAATATTCTTTCTGGAATCAAATTTATTCTTTTGTGGTTTTTTCTCCAAAGTTCTCGGTTATTTTCTTCTTCCGAATTATTTAATAATACTGTAATATTTTTCCAAGGTTCGTTTAATAAAACTTATTACTTCTTTTAGAATTTCTTCTTTATTTACACTTTTTAAATCAAAACAATAAATCTCAATTTATAATCAACTCTAATACTTTTATTCCAACTTAAATCCACTTCTTTAATTACACATTCCACAATCCAATAGTTCAGCTTTGCACACTTTCATAATCGAAAATAAACTGTGTTCCGCTCACCGTGTACACTCTCTTATATACTCAAACCAGTTGTTCTCGAAGGTTCTTGTCTAGAACATTCTATTTGTTTGGAATAAGTGGAAATTCATATGCAGATAGAATGTTCTAGTTGTTTGGAAGAAGGGGAAATTTAGATGCGATGAAAAAGAGCTTTTTTTGTTCCTTCATAAGAAGGTATGTAATTCTCAACAGATGGCGCTGTAGGATTATAAGGCTCTGTTCGCAACATTGCCCCCTTCTTAAGATTGTTCGTCCCGAACAACTCTATCACCAGCTTCGGCACTGTATCGGTGCAGTCGATCGCTATGCACAACTTTTAGCTTTCCTCTTAACCCTCTTTGAATTCGGTAAACGACATCATTGATTTTCGTGACGACAGTATAAGGGCCTTCCCAGTTTTGTTGAAGCTTCGGCGACAATCCCTTTTGACGATGTGGGTTATACAGCCATACACGATCTCCTACTTGGAATCCTGTCGTGTTTGCTCTTGTGTCGTACCTTGTCTTCATTCGATCGCTGTAAGTGCTCATTCTAGTCCTGGTCCTTTCGTGGATCTCGATTAGCCTCTCTTTTAGGTCACTCACGTAATCCCCTGTTTCTTGAGACTCTTGTGGTGGGTGTCCAAACCTTATCTCACTAGGCAGCCGTATGCTTTTTCCGAACAGGATTTCAGATGGTGTTTGTCCTGTTGAGCTATGTACTGCACTTCTATAGGCCATCAAAAATAGTGGTATGTGCCTATCCCAGTTTCTTTGGTAGTCGCCTACGACCTTAGTGAGGTGCTCTTTTAAAGTCCTGTTGAATCTCTCGACCATTCCATCAGATTGCGGGTGAAGTGGTGTGGTTCTCGTTTTCTTAATGCCAAGGAACGCGCACACCTCTTGGAATATGTTCGACTCAAAGTTCCTTCCTTGGTCAGAATGGAGCTCCATAGGCACACCGAACCTGCTTACCCAGTTAGACACAATCTGGTCGGCCACGGTTTTGGCTTCTTGGTTCGGGATAGCGTATGCCTCAGGCCATTTGCTGAAGTAATCCATTACCACCAGAATGTATTTGTTTCCATCATTCGTTTCCGGAAATGGGCCAGCTACATCAACAGCAATCCTTTCAAACGGTGAGCCAACATTATATTGCATCATTTTTCCTTGCAGTTTTCTACCAGGGCCTTTGGTTGCAGCACAAGCTTCACAATTTCGGCACCACTTTTCAACGTCGTCTCTTGCATGCAACCAGTAGAATCGTTGTCTCACTTTTTCTAAAGTCTTATTGACTCCCAAATGGCCTCCTGAAGGTCCATCATGCATCTCTCGAAGAACCTCTTTGATTTTCGATTGAGGTAACACAAGCTGCATTACATAGGATTTACCATCAGCGGACTCCCATTTTCGCAGAAGAACACCTTCTTGCACATGAAGTGAGTTCCATTGTGCCCAATAGGCTTTTAAAATTGGACTCCTATCGGAAATGTCATTCCATGCGGGTTTTTCTTCATGTTCCTTCCATGCGAGAAGAGGTTCAATGTCGGGGTCTTCTTGTTGAGCAGATCGTATTTCTTCATTGCTCCATCCACAAATGGGGTCAGCTCTTATTCGCAGAATGATGGATTCCTTTTCTTCTTGTCGCCTGCAATGCTTGCAATCTATTTTACAAGGTCTCCGGGATAGTGCGTCGGCATTTGAGTGCAGCTTTCCCCTTCGGTGTTGAATTTCGTAATCGTAAGTCTGCAGTCTTTCTATCCACCTTGCGACTTGTCCTTCTGGGTTCTTGAAGTTCAACAACCAGTTAAGAGCACCATGATCGGTTCGTAGAAGAAACTTCTGTCCATAGATGTATTTATGGAAGTGTTTCGTTGCCAAAATGAGTGCCAAGAGTTCTCTTCTGGTCACACAGTAGTTTCTTTCGGTCTTCGACAGTACTTTGCTGAAATAGGCGATAACCTTTTCTTCGCCATTGTGCACTTGTGACAGAACAGCGCCGACTCCCACGTTGCTTGCATCAGCATCGATGATAAAAGGCTTGCCTGGAGTCGGATAGATCAGCACCGGAGCATTGCATAGATGGTATTTCAGTTCTTGGAAGGCTTTTTCACACTCACCTGACCATCTAAACTGCTTGTTCTTTTCCGTAAGCTGATGCAAACTCTTCGCAATTCCGGCAAAGTTCTTAACAAAACGTCTGTAATAAGTAGCAAGACCAAGAAAACTTCGTAGTTGATGTTTGTCCTGTGGTGTTGGCCAATTTTTGACGGTGTCAACTTTTTCAGGATCGGTCTTGACTCCTTGGGACGAGATGATATGTCCCAAATACTTTACTTCAGTCTGGAACAGTGCACATTTTTCTGGGTTCAGTTTAAGGTTAGCCTCTCGAAGTCTCTGGAACACACCCTTTAGGTTCTTACAGTGTTGGTCGTATGTTTTCCCATAAACGATAACATCATCCAAGTAGACAAGGCAAGTTTTCCACGTCAGGCCTTGAAGGACGCACTCCATCAAACGCTCAAAGGTTGCCGGAGCGTTGCAAAGACCAAACGGCATCACATTGAACTGCCACAGCCCATTACCTGTGGAGAACGCTGTCTTTTCTCGATCTTCAGGATGAATTTCAACTTGCCAATATCCACTTTTCAAGTCCAGTGTTGAAAACCAGTGTGCTCCTTCCATCGCATCTAAGGTGTCACTAATTCTTGGCAAGGGGTAACTGTCTTTCTTGGTTACGTCATTCAACCTTCGGTAGTCAACACAAAACCGTGTACTTCCGTCCTTCTTTTTGACTAGGACCACTGGTGACGCCCAAGGACTCTTGGAGTTCTCAATCAAACCATCCTTCTTCATGGTGGTAATCATTTCCTCAGCTTCACCTTGCTTGGCCAGGGGCAGACGTCTTGCGGGCTGACGAATGGGTCTTGCATCTCCTGTATTTATTCGATGCTGCACCATTTGTGTCCTTCCATATTTCCCGTTTGGTGAAGCGAAAATGTCGGCATACTCATTCAGAAGGCTTTCTGCCATTTTAACCTGATGTTGGTCTAGGTTAGATGAATTGAGTATCTTTGCCTTGATGCTATTGAGCTCCTTAGGGTCTAATGTCTGTCTCGGTGTTTCAGCGTCAATTTGAGTTATGGCTGCGACAGATTCGCACTTACCAATAACTTCTCCTTTTGCTAACTTTACATCGTACGGTTTGGTGTTGAGTATCCGTACGGGGACCATATTGTTCTTTGGAGCCACAAGTGTCTTCCCAATGATGACGTTTTGGGAAGAACAATCTGGGCCTGGTTCCACCATTAGGTATCGATGGCGTCCACACTCACCTTCTACTTTTGTCCAAACGAATACCTCAGAAGAAGTAGGAATAATCACGTCTTCTTCGATGACAGTCCTTAGAGTTGTTGTTCCTTCGTGCCCATAGATCATTGGAATCTCTGTATTCTGGTATTTGAGTACCTGGTTGCCAATATCCAAAATTACTCGATGTTCTTTCATGAAGTCCATGCCTATGATGCATTCGTCACATATATCTGCCACCAAGAATTTGTGTGAGAATTCTAGATCTGCAATTCGAATTCTAAGTCGGACTTCACCATAAACCCTAGCTGCTTCTCCTGTGGCAGTTCTTAGACGGTAGCTATTGGTGTTGTGTAGCCACTTCAAGTGCACTAGGTCTTGACGCACAATGGAGGCTGTGGCACCGGTGTCGATGGTGACCACACGTTTGTTGCCATTTAATGTTGCCTCGACAGTCAGACTTCTATTGTCTCGCTTAGTTTGAGAGACCTGGATGGTGTTTCTGGGGCCATCGATACCAGAAACCAGCTTCTGCCCCTCGAAGTTGGTTCTTACTCGTTTCCCTGTTGGGAAACTGTTCGGGAAGTAACACTGGTGTTATGGTTACCTTGTTCTGAGTTCGAAGCTCCGTGTCCACAATGTTGACAAGCTCTTCTGGGTGGTAACCGACATTGACGCTGTAAATGTCCAGTCTTATTGCAATTCCAGCACTTTGCAAGTCCGTTTCGTTGGTTCCTTTGGACATCAGTTCTTTGACATGAGCATTCTTCGACGACGGCTTCTCTAAGTCGATGTACTCCGTGAGAAGCTTGCTCAGCTGCTTCCATTGTCAAGGCAAACGCTAATGTTTCCGAAAGCGTTCGTTTTCCAGCAGTTCGTACGGCCCTTTGAAGATGTATGTCAGAAATGGCGCGAACAAATGCCTCAACTGCGAACTGGTTACAAATTTCCTCTCCAACATCTGGATATGCAAGATGAACAAGCCTTTCAATGTCCGCTTGCAGTTGTTGTAGAGTTTCGCCCCTCTTCTGAACTCTGGAATTGAGTTGCACTTTGAAGACTTCTTTCATGTGGCTGTTACCAAAGCGTTTGTCTATAGCCAAAACCAAGGAATTGAAGTCGCCGCTCTTATCTGCTGGTATGGTTTGCAACAACTCAGCAGCTGCTCCTCTAAGAGCAAGAGTTAAGGCTATATACTTGTCAGCCTCATCCCAGCCATTTGTTGTGGAAGCTGCCTCGAATTGCTTCTTGTATATAGACCAAGAAGTTTGTCCATCAAAGGTTGGAGGTTGCATCTCCTTTTTCCTCAAGGTTTCTCCAGAACTTTCCCGAATCTTTATATTTCGAATGCGATCTAGCTCTTTTGAAAACGTCTCCATTTTGTTGTCGACTTGATTCTCCAATAATGAAACACGTTCGGCTTGATTCTCTAACAATGAAACACGTTCATCAAGTGCAGATACATTTTTCTCGATGTTAACAAGCTTGCCTTCTAGCATGTTTCTCTGCTCTTCGAGAAGGTCTTTTTGTTCGCTGTGCTGTTTCTGCAGGCATTCGAGAACATTCTTCTGTACATTCTCCTGTTCTTTCTTTTGTTCATTTCGTTGCTCTTCGAGACGTTCGAGAACATTCTTTTGTTGTTGAAGCAGAAGACTAATCATATTTGAAACATCTACATTTTTACTTACGTCTGCTTCCTCAGCGTCAGCTTCAAAGACGAAAATGTCCGGGTCTTCATTTTGTTGTTTCAAATATTCGGCCAAACGCAGAACAAGCTCATTTTTCGATCCTGCTCTAGCAAGTTCTCGCTTGCCTAATTCACTTTTCAGCTCATTACAGTTGAGCTCTTTTAGTAACTTGCTCATTTTTATTATTATTATTATTTTTTTTTTTTCGCACACTTCACTTCACAATAAGTTTTATTCCACTTTTCTGACACCAATGTAATATTTTTCCAAGGTTCGTTTAATAAAACTTATTACTTCTTTTAGAATTTCTTCTTTATTTACACTTTTTAAATCAAAACAATAAATCTCAATTTATAATCAACTCTAATACTTTTATTCCAACTTAAATCCACTTCTTTAATTACACATTCCACAATCCAATAGTTCAGCTTTGCACACTTTCATAATCGAAAATAAACTGTGTTCCGCTCACCGTGTACACTCTCTTATATACTCAAACCAGTTGTTCTCGAAGGTTCTTGTCTAGAACATTCTATTTGTTTGGAATAAGTGGAAATTCATATGCAGATAGAATGTTCTAGTTGTTTGGAAGAAGGGGAAATTTAGATGCGATGAAAAAGAGCTTTTTTTGTTCCTTCATAAGAAGGTATGTAATTCTCAACAGATGGCGCTGTAGGATTATAAGGCTCTGTTCGCAACAATACAAACAATGCAAAGCTATTCATTTTGCACTAACTTTAAGCGAACAAAATATTAAATTGAAAAAAAAAAACACAAATTGTTTTGAAATATCTATTTGTATGTTTATGTGGAACGCATGTTGGTTCAAAACGCCTGGCATTTAAGTATTCTAAAACCGACTCTTAAACGCCTTAAAAGTGACTCGACAGAAAAAGTGACGAAGGTCGTTCAAGTAAAACACCTATTATAATAAGGGTGAACGTTAGCAAACTGTTCGGTGCCAAATTTTAAGAAACAATCGAATCAGATTCAGAAATGTTATATTTTGTTACTAGTTATGTTCCTCCAAAAAGTGACATGGAAACTTATTTTAAACACATTGAAAATATTGATTTTTTATATAACATTTGCTCTAATTCAAACAATCTATGTATGTATATTTGGTGATTTTAATCTTTCTAAAGTTTCTTGGTATTGGTCTAGTGATGATAAAATGCTTATTCCTTGCAATATGAAAAAAGATTTTGAGTTCAAATTTATTGATCATTTATATTCTCTAAACCTAGTTGCACTACTGCTGTTATCAACATTGTTGAGGATATTCGACTTGCCTTAGATGATGATCATGTAACATTCCTTGTGCTGCTTGATTTTTCTAAAGCATTTGACACTGTTGACCACAATAACTTATGTTACAAGCTTGAAGCCTTTTATGGTTTTTCACCTTCTGCAGTAAACTTATTATCATCCTACCTTCGGGGTAGAAAACAAGCACTTTCAATTGGCAATATTATATCAACATACCTTCGAACAACTAGAGGAGTCCCTCAGGGTTCTATCTTAGAACCTCTTCTTTTCTCTCTTTATATCAATGAACTTCCCGAAAAGATTAATGGATCATCCATCCAAATGTATGCTGACGATGTACAATTATACAAGAGTTGTCCTGTTGGGCTCATTGAAAATTGCGCATACTTAATAAATAGGGATCTCGAAGTCATTTCTCGCTGGTCAATAGCTAATGGTCTGTTTTTGAACCCAAAGAAATCGAAATGCTTGGTTATAAGTAGGAAGGCTCTTAACCTTAAATATTTCCCTAACTTATACTTAAACAACTTACGCATCGATTATGTTTCAACTGCAAGAAATCTTGGTATGTTATTCAATAGTACACTGTCTTGGGATGCTCATATAAATGTTGATGTTGGTAAGGTATATGGAGTACTCCGTAAATTATGGTCCTCGCAATATTACACCCCTATTGCAACTCGTTTGTTATTGGCTAAAACGCTTGTTATACCAATACTTACATACGGGTGCGAGATCTTTTGCAAATGCGATGCAGTCAGCAGGCGACGGCTTAACGTAGCTTTTAACAATACCGCACGTTATATTTTTGGGTTACATAGAATGGACCGTGTTTCAAATTTCTCCATACTAATATACACAATTTCCCTTGCTAACTTATTCCGCTTCCGAACTCTGGTATTACTGTTCAATATAATTCATACTAATGAACCATGTAGCCTATTCAATAGGTTACAGTTTGGGTCCTCGAATAGATCCCAAAATCTCAGACATCCCCGTTATGCTTGTCTTACTTCTGAGCGACAGTTCTTCGTCAACGCAATACGACTGTGGAACTCCCTTCCGAGGCACATAAGGAGAGTTAGTGGCGAAACACAGTTTCGTAGAGAGTTACGTAGTCATTTTCAAAACTAATTTCAAAATTAATTAAAAAAATAACGAATCTTTCTTTTTAAATAGAGATGTAATTGTAATTTTTTTTTTTCCTTTCTCTTTCTTTTTCTTTGTTTTATATTCAAGGTGTAGTTTTTAACTTTTAACTTTTAACTTTTTCTTAATTCAAATTTATTAAAATAAAATGTTATAAAATATTATTGCTCATACAATCAAAGTAGCTCTTCTTCACATAATTGTTAAATTTAAAATTTAGACTTACACTAATTTATAAGAAGTATATTCTTAATGTGTAGGTACTCATTGAATTCAATAAACTAAACTAAACTAAACTAAACTAAACCTTATTCAAAAAAATGATATTCTCAACTCTTTAAATAATATTTTGGACTTAGTGTTCGTATGTTCTGATGATGTTAATGTAAATGTTTCTGAAGCACCATTCCCTTTATTAAATAATTCGATTCATCATAAACAAATCATGATCGATATTAAAAGTTATATTTACTCTGAAACGCAATCGTTTTCTGAAAAGTCCTTTAATTTTTTAAATTCAAACTTTACTGGTCTGAATAATTATATTGGTTCGTTTGACTGGAATCATCAATTTAATGGTCTTAATATTCAAGAGATGTATGTAAAATTTATTGATATACTAATAAATGGATTTTCATTGTTTATCCCTTTTTCAGTGAAAAGGAATTTGTCTAAGCCCCCATGGTATAACAGGCAGCTATTGCACTTAAAAAATTTGTATATATCGCATATATCGGAAGAACTTTCAAATTCTAAGCAAATTTTTACATACAAATTATGTCTTAGATATTGAAAGTAAGATTAAAAACGACTAACGATGCTTCTGGTCTTTTATTAACAAGAAAAAAATATCAAGTGGATGTCCAAAATCAATGTATTTTAATAACGCCGAATCTAATGATCTTAAACAAACTGTAGATTTATTTGCAACGTTTTTTGAGTCTGTGTACTCGCATTCTGATTGTATATATCCTATTGAACATAATTCATATTCTAAAGTCGATATTGGTTCTCTTCATTTAGAATTATATGAAGTTGAAAAAACACTACTAGATCTTAAACCGAATTGCAAACCAGGAACCGACGGGATACCAAGAATGTTCCCAATTTCTATCTTTTCCACTCTTCCTTATTTTTAACGAATCTTTGCTATCTAGAATTTTTCTCGATGATTGGAAATCATCATATCTTATTCCTATCTTTAAATCGAGTTCCAAAAATGTTATTGAAAATTATAGAGGGATATGTAAGCTCTCTTCAATACCGAAAGTTTTCGAAAGTATAGTAAAAACTAAACTTCAATTTCATATTAAGGAACATATTTCTGAATTTCAGCATGGTTTTGTAGTTGGGCGATCGACAACGTCAAACCTTGCACATTTTTCATCATATGTTATAAACGCAATTGAGAAAGGGTTTCAGGTAGACGCAATTTACACTGATTTCAGCAAGGCTTTTGACTCAGTCAACCATAGAGTTCTCATTAAAAAATTAGAAATGTTTGGTTTTCATTCTTCAATGCTTAATTGGATCTCTTCATTTTT
Organism: Chrysotoxum bicinctum; assembly: GCA_911387755.1. Taxonomy (NCBI): domain Eukaryota; kingdom Metazoa; phylum Arthropoda; class Insecta; order Diptera; family Syrphidae; genus Chrysotoxum; species Chrysotoxum bicinctum. The sequence continues at coordinate 82,033,034 of OU426990.1, forward strand.
AGTTGGTAGAACCCAAAGAGTAGTGATTGATAAACAATTTTCAAGGCCTAAAATTGTCCCATCGGGTGTCCCACAGGGTAGTCACCTAGGCCCTCTGCTATTTATCTTATTTATAGATGATATTGTTTCTGCTTTAAAATTTTGTGATTCATTAATCTTTGCAGATGATTTAAAAGTATTTTTAAAAATACAAAATGTTAATGACTGTATTAATGTTCAATTAGACATCAATCTACTATCCAGATGGTGTACTCAAAATTGCCTTAATTTAAATATCAATAAATGTAGTGTAATTTCATTTTGTAGAAGTTCGTCAAAAATCTCGTATGATTATTACCTTGGTAATAACTTATTAAAAAGAGTTGATAAAATAAAAGATCTCGGTGTAATAATGGACACAAAGTTAACTTATAATTATCACATTGATTATATTGTAGCAAAGGCCAATTCCATGGTTGGTTTTATCAAACGAAATTCAAAAGATTTTACGGATCCTCATACCCTTCTAATGTTATATACTTCTCTAGTAAGGTCCATTATAGAGTTTTCTGATATAGACCACTCAGTGAACGACAATTTCCTTTCCAACCCTTGCACAGAACGAATTACGGTCTAAGCGAACCAATTTCTAGATCTATAAAGTCTTTCAATGAAGTTTGTAGCAATTTTGACTTACACATCTCAAGGGTGTGCTTCAAAAATATTTTATTTAATTCTTTATATTAATTAAATTTTTTAAATTAATTGATAAATCACAAACTTTGATAAAATATGAAAATTGTTTATATTATAAATCTTTTAATTAAATATTATAATCTGTTAAGCTAAGCTTGTAGATGAATAAATAATAATAACAATAAAAAAAAATGGTGTGGATTTTCAAATATTAAATTTAAAAAAAGTGTGCGAAAATTTAAAAAAACGTCAAGTCCGATTTGTTTTAAATTCAAAAATAAATCGAAAATTTGAATACACAAACTACATATTTGATCTTTGTAGGAGCTAAACAAAAATTCAATTTCTCCTCACAGAAGAACCTTAAATACCAGGTTTTAAGGAAAACACATACGCGGGTTTGGGATGTAGGTCGAGGTATTGACATATAAACGCAATTGCGGAACCTAACCTAGTATCTTTATCTGAAATAAAAACAAACAGGATCCAATTTGTTCTTCTTGCATTATATCATTGGAGTTAGCGTAGCCCATAGCTGTTTTAATCGCAGCTGCTAAACATTCAGCAATAGTCTTGATGTTCCTAGAATAGGGTTCACATGCCTCATGAGTTCAAGGCATTCAAAAAGCTTGGTTGATACGCAAAGGGCAAAGGGAACAGGACAAGCAAGACCAATATGGGACGAGTGCTCAGATACGTGATCCAGAATTGATGACAGCATTCAAATGCAATAAAGTGTACTATATTGTCGCCATTCAACAAATGAATGATCTCAAACAACTGCTTGAAAATGCACACGGAGATAAGTTTCTTGCCATTATTGCGTGCCTTCATTATCAAAGAGTTAGTCAAACTCCTAATTTTTCACAATTGGGTATTATTGAGTCTTGCGGAAATTTTAGGCAGCATTGCGATCAGCGAAATGACACAAATAACGACCATATATTTCCTTACCTACAATGTTATCCTGCAGGGAAATGTCGTTCACGGTAACATCTACTGAAGGGTTGGAGGAGATTGAGAAACTTGACCAGTTTTGGTTCTTTGTTTCCAAAACTGCTAGTGGCTCTATCTGATCAAACTGCTCCCTTTCAAAATGTTCAACTCTCTCAACGACAGCCATTACAAAAAGTTGAAAGGTTTTTATAATTGGTGATTTTTTTGCTATTTCCTTTTAGGCAACACTGGTTTTGACAGCTCACGCACGTTTCGTGTTTGTGTCAAACATCTTCAGTTTGGTCTATAATTTAACCATGAATTGTCTTACAAAGAACAACACTTGCAAATTATTGAATTTTATTATCAAAATGCGTGCTCTGTTAAGAAAGTACATCGCGCGCTTCTTCCATTTTATGGTCAGTTTAATCGATCTACTGAGGTGGCTATTCGGGCAAACGTGACTCAATTTCGCACCAAATTTACATTGTTGGACACTAAATCACCAATACGATTATGTAGATCGCGAACTGTAGAAAATAATGCCACCCGACGGGTTTCACCTTGTTGTTGGGGGGGGGGGGGGGGGCTTACGTCTATTCTCTCGCTGCTCGATCAACTAAGAGATGTAGACAACTAAAAAAACCCAAGGGAGTAGTAAAGTCGAAACGGGTGCTTGTTGGTGAAATCTCCGGCTACTTACGTGGTTGGAGATTTTTAAGGTATTCTCCAGGTTTTGAAGGGTCTACTAAGAATGTCTAGGGTGAAATCGGTAAGGTCCCCGGCTACTTGGTTTGAAGCGTGAAATTGGTGTTGAATTGGTAAGGTCTCCGGCTACTTGCATGGCTGGAGACTTTTTTAAGCTTCTACTGGGTTATAACGAGGAGTTAACTGGTGAGGTCTCCGGTTAAGGTTTTTTAAGGGTTCTCATTTGTAGTATCAAATAATAGGAGGATCGTCGTCCTCGTTCTTTAGAACAAAGACTAGGAGCGTCTTTCCTAATTTGCCGTAAGGTAAATAAAAGATAGGAGCGTCTTTCCTTGTTTGCCGTAAGGTAAGCTAAAGACTAACAGCATCTTTCCTAGTTCGTCGCAAGGCGAATGAAGATATGCAGCACACTAAGTTGTTGGTTACTAACCCGGCCGATTTTCTTGGTGTGTTTCCTAAGGGTTGACAGGCCCGGGGTTTTGCAGGAGCCCATCTGGAAGTGACGGGTTCAAATCTAAGAGTTTCCGAAGCTTGAGACAACGACTCGGATTAGTCCGGGTTGGGATCGCCTAGGAGACTCCATGAAATGACAAAGTTGCGAAGCTCCACCGGAAGCTATATTCTGGTACCATGGGAGATTGTGCCCATTTGAGTCGGAAGTTGAGTTTTACCCTCGGCTCAAACCCTATCTATGAGGTAGGACCCCTAGTTGGAGCATCATGGTGGCTTGGTTTATTCCGAATGCGGTTTTCAGGATTCTTTTCTTAAATTCAAGAGGTGTTAGATAGACCTCGTCTCCAAAGCAAGAGGTGTGCATATGCTGCAACATATCACAACTTTGCGGCCGAGGTAGCTTGCTATGTCGAGGTTAATAGTCAGGACCCAATCTGACTCCAAATGTAGGTAGGCCTCCCGTGGGATTGAGCCATAATAGGCAGGTGCTCACGTTAAACTAAAAGATGATCTGTAGAAAATATGACAGCTGTATCGGCCATTGAATTGTCGATTCGCCGCCGTTCGCAGCAATTGGGCCTCTGTTACTCCACTACGTGTAAAATTTTGCTGAAGCATTTAGGTGTGAAGCCTTTCAAAATACAGTTAGTGCAAGCCGATCGACCTAGCACAATGCCGTACTTTTTGGTGAATGGGCTCTTGAAAAGTTGGCCGAAGATCCACTTTTTTATCGAAAAATTGTGTTCAGCGACGAAGCTCATTTCTGGTTGAATGGATACATGAACAAGCAAAACTGCCGTATTTTCCGTATTACCAATGCATCCAGAAAAAGTCACTGCTTGGTGCGTATTATGGGCTGGCGGAATAATTGTGTCGTATTTCTTTAAAGATGATGTGAATCGCATCGTTACTGCGAATGGTGAGCGCTACCGTGCGATGATAACAAACTTTTTTTTTGCGCAAAATGTAAGGGCTTCACTTGCATGACATGTATTTTCAAAAAGACGGTGCCCCATGCAACACAGCACGGGTAACAATGGGCCAATTGAGAGAGGCGCCTCTAGACTATTTTGTGTGGGGCTATGTTAAGGCTCATGTCTATAGCAACAAGCCTGCTTTGTCAATCATTGAAGCATTTATTCCTGAGATACCGGCCGAAATGTTAGAAAGAGAATGCCAAAAGTGGACTATAAGCGGATGGACCATTTGAGGCGCAGCCGCGGCCAACATTTACATAAATGAAATATGCTTCAAACATTAAATTATACCGACCGTACTATCGATTCAAATAAAGATTTCATGCATTTTTCGGAATTTTATGTTTTTTTTTTTAATTTCCGATAGCTCTTAAAAAATCAATGGTTATTTGTCTGGGTGTGTTAACAAACAAAACTTTCACATCTGAAGTCTTCTTTACATATGTTAGCGCTATATGACACACAGCTCTTGAAACAATGGATCTATGGAAGAATGACTTCTTGATTGGCCGCCAAGATCGTGCGCAGGGCTGTCGAAGTACTGCAATTGCAATATTTGTACTGCTTTTTGCAGCTCCGTACTGCCATACTGCAAACATACCCGAAGTACTGCTTTTTTTCCCCCTCAACTTTTCCGTACAAAATGTTTAAAGCTTTATCTAAATGCACTCAAAAACTGTTCTCTACGAACATACCCAAAAATCAAATTGAAAGCGACGATCCATTAGCCGTACGGATCCATTTATTCTATTCTCTTCTCACTCCGTTTTGTTTTGTTTCTGTTTCTGTCTTTGAACGAAACACATACAATTTCAAAAAGTTAAAGTAAATAGTTAAAGTTTTGTAAAACACGTTTTAGTACTTCAATTAAAAATTCAAATTCTAAAATTCTTTTTTTTTTTAAGTTTTGATATGCAATGTTTCTTAAACTTTTTGAACGTATCCGTATAACAAATTTCATTAAAATTCGATATGATAATGCCCACAATGAGAAAGTAAAAAATAGAAAAAATGGTTCTACTTGAGGTACTGTCAGTAAGGACTGCTGCGTGCTGCTTTTTTCTCCCTTGAACTACTGCTTTCTCAAAAGAATGAAACGATAGCCCTGATCGTGCGTTTTAACGCCATTAGTTTTTTTTCTTCCGGGTTTTGTCAAAAAATACGCTAATGTCCCTCTAATGGATAAGGAAACTTAAGGAACTTAAGGAAAACATTAGAGCAGTTAACCGCAAAATACAGCACCAATAATACTACAACGTGGTACAAGGTTTAATCCAAGGAAAAACCTTTTGAAGGCTGAAGGCAAGCCTGAGGCGCATTCAAAAGATATTGCATTCTATCATTAACCCCAGGATTTGTACCTGAGAGATGAATTAAAATATTACCTACAAAATTTCAGCAAAAAACCGTTAATTGAATGATATAAAATTAAACCTCTCGACAGCTGATCCTTAACATAATGATATCCACTGAAAACATACCGTAAGTTCCTATATTTACAGAGTTATCGCCGGCGTCGATTCAAATCTTATCAATCCTAAGGAAAATGCGTCAAAGTGCATCCGAAGTCAACATTTGTACATATCAGCGACTCAGATTTTGGGTAACGTCAGAAATTATGCTAAGGGTCAATTTTGGGCAGCATTTGCATCAGAAACTGACACAGAGGGTCTTAATAAGACATCTATAATTAGCAGAGTTAGGTTGAATAATAATTCCACTAATTTAAAAAAGCTCTGTTTTTAACAACGAGAAATAACTTTTACTTAAAACTTATCTTCTTTTGCACTCTACTGTGTGAAATGCAAAGTTGAAGACCGCAAAAGCAAACAAAGATATGCGTGCATTTGGATATCTGTCTATGTATTTATTTATCTTTATAACATTACAACAGCGTGGCACTCAAGCATGTTGGCATAAACTCGTTCTGAAACTTCTATGACACCTCTAACATTATATGACCTCCCTCTGGAGAACCGGGATGATGATGGTGTACACTTTGGCGTTAGAGTCATCATTACTTTTCTTTGAAGTACTTTTGGCGCCATCGTTACTTGCGTTGTCGTCGTCGTCTTTGCAACAGCAGTAATCATCATCATCATCTTTAGCATGGCCCTCATCATCATCGGTGCCGTTGCAATTTAGTTTTTTAACATTTTGAAGCTGTTTCGGAATCTGAGTCATGTTGTCGTTGGGGTTGTCCTTGTTGCCATCGTTTTGGGAATTGCAACGGTGGATGTTTCTTGCACAATTCTCCCCAACACGATTCTCAAAGAAACGCCTAATACCACAAAGTTTCCCTTTCATGAGCAACGTATATTGGATTGTTTCAGCTAGGAACGTATACAACAGCGGATTAAGGACGCAGCTGGTCAGGGTAAGGATGCCAAAGGAGAAATGCAACATCCAGTGAACTGGACGCGTGTAGGTCCCGTACATTCGCATAATGAGAAACACCCAGGCAGGCAACCGGAAGAAGATGAACACAGCCATCAGGATCAGTACAATGGCGAACATTCGCAGGTGGCGAGCTTCGCGGGTACTAATATGCTTCGCGCTGTTGCCTCCAACGTTGGAATTGCTTTTCGCATTGTTGTTCTGGGTCTCCCTCTCCAGGGATTTTACGGTCGTTGTTGTTGTTATTGTAGTAGTTGTTGTCGCCACCATACTCCTCGCCGGCACTGTTAGTGTTGAATATGAACAAATCTTATGCCCCCCCTGGCAATGACAGTGATGGTCGTATTCATATTGTTGCTGCGCCATTTCCATTTGCTTCTCCTGGGGCTTCTTGTTCAAACTGAGAGCATCAGACATTGAGGTTGTAGTTGGCTTTCGAGCTTCAGGATTTCCAAGTTGGGGTGGTGATGAAGGTGGCGGTGCATTGATAGAACGCCTTCGGATCCACAATTTATTGGCAATGATTGAGTTAAGCCAAACGAAAGCAACCAACGTCGGCATGAAAATGATGCCCAGGACAACGATGTAATAGTATGCATTTGATTTCTGTGTAATAGAAAGAGAATCAATACATAAATAAACTAATAAAATGAATATAATTAGTAATAAATTATGAAGTTTTGATTGGCTAAACCTTCAATCGGGATAGAACCTCTGTGTAAGATAAATTTAGCTTTTTATTCGTTTTTAAAATTGATTCTTATTATCAGCACAGTTTTGTAGGAAAGTAGGCAGTAATACTTCATATGAAATTAAAAGACTAACGAGGATTTACTGATTTGTAGCGAAAAACAGGGATTATGGGTCTTTCGCCAGTTTTTAATTTGAAAATCGTTACTTCGCGGTTTTTTAAATTCGCTATTTGGTGTTCAGCCTTTTTTTGATATATTGCTTTTTGTTGTTTATCTTCCAAATTTCTTCGTCTGGCTATCAATTACTTGTTAATAAATTCGGCGAGAAATTTTTTTTCCGCAAGAAAACTGAATTACTAAACGCGGAATAGTGAAAATAAATTTGAACGCATTTCGTAGGATTTGCGAAAAATTTTTTTGACAAAATACTACGCTCCAATAAATTTTGTTTATACGTAATACATAAATGTTTATGTAAAATGGTGGATAAATAAATGTATTCATAAATGTATATATTTAAAAAATAGTCCAATCTTTATTATGCATGCCTTTCGTTCAGTTTAAGCTCCATAAGTCCACCTTTTATTTGTCTTGTTAACATTGGTAATAGTCATTTCAACAACTCGAAAAGGGTTTTAAATTTTGCAATAGAGGAACAAAGAACCTAGGGATCTTTCGGAACTGACTAACAAAAGAGCAGGGAAGGTAGAAATAAAGACAGAAGTGTTACGGACCGAAATACAGAAAATCTGAGTTCTTCATACCCGAAAGAAAAATAAAAATTTTAAATCCTGGTATTCGGCAGCCTATGGTCCATCTCAAAATATGTTCCTTTGAAAAAACAAAAACGATTCTGAATCTCCAAAAATGTTGGTTTTACTGATAAAGTTAGTTGTTAAGACGAGAGCTTAAGAAATTAAATAATCTTTTATCTGTATATTTAATTTTCACTTGGTCTAGGCCAAGTACTGGTTTAATTTAGAAGACAATACTGTGGTTTTATTTAAAATTCGTTGCCCATTCTTTTGTGAGTGCTTCTCTTTATCTATGCAGCTTAAGGTCTACTTTACAAATTTTTTCTTTTTCAAATAATATCGAAAACAGATACAACAATTTTGATTAAATTTTGTATCCGTGATGAACTGAGTTATTTATAATAAAACTGCATTTTTTAATACACAAAACTAAATTTTGTATTGGATCTTTTATAAGCGGGCTGTAGGTCAATAATAGATGCTATATTTTGTATAACGTTTTGAACGTGTTTACGTTCTTCATCAGGTCTTTTTTATTAATCGAAATAGAAAAATAAACAACAATAAAGTTTACAATAATTCATCACTTACTTAGGTCATCGGACCTTTTATATGTCCGTTGGGGGCCCCTAGTGGTGCATAGGGCATCCACAATGTCAGCTCGCCATCGTGTTTGGTTCCTGGATATGAGTCGCAACTCCCTCAAACCATTGCCTAGTTGGGCTGACTCCTCCTCGACTGTCCTTCTCCATGAGCTTCTCGGTCGTCTATCTCTTCTTCCTTCTTGAGTGAGCGGATTCCACTGCACTGCATGCGCCTCAATACAGTTGTCGCCTTTTCGAAGCGTGTGTCCGATCCACTCCCACTTTCGACATCGTATAATAGAGCCAATAGGTTCTGACCCGTTTTCCTGAGGAGCTTTTCGTTTGATATACGATTGAACGTTTGCAGCTTCTTAGTGACACCTACTGTTACTTTCCAAGTGCTGCAACCGTAAAGTAAAATGCATTCGACGTTGGATCGAAACAGCCGTAGATTCGTTCTTAAAGCTTAGAGAGTCATTCCTTCATATATTTCTAAGCATACCGAAAGCAGCCTTTGCCTTCCTGATTCCACTGCTAATGTCCTGTTCGGTGCCACCCTCGAAAGAAATGATATTTCCAAGGTATTGGAAGGTCTGTCCTTTCCCTACTGGTTGTTGAAAAATATTTATTAGAGAAGATGACTGGGTTCCTAGGCTGATCATCTTTGTTTTGCCGGAGTTGATTTTCAGCCCCACGATTTCTGCTTCTCTCTCCACATCTGTTGTCATTTGGTGGAGATCCATGATCCTATGAGAGAGCAAGCATGCGTCGTCCGCATAGTCAAGATGTTTCAGGTGAGACGTCAGAGTCCACCGAATTCCTCCGTTTCCCAACAGCCTCCCTTCGTGCAAAACGTGACATTTGGATCCATCATAAGTTGCCTTAAATAGCTATTAATTTATCCGGGATATTCTCTATTGACGCTATCGAAAGCCTTCTCAAAGTCAATGAATAGCAGGTGAAGTGTTGATCGATATTCGACGCACTGCTCAGTTATGATCCTTAACGTATTGATATGATCAATACATGAGGATCCAGCGCGGAAACCTGGGGCCAAATTAACGCATCAGTTATCGAGTAATACGTGACTGAATTATGTGACTTTGGCATTAACGCTTACATCAACTAGCAATCGATTACTCTAATTTGAAGTTTTCATTCGATCACTGATAGGACTCACTCACTCGTTCACTGATGCGGTAATTTCGCCCCTGCTTGTTCGGCATCGAGCGTGCCTTTTAAATGTTCCCTGATGCATTCCAGTACTATTTTCGCTAATATAATTTATCAGATAATTTTAAATGTCAGACTAATAAACTTACAGTACTTATGTTACTTTATTTTTATACAGCAGATATCAGTTAACCACATTATAATTTAAATAATATTACCAAAACTGAAAAAAAAAAATTAGAACAATACGTAAAGTTGAATTTACAAGTACAGTTATTTTTAACATTAACTTATTTTAAACAAAAAAAAACTGAAGAGCATTTCACAAATTAAGAAGGAGAATCGTCACTATCCTCATCGCAGATAGAGATCAACTTTAGTCAACCAAATTCGTTTCGAAGTCAGGCTTTCGGTTAACTGCGTTGTCAGTATTGATAATGTGCAGGATCTCTCTATTATTGACCTATAGCCCGCTTTAAAAAAGATCCAATTAAAAATCGTAGGAAAAGATCACGTAATAAATTAAAAAAATTCAAAACTAAACTCGGATTTTGAAGCTTTCGGGAATTTTGTCTTAGGTTTTCACAGAGGTACTTCAAAGTGATACAAATAAAACACTAAGCGAAAAAACTGCGTTGTCTAAGATTCTGGATCAGTTAAATCTTGTACGGGTGCAGGCTCAAGTCCCTACGCAAAATTTACCAAGTTGAGGTTTGCGAAAGACAGAGTTCTTGTGCACGGCGGGAAATTGACTTCCTCGGGTTCAGCTGTACTTACCGTGGATACATTCTCGGCCGATCTTACATTTTTTCGATGAAAGAATATTAGTTGATTGATTACCGAAACCCTCGCAGAACTTTCAGGTTTTCTCCGGTGAATAGCTCTTTAAAAGTGAACCAGGGAAATAATAGATTTAGCCTTGGATTCATTATAAAATATATCATGATCATTTTGACGGTTTATCTTTCTATCAAGTTTAATTTCTGATTTTGATCTATGTACATAAATTTTAAAATGGAAAAATTGACACGAAAAATTTGTTAAAGTCTGACAACGAACATACATGTACATATATGTAATAGATATACAATAATCGTTACATGTTTACATATTTTACGAATTTTCTTAGACAAATTTCCATTTTTTGTCAAATTTCAATTTTTACGAAATATGGCCCTGATGGTATTCAAAATTGAACAAACCTCATCTTAGTACGCCGATACTCACACAAAAACACAAACTTGGTATTTATTTTAAATTGCCGGCTTTTAGAATACGTAAATTGAATTTCAAAGTCTAACAACTTCTCCATTGAAAAACAAACAGCGTCAACAAAGTATGTATTTTCTTGATTTAAAATTTTAACACTTAACATTCCTACTGAGAATATGATTTACCTTTTCCGAAACGCACATATCCACCAGAGTTAATCCTATGACTTCATCATCATCCCTTTCGAATTCAAGCCCCAGCGATTGCAATATGTTAACTTTGTACGTTGAATACGCTGAGAACATTGGACTTGCAATACCATAAGACATTGCCCAAATACTAATCACCGACACAATGCAAAATGTCTTGCTAGGGTTCCAAGATCCAAGGACAGAACTCATAACAGCAAAGTATCTATCCATAGCGATACCCACCAAAGTCATACTTCCCGCAAGAATTGCTCCAGTGGTCACAAATGGAATAAAAATACACATTGCCCCGCCCAAGCACTAAAATTTCAAAGATTAGTTCTAATTTTTGCCAATGCCAATTTGACATAAGGTCTTACCCAAACTTGAACATACGGTGCTCCAAATTGAGCCAAATATCCAGCTGACATAAACACCGTTTGAATGAGATCACTTATAGCCAATGAGGTGAGGCAACTTCGAAAGAACATACGCAATTTTCTTTTTTGCATTGCATAAAGTGCTCCCATATTTCCGACAATCGATAGACCACAGAGAATGACAACGATAATAGTAAGGGTTACATATTGTCCAGGTGATAATCTGGTCAGCTCGGAGCCCATTATGTTTGGAATTTCGTTCTTCTTATTTGAATCCTCGTTTTTTTCAGACATATCTTCACGACGAAAATCATTTAAGCCGATGGTGTTGAAAGCCATTTTCAAGAATTTCAAAAAAGCACCAGGAACCAAAAGGTATGCAATGAACGACACTTTAAAAACGACTAAACTTACCTATACGCCTGGGCATTTAAAAAAATATAAACTGGTTTATATCTTATCAACTTTAAGCAAATTAATTTACCATCCACTTACTACCAAATGACGTTGTCTATCGTTTTGAATTCATTAAATGGCGATTGAACTTCGATTGAAAACTACCTTATCAACATTTGCTGTGATAAGATTTACAATTGATTGCATATGTTTTGGGGCTGATTGTATTGATTAATATAACGCTTGTGAGGTACATACTTTTAGACAGGCGACATCACATTTATGAATGAATACATTTTATAACCAATTAGGGACTGTTAATTATGCAGTGATAAATCATAACTTTTTCGTATATAAATAAGCTGATACAATAGGAGTGTTATAAGTACGTCGGGATATCTATTGATTGATTGCTATTTTCGTCAAATTTATGTCTCAACATAGCTATACTAAATGAAAACTGTTTTTGAGAATCTTGGATGCAAACATTTACAAGATTCTTTTGAATCGATTAATCTTGTTTTTTGATATTGTTGAAAGAATGTGAAGTCAATAATTGGCATCAACATAGCGATGTCAAGCTATTTATGTAACGATAACTACACATCAGTTGTGGTTGTTTAACATCGAACATACGGAACGGGTCCTTCGTCTAAAGACCTCAGTATCAGTTCTCAGAACGACTGGATTTATAGAGCGTGCTCTTCGTCTTCTGCGTAAGCAGTTTTGAACCCATTTGATTGACCAAACCGAAGAAGTTACGGTTTCCAAAGATAATTCTTCGGTGGATCTCAACAAACGTTTCGTAATGTTAACTCCGAGGTAGATGAACTCCTAAGTTTTTTTCGAAGTTATTGCTATCAATTATGACGTTTTGTCTTAGTTGGGCGACTGATTTTTGAATGTTTGATGAAAGCATGATATCGAATTGGTCCTGTCATCTGTTACTTCAAGACTAACAAGTTTAACATTATCTTTTATTTTTATAAGAAACGTTATTAAAAAAAAACATTGGGAGTTGCTGAATGTGTCAATACCGTCTCTCCATGTTTATGCCTGTTGTGCGAGTATCTGCTCCAAAATAGCATCACTAAATATCGCACCTCCTTGGTGAAATCCCCATATCATGATTTTAACCGCCTCCACATAAAGGGTGGGCCATCAAGTGGTTTCCTTATAAATCTTAGGTTATTTTGACACTGACAACTGTTTCTCGCTCGAAATCTTGTCAGAAAGCCAGTATCATAACTCGGCGGAACGAAATGAGTCGCCTTACACTTGAAAAATGTTGGGAAATTTTGAAAACTTATTTCCAAAGTGCGATGATGTGTAGTCCAAACAGTGCGTTTTTTGAAAAGATGTTTTTGCCGAACTAAACACCCACCGCGCTGTACGCAAGTTTGTACAAAAAGTTCATGAAACTGATATGATAGTGGACAGGATTCATAGCTGCTTTAGCCGAGAGTGTGAATCTCAATTCACGAACATCAACTCGCCATCGATATCAACAGCTCAATATTTCACGCACTAGCCTTAGGGGAATTCAGCACTAAGATCCCGGATTATTCGCTTACAAGGTGCAATTGACTAATCAATTGAAGTTTGGGTGACGTGGCGCATTTTCATCTCGGCGGCTCCGTTAACAAACAAAATTGTCGCATCTTGGTTTCGGAAAACCCGCACATTATTATCCAGAAGCCAATGAATCCACAGAGAGTGACAGTTTAGTGCGGATTGTGGGGTGTTGGCATAATTTGACCATTTTTCTTCGAAAATGAGGCTGAGAACAACGTTTCGGTCAAGGTGGGTATTACAGAGCCATGTTAACCGACTGTACAAAAAGAGTGAAGTTGAAGACATGGATCAAAGGGCACTGTAGTGCCCAGCCAAGTTCTGGCACTGCACCCTTTTTACAGGAACAAACTCAGACGATTTTTGATTTAGATCTCTGGTTCATGCAGGATGGCGCACGATGCCACTCAGCCCATGCCTCAATCGATCTTTGCCGCACCAAATTCTCAAATCGTGTTATCAGCCGTCTTGGCGATGTCAATTGGCCGCCTCGGAGCTGCGATTTGACCCCTTTGGACTTGTTTTTGTGGAGAACCGTAAAGGACCGATGCTATGCCACATTTCCGAATTCGATTCGGGACTTATGTATGTCCCTTTAAAGTGGGACATAAGTCCCGAAAAAAAAAATCGGGACTAATGTCCCTGCGCCGCCTTATTCGACCAAAACTTGGTTGATGACGTATGAACAGTACTATGCACCCCATAAAAATATCACTTATCACCCTTATCACCCTGAACCTAGCTAGCTTTATTTTATAGTGGCATATGTTTGAAAATTTTTTTTTACCGATCTTTTAGAGGAATACATTGAAATATCCATGTCCGGTGAAATTCTGAGTGATGCACTAGGTTATCTCATCATGTTTCCGGTAATTCAATCCAGTCACATTCGTAATCAGCCTTGTACCGTTCTCTACTTTCCAATCTCCAACGCCCTTGCCAATTCTTCGTCGTAAGCTGCTTTTTCTTCTCGGATGCCGTTTTCACTCCAATTTTTGTCGTAGACGTGCAATATTTCTGACACTAGGAGACGATGGGACTCACTCATCCACCTACACTGTTTGGTAGAAAATTGCTATGCGTAGGGCTCCATGTAGAGCACCATGTCTCTGTAATGCTGCCAAATTTTTCCTGCACTTTTCTTTTTGCAGTGCGTTTGCCCAAATCCTACATCCCTACTAGAGAATCGTATTAGTAGTTGACATCAGGGTAAGTCTCTTGCTAGATGGTGGCCCACAAGTATGCTCAGTGGCGTGGTTACTTTTGAAGCTTATTCTTCTACATTTTCGTCAAAAGTTAAAAAAATGCTACCTATTTTTTTTTATATTATACGCGCACTCAAGGGGTTATGAATACCCTTATAATGTTAAATACACAGTGCGAGCAATTAGGAAATTAGGATAGGATTAGAAAGGAGATACCGATGCACATTGGTTTTGAATGTCTGCACATTGAAATGAGTGGGAAAGATTGAACCGGGTAAGGCATTCCACAATCGTGTAGTGCGGCTAAAAAAAGAATCTCTGTACTTGACTGTACGTCCGAAATTGGGCTTAAGTGTAAACTGATGAGCATTCCCAGAAGTACGGGTATTACGGTTGAATTGTTAAAGGGGAGGAATGCAACTGGCTATTTCACTAGAGCACTTTTTATGGAAATAGCGGTAAAATAATGATAGACATGAAACATTGCGGCGGTGCTCGAGAGATACAAGTATTTCAGTTAGACAACGGTCGCCTATCATTTTTATAGCTCTCTTTTGAATTCTGTCCAAGAGACTCAAGTGGGTTTTTGGAGCACCTGCCCATATATGGGAATTATACTCGAGCTTCGGAAGAATAACAACCAGTTTTAATAAAAGTTACTCCCATCGCTTCTTGTAAGCTAATGCTGAAGTAAAATGCTGTATAGAAAACACAAATTAGGTGGAAGAATATAACCACATCTCTGGCAATAAAACAGATTTGACCAGTGGCGGATATGAAGCCCTATAAGTATTTGATATCTTTAAGCAGATTAGATTACATATCGACTTCGTAAGGCAGGCATACAATGTGCCTTAATGTTTATTCGACCAATTTTTGCAGAACCTGCATCTGCGAAAAAGAAGTGGAATTGACTCCTCATCTTTTCTGTATATATCCTGCTCTCTCCTGCACATAAGTAGATCTCTACTACTCTACAAGCAATCATACAAATAATTATATAGGTCTATATTATGAATCGAACGTTCGATTGAATTTGAATGTTTTAGCGAACTCTTCACTTGTCGTAGAAGTAATAGTAGCGAATCAATTTTTGCGATGCTTACCACATTGAAATAATATGTGACAATCGACAATAACTTTGAATTTGTATTAAATTTCAGCGGATTTGTAATTGAACAATATTATTATTTAGTCTTTTTACAGAACTTTTCTATTGCGCTGCAGTCCGGGGTGGGCCAGGGCTTCAACCAACAAGCTTCTCTAGCTAGCTCGCTGTCTCTAATTTTGCACGTCAAGCTGGTTGAGGCAGTCTCCCTCTACTAAGGCATCTCTCGAGAATGGAATCGAACAATTTCCGGACCAGAGCACGTTGTTTTTTTTTTTAATTTCCCTTTTCTTCCTTGAATCCTAAGCTTTCATAAGATTAAGTTTCTATTTATCGAATGTATTTTATATTTTATTTATAATTAAGTCAACCCAAAAATTGATTTTTGATACCTTGAAAACATTTCACAAGTCAACATCTGCGTACATTGTTGGTTCATATACATACAACCTTAGCAAGTATATGCCTCCCATTGAGAATCTAGATTATGATAGGTAGTTCTCTGGCAGATTTTGAGATTACTGTGTTATGAAAATTCCCGAACTATAGTTATTTATATTTAGGTTGAATGTATTTAATAATTTATGAAGGCGGACAACAATCCGCAGACTCAAAATAATTAATTAAATAATAAGACAATCTCGGATAAGATAATACCGGCGCGCGTCGCGAAGAATAAAGTTAAATTACAAATGACGTATGACGTACGAATGTCAACCGATGGAATTGTTCGGAAATTTCCACCACCGACAGCAAACACAGTGCTGCCACCCGATAGCTCAGGTTGGGGTGGGTTTAATTGAATTATTGGGGAAATTGATTAATCTTTTGATTAATCAAAATGTTATCAAAAATTATTTTTTGATAATCGAAAATAGGAATAGGGTGTTCCTAGAATAGAAAAATTACAAATAAAGAAAATAGAAGAAAATGAGCGCCAGTAATTTTTTTTTGTTCTAGTTATGAACTAAACAGGAAATTACAAACCTTGAACCAATTAACTGAAAAAGAAGTTTCTTTCAAGGAAAATAAAAGAAAGTTTTAATTTTACCTGAGTAGGATTTTAAATAAGTTTTATTTGAAACTATCTGGGAAACCTTTATAGGTATAGGTATAAAACCCAGAATTTTTTCTACGACAAGTATGAATTTACAAAAGTATTTGGTAATTGGCAGATGGCCAATTTACAAAGAAATATATGGTTGAAAAGGTAAAAAAAATGAAAAATTAAAACGAGAACAATGGTTTTGTGCCACAACGGGCCACGAAGAAAAATCACGTTAGGAAAAATTCCCGAACAACAACGGAGTCTAAGAACGGTCGCGAGTCCCGCAATCTCGGGAAGACAAAAGACGAAACGAAAGCCTAAACGGGGTAAATCTAAGGCACTTAATAGCCTCCAAACAAAACAAAACGAATCAAAATTCTCCTAAGCACAATTCTACAAAACACTGTATACTTAGCTTCTTTTTTTTTTCAGCGGATCCTGTCTCTTTTAGTCAGTCTCACCCCGGGCTCTATCTCCTCGAACAAGGGATGCTTTCTTCAAAACAAGATTGAAATTTTGTTTTCCTCTTTAAATTTCCCAACTGGAATTCCTCTAACAAAGATTGATTGATCTTTCAATTCCACAACGACATTTTTTTTTTTGATTTAATAATTTTTCCTTCTAAACTTTCGACTCAACTGTTTAGTAGCTTTTTCAAAAGTGCCTCTCCAAAGGCGAACTTCTCTCACCCATTCGGCCACGACATATATGCCATCCTCTTCTGACCTTTGGTCCGTGTTGGTATTCTGTCGCGGTTGCAACACCCGGCTTTTTCGCTGGTGTGCATGCCGCTGTCGAATCCAGCCACGCATATATGGTCTCTTTCACATTGGTGATTTGAACACCAACCTTGGCTTAATGGACGAGTTCAGTTCTAATCCGTCAATTTCAAATGGTCTAAAAAGTTAAACGAAAAATTATTAAAGATCGCGAATAAAGTCCCCAGCCCAACCGGCCCAACTCAAAAACTTGAAGAAAGCATTCTGTTAGATGGGATCCCATGCCATTTTCCCAACAAACATTATGAGACAGGATCCGATGTTTCACGCGAAATTTAACATATTTTAAACCCGTAGACTTTCGCGCAGACAATTAAGGGTAAAGGGAATAATATCGCAACGTGATTTTACTTGGTGAACCAGACACTTAAAATTGGGCAGAAGGCCATACTAAATTTATGTTGGTGTGAACTTGAAATCACACATGCCGTTGAACATGGGTCAAAATCTTCATGTTTTTCAATCCTGTGTGGACCATCTGTCTCACACCCACATATCTTGCGGACCATCTGTCGCACACTGTGTGCCTGTGTATTTTTGCCGTTGTGACTCATCCGTCACAGATTTTGGTGACCACCTGTCACTCAACTTTGTATTTCAGAACCGAAGACCTATTTTTGTTACTTTTCCAAAACACTTTAAGAGCAGGTCTCTGGCTGATGGCCACCAGGTATCTACTAACTCTATAAGTATTTTGGAGCAGCAACGGAAAAAGAAACTAAAAATGATTAAAGGCAGGTGAAACTTGTTGTGGTAAATTTTACCGCAACAACTGCGTAAAACTACTGCTATCCAATTTTAGTGAAAGTAATTAATTTTGGATTCTAATGTTTCCGTTCGTTATTAAAATGGCTTAAACCAATTAAACCCATGTAAAACAAAACCATTACACTCTCGAAACACGTTAAAACATTTATAAATGTATTACTAAACGCAAACAGCCAGCCGTAACACACATAATCCACAAATAGATTACTTTTCTCTCAAAATTTACTGATCCTCGCTTAAGCCGTAAAATGTTTCTCGTTTAACTGTTCAACCACCACACACAACATTCATATTTTGTTCCACACTCCTCATGTTCATGCCCAGCCCTCATTTCGCATATAATCCACATCACTTTGGTCCTTACGATTTTTAATCCGAAATAAATTGCAAAGTTGCTTACCCACCCTCCTTAACACCTCTTAACTAAGTGCACATGCATTTTTCAATTTAATTTTGACATCAATTATTGCCACCCAATCGTTTAGTAGAAGCAAACACAAAAGCTTTTTAATTGATTCCATAATAAAACAGGCAAAAAAGGACAATAAATTGCATTAGTAGCACCATGTCGCGGTTCGGCCAACGAAAAACAGAAAACTGAATAAATCACTCATACGCCCCATGGTACGAGTATTTGTGTCGCATCATAGAACAATTTCGCACTGGCAACACCTAAAAGTATGCGTTGTTCATTTTCAATATGTACACATTGCAAATGCACGTGGAACGTCGTCGTCATCATGCCTTTATTGCAATGTGTTCTAAGCTCAGAAATTAATTGAATTCCATCAATTGTGTGATTGATTGGAAATTAATACAATAATCCCCCCACAGGCACGCCTCGCAGCCTCAAAACACAAACGCCAGGTCACAGGATCTGGAGGATTCAGTGCTACGCAAATATGGCATTCAATACGTGTTTCATGCAGTGTTTGCTTTTCAACTGGCCTATAAGTAAGGGTGGATGGTGATGGTGATGGTGAATACAGCAACTGGCAGTAGTCGCCATGCTCGTTGTTGGAGGTGGAATGGCCAAAACCGCAATATGAATGAAATTCTCGCAATTTGCCATCTCATTTAGCATTCGCATAATGATGACAGACTAAATATCCTCAATATCCTTTATTTTTTAAAGCTACTTAGGTTCTGTTCGTCAGTGTTGAAATCGATGTCCCCATCAACTGCTTTTAATGCAGCAGTTTTGAATAATCAACATTTGGCACGCGTTCCCTAATTGTAACTGAATTGACATACCTCGAAAACTGCAAAACCCGAATCTAAATGTATGTTGTGTTTAACCCCTTAATAGTCGTTGCAGTGAAGTTGCAAACTTAAAGCGATAAAAATATTTCATTAGTGAAAAGAACCCATTGTTGAATAAATGAAATAAGAAAAATGTAAGATTATTTCTCATGTATTTGCTCTTACGTAAAAAGTAGTTTAGAAATAAAAAAAATTATATGACAAGCACAAAAATAAAAATAAAAAAACTTATTTTTACATAAGAAGCTTTGGATGTCAATTTTAAGTATTTAATAACATTGGCACACAATTTAAAACAACATAGTTTTAAGATAAAGGTATGATACTGCGTAACAATTTGCCAACTTTATAATAGATTTCTAACACTTTCATGATTTCAAACATTTTCTAACTAGCATAGTACTAAGGCTATGTTTTTTAATAAATTGCTTCTGAACACACCTAAAGTAATGACAGTTCATGTCAATAGTAAGTAAACAAACCTGTTATGACGTTCGTAAATGTCAAAGAGTCATATGAAGTCAGCTTTAATAAACTTTAATAAAAGTCTTATTTTTTAGTTGAATTAGTACGAGGTTAAAGCTGTTCTAGGATGAATTTTGTATTTAGTATATTTCGAATATAGCATATTAAAGTTAAAGTCAGTAGGTAAGTAACTATTTCAATTTTTTAGTATCGTGCTAACTTCAAACGACTTTTTGACATTTGAAAACGTCAAAAAAGGTCTGTTTACTTAATAGTTACAAAATATTGAAAATTAAGAATAAGTTAGTAAACTACTTCTAAGTTAGCAAATTTTTAAGTTGCATCACTTATTAGTTATTAATAGACTGTTCAAAATTTTGCGCCATTCATTTTAAGTGATAATTTAAAAAAAAATTCTTTAATTCGTTCTCAAAAAAAAATTAATTTTCAAATAACTAATTCTGATTTTTTTTAAATTTCGATCAAAATCGTTAAGAGTCGTTGACTAGATTATCCAAAATAAATAAAAAAAAATTGTTTTATCACAGTTACTGCTAATAACATTTTGTCTTAAATTATTTTTTGACCGAAATATAGACTAGACTTCAAATAGTACACCTAAATATTTTTATGAAAATCGTAAGAGCTATTTTCTAGATAAATAAGATTTGCCATAACTGCTGTATGGCAAGTACCGTTATACTTAGAGCCAATAAAACTTTCAATTTTGCCTCTAGGAAGTCACCGGAGAAATTTTAGCATGAAGTTTGAATAAAATTTGCTTCAGCGGTTCAGGCTACAGGTCAAGTAGCAGACATATAGTCAGACATACAGAATTACGACATTTTTAGTGTTCTATATCAACTTTGATCAAAATCTCGAGGTCGATTTTTTTCCCAATGAAAAACTTGGCCTTTGGTTTTCAAATTTTAGGAAACTTCTTCTCGAAATCTAGGAGTAATAATTAATCAGTTAAGAAATCGAAAATCAAAACAAAATCGGTGACTACAGAGCGCGTAATGCATTCTTAAAAAAAATCGAACACGAAATTTTGATCAAATTTTACATTACGATGATAGAGAAGACAAAAAAAAGTGACCCACGTAATTCGGTCTGTGTGTATGAGAATTTCCAAAAAATGTTTAGGTATTCTATCTACAAGATATGGGAAAACAATTTCAATTTTGCTCAAAAATAACAGTCACCCCCACTAAATAATTGAAAATGATTTTCAAAAATCTTATTTTTCTCGAAAACGGCACTTAGAATTATAATACAAATTTCTTAGGTCGCATAATTTTTACGATCTATGAATTGATAAAAAAATGTTTGATAGTAAGACTTTGACTTTCATAGAACCATTTTTTTGAATTTTGACTTTCGCATTATTGGCAAAGAGGATTTTAATGAAATTTTGTATACAGACTTTTTCAAAAAGTTTTAAAATTATTGCATATCAAAACTTAAAAAAAAATGTTGCTGGGATTTAAAAAAAAAATTTAAACTCAATATCTTAAAGTGGGTCAATAGTTGCTCTACTAAATTGTATGAGTACTTAAAAATTATTTCAGAAAAAGTTATTTTTTTTAAAACTTATTTTTTCAAAACAATACTGCTAAAAATTGACCCAAATCTAAAAAAGTCATCGGATAAGGATTGAGATATTTCCGCAACCAAGGCTTGTAACGGGTTGCAGTTTTCAAAACTGAAAACTGCAAATATATTTATATGCTGGCGATGGTGTTTTTTAATACGCTCGAACTATTAAAGGTGCTCTTTAAGCCATTTTAAAAATGTGTATGCTGTAGTCGAACAGATAGAAAGTACAACACTTTTAAAGGATTTACACTTTAATAGGTAAAGCGCTGCTTTTTTCACTTCATCATTATCAAATTTGACTGGCGCAAAATAACTTATCAAAATACGAGTACAACGCTACATCCGAGACTGTTGCAATGCTTTGCTCGTTTTGTAATGGAATTTGTTTTCTTTGCACCCATTTTGAAAGTACTTAGTTAAAATAAGAATTTTAGAAGGATCAAATGAATAAATGTACATAATGAAAATTGACACATTTTTGAACGGGCGGCTTGCATAATTTCGGTGATTAAGTCGAATCTAATTGAGTCTACAGAGTGAGGGGAATATATTGAAAGTTAACTGAAAGTCAGTTATGAAAAAGTCTTGTCAAGTTAAGTTAATAAAAAACATTCAACGGTTAGTAATATATTATTTCATCTGCATCTTTGCAGTTTTATAACTCAGTCGAATTAGAAAATAGACGCGTAAAGTTGCATGATCTAGGCGTTATTTATGAAAGTGTTTTCCAGTAAATCAATGGAATTATCAATATTATTAATTTTAATGTGTGTGTTATAACTTTAAATCAGCAAAGCTTAGATTTAAGAATAAAAGGTATTTAAAAATATATATAAATGCTTCATGTATTGAAAAAAAAAAAAAACTTTTAAGTAAGTTTCATACAAAGCTTTATTTTGATTGCGAATTCTAAAATGTATATACGTATTTTCTTCCATAACTAGATTCGCATTGCTTCGTTTAGATTTATTATTAATTTATTAAAACAAAATTCAAATAGTGACATGACAAAATAGTTTCTAAATTGATTACAAATCTTAAAAAGACTACGACAGAATTCATCGTAGTTTAATGGAGGAAAATGAGTTTAATTTTTATCGTTTTTAAATTAATTAAAAAGTAAAAGTAAGTCTTCGCAAATGGGATTTCACACGATACCACTAAGAATTTCACATTTAAAAAAAAATAAAATGCACGACTGGATCGCACGAACTTGCTCTTATGTAAAAGTACTTTGGAATTTAAGATACATTTTATAAATATAAAACATGGATTTAATGAGATAATAATGTTCAAATGCATAAAATTGCCGTCTGGTTTATGGAAAAGTATGAATTTATGCAAATAAACCTTAAAAAATCGTTTTATTATTAAATAAATTTTTTATATAAGAAATTCCTCTAAAATTTTTCAAGAAAAAAAAGTGGGATGCGAATTTTAAGTATTTAATAATATTGGTTTTAGGAAATAATTTCAAAAAATAATCGTTCATAGGTTTTGAAGATATTGATTTAATTTTTTTTTTTTTTTTTAAACCCAATAAATATTTTTTCGAATATTTTTGTATACAATATTATTTTAAACTTAAGGGGACTCCTGCTAAAAATTTTGGGATAAAATCATTAGAGCCGTTAATGAGAAAGTCGAAAATTAAAAAAACGGGTCTATGGCAGGTACCCCTAATAACATTTTGCCCCAAAATGTTTTTTGACCAAAATGTAGCCCATGTCCATAATATCACACCTAATTTTTTTTATCAAAATCGTTAGAGCCGTTTTTGAGATAAATAAGATTTTGCATTACGGGTGTATGGGGGGTACCCTTAGTTTTGGAGCTAAAAAAAAAATTTCAATTTTTCCTCTAGGGAATCACCGAAGACTCTTAACTACCGAGATTGAAAGAAATAGGTCCAGTGGTTTAGGCTGTAGTGAGAGGTACAGACATACAGACACACCGAAACATGTTTTTTGTGTACTAAATTTTACTTAAAATTTTTATAAAAAAAATTGATATGCAAATTATTAGTATTTAATAAAATACATTTTAAAACGTAATTTAAAAATTTAATCGTGTATGGGTTTTCAAGATATTGAATTTTCAAAAAAAAAATTGTATTATTTTTTTAAAAATCCAAAAACTATTTTTTCGAAAAAAATTTTAGTTTATATTTTTTCAAATGCAAAGCAGCTCCTGCATAAAAATTTTGGTTAAAATCGTTAGAGCCGTTGGTGAGAAATTCGAAAATCAAAAAAACCGTTCTATGACAGGTACGTCTAATAACATTTCCCCCCAAATTTTTTTTTCACCGAAATATAGTCCATGTCCATAATATTACACTTAATTTTTTTTATCAAAATCGTTAGAGCCGTTTTCGAGATAAATAAGATTTTGCATTACGGGTGTATGGGGGGTACCCTTAGTTTTGGAGCTAAAAAAAAAATTTCAATTTTTCCTCTAGGGAATCACCGAAGATCCTTAACTACCGAGTTTGAAGAAAATACCTCTGGTAGTTTAGGCTGTAGTTCGAGGTACAGACATACAGACATACAGACATACAGACAGACAGACGGAATTGTCGGACCCACTTTTTTCGTCTTCGCTATCATCGTAATGTCAACTTTGATCAAAATCTCGAGTTCGATTTTTTTTCCAAATGCAGAACTTGCCCTATAGTACCTATATCGCAAGTAAAAAACACACAATTTTCAAGAAAAAGCTAAATATGAAAATTTGATTTTATATGTGTACATATGTATATAAAGGGTGGTTAAATTTTAAGGACCGATGTTGAATGTGAACCACACCTAAACGTCAATTTTTTTTCTGCATTTCATTTGACATTTCGCCGCCTGAGTACTTAAATGCTCCATATCCAAAAAAAATATTCCCCAGAAAAAGAATTTTAAGGTTTGAAAAATAATTTCTTTACTTTCTCCTTGAGAAATATGATGTTTGAATTTTTATATACATTTTTTGAAAATATCTTTGTTTTAATTTAAAGACAAGAAGTCACTGTAGCGGTTATTTTTAAAAAAATAAAATAGTGAAAAAAGTCGGAAATGGATACAGGACCCTCTACCATACGAATGCGAAATCGATGAAAACCAAATTGAAAATTTCCTATGGATATAGAACTTTTGTGTACTGCACATTCGAAAATCAACGAAAGCAAAAATAGTAAAAAAAATCAAAATTTCTAGCATTATCAATTTTTATAATTTAGTGGCTATGCCTTCCTCTATATCACATTGGATTACTCTTAAGTCTATATGAAACAACAAGGATGAATACGAATAAAATAATGTGAATTATAAGCGACATAGACACGGCATTTCTCCGCTTTAGTTCAGCCGCCATCCCTGGAGATAAAAAATCTGAGACAACCACCAACAAAATTACAAGTTTTTTTTTTGTTTTTGAAAAATCAATATCTTTAAAATATGTAATGGATTATTTTTTGAAATTATTTCCTAAAACCTATACTACTAAATACTTAAAATTGGCATCCCAAATTTTGTTCCCGAAAAATTTTAAAGAAATTTGTTACAAAAAAATGACTAATAATAAAACGATTTTTAAACTTTGTTTGGATAAGTTCATACTTTTCCGAAAATCAGATGGCAATTCCATTCATTCTTATCTCATTAAATCCATGTTTTATATTTATAAAATGTATTTTAAATTCCAAAGTACAAGTTCGTGCGTTCCAGTCGTGCATTATATTTTGTTTCAAGTTGCTTACCTTCTTTGATCTGCAGAAAACATTTCTTTTTTATTTTCAAAATAAAGAAATAAAGTATTTTTTTTTTGTAATTATTTATTGTATTTTCTATTTTTTTTTAATTAAACATGAAACTTTGATTTTATTGTCATACGTAAGTAATAATGTTAGTTTAATTGTTATTATACAGTAAGGGAAAAACACATTGTGTTAATGAAGTGGATCTTAGTTTCTAACTTGCAACAAAGTGAACTAACTCAACAAACTTATTCAGAAAGTATAATTATAATTGCTAAACCAAACAAATCAACTCAATCACGCAATTCACACATATACATATAGTTAAAGCTTGCATAATAAAAATGTTTGTATCCTTCAAATAATAGTATATATGTAACAATCTTTAAGATAAAATTTATAAAATTTTTATTCATATCATACATAAAATATTAAACTTAACATGCGTACATTATTAAATTATATATTTATAAATATAAGTTTAACTTAAAAGTAGAATTCTTCGTATACTATATTTTTTAAGGCTTAAAATTATTCATTAAAATCTACAAAAAAGCTTTTATTTATTTTTTTTTAAATTTATAGTTAAGTCTTTTTTCGCTTAATATAAAGAACATTAAATACATAGACGGCATTTTGTTTGTGTAGTTATATTTCTTTTGGAAGGGAGTAATTCCTTTTTTTTATATTTATTTTCTTTTTGTATTTGGAATATTTTTCATAATTTTTAAAATTATTTATATAGATTTTTTTTTTGTATATAAATGGCTCGTTAGGTTACAATTTCTGGTGGCATTGTGGCGGCAAGACACTGGTCTCATTTGGCTTTGTTTACTGATTGCTCTTATTAATTGCTTTTAATAGTAAGTTGCGGATTCCCGTGAATCATATAATTCGTTGTGGCACTGATGGCTCATTCGCACTTTGAGGCTTTCATAGGGCAAGGCCTTGCCATCGATCAGGTAGACTGTGACGTATATAAGGTAGCTTTCGCCTGGACTGAGATTGAAAATGGTGTGTGTTTCAAGTTGTGATTGGCTAGAAGAAGAGAAAAGAGTTTTTTTGTTTGTAATATTTTGTTAATATTATTGTGGTCCTTGCAAAATTTATGAGAAACGTAGCTATGAAAAGTAAGGTCTATAATTTGATTCTCGTGATACAAAAAATTGTTTAGGAATATTTGTAAACAGTTAAAATAAAATAATATAAAATAAAAAATAAAACAACTTGGAACTGAAAAGCCTTAAGAGAAACAGAGCTAAAGTGATTTGCAACTCTCAACCATTTCTGTGAGTGAGTTGTCGACCTATGTATGAATTTTCTACCGAGTCCGAACGACACTTTTCATGACAAGAAATACTCTTGGAAATTTTGAAACTTCCTCAGTAGCTACGAATCGATTAGAGTTTTAAATTCAGTTGGGTGTAACGCTGTAGCTATTTTTGAACTTTTTTCCTACGATATGGTCTAGTGCATCTAATTAATACAAAACACTAACTTGTTCCGTTTTTCCTGTCCGTGCTAATTTTTTTGAAAATGCGTTATAAACATACCGTTTTATTATTTTTTTGAATGAACGTAACAATAAAAAATATAAAACTCGATGTGAAGTTAGTGGGAAAACCAATAGATTTTATGATACTTGGAAAAATCGGAGACATGTAAAATAAAAAAAATGTTTTTTGGCTTTAACCTCCAAAGACTCTTATTAAAAAATGATTTTGTGTGGGTTTAGATGTTTTTGACTTTATTTGTTTTTATTTGTGTTCCAAAGTGTCCTTTGTTTTTTATGCATGGTATATGGTAGAGCCCGTTTTTGGATTTCACTGCGAATATTTTTTGACGATAGCTGCTGCTTCACTTTTTTCTTATTATTATTATTATTATTATTATATTATTATATTATATTATTATATTATATTATTATATTATATTATTATATTATAATATTATTATTATATTATATTAATTTTACGGTACTTTTCATTTAACAACTTCTTAACCTCTTGACCATAGTTGGTTGGAGCGCCATCATTTTGGAAATATGATGGAGCTAGTTGCATAAGTGGAATGTCCTCCAATAGAGATACATAGTTTGTAGAAGTCAGCTTGGGGGGATAGTTTTAAGGACCGATTTGTTTCAAATTACCCCTGCTTGCGTTAGGTCGTGTATTTGAAGCTGATCCCGTTCCTCGAAGCCTTCGGCATGTATGTATTACCAAATACTCGTTTACTAGGAACGCTAGGAAGTCGTCGGTTTGGATAAAGTTTCCCGTATCTTTGTCGCGCTCTAGTTGAAGTTCCATTGCACATCCCATAAACAAACAAAAATAATGTCTGCGTATTCCTGGTTTGTAAATTTAGACATTCCAAAGGGCGTTTCTAATTAACTGTTGGCTTGGCGTTAAAAGTTAAACTGATAAATAAATTTGGTTTCCTAATCTTTTATACCATTTTTGTTAGGTGATTTTTCCAAATAGGCCTTCATACCCCAAACCTAACTCTTTTTGAAAACTTTTAAGGAAACGGGAAAGAAATTCATTCAAAGAAAATTGGAAAACGGTATATTTATTACGCATATTCTGGAGAAAATTAAGCCCAAAGTCACAAACTTAGCATGGGTAGGAAAACCTGAACATGCTAGAAACTGGATATCTCAAGACCGAGATAGGATATCAAATTTGTTTGAACACAAATTACATGGGCTAGTATAACTTCTATAAATAAAGGTTTAAATGAAGTTTCTATCATTAGTACTAACAGCGCAATTACCATTAGCATAGGTCAGGGTACATCAAAGTAAGCCTTTTTTAGATCCCCGATATATGATATAAGAATTGGAGATAGGCCCTTACGGTAGAATGATTGGTTTCTGAAATTATACCCAAGAATCACGGCCTAAAATATTATGCACGAATTAAGGGACATCCTGTATAAAACAATTTAATTTAAAAAGAAAATTAAATAATTAAAATAAATACTTAATTAAGTGTTGTCGATGTCTTAATATATTTTTTTTTTTAATTTTAGGTTGGATTTACCCCCCACTCTGCCTATAAGCAATGTAAAATAGACCCCTCCTTTACGATGTTTTTCTTGTCCCAAATATACACTCTAGTTTTATGGATCTTTTTTTTTTCTTGAAATCTACTTTTCAACCAAATTGCAATATATCCATAAATCACTGTTTGTTGCGCATTTTACGCTACCGGCATGATTGGTCCACACTTCTTTTAGAACTATACGTTCGCCAGGCCATCACTGCCAACGGCGAGCGTTATCTGGCGATGAAAACCAATTTCTTTTGGCCCGAACCGAATGGTATGGGCATCGACGAAATGTGGTTTCAACAGGACGCGACAATGCATGCCACACAGCCGATCACTTAATGTTATTGCTTGACGACCTAAACGGACTATCTGCAGATCAACGACTTAATCAATGAGGCGAAGTGTCTCAGAAGAAAAACTTCCATGACTTCTGCAACGGTTCTCCACAATATTAAGATCACATTTGCACCTACCTAATATTCGTAAAGTGCTTATAGAAAGTTTCAAATGTACTTAACAACCAAAACAAAACGCTCATCCTGACAACTGTGCGGAAACTGTTCCAACATCAGTGGTCAGTGCTATACACAAATGCCTTCCGACAGAAATATTAAAGAACGGTTTGCCAGTCTAAAAGATCCACATTTTTAAAATTGAGGCAATTATCGCAATGAAAAATATTACATACTGTCTTTTTTTATTCATCGTATATTTCCAAATTTATATAGTAATACATCAAAAACAACATGTTTTAGTTTTATTTTTTCACTTTTCAATAAACGTTCCTGCAATATGAACACTCTTCGAAACCGAACAGAACATCTCAATAAAAACAGATGAACACTCCCAATTGCATGGATGTGTTTTTTAACTCTTAGTTTCTTTTTTTAAGTTAGCGGGTTTCGCTGGCCAGTTTGCTCTTGCCAAAAGTTCAAACTAACCAAAAACTCTGTATTCAACTTGAATCAGTATTTGCACAATGCAATAAATCTTTTCATCCACAATTTTTAACCTTCCGACCCCTTTTCGCCTACACTCTTTGGAATAGTTTTTTATACATTCATTCTTGAAATTGTGCAAGCTTCATATAGTTGATTGTTACCTAGGCTAAAACATTCGTGGGGTCCTTGGGTGAAGTTCGAAGCATCGACCGGAATAAAACAACTTTTGTAGTCTCGTGCAGGACTATTAAAAATTTCTTTACTTGGTACACATGAAATACACAACCACGCACTGACTCTGACTAACAAAATACAGTTGCAATTCATAAAAAAAAACCCTCGAGGGCTGCAAAAATCCACAAAAGCTCAATTCACTAACGCGTGTATACGGCATAGCTTGCGTAGATTTCCTTTTGTCAATTATGCTGTCGAAGCGCGCTTCAGTGCTTCAGCCATTTTACGTTCTCCACTGAGCGTTTATTCAAGGACTAAAAGCTAATTAGGTTAAACGAACCTAAAGTTCCATGGTTTAAATAGCTAAGTCAAGCGAAACGAAATTTCGCTACAAAACCAACATGTGCAGTTATTTTTTCCCTCCACTTGTGTATATTTACAAACTGCAGCTGTGTGGGCTTATACTTACATCTTACTCCTTTCTGAGCACTTAATCGAATAGAACTGCGGATGCTGCATGATACGCTTGCCAAAATCCATGCAGTAATTAGTTGAATCGACAGAGCTGCGATTTCGATTCGGCAGATTGAACACAATGATGCAGTATCTGAAAAAACCAAACGGGACAGAAAAAAAAAACAGATAAAACGAAAGAATAAAGTTAAAACGATTATCATGCGGGAAGCGGCTTAAATTGACCTCGATTGGACTTACCCGATTGCCCTGATTTCCGGCGTTGCATACCACGCTATTGTAGTTGATTTGCAATTCTTGCGGGACCGCACTTCGTACACGGTTACATTTTCGGGCAGTTCAGGGAGGTTATTGAATGTACGGCCTGTCGTTACGGCCAACTGTTTGGGCGATACCGAAAATCCACAGAAACATTTTACAACCTCGATCATGAATCGATAGCCTCCCTATGCATACAACTCACACTTACCCCAACTTTATTTGCCCGCAGGACCTCGTCCTCGTTGCTGGGGTTAACGCGAATAATATACCTGTCACCAGGCAGAGCATTATTCATGTTGATGTAGGTGGGCTTATATATTCCATCGGCCTGGCCCACAACGGTTCGTTGTTTTAGAATTTTCGCATCGACTTCACTGCCACCACATGGTAGAATAAGGTAGCGTAATTGCGATGTTGCACGTAGTTCGTCCGTTGGAACCTAGGATAATTGAATTCAAAATTTAGCAATGAAAATTCATTGATTTTGGATGGGAGTTGTGCTGACCTACCTTAAAGCTAAAAACCGACACACTGGTCATGCCTGAGATTTTCTCCACACTCAAGTCATTCTCCCGCAACGATGATGGGTGAGTTCTGTTGAATTTAACAGTTGTTGCCGCAATATGGAAAGTGAGATTCTGCCGCTTGGTGTGCACGCCAAAAATATCCACAAAATAAGTGGTGTTGGGTGTCAGTCCTTTGATGACTTGTTGAGTGCGTGAACCCGTGCAAATGACATTGGTGATACGGGGATCTGTAATCAAAGTACAATGGTATTCAGAGAAAAGTCATATACGAGTGTGCAGAGAAAAGCCACCCATTTTTAAGGCGCTTTTTACGACTAATCCTGCTGTCATAATAGTTGTGGAATACAAATTTGGCTTTCTTTAGATATAAAGGGCTGTAGTTCACCTTTGAAATGTGATGCTTTCACTCTTTCAGTCTTGTTCCTGATGATTCTTCCACCTCATGTATTTTTGTTTAGAAAGTTGTATTCATTGTATTGTATAGCAAAGGAACTTACAAAAACAGATAATTTCAAAAAATTTTGAATTGCCAACATTAAAGCGTCACTTCGATTGGATCGTTATAAATTTCACACCACGTTTTGGTATAGCGATAACTCACTACAAAATCATGAAAGCATTTCGGAAACTCTTCGAAATTTTGTACACAAATTTTGCATGCGCAATGAAGCTCATTTCAACATCTGTGCATCTGCAATAGGGGAACAGCATCTTCATCCACAAATAGTACTAGTTTCGTAAGGTTTGTGAACTGGCGGTGTCATTGGGCCACATTTATTCTACAGGTACGAGCTTTAAGTGGATGGATTGTTTAACTGCGCGATTTGGATACGTAGCTTTTCTATTGTCTGAAATGAATGCCCATATACATGGCCCTATTGCGTGATATGTTCATGGACAAGTGATTTCTCAAAATAAAGAAATACACTTAAGAAAAAAATTTGCGCTGTTTTCGGGAAGCATACAAACACTATTTAATAGAACACATTTTGCAGGCAAAATGAAGGGGGTCATTGAATCAATAAGGGAAATACCTTTTTAAGGCAAAACCGATGCATTCGATAGACCAAAGTGAGCATTCTGATTTATTTATCGGATCCAAAACCTGGTAAGAAATTCAACCTCTAATGAACTTGATGATTTGTCTGACTCCTTCCAGGGAATAGTGTTGCACTTCAACCACACTGAATTGGTTATCGAGTGCCGATCTCAATGCACTTAATTCTTCCTGGCTTCACTTTTCTAGTCATACAGGACGTTATGTTGAGATCCGTTGAGTTAGACCAACAAATTAACGTGCCAACTCGAAAACCCGACGCTGCAGATCAAACCGCAAATACACGCGAATGATATCTTACGTCTGATCCTGATAAATAGAATATTTTTGTGTTATTACATCTAGGCACAACAGACCATTGCGCCATGTTTAGAAAAAGCCAACTGGAACGGTCTTAACGATTTTTCAGGAGCTTTGAGTGGTCCTTAAGCTTCTTCGATAGTTTTTCTTGATTCCGGTGTAGGTATGATAACAAATTTAGTTCCTATCACAATGAGAAATTTTATCACAAATAAGGAAAAATCTATCAAAACTAAAGATCATTGATAGTTTGATTCGAGCTGTTAAGAGGTTATTATGGTCAGAGAAGTAAATTTCCGATGTTATAAAGCCCACAGAACTGAGGAATACAGGAATAAGTTCAAACAAGCTAGAAAGATCTGCAACATTCATATTTGCTGTTTAAAATTTTTGCATGACAAACAATAAATGTAAAAAATTCTGCAATCTCCTAAAAGTATACATCAAATTTTGTCGGTCATTTGAATAAAATGCACGAAATACTACTTCGCCTTCGGTTCCTACACTCGTCATCAATTAAATTTCTTTTGCAATCTCAAAAGAAAAATCTATATTGCTGTTAATTGCCGTCCATCGCACTTAACTGGTCTCTTTCGGAGTTGATGTAAAAGCATTTATCCAGCCTGTCTTTAAAAATAAGTGATTGTTTCCTCCCTCTAACTATTGTATAATTACATTTACGTTCAGCTGAAGAAATATCATGAAGAACGAAATCAATGACCAGCGGTATGACTTTCGAGGCAATAGTCCATATAGTGATTTGAAGATATATCTCAACGAACAGTGGCACAAATCTTTACACCATTTTAGAAAAAGTAAGACTATTGAACTTCATATTTTAAAAGCATTTTTATAGACTTTGGCATCAAGCTCTTTTATCGGAAATGAGTGCATTTGGTATTGATGTATCTCTTCTTCAATGGATTAGAAACTAACTTCCGAACCGCTACAAGTTGTATTGGATGGTCTGATATTTATAAAATAAATGCTGGTGTGCCACAGGGCTCCGTTATGTCTCCGACTCTATTTCTGATAATCATCAATTATACTGCCTAAGATTTATAATCCATTAAATGGTTTTGCAGATGACATAACTCTCAGCTTTTCATGTTCGTTTCTAGTTTCATTTCTTGTTCCGTGGATGTGGAACTTGAATGGCTTCGTATCATAAGCTCATTTAACTCTGATCTTAACAGCATTTTCTAAGGGGGAATAAAAACCAGCGTAGAATATAATACTTCAAAAACTCAACGCTATCTCCACCCGATGAGGCAGAAATTAACTTAAGGCCGCTATTCATGCGTTTCACAAGCCACCTCTTATCTAGACTGAACACTTATTTGACGTTGTCGATAACACTGTCAAAACACTTGTCAAAACTATTTCGAAGATGCAAGAAGTTTACCCCACCATGTGATCTGGCTGCAATCTATTAAGCCCTCATTTGTCCTAAGCTGGGGCAGAATTCTCTTATACTTGTATGGACAAGTGCTCCTATAACACGATTAAGTTTCTTGGATATAATTCAAGATAGAGCTTTAGAAATGCTATAGTTGTGGAGACATCAAAGGAAACCCTTCCACCTCTTGAGCACCGGCGGCGTAACGTTTCATATCTGTCATTATTCTATCGTTGATTGAACAAATAGTGCCTAGTGAAATAGCCAGTTGTATTCCTTCTGCACTAATAGGAATACTCTGTTTTTCCTTCCATCGAAACTTTCTATTAAATCCTTTCCTATTTCCATGAAACTCACTCTGTGTTAATTAAGGGTAGTGTGATCTTTTATATTCTAGTGCGCGCATATTATATTTTAGATATAAAATAATTCATAGCGAATTAAAAAATGGCGTCCCTATACCAAAAAATTCACATCGCTAAAATCGAGAGTATTCAAAGTAGATTCCTTCGTTTTGCTCTTCGAGGTCTTCTCTGGAATAATACCGTGTCCCCACCTCCTTATCACGACTGCCTTAAACTAATCAACCTAAATTCACTAGAACAACGAAGCAATATTTATGAAATCCTCTGCATTCATAGACTACTTACAGGTTCAGTTGACTGCATTACTCTCTACAACTCTATCTTCTTTAATACCAACCCTCGAAACATACGTAATACCTTTCTTTTTTATATACCCACCCACCGTACGTCTTATAGCTCTAATGAACCAGTCTCTCGTATGCTCCGGAGTGTTAACTCAAATACTAGCAACTTCGACTCAGTACCCTTTGCCTTAAATTCCTTCTCCTGAATCAACCCCATCACTAACCGTAAAACGTAGCTATCAGTTTCTTAGTTCTTAAGTTAGATTAAGCATTAGCTTGTAATTAAGCCAAATAAATGGGGGTTATGCCCCCACCAAATTATTGTTGATTGCCTTAAATGAAACCTCTTATCTTATGAACCTATACTTACTTATATTTATTAGATTACACAGGGAAACCAAAGCTCACTTTTTCCTCATATTATTGTCAATAACTCAGATCATCGCAAAGTTCTATACCAGTTCTTCGCTCAATAACTATAGTTTCAAAACAATAACACATTTTCGGTTAAAGATACTCGGTACAATATATGAATAAGTGCACCTCAAAGTGCAACTCTTTCCTTCTATCTTACGCAAAAATATCGTAACCCGGCTCATAAAGAACAATTCATAATTTTTAATCGATTCTCTGCACACAATTCTGCGGGTAAAAATAGTGAAGGAATGATAACACTGATGTCTTTCCTAAAAAGTTTTGGTCCCTCTGTGGGGGGCCTTATATTTTCATATTATTCAAATGAATTTTAATCCACTCTTAATCATAATCATGGAGTTCTTTAATTTCTAAATATTAAGAAGGCCTTTAAAGACTGTGCCTATCGCATTTCAAAAATGTTATTTCACCTTTAATATGACTAACAGAAAGCAAATAGATTCAAAGCTGTTCTTCTTCAAATTATGCTGAGCTCCGAATTACAATACATTTACATTCAATCTGAATTAATGTGTTGGTTTATCTATCATTGCAACACTAAGAGCTTTTTCGACATCTCAAACTAAAATTTGTCCACAAAACATTGTCTTAATGAATTCCTGGGACATTGTTATTCATTTATTCAATATTTTGGAACTAGAACCAAGCCGTTGAGGACTGACTGTCCCTTTTATAATCCCCCTTTTCAATGTTACAGATAATACAGTCAAAGCTGCTGCTTACATTTTAATCAAGAGAAATTAATCACTCTCAAATTACACCGCAAAGGGAAAATTAAAATATTTTTTGAAAACTCCCACCTATCTTGGGACGACGAAGTTTTCCACACTGAGCTTGTCATACGCACAATTCAATTAGCCCATTAATTACCAATTATCCATTTTTTTTCTACATAAATCCTACTTACCAATCTTCTTTACCCTTTCGGCTGGCTTTTGCCAAACGTAGTCCATCGCTGATCCGGGGAAGCAATTACCCTTCCTCATGGAGCCCACCACAAACTCATTTACTGCCACACAGAAATTCTTCTGTGTTCGCTTTGCATTAATCACCAAGCAATAGTGAACCGCATGGATGTCGAACTTGCTGCAATGAAGATGAAGCAGAAATAGTGAAATGAATATCTGCAGACCAGGATGCCGATGACGA
The DNA here is from genome assembly GCA_911387755.1 of Chrysotoxum bicinctum. Taxonomy (NCBI): domain Eukaryota; kingdom Metazoa; phylum Arthropoda; class Insecta; order Diptera; family Syrphidae; genus Chrysotoxum; species Chrysotoxum bicinctum. The sequence continues at coordinate 82,068,522 of OU426990.1, forward strand.
GGACGTGGCAAATCCATCAATATCCGGTCAGAATCAGACAGGCAGACAGACAGACGGACAACACGAAACATAATGTAGAGTATTGTCCATACCCATGCCGTGAATATACCCAAGAACACTTTAAAGCTCACCTCTTGCTCCACTTAATTATCATCTGGCTTTTCCGCATTCGATTCTGACTGCGAATGTTAATCTGATTCGTCCGGTTCAATAGCGCCCAATTGGATTGCGGATGCTGAGCGTGAGCTTCCATTTTCATTGAGCCACGCTGCCTAGCCTTCACGAATAAGTCGTATTGGCCACTCAACGCACACGGCAAAAGGATTTCTTTCAAATCCGATTTGAAGTTTCTCGATAAATTGGCTGAAATGAAAGCGGAATGGCGTGTGCCCAATTTGTTGTTAGCTTCAATTTTAAGTTACACGAATCTTATTCAATAGATAATATATACATAAATGAACAGTACATAGGTATACACTCCTCGTCACTTGATTAAGTTCAGATGAATAATTTATGTATCTAACATGCAAAATGTACGCTCAGTAGAAGTTGACCCCACTTCAATTCGATAAAGTACTTTTGTAATAAGTACTATTGTAATAAAAAAAATTACTTACTTTCTTTGTTAGCAAAATTAAATAAAACTGTACATAATATACTTTCTGATACATAAAATATTCTAAAAAAATTGCTCATTGTGCTGAGTGGAAAAAGTGCAGGAACATTTTACTTTTCTAAGTATAACTTTTCTTTAAAGCGCTATTTTAATACCAAAACTCGTTTATACCTGTGGTTGGAATTGATGTAGCGAAATTTTCATGAACTGAGTTCAAAAAGAAAGGATGTAGTTGGTTTTGATGTGTCTTATTGTGTGTTTACTATTACAAATCACACGAAATTCGAATCAATCACTCAACCGGACCACCACACACATCCGAAACCATTTATACACTGTGCCAAACTAAGCAATTTATTGACTATTACTGAAGAAGAAACTACTCCGATTAAATGATCACCTGACCACATCGCACCACAAGCCTCCGTCAAAACCTACAGTGCGCCAGCTGCCGTCTAAGGAATCAAACAAAGAGTACGGCACAGAAGTAACCGAAGTTCGACTGGGTCGCACGAACTTGCTCCTATGTAATAGACTAGGAATTTTAAAAACGAATGTTATTAGAGAAAACTGTTCATAAGGATAAAATTAATTTTTTAAATTCTTTTAGTAGAAAGAGACAAAAACAGAATGCTATGCAAATATGAATTTATGCAAGAACAAAAATTATGTCGTTTTAGTGGTTTCTTTAAAAAAAAAAGCTTTTATATACAAAATTTTTAAAAGATTTTTAAGAAAAAAATTTGGTACGCCAATTTAAAGTTTTTATTATTGTTCAAATAAAAATTAAATTTACAAGAAAAACTATTGGGCCGTTTCTGAGATATCGAATTTTCAAAAACAGAAAAAAATTGATTTTTTTTTTTCAAAAATTCAAAAAAAATGTAGTTAAAGTTTTGAAATGTAATGGCGCAAAATTTTAAACTGTTCTCGTTTAAGGAATTAAACCGGCTCTACTTAACGCAATCGTTTAGCTTGGAGACTTCGTCTAACTTTTGCATAATTTTAAAGACGTTAGACAACTCTTCTAACTGATGTGGGTTTTACAACAGAACCTTAGCGAATTTGCGTTGAACAACCCTTAATTTGACAGATACATAATTCACACAACTACAAAAACACAAAAAAAAAGTAAAAAGAACAGACAACTTTAAACCAAATAATTTTTCGCCGAAAAAAGTACATTTTATATACTACCTCGGTACAAATTTTGATTGTTTATAAGTTATTTACATTATTTTAGATGGAAATAAAGTATAAATCGCAAATTCACAGCATAAAAACTCAATTTGTTGTTGCAAGGTGCAGATTCATTTAGCTATACTCGTCTCGGCCGGCGGCGGCGCGCGTGCATTAATAAGATATGTATATGTACCTAAATACATTTGTACGATTGTTTCGAATTTATAATATTCAGTTATTCAGTCTATTTACAAAAAAACATTTTTAAAAAATTGAATAAAATATCAGTAAACATTTTTTCTTCGATTTGCTTTTGTATGAAATGACCACTGTCAATATGGATAAAGTATACTTTTAAAAGATAAACTAGCGATTTGCTGCTGTTAAAGTAAGACGAGCTCTTTATCGTTAAAGTATAGTTTATGTCCTTTAAAATTAACAAGAAGTTGGTTCTCGTTTTATGCTCAATATTTAGAGTCGACTCCCATTCTAAAATTGATTTAGAGTAGGTTTTAAATGTTTAAAATTTTGTGCCAATGTGTTTTCAGACTTTTTAGAAGCTTCTCTATACAAAATTTCGTTAAAATCCGTTATGTGGATAATGAGAAATTCAAAATTCGAAAAAATGCTTCTATGGTAGGTACAAGCTATAATATCTTAATTTCAAATTTTTTTAAAATAAATTAAACATCATAAAAATTAATTGAAAGAAAAAAAATTTTATCAAAATTCTAGGTGTCGTTTTAGAGAAAAATACGATTTTTGAAAACCATTTTTTTAAATTTTTTAACATTTGTATGGTGGGTACCTTTATTTTTAGGTAAAATAAAATTTTTTTTCTCACATTTTGTAGATTATATTAAGAAACTTTTATTTATCAAGTTTAAAAAAAATCTAGCCAGGGGTTTTCGAAATATTGAGTTTTGAAAAAAAAAATTGAAGTTTTTTTTTTAAATCCAAAAAAAATTTGTATGAAAATTTGAATACACAATTCTATTTAAATTTTTGGGGAGCCATAGCAAAAAAAAAAATGATCAAAATCGGTTGTACCGTTTTTGAGAAAATCAAAAACAAAAAAAATGGTTCCATAGGGAGTACCCTCAATAATCATTTTTCGGAAAAATTGTTTCAACCATTACCTAGCTTTAACTAAATGAAATTTTTCTGTGTTTTTATTTTTTAAATCTGTGGAACAGTTTTTGAGAAAAAAAAAATATTTTTAAAATTTCGAAAAAAATTCGTATGGCAGGTACCGTTATTTTTGGTCTTAAAAAAAGAAAAAAACCTGTGGGGGGGAAAAATCAAAACCCATATCGGAATTGCTGCACTTGTTGTTTGATTCTGTTGACTCTCTCCGCAACTGAGACATGAAGGGACTTGCCAGCTCCTCTGCCTGTTCTTTCACATCCAGGGTTGCAAAAGCTTAAGTCACTTTTTAGCTTAAGCTTGGATTTAATTCACAAGCTAGTGTGTGACTTATGAATTGAAAAAAAGAAAAAAGAAAAACACCGAAAATAGGGTATACACTGCCTACATAACACCCCTTTTCAACTTTTGTAAGCCGTTCACGACCTCCTTTCCTAGCAGAGAGGACTGACAAATCAACGAGCCTTCAACCTGCGAATTCATGATAGCAATGTTTACCGAGGGTTCCAAGATGGAAACTGGTGTTGATGTAGGGCTATTTTTACAAACCCTTGGATTATCCAGCTCATCCAGACTTTCTGATTATAGCAGTGTCTTTCAAGTTGAGGTCCTGACAGTGACGAAAGCTGCTAGCCAAGTCTAATTGGCGACAATACCACAAGCTGGTAACACCTTTTTCATTAATAGCGGCAATAAAAGCGGTATCTGCTATTGAAATCAAATCGAAGCTTCTAACTTGCTGCCGCGAAGACCTAAGAGTTCTTGGTACACAGCACAGCATAAGACTCTGTTGGGTTTCTTTTCACAGTGGTGTCGTAGGTAATGAAAGCGCTGACGGGCTGGCAAGAATAGGATCAACACTAAATAGTAAACTCCTTTGGAACAAACATTTAAAAACTATAGTCGGCAAAGCAACAAAAGCCCTAATGATTTTTAGAGACTTGCAGGAAAGTCATGTAGGATGCAAACCGATCATGCTCAGGTGGATGTACACTATTAATTCAAGATCCATCATTATGAGAACCTGCACAATCACCATCTATGGAGATTGTCATCCATCTATCCCTTCTGGGTCTGGAAAAATTATTGGTCTCTGGGAAAGAGACTTAATCAGTAGGTCCACAGTAACAAACTTTCTTGACATCCCCATGATCAAAAAATATAATTTCAAGAAAAACTTTTTTACAGAGCTAAGCAACAAAAATATTGGGTAGGAGAAGAAACAAATTACACCCTCGAAACAAATACACTCAAGTGGAACATTGATGGATCAAGAACAAGTGAAAGGACTGGTGGAGTAATCTTTGGACCTAGAACCAAACTTTTCATACCGATGGGGCAGTCCACCAGCATCTTCTAAGCGAAGGTAAACACAATAGGGAATTGCGTGGATTGAAATCTCGAAAAAAATTATCGTAACACGAACATCGCCAGAATATGTCAGATAGTCAAACGGCACTCAAGTCACTAAGCTCATATACAAATGTCCGCAATGGGATAATGTATTTTTTGATGAGTCGACGTTGGCGCCCTCTATAATTCTGCCAAAATTCGAAAATTAAAAAAAAAATGTTTACTCTTGACGCATGTATTCATTATTTAAAAAAAATATGTTATTAGATACCTAATAACGTTTCCGAGAAAAAAATTCCCAAAAATCGTGCGTTTTTTGGCGTTCTAGACCATACCTCGGCTTATCAGCTGACTGGTAAGGACCTTGCGAATACCTTGTTAAATTCCGAGACGAAAAGCCAACTTTGATGTATCAGAGGCCGAAAAAAGCTATTTTGAATCAATAATTAAATAAGTCCAAAAAAAAGGGCTAGGTCTTTTACTTGGCTGAATTGTTTTGCAATTTATTCCATGATATTTATACTATATACTTAAACAAACTTATAAAAAAAAAATTTAAACATTTTAAAGGATTAACCTTTTTTTTAAACTTTAACTATATTTTTTTATTTATTTTTATATATAAAAAATGCAATGCCAAAAAAGCTTAAATACAAAATGCGAACTCAATCAATTGACGTAGACTATTAAATTAAATGTATCTAGATACTCACTTGTTTGATTAAAGTAGATTTTTCGAACCACATTTTGTGAAAAGGTTATAAAAAGTGGCGAAGATGAATTGAGATAGAGAATGAACCTGTAAAATGTGAAAGAAAAAAAAAAGGAGTTTGATTAGGCTGTTAATTAGCTTGGGGTTTTATATATAATATCAAATTGAATGGAATGAATGGAAAGATACAGATATACAATATTTATAATAATTAACTTAGATTTATTAGGGTATCTTCATGAAAAGGTTGCAAAAGGATTTATCATTCTTGACCCAGGATTGAAATCAAAGAAACAAAGAAACACGATTTTAACCTTAAAAAAAACCTCTGCTTAAATTTGAGGTATTTTTTCAATATTAATTATATTTCGTTATCATGATGAAAAATAATTTCTTTGACCCAAAAATGGTGCAACTCATATTTCCTCATGAAGCAGTAGCTATAGCTTCACATTTAATTTGTTCCGAATTTGAACTCTGAAGGAAAAGGGACAACCCACTTCACTTGGTTGTGTTTTTTTTATTTTATTTTGTTTTAATATTGCCAAGGGCAACACATCTAAGGAGAAAAACCGTTCATAAGCATAAAATTGATTTTTAAATGACTAAAACAACTCCTTTAGTAGTTGGGGGTAAAAACAGGATGTTATGGGAATCAAGCAGAAATGAGTTTTTGCAAGAACAAAAATTATGAGTAGTTGCAGCTGTTTCTTAAAAAATAAGCTTAGGCCAGAGTAGGGCACATTTGAACACGGGGCACATTTGAACAATGCTTATAAAATTTTACTTTATTACTCTTTTTTAAAAGTAATTTAAAATTTCAACCTGTCAATACCTTATGCATTTAAACGCCATTGACTTTCTTTGATTCTCTCAGTTGTTTTTCGGACTTAGAGGTTAATGGTCCTTTTGCTAGTGGAAGTGTTTTGTTTTCGTTTTTTAGTTGTTAGAGTTTAAAAAAAATTACTGCGCGATATTAGAACAGTAACAGATTTTTTTAGAGGAAAAATAAATTTAATCAGCTTCAAGCAATTAATCAAGCAATTTATTATCTGTACTATAGGGCAAGTGTTGGTTTCAGGTATAAAATGTTTTTGTCATATCGTCCGTCAGTGTCTGCGTCTATACGTTCTCTGTCTCATTTTTGAGCTATTGAATACTGAATATAATACCTAGTTAAAGCTTTCTGGACAGGTCGAAAAAATCTTGAAATTCTTGTAGCTTTAAGTATAATATTCTAGTTAGCTATTTTTATTCACACAAATTGAAGCTTAGGCTTGGAAAACGAGCTAAAACTAAATGAATTTAGCCTTGGCTATTTTAAAATAGCTATTACTAGAAAACATCTTTAACTAGCTAGCTTAAGCTTATTCTTATTCACTAAAAATCCAGCTTTTACTTAAAAATCCAAGTTTTAGCTTTAGTTTCTTTTTAATTCACAAGGCCTAATATTTGATCTGAAGCTCAAAGATGAAATTCAAAACCGAAAACCGAAATTCAAGTTCGAGTATTAGCATTTGATGATTTGGATTAACTTTAAGTTTGTAATATTTTTTATTAATCTTTGTGAATTTTTGTTTTCTTTTTACAAATACATAGATACATGAATATGATATAACAAAAGTATTATTTTGAGTTTTATTGATAAGTTCTTATTAAAAAAATTTTTAAAGTTCTTTTATTCAATAAAAAAAAAATATATCACTGTTCAAAAGTGCCCCTTAAGAGTTCAAAACTGCCATATACTTGGGGCGCTTTTGAACATAAGAACTTATGTATATTGGTTGGAGATAAAAATTCCATATAAATATTTCGTTAAATGGTCCAAATATTCTTCTAAATTGCACCTCAATACTACTGTTCAATGTGAGTAAAATATCAGGAAAATTGCTCGAATATTTTAGGTTTTATGAGTCTGGAAAGCAAAAAGTGTTCTAATGTACCCCACTCTCCCCTATATATACAAAATTTTTAAGAAAAAATTTTGGTTAGCCAACTTAAAGTTAAACGAATAAAAAATAAAATTTCAAATTTCGAGATATCGAATTTTCCAAAAAAATTGATTTTTTTTTTTTCAAAATTCAAAACATACTTTTTTTTAAAGTCTTGAAATGCAATGTTTTTCATACTTTTTAGAAGCTTCTCTATTAATAATTTCATTAAAATCTCTTATGCCAATAATGAGAAATTGGAAAACATGGTTCTATGGTACTCGTAGGAACCGTCAGGAATATCTTAATTTCCATTTTTTTTTATTAAATAATAGATCGTCATAATTAACCAATCTCCACATTTCCACTATTTTGGAACTTTTCGATGAGCGAGGTAAATTAAATTGTTTAACCATCTTATAGCTCGATAATCCCGTTTCGAAGGCTTTAATTATTGGTTCCCTTGAGTCTCGTGATAGTGCAACGCCACGCACCATGGTTGACATGGTTGGCATAAAACAAGAGACTGATAAACAACGAAGCCAGTGCTTTAACTGAAATTTTATTTAAATCGTCATAGGCTAACATATTTGCATCTTTAAGAGAGTAGTTCAACTATTATGCTCTCATCTTGTTTAAGATAAACTCAAACTGGAGCTATGTGCTCTCTCAAATTTAGCTCTGTTTGCTTTTATTTGTTAATTAAATGCATTTTATTTCATTGACAAACAAATTTAACCAAAAACTGCCTGGGAGCACCAAAAATTAGGTATATAAAAAAGATTAATTTGTTAATTGATGAGTAGGTCAACTATTTTGCGTTTGAGTCGCAGATATCTGCTGAGATTTTGTCCCAACCATCCACTACAAGTCAACAGACTAAAGATAAATAATTGGAGCTTCCCGTGCGAAGGCCGGGCGGGTAGCTAGTACAATATAAAATCACACGAAATTTCATCTTCTTCTTCCTTTGATTCGGCGCTGTTATGATCTCGATGTCGAGGGGATCATAACTCTCCCACGTATCTGCTTCACACTAGTGATCCGCCTGTGGGGTTCGCCGGGTTGACCTCAGAAATCGGCGGCAAGCCTCCCGGTTTTGTATTGTTCCATTTCTGAGGCCAACTGAATGCTGGTATTTTTGCATTTGTTTGTACCAGGAGTGTTTAGGCCTACCTTTCTTTTTATTCCGAATTGGAACGTTGTATGATATTGCCTTTTTGACGGGGTTCTCAGGATCTCTCCTTTGAACATGGCAATACCAACTGAGTCGGTCGTGTTCAATTTTTTGGGAAATGGTATTCTTAACATGAAGGCTTCCTCGGATCTTCGTACTTCTAATTCGATCAAGCTTTGTAACTCCTGCTGTCATACGAAGCATCTTCATCTCAGCTGCCGTTAGCTTACTCTCATACTTTTTGTACATTGTCCAACATTGTAAACCGTATGTGAGTCCTGGACGCACAACTGAAGTGTAGAGCTTTCCTTTCAGCTTAGGGGGCATTTTTCGGTCACAGAAGATAGCAGAATTTTCCCGCCACTTCATCCACCCTACGCTTACGCGATGATTGATATCGTCATCACAAGTAGCTTCGTTATTTATCATAGACCCCAGATATTTAAACTTTTCACACTTGGGAAGCACTACTTCATTCAAATAAATGTCTGGAATAGGCCTGTGTGGATCAGAAAATGGGCAGCATAGGTATTCTGTCTTTTTCGCGCTTATGCGGTACCCACTTCCTTCTAGAACATCCACCCATACGTCAAGTGCTCGTTGTAGGGATATCGGGTCTTCACTTATGATGGCTCCATCGTCAGCAAAGAATAACTGATGTACTTTTGGATCCGTCACTTTGCCTTCAAGCAGGTAATCAAGAACTGTAATAAAGAGCAGGGGACTCAAGACACTTCCCTGGTGTACACCTACTGTGATTTCGAATTCTTCGGTGACTCCAGCTGCGCATCTTACTTTAGTAACTGCTCCATCATACATGTCCATAATTATCCGCACATAGGTTTCTGGAACTCCTCGTTGCCTGAGGGCCACCCATATTAGATCTCGTGGTTGCCGATCGAATGCTTTTTCAAAATCAACCAATACGACATGCAAATCCTCCAAAGAATCCCGATGCTTTTCCATAATTATTCTTATACTCTGGATTGCATCAGTGGTTGACTTACCACCGACAAACCCGCACTGGTCATCAGATAGCCTAATTATTTTTCGCAGTCGGCTACCCAAGACTCGCTCAACGATCTTCATGGTGTGTGACATCAGCTTAATCGAACGGTAATTATCACAGCTTCGAGTATCACCCTTTCCTTTATAAATTGGAAGAAGGTAACTTTCCCTCCATTGATTAGGCATGCGATCACCTCGTATAAGTTTGGAGACAAGAATCATGAGCCATCTAAACCCGATGTCTCCCATCTTTTTCCAAAACTCTGAGGGTATTTCGTCTGGGCCAACAGCTTTTCCCTTTTTGGAGTATTTTACTGCCTCACTAACTTCTTCGACTGTGACGTCGGATACTTCGCTTAAGTTAGGTGAAGCTATTGGAAAGTATAGCCTTGGAAATTGTTCGTTTAGAAGTCCGTCACAATACTGTCGCCACCTGTGAAGAATTTCGTTGTCTTCCACAAGTAGTTGGCCTTGAGCATTGTTAATGAACTTTGGCGAACAAATCTCCTGGGCATTTCTTCTTCTTTGAGCGGCTATTTTGAAGATAGTTGCGCCCTTATTCGTGTTTTGCCGTAGCTCTTGAATAGCACCAGCTGTCGGGGTAGAAATTTCATCCAGCTCCCGATACAGGTTTTCTGTATTCTTTGCTTGAATTTGGGCGCACTTCTTCTTCGCTTCTTTCTTGCAGTTTCTATATTCCACTTCGAGGCGTGACTTTTGCTCTGTATCATTAGAGGGGCACTTCGACCAAGCCTTGAAAGCCATTTTCTTTTTACTTATAACTGATTTAGCTTCATCATTCCACCACCATGTTTCTTTGCCTTGTTGGTTGTGTCCTTTTGAAACCCCTAACAGTGTTTTGGCTTTTTCTTTGCAAGTTCTCTGTAGGAGATCCCACATACTTTGTGCTGTACTCAATTCATTTCGAATTATATCGGTGTTGTTATACAGAAAGTTTTGCATATTCGAAATAAAAGCTTCGCCTTTTTCCTTATCCAGATTATACCATTTGATCTTCCCAAAAGTTTTTGTATGTTTGTTGTCGTTCACTGTCTCCATAAAAAATTCTGTCAGTAGGAGACGGTGTTGGTGGGCGATCGCTTCTCCTAGTATCACTTTGCAATCTTTTACCCGGGGTTTCATGAAACTAGATACCAAATGGTAATCAATCTGGGTTTCATTTCCACCACTGCTGTAAGTGACCAGGTGTCGGCTTTGTTTGACGAACATGGTATTTAGTACGATAAGACCGTATGTTTTGCACATGCTCAGGATGTCTTCACCAGGAGGGTTCCTGGTGCCGTATCCGAGGCCTCCATGGGACATCAAACGGTCGCTGGATTTCGAAATGGTCAATACGCTGCCTAATAGATGTTTTGCAAGGATGATTCCGATTCCGTTTTTACCCTTTTCCGTTCCATAGTAGAACATCTTATAGTTTTTTGTCCTCGTATCCAAGAAACGGGCCCTGTTTCCCGTGTTTCGCCATTTTGTTTCTTGAACACATAAGATGTCCACTCGCCTTCTTTTCATCATCTCTTCCAGCTCGAAGCTTCGACCTGTCATACTGCCAGCGTTCCAACTCGCAACTCTCAGATTTTGTATAATCACACGAAATTTCATAATGGTTTTAAATAATAAACAATTTTCATAATAGTTATATGAATATTTATTTTAAATAATAAATAATTTCTTAACAATACTTTGAACAACTTGGGTGAAATTATTTGTTATAAATTTAATTTTTCGAATTCTGATTTTTAGAAAACAAATATGTTATTATTTGTTGATCAGAAACTATTATTTGTATCTTTGGTTTTATGCTGATGAACTTTCTACCGGGATATAGCCAATTGACTACGTTTTTTGACATAAACTTATACGAGTAGTACGATCAGTCGAATTTCATCTTGGACACAATGACAATAGCAATTTGGAACCATGAAATATGTTTTTTTTTATTTTTAGATATTCATATTGAAATATTTTTGTTCAAGAAGTATTTAGTAGTATCGAAATACACAGGGTAGGCCACCTAGTGGTTTCTTTTTAAATCATAAGTTATTTCGACACCTACAGCTGTTTCCCGCTCGAAATCTTGATAGAAAGTCACTATCATACCTCCGCCAAACGAAATGAGTCCCTTTATGCTTGAACAGCGTTGGGAAATATTGAAAAATTATTTCCAAAGCGCTGTGCAGTCCCAACAGAAATGAAGCACCCACCGCGCCTGCTGTATACGCAAGTTTGTGCGAAAACTTCGTAAGACTGGTATGCTAGTGGACAACACTCATGGTCCCCGTCATCGTACGATGTGCACAGACTAGAATGTGGCTGATGTGGCCGAGAGTGTGAGACTCAATTCACGAACATCAACTCGCCATCGATCTCACCAGCTCAACATTTCACGCACTAGCCTGCGGAGAATTCTGCACAAAGATCTCGGATTATTCGCTTACAAGGTCCAATTGACTGAGCAAGGCGTATGGCCATTCACGTGAAAGACGTTGTGTTCCATAAATAATGGGAATGTTTGCTCTTCCTAATAAAGCCTTAAATCATGGAAAAAATTAATTTTAATAATTTTATTGCATTTTTAAAACGAAACTTGTATTTTAAAAATTAAAGTGCCCAGCCAAGTTCTGGCACTACACCCTTTTTACAGGAACAAATTCAGGCGATTTTTGACCCCTCCTTATCTTCAGTACCAATGAAGTCAGAAACTTAAAATTCCGAATATTTGCTAAGCTAGTCAGGCACAGGCGCCTCACCAAACTTCAATTTTGTAGCATAAGCGGTTCCTGAGATATAAGACCTCAAAAATCACAAAAACCGTAACTGACTGCGACTGACTGACAGATCAATAAAATTATGGAGAACTTCCCGACATCGTAGAATCTTGTAATTTTGCACAACGGTAGGCCTTGTCACGCAAGCAGAGGAAAAAATTTAGGAAAATTTGAGGTTTTCCATTCAGGGGGCGTGGTATCCGCACACTTTCTCCGAATTGGTGTTGGTTGAATGGCACATTTCCGATTGTAATAGAACATTGAAATATGGTAGAACGTTAAGGCTCAAACTGCATATAAAAAACCAATAATAAAAATTTAGGTTTGCCATTCACGAGGCGTGGTATCCTCCCACTTTCTGAGAAAATGTTTAATTTATATGGAGCACTTCCGATTGCTGTAGAATGATGAAATTTGGTAGAGCGGTATAGCTTAATGTACATTAAAAGCGAGAAATAGAAAATCTAAGATTTTTCATTGCGTCTTTTTATTGTCATTTTGAAACTATACTTGCATCTTGAAAATTCATGACTTTTCTTAGAACTAGAGTGCTCGATTTGGTACTTTTATTTTGGTTGTGTTAACATGAATGAAAAAAAAAAACATTTGCATACCTGAAAAAATTATGAGTTTACATAAAAAAAAAACTTAACTGTGATGTGAACTATAATCAAACCACTAATTAAACTATTGAAACAATTGAAGCCCAAATCAAAACAACCAATAAAAAAAAGGAAATATCTATACCAAAAGAAATAGGATGCTATAAGCTAAGTTGATTTTAGTAGTAGGTAGAGTCCACCCTTCTATCTTTCCGTATCTTTCGAGACAATTTTAGTCAGTAATCATTAAATAATAAAATTTCTCTATTACATTGTAGCTGTTTCAATATTATTCTACTTTAAATATTCGGTATTAAGCCTTCATGAAGTACTCGTAAGAACTTGGCGTATTTTTATTTCACAGTACTTTTCACGGCTGACTTGTTACACAAAGGTTTTTGTATAGAAGAACTTGGCTCTTTTTTTAACATTTATGTTTTTGGTCTGATCATTATTTATACAAGTATGTTATTTATATATTATTTATATATCATTATACAATTTCACATGGTGCCACGCCATAAAACGTATCTATATTGTCAAAATATTATGCTTTATTTCCCTCTTTAAGGCACATACCTGTAAGAGAATTCACTGTGGATATTATGCTGCCGAGCAGATTTAATATTGAAGCTTTAAACAGAGGTATGCAAATTATTGTAAAATAACTTGATAAAACTCCAATTTTTCTTTGTTTCCAATTGATTCCTAAAAATTATTATCATAAACAATAACACAGCTGGCTTCTGTCTAAAATAAAACATAAATAAATCGAAATATGCATATTTTCCATTCAAAAGTATCACTTATCGGCAGAGATAAAGCCAATTTAAATCTCAATTCTTACAAACTGCTGCTTGTCAATTTATTTTAAAATATTCACCATAAAAAACACGCGCCTCCCTCGCAAAAAAACACACACAATTTCAAACAAAAGTCCTTTATATAAATAACTAAAAATATATATTGGAAGCGAAAAGAAAATAAATAAAATGGCAGAAAGGATATTATTTCAATGTGAATTTCGACAATAAATTTATATGATACTCTGTCAACAAACTGTCACACAGGGATACATAGCGAGATTTCGTCCTTGATGGTGCGGATATCAAAGAGGATGTTTTACTATATGTATGTTATGATACACCATCACACACTTTAAAGAGACTTTATTTAGCATTCAGCCACAAAGCCAATGTTTGAGGATGTGTCTAAGGATATGCCCTCTGATTAGTATGTGAAAATATTTTATTTGTTTGGATATCCTTTGTACTATCCCCTTCTCTCTGTGGGAAAGGCAATCATTTGTGTTGTTATTTGTGTTTTAAACTTTTTGATGCCAAGACCCAAAGGACATTTCTATATTTTTGGCTTTCTGCTGACATAAACAGGGACAAAAGGAGATCAGGGGATGAAGTAAAAAGTTGATACAATCTCTCTTGACGTTTTAGTTTATTTGAAATCAAATGAGAATTATGTACTCGTATGTATATTGTATAGGTATATACAATCAGAACAAAAATTATGCAAAAATACAAAAAAAAAAAAAATGTTTCGTCCTCGATAGTTTTTTCGGAAACGAACCAAATTCTATTTCCTTGAACAGTCAGTGATAAGTGAAAATATTTTCATATTTTTTGTTTTGAAAATGAAAAAGGGTGTTTCTTTTGTTCATATGTAGATTTCCTATTAAGTCGAATGACTAAATATTCATTAACTAAAGTTTTAAGCATATATAAATACATATTATGATGTAGTATGTATAATTACGTTTTACATTATACTACATTCGAAGGTGATTTTGTTCACAAGCTGGTATGTTAACCAATTTAGTTGAAATATTGTATTTTAAGACAAGTTATTAATTCGAGAAAGAAATCAAACCCGAGATTTTGATAAAACATGAAATTCCGAGAATAGGGAACACAAAAAAAGTGTGTCTTTCAATTCTGTCTGTCTATCTGTTCGCATAGATTGCGTTTTAGCAGATTTAGGTAAATTTTGGCTACCAGTGAACACGAACCAAAATGTTGATTTAATGTCCAAGTACAAAGTTTTCAACGCGACAGTAAATGCATGCATGACACATGGCGTCCAAGTCTTCGGATACACACACTTCGAAGCTTTTGAAACTGTGCAAAGGAACTTTTTTAAGAGAATATTTCGTTTGCCTAACTCAACACCCAACTACGCCATATATGTGGAGTCAGGAATAGTCCCTATATATATACACAATTTGAAGGCAAGTGCGAACTTCATTACTAGAGTGATGAAAAGAAGTGAAACTTGTCTTCACAAAATCATTTTAAGAAAATTACTGCGATTGAATGCTTCCCCGTTTAAAGACTGGAAAGAACTAGCTTTATCTCACGAAACAAGTTTAAACTTAACAGAAACTAACGTGACCGATTGGCAGGCTCAGTTTTCTGATGTGATTGCTAAGGTGGATCACAAAATGTTTCTGGATAATCTTTCCAGAGCATCTTCATCTACTTCAAGAGCTATTTATAGTCATTTAAACCACCACCTGCCCTCGGAAGTCTCCTACTTTAGTAATGAATTTTCAGCCTCGGTTATAAGTATTATTTTTAGAGCAAGAGTTGAAATTTTAAATTTAAACTTTGTACCTCATCGATCAGACTTGCCCCAGCTATGTGATCTATGTAACGGAAGAATGAATGAAGATATTTACCATTTCGTAGCTGCTTGTCCTATTCTACAAGAAATTCGTCGGTTGCATTTTCGGGAAAGTTTTATATCTTTAGACAAACTTTTTCAAATTTTAAATGGAGCAATGGGCTGGCTCAGCCTCTTTAAATATTGCCAACATGCTCTTTCTTACCGTAACAGTTTCACATATTAAACGTAGTCGATTACCCGCTTATTGCAATTTAAACCAAATTTTATACCTAAATATTTACTGTTTTGTTGCTGATCATACAAAATTTGATAATATTTCTTTTGTGTTTCAAATCACGTTAAAATTGATAATATTCTATAAACAGCTAATCTTAACCAAATTGTGTATTATTTTGTGTTTCAAATCATGTTAAAATTGATAAAATTTTTTATAAACAGCTAATCAAATTAACAAAATTGTGTAATACTTTGTGTTTCAAATCACGTTAAAATTGATATCATTGTTTTTTATAAAAATATTTCTTCATATCTTTTGTGAAACATTTTTTTTTTCTTTTTCTTTTCTTTATATTTTGAAATTTTTGCTTTTTATTATTTCATTTATTTTTTAAATCATATTATGAAATGTCATCTCAGGCAGACGGCAGTATTGCCATGTCCTTATTCTTAAGTATACAAATTTGTAAACCTTATGATGAAAAAATAAAGAATCTATCTATCTATCTATCTAACACGCGACAATTTGAAATTTAGTCATGAATAATTAATAATACCTACCATAGAATCAAAACCTTTTTTGATTTTTGACTTTCTGATTCTTGTCATAAAGGATTTAAATTCAAATTTTTAAACAGAAAATTTGATCTAATGATCGACAAATTATTTATTTGAATAAAAAATAAAGAATATATTTTAAGACACTTCTGGATAAATTTTTGGGCGCAGTGACATAAGAATGTACATAGTTACATATATCAGATAGGTGACGTCCCCATGCCGATTCTTGCCATTTGCAATGACCATTATTAGCATAGTACTTCAAAAAAAAAAAAAAAAAAAAAAAATGGCAAGGGCTTACATCTGGGGAACTGGTTGGTTGCTTCAAATCGTACCTTATTTACATGATGCGCTCCAGGAAGCCATTGCGCGATCCCGTTGAAAATTCTAAGAACATGTTCACATACCGGTCAGAACTCTCTGCCACTGAGATCTTATTTTCTTAAAAAATATAATGCCCGACTAGTCCGCACGAACTTGCTCCAATGTAAAAGATGTTAATGTTATTAAAGAAAATTTGTTCAAAAGCATAAAATTCATTATTAAAATGACTAAAACAACTCCTTTAGTAGTTGAAGCTAAGAACACTTTGACGTGTGATTGAAGTAAATAGTAGCTTGTGCAAGAACAAAAGTTATAAGTCGTTGTAGTGGTTTCCTAACAAAATAAGTATAAATAATATACCAAAACATTTTATTTTTGTTTTTAATTAATTAAATTAAATTTCCAAAAAAAAACCTGATGTATTCTTAAGATATCGAATTTTCAAAAAAAAAATTCAAAATATATTTTTCTTAAGTTAAATTAATGCAATGTTTTTCAAACTTTTTAGAATCTTCTCTATACATTTTTTTATTAAAATCAGTTAGTATGAGCAATTCAAAATTTTAAAAAATTGTTCTATGGTAGGTGCAGTCGGTAATATCTTAATTTCAATTTTTTTTTATTAAATTACAGATCGTAAAAATTTATTGAAAGAAAACAAAATTATCAAAATTCTAGCCGCCGTTTTCGAGAAACATACGATTTTCGAAAACCATTTTTTACCATTTGTATAGTGGGGAGGGGAGAGTGAGTAGGAAAGTAACAGTGGGTCGGTTGTAACATTCAATTTTTACGAAAAAATTGAGCTGTAAGCATTCATTTTTAAATGCAGATTTCTTCACAATTAAGTTCTGAATGCACCCACAAAAAACCAAATGTCAAAACACTGAACTGTACCAAATAAAATTTAAAACGTGAAATTCAATGATAATCGATTTTTTTTTCTTTTGTGAGTTTTGTTTCATATTTCTTGAAAGAATAAATTATAAATTAAGTGAAAGCACCTTAATCGATGTTCATTTTGTTCTTAATGCAATAGAGAACATGATTTTCTGATTTGCATTATAGTTTCTTTTTAATTTAATTTTTCATATAAAAAAATAAGTGGTGGACGGTTGTAACATTTTTTGTGTTAGGGGTTGTAACATGTTAAAATCGTCCACATGCAAAATATTAAGGTGTCTGTTCCTGTTTTAATCTTTAATTGATTCCCATAGACACTCTGTTTTTGATTGCATAAAAACAATAGACAACAGTTTCACTTAAGGCAGCGGAAAATGCCCGGACAAAGAACGAGGAAAACTTCTCGAAGTCTAATCTCAAAATATATCTTCGTAAAGGCAGCGGAAGAAGTTCTTAAAAATGACAAATCAGTTAGAGCTGTTTCAAAAGCTTACAAAATCTGTCACGTCACTCTTAGCCGTTTTGTTCAAAAAACAAAACCTATTCAAGACTCCTCTGGCGATGCGGTTTACCCAGATGTGTTGGTTATAGAGCCCATAATAGGGTTTTTAGAGATGATTACGAAGTAGGTTTTTGAGGCTGATTAAAGTGCCATTCTAATGATATTTAATTTTTTTTTTTAAATAATATATGTATATATGTTTGTATATGCAAATGACTTTAAATTAAATATGAAGTTATGTAACGAAGCGTTCCATGCTTCTACTAATACTGAACACATTGGGTGATTTGATTTACCATGACTAAGCAGCCGCCGGCCGCCGCAGCACCGACCGACGACACCATACAACGCTGCAGCTACCAACGACACCAGTTACCTCGCCAAGATAAAGGGATTTTATCTTTGTCTTAATATAATATGCAGTCACTATAAGATCATGACGTCACAGTTGGTTGACACATTGGGTGATTTGCATTCGACCAGTATATAGTTCACACACAGTTTATACGAAAAATATAACAAGAGGACCTCCTTTTGGGAAGGAAAGTCACTTGTTTGCTACGGTCGAAGCTGACGAGCTAGATTTTAGTTTACAAGTCATCTGAAATTGTCCAGCTATTTCGTTCCATCAGTTTGGTTCGAAGAATAAAACGTCCTAATTGCCACCAGGGGCTTTGGTACCTGTTGATCTGTCGGTGTTTATACATTGGCTGTGCCTACCAGAGGCCTAAAACCTGTTGATCTAGTGCCTACCAGAGGCCTAAAACCTGTTGATCTTGTGCCTACCAGAGGCCTTAAACCTGTTGATCTTGTAAGCGCCAAGGGCGTAGTCCGTAGGCCGTATTTATAAAAGAGTAGCCCGATACCGAATGCCAGTTAAAGAAGAAACCAGATGCCAGAATAAAGCTTTTTAAAGCAGGACACCGATGTTTACCAGATACACCAGGCAGGGTGTAATTAATTGAAATCCAGAATATTTAAGTTGTTATATGAATTTAAGATTTGTTTTTAATAAAGATTTTGTATAAGGTTTTAAAGACCTTCCTACTGAAGTTTCGTGTTTTTCTTCAGAACGACCCTGGAAATCCGGCGAGCAAAACCTCGGCTGGAAAGCAAAAAGCACATCACAGTTATACCAATATTTTTTGTTTCTTCTTACATTTATAAGGTGTTACAACCGTCCTTTCATCGTGTTACAACCGGTACACCCGAAAGGACGGTTGTAACATTTGACTTTCACTCCTTTGTCACAGCATACACTCGGAGAAAGAAGAAAGTTGGAAACCAAATTAGTATTTTATGGTAGGTAAATATCAACTTATCAATATAGACTTTGTTTCATTTTGTTATGTTTTTTAGTTTTCAACTTATGGCACAATAAGTCAAATAAATTTGTTTTTCTCAAATCTTGTAGATTGTATCAAAAAACTTTTATTTGTCAAGTTTGAAGAAAAAAATCGAGCATAAGGTTTTCGAAATTTTTTTTTGAAAATTTGAATTCATAATAATATTTAAACTTTTGGGGAACTTTGGCATAAGAAAAAATGATCCAAATTGGTTGTACCGTTTTAGAGAAATTCAAAAACAAAAGAAATGGTTCCATGGGGGGTACCATAAAAAACCATTTTTCGGAAATTTTTTTTCAACCATTACCTAGTTTTAACTAAATATTTTTATTTTAATTTTTCTTAAAAAAGTCTTTCGAACAGTTTTTGAGAAAAAAAAAAGATTCGAAAAAAAATCGTATGGCAGGTACCGTTATTTGTGGTCTTAAAAAAAATAAAAAAAAACGTGTGGGGGAAAATTAAAAATGATATCTACCAAGTCCCAAGAAAAAAAAAAGTTGAACGTACAGATAGAGTTCCGGAACCCACTTTTTCCGTCTTCGCTATTATCGTAATGTCAACTTTGATCCAGATCTCGAGTTCGATTTTTTTTCGAATGCATAACTTAATTATAGTACCTATGTATAAGTCGCAAGTAAAAAACAGGGGCTGACAGTCCCAAGTGAGGTGACTTTAGGTAAAGGCATAGACCTTCGATGCAATTCTCGGCGACTGGTGTAGCGTGTGCTCTATTTTTTGTGGTATCCACTCAATCGATAGGTGATTTTGCACATGTTAAGCTCCCTTAATTGAAGTCAGTGATTTCATACTCCTGCCAGTACTCACATATGGATCCGAGACTTGGGTGCTTAGCAAAAGGCACTCCGACCTCTTAGCTGCGTTCGAGAGAAAAGTCTTAAGGAGAATTGTTGGCCCCGTATGTGAGGAAGGACGATTCCGGAGACGGTACAATCATGAACTGTACGCAATCTACCTTGAAGCAGATATCGTACATTCTATGGTAGACGACAGCGTGGTAGACCATGCTTGCGCTGGAGAGATGGCGTAGACCAGGACGCCCGAAGCCTTGGGGTGCGCAACTGGATGGCGTCGGCTAGAGACCGGGATAGGTGGAGAGACTTGTTGAAAGAGGCCAGGACCGGAACCCGGTTGTCGAGCCGATGATGATGATGATTTCATACATAATAACTAACTTATGCGGATGGTAATGAAGATCATCGTGAAGAATTCGACTGACTGATCAGAACGCTAATGGGCAGACGGTTGTTTGCGCTCACACTATCGCCGTGACGCCTAACCTCTTGTTTTTCCTCCAAGAGGAAACATTGAGTTGGAATCAGATTCCTGCCGTTGTTATACCTGCTTAACTCCTTCTGAGTGAGATGTGGGTAAAGCATTTTTACCTTGGCTTAGTCTTGAGATGGAATCAGTTTTGTTCTTGGTTTACTTCACCTAAGGCCAGGCGCTCACATTCAATTTTTAGTTTCTCGACTGTTTAGTTGCTAAAATGAAACATATGGGCTTATATGGGACACCACGCACTTAGAGCAACTCGATTCGAGCAACTAAAAGGATTGTGTTTTGACACAAACTAAACGATTGCCTTAAATTAATTCGCAACAGTGGAGCTAATTTCTATAAGCGCAAGAGAGGAAAAGAGTGTGAGCGTGAGTAAACAGTTGCCAGTGCGCGTTACTCTATTAACTGGTGATTAAACTATTTGATTTCGATCACAGTTGCCAGTGCGCGACTAGCCTAAGTGAATATTGTGGGCTGAGGATATACCCTTAGCTCACCAAATAGCTTTGAATTATATACAATTGTAAATTTTAATGAAATTTTAAAAACTATAAACCATTGACCCGCACGTATGTTTAACCGTTTAGGTATTTTTAGAGAGAGAGAGAGAGAGAGAGAGAGAGAGCTTTACTACTCAGTTGCCAAAGAGGATGGAATTGACAAGACCTATTCTTCGATTGATCTTAGCGCTTAGCGTTTGTTCTATATGAGTAGCGCAATAATTTTGTTCTTAGCCAATAAATATTGGATTTAAAAAACAACACAAGAGAATTTTGTTTATGGGTAGGTCTAAAACTTTTAAAAGCATGCTTCAACTGTGACTGGAACTAAGTGCAGATTTATCAAGCAATTTATTTTTAACGAAATTTAATAACGTGTTGCAGGTAACTATACCTAAGAGTTCCAGCGTATTCCGCAATTTTAAAGCAGTTTCCCGTTTAACGCACCAGGCCTTCTTAGTTCGTCTCATCGATTATTTTCTTTTAGAGTTTTTTAATAGCCGTTTTCTATTATTTTATTTCATGGTGAACCATAGAAATCCCGAGATCCTGTGAAGATCGTTATTTCTAATGTACCAAGGTGCATTTAAAAATTATCTAAGCAGTATATTTTCAAACGTTTGTAAGCTGTTTAATTAAGAATCGCGGGAACAATCCCAGAGTATTATGCCGTGAGCCCAGACGGGCTTAAGCATTTGACTGTATAAAATCAGCTTGTTTTCGATACTGTGTGCTTTCCGAGTAACCAGAAAATTTCTCTGAGAACCCGGAGATTTCTTGGGCCTTAGCTTTTATATTTCTCTAGTCTTCTCTTGTGTTCCAGTTCGATATTATTTGTTTGCCATTTTTGTGTGAACGAAATTTGTCACTTGGCATTAGACAGTCGTAGATAGTGCTCGATAATAATTTATTGTGGAGCATGGAAATGACCATCAACGTTGGCGAGATTACAGTGCTCGAGACATTCAGCTCGCTATAGACGACCACCATTTGTGGAAAAAAAAACTTTATGAGCGACGAAGCACATTTCGTCTTGGCTGGCTTTTTTAATAAACAGCAAAAGTACTATTGGGGCACTGAAAACCCTAGATTGGTACACCAAAGACCTCTACACTATAGTGGAGTGACTGTAGAGTAACTCCTAGGTACGAACTTTGAACCGCCCGGCGGCGTCATTGGGCCATATTTCTTTAAAAAGGCCGAAAGCAATGCTGTATCAGTTGCTGACGACCGCTATCGGGACATGTTTTCAAACGTTCTTGTGTTCGAATTGAAACAATGTTCGAACAAGATGGTGCACATTACACAGACTTTTGCTACCATGCGAACCTTACGAGAAATTTTTCCGGGTCAGATAATGTCAAAAAGTGGTTATATCTACCGGCCCCCACGATCCCCTGAATTGATGTATCCCGATTTCTTCTAATGGTGGTACTTGTAGAAAAAGATGTACATCAACAATCCAACTAGAATCTGTATGCTAAAGGACAACAATAGAAACGAAATTGCTGAAATTAAAACAGAAGTCTGCGAAATTGTAATGCAAAATGTACTCAAAAGAGGTCTTCCTTTCGCCATGGCCAGAGGCGACCACTTTAACGACATCATGTTTCATACATAATGTTAAAGACCATATAAAATCAATCCATAGAACATAAATTCTAAAATTGTTTTTCGTTTAAAAGTTATTAAAAAAAACACCGACCTGGAACATATAAGTCGCACCCTTTAAGTTATAAGTGAGCTTGAAAATTTTCATTTACATATTTTCAAATCTGGAAAATCAACTAAGCTGATTGAACTCAAAATGTATTGAAAAACTCGAAAGAAAAAAAAAATATCATAACCTTTCATCTGGATTTTGAATTTTGACATCTTTACGTGCAAGAGCCGATTTTGATTGGAAACACTGGATTAAATTTGATTTAGTGGCAGGTGTTCCCTATCTCACGTAGAAAAACAGCTACAAATACTGGAGATTAAAGGCGCTCTTCTTAACATAGGTCAACTAATTCTGTTTCAAAAAAAGAACACATTAGGAACAAAAAGGCTACTAAAAAAAAACATGCACTGTGTGCTCTGTGGCGCAAATTTATCCTCGCTCCAAATTTTCCGAAACTGAACTCATTTCGAAAATGCCATTGTTTCGGTTGCACACATTCATGCAATCAATTTCAGTTGCAGACAATGTGCCTTCTCTAGTTATTAGATATATGAATGCATCATACAAGCACCACACATTCAGCATGCGAGTATGAGCACAAAAATTCATTATTCTGCCTAGAGAATGGATGTGGCTGCTGTTTGAATGCATTCCAAAAAGCCCAACCCCACACCATTCTCGGATCCTTAAAATTCCTATTTTCATCTTAACACAGCTTAGTAGTAGGTATAAACTTCCATAGATAGTTGGGCATCGCATATGATTTATGAATGCAATTAGTTTTGTGCGGGTCTTTGCAAATTCAGAGAGCAGCCGAGTATAATTTCCAAGACGTTTGTTTTTTTGTTTAGACGATGAAGACGACGACGACATGGCGAATACGTAGGCAGTTGTTCTTTTGGTGAGAAGGCGATAAATTTCCAGAAGGACTCCCAATTGTCTTGAAACCTCCCCACGCATACGTAGCTTTCGCCAAAAATATAAGCGTATAACCCTTCGAATGGAAATCGAGTGGCATTCTTGTCGTTTTACGCGTACATGAGTTAAATTCCAACATTTCCTTCCGAAAAGACATTCTCCGAATGATGAGATTGTGTCCTATCCCAGGACAGGACACTGTAATTAAATTGAATTTACGAGCATTCTTAATGCCCACCAGTTTGATGGGTCCCTCCGGCGAATATATATCAAATAAAGCAAATAGTCCAGAGAAATCATCTGTCCAGCATTGAGTGTCCTTTTATTGCAGATTGTATCGGAAGAGTTTTTTCGGTTTCGCAAAGGATTCAATGAAAGCATTTTTTTCTCTTTCTATACCTTTCCCTGGAAGCAATAAAAACATGGTCCTTTGTGTTGTTCTTTCGAAGGAACTTGGGGGCTTTGTTTGATATGTTTCGTCAATTTCAGGTGCGGGTCTAGTTTTCCATTATCTTTTTCGGGAACTGATTTTTGATGTTGAAGTCTAGATTTTTATTCAAGTCATGAAAAATAAAATCAGATGCATTATCCGTAAATTTTTTGGCAAATAATGTTGAGGAAATATTTCATGCAGCTAAAGGTTATTTATCTCTTCAATGGATCTCAAATTTTGTATGTTACGTTAAGTTAAGAAAACTGTCCATACGTTGATTCATTGTGGTACCGCATGAATCAAGAAGACTTCCTGCCTGCTCGTTAAACTACATGTAAGTCCTTATCAGATATGCGGTACTGCAAATGCCTATATATACAAAATCACTAGAAATATTGCAGGTGAGGCCTTTTGGCAGGACAAGTACAGAGAAGATGAAAATAGAATTTTATCTCGTCTATTGCAAAAGTCGTTTGAAAGTTTGGTAGTTGTGTTTTAGACATTTTCCAGATATAACGCGAAAAACGGACTTGCACCGTATCTGATCTAGCGGTGTCCAGAACTTTTTGTCTCCAAACCATTCCATCTAATATTTAAGGGATGGTGAAAAAGATAGTGATGTTTGACTATTGTCGAGTGCGTGAGGAAGGTATCTTCCCCAAGAGCTGGAAAAAACAGCGCTTGGTGCTGATCAGCAAAGGCAAAGGAGACCCGGAT
This sequence comes from Chrysotoxum bicinctum, assembly GCA_911387755.1. Classification (NCBI taxonomy): domain Eukaryota; kingdom Metazoa; phylum Arthropoda; class Insecta; order Diptera; family Syrphidae; genus Chrysotoxum; species Chrysotoxum bicinctum. The sequence continues at coordinate 82,093,060 of OU426990.1, forward strand.
TTCCCATCGGCATACAGACCTCTGTACATGCTGAACACCGCGGGTAAGCTCTTGGAAAAACTGCTTAAACCACATCTGATGGTACAAATGTCAGGTGATTTGTCAGAGAGGCAAGTACGGTTTTAGGAGAGGCCGCTCTACGATTGGAGCCATTAAAAAAGTAGTGAACCCTGCCGTCCAAATCGCCCAACAGGGAAACCAATACTCTAAGAAGATTTGCTGGCATCCTTGGACGTACGGAATGCCTTCAACTCGGCTGGGTAGAACGACATACTAGACACACTCGAAAGGAGATTACATTCCAATTTATCTCCTGAGGATGATGAAGGACTATTGGGATCGAGAGTTGATCTACGAAACCTCAGAAGGCTCACGAAGAAAGAAAATAACATCAGGAGCAGCGCAGGGATCGATCTTACGACCAGACCTCTGGAACATCTCCTATGATGACATTCTCCGCATGGAGATGCCTGAAGACACCTTTCGAGGTGAGGACATCGCTAAGGAGATCACGACAAGAGACACCGAAAACGCGCAAAGAAAACTGAACCAGGTCATGCGACGATCAAACTCATCGATGAATGAGCATGGCCTCAGCCTGGCAACAGAGAAAACTGAGATAGTCCTCCTGACAAAAAAGAGAATTTCCACTCAAATCGATTTCCAAATCGGGACCTAAGTGATAACAAGCAGCGCTGCAGTGAAGTATTTGGGACTGAGGCTGGACACGAAGCTAACCTTCTGGGTACGTCTACGACAAAAAGGCGGAAATTGGATTGGAAGCGGCATCCGAAAGAGCCAAGCAACTTACAATTGAGAAGTGGCAAGAGCCGTGGAGCTCAGAAAGTAGAGGAAGATGGACAGCGAGGCTGATCAGGAACGTGGCTGAGTGGAACGACCAGAAACACGGTGAGGTTAACTACTGCGTCACTCAGTTACTCACCGGACACGGTTATTTCAACGCCTTCCTCCACAAGATCGGAAAAGCAAACAGTGCAGCCTGCCAGTGCGGGGATTCACAAGAAGACGATGCAAACCATACCTTTTTCGCGTGCAAAGGTTGGGAGTCCCTTCGTCAAGATTTGCAAAGAAGTACTGGCACCATCTGCTACAAAGCTATGAAAACTGGCAAAACATCTGTAGCTTCACAGAGTATATTCTCAGAAGAAAAAAAAAGAGAAGAAGAAAATGATCGGGAAAAAAAAGTGCGTGAGCTTCACATTTGATGGAATGATCCAACCACCAAAAGCCAATATTGGAGCACTGCTCTATCTTCATAAGACATGATCGGGGGCTGGTATAGAGTTTTTAGAGCCAGAGTCAATAGACAGTTTGAGAAGATTCAGATACCTATGGACAAAAGTTCTACTTGGAACACACTTCGATGTTCTTGAAAAGGAAAGAAGTCTCTGAGTAGACGCTTCGACCATTCCTAATTAATCTTCCAAAAAAGTCTCATCCTCCTAAGTAGATTTGTAATGGGTGGTTGTTTCAAGGTTTTCAAAGTTCATTGGTTACCAAATTCCAAAGACTGGAGATAGAACACAGCTTTGCTGCGAACTTCTACAAACAGATCTTCCTACAAAACGGTTTCTTTAAGTGTGTATAGAAGAGCCATGTTAAAACCTTATGGATTAGTTCATTTCCTAATTTACCTGTAGTACCCCTTGGCATAATGGTTCGATTCTCAGCCGCTGCAAAGTTTTTTTTTTCGGGGCAGCTTGAGACAGTCATCTGTACAAGCTATTTTTGAAAATAATTTGAGATCATCAGCATAAATGGGACATTTACTAAAGTTGATATGATTGACAATGTCATCAATGAATATTATAAATAGCAATGGCCAAGGTGACTACCCTGAGGAACACCAGACGTACACTTAATTGATCTTGAAGTATATTCCTGAATCTTAACTTTTTGAACCCTGCCAGTTAAAAATGAAGAAATCCATTTGAGTAAGCTTGAATGGATTCCAAAAACTTCAAGTTTAAGAAGCAAAATGCTGTGGTTTACCGAATCAAAAGCTTTGCTGAAGTCAGTATATATGGCATCGACTTGACTTTTATTTTCGATAGCATCAACAACAAACGATGAGAAACAAGTCAAGTTTGTTATAGTTGACCTACCCGAAAGAAACCCATGTTGAGCACTATTTATATGTTCTTTCACAAGAAAATCGAGTTTGTATTTTACTAAACTTTCAAAAAGCTTGGGAATTGCGGACAACTTGCAAATACCCCTATAATTTTCAACACTATTTTTAGAACCCGATTTAAAGATGGGGATTAGGAAAGAAGATTTCCAGTCATCTAAGAATATCCCAGATGACAAAGATCGTTCGAAAATTGTAAGCAACGGTGCACAAAGAGACTCGGAACATCTTTTTAATATAATGGCAGGGATGCCATCAACACCTGGATTGGAATTTGGCTTAAGAGAGTTAAGTGCGCTTAAAACATCAGAGTATTCCAAGTGTATAGATCCAATATTTACCCTAGGGTCATTCCGAGGAGGTTGAGGAAAGTTTGGATTGATATTAGAATACACTGATTCAAAAAACTGAGCAAAAAACTCCAGAATTTTATGAACATCAGTGGATTCATCGCTTTTGAAAATCATAGAATTTGGGATTCCAAGAGATTTACGTTTACGGGTTCAAGAAACCCGTGATTTTTTTTTGCATCCATACATTTATACATCTCCATAACAAGAAACTTATCTCCCCAAATTCTGGACTTTTTAACATTCTTTATTGAAATGGTTTTTAGGTAATTTAAGAAGAAGGGTGGGTCTCCAAATTTCTCTGAACATGCTTCAAGATATAGAGTGCCTGTCGTGCCCCAACCCCTCTCTAAGCTTTACGTGCTTGCCTTTATTTATAAGAACCAATATAAAAACATAGTTTAACTGCCCCCGGTTTCTGGTAATGCTTGAGGAATGGCCACTCTTTCGATTGAATGCGTAAGCGTAAGTAATATCACCCTTTATCATCGAACATCCATATGATACTCGTATGGCTTTCGACGGTTGGGAAAATGGTGACTAAAAGTGTAGCCTTATAGCTTTTTGACGTCCAAAAGTGTCCAATTGAAAGAATTATTGTTTATCTTTGCCCCCGCGATTTTAGCTTGACATTAATCCTCTTGACTTTTGTTTTCTATTCTTTTTTGTTTGCTATTTTATGTGGCTAGACAGTCTGGTGTGCCAGATAAAAGCGAAATAATAATGTATGGACAATTCAAAAAAAAAAAAAAGGACATTAAAAAAACCATTTAAGTCATTCGAGGAACATTAGGAAAGTTTTTAAGTGCAAATGCTGTTTTTTTTTGGCTTTGTCATTTTTTTTTTTTGCTATATCTAGGTACTCGTATTTGGGATCGGGAAAAAAGTTTGTGAAAAATGTAATTGAAAATAAAAGTTATTTTAAACACGAAAGGAAATTGAGATTATGTTTGAAGTTTGATAAGATATTGTCAGCATGACTTTTGTTTTGACAAAATTAATCACTTTTAAAATATAATGGATATGGTTGAAAATCGTCTTTCCTTAAGAAGAGATAAATGGATTGGTAAAACTAAATTATTTGGGAAGCTTGAAATGTTCAATAGCAGTCAACGTGTTGGGAGAAGTTAGCAGAGCTTTTTAGTCCTTTTTTGACCGTAATGAATATAAATGTACTCCTTAAAATGTGTTTCTAGCACTTCATTAGTGCCGTCTTGGACCGAAAATTAAAAAAAATGCCGAAAAATGGTTGGTACTATTTTTTACTAAATAAAATTTAAAACATTCATGCTTATTTAGAGATTCGAACGAATAGCTAATTCAATAGAATAGATATTTTCATTCGAATGAACTTTGCATATTTTGACATTCGAGCAAAAAAATGTTCATTGTCGAATGATTGCATAAAATGAACCTCTATGAAATTCATTTCCGAAATCAGCTGTTTGAAATTTACTGACATTTCTATCTGATTTAGTATGACCAAGCTGTTTTCTTGATGATTGTAATTAAAAAAAAAAATTATGGTCTAAAAATATAAAAATAATACTTTATCATTTAAGAAAAATAAAGTAAAGTTTAAATTTGAAAAACATCAATAAAAAGTGAAATTTTAAAATTTGGGAGCAGTCGAAAACAGTAAGGTAAGTTTATTGCTATCCATAAGAAGTAAAATATCGATATAACTTCTCTGTATAATAAAATACTTGATTTATGTTAAATTTTCATGTAAACTTAAATGTGTTCTAAATTTGAAATACAAAAAAAATAAGTATTTAGAAGGCAACTTCAAAGCGTATTCAATTTACACATATCTGGTCACACTTGAATTTTGAATTATCATTTTTGTAAATTGTTTCATAAAAGTATTGATAAATTCAAGCGAGACGTTAAAAATCAAAATGGCGTTTGTTTTATTTATGAATAGTGAAAACGGTGAGAAGCAGTTATATAGGAGAAGGACAATGAATGCATCAAATCCATTTTATGTATACATTAATACGAACATTATACTAAACTTACATGTTTTACGAATCTATTCGCCAGAAAAAATTGAACGGGAATGAAATGACATTTCTTTCGAAAGTAAAAATTTGCTTAGTTTTCGAAAGATAAATGAACTTTCCATTGATATTGTAAACTTTCTAATCTTACTTTCAAAATACAAATTATTCGAATTCGACGTACTTTCTAATGAAATCGAATGTCAAAATAAGGCTGATTATTTTTTTTGAAATCTGTGGAGCAGTTTTTAAGTGTGATATTCTGGATATGGACTACATTTTGGTCAACAAAATTTTGAGGCAAAATGTTATTAACGGTACCTGTCATAAAACGGTTTTTTTGATTTTCGAATTTCTCATCAACGGCTGTAACGATTTTAACCAAAAATTCTATGCAAAAGCTTCTTTACAATTGAAAAAATATAATTTAAAATTTTTTTTCGAAAAAATAGTTTTTGGGTTTTGAAAAATTAATACAATTTTTTTTTTGAAAATTCAATATCTTGAAAACGGATACACGATTTTTAAGTTACGTTTCAAAATGTATTTCATTAAATACTAACAATTTGCACATCAATTGTTTTTATAAAAAATTTAAGGAGAATTCAGTACACAAAAAACATGTTTCAGTGTGTCTGTATGTCTGTACCTCTAGCTACAGACTAAACCACTGGACCTATTTTCTTCAATCTCGGTAATTAAGGGTGTTCTGTGATTCCCTAGACGAGAAATTGTAATTTCTTTTAGCTCCAAGACTCCCGTAATGCAAAATCTTATTTATCTCGAAAACAGCTCGAACGATTTTGATAAAAAAAAATTAAGTGTGATATTATGAACTTCGACTACATTTTGATAAAAAAAATGTTGGGGCAAAATGTAGTAACGGTACCTGTCATAGAGCGGTTTTTGTGATTTTTGAATTTCTCATCAACGGCTCTAACGATTTTAACCAAAATTTTTATGCAGGAGCTTCTTTGCATTTAAAAATATAATCCAAAAATTTTTTTGAAAAAATAGTTTTCGGATTTTTAAAAAATTATGTATTTTTCTTTTATTTATTTATTTTATTTATGTTATAGAAATTATTTCCTAAAATCTATACTACTAAATACTTAAAATTGGCATCCCAAATTTTGTTCTCTAAATTTTTTTAAGAAGAATTACTTTGATAATAAAACGATTTCTGAACTTTGTTTGCATAAATTCATACTTTTCCGGAAACTAGACGGCAATACCATGCATTTGAACATTTTTATCTCATTAAATACATGTTTTATATTTATAAAATGTATTTTAAATTCCAAAGTACTTTTACATAAGAGCAAGTCCGTGCGGTCCAGTCGTGCATTTTATTTATAGTTGCACTAGAAAAAATTTTAAGCTATACGTATTCAACTCATTAAATTTGCCACCATGGTGATATTAAATCCTTGCTACGAGTAATATTTAACATAAGTATTCATATATAATATAATACTCGTAAAATGATAATTTTATTTAGTTTTAAGAACTATTGTAATAGCTTGTAAAAGAGTTGTCCTCTGATTGATGAAAAGAAATAAATAAATAAATAAATAACAAAGGTTCGGATCTATATTCTTATTTTTCATATTAATTTAATGTTAATTTCTAAAAAAATTTCAAATATAAAATAAATTCATAAAAACTAAAACATTTTCTAAGATTTTGTTTCACAATAAAGATCAAAGTACTCCAGATCGTCTGTCCCACATTTATGAGCTTTTGTCTAGAGCTCGCCCCAGTTTTGACGTCATTTTTCAATCGGTCTGCTGTCACACTTTCCTGACATGCATTTGTCTCATTACGCCATGCAATTATGCCTGACTTCTTCGTCAGAGTGACATATTCCCTGGGACGACAACGTCCATTTTTAGCAACACTCAACTTCAGCCCAGCCGACATTTGTCCGCTTCTTGTGGACAAAATACAATTTATGCGTTCGCTTTGCCTGACATATCATAATCAATGCACTCTCCTGTCTGTCGTAGGTATAGTGTCGTAGTGTCGTGTGGCAAGTTTTAGCCCATTTTTCGATCAAATGTGTCATCGCAGGGGGTGGCAGCAGAAGCAGCAACAAGCAACACACTTTACAGACGCATATGTGAGCACCTACCATTTAAACAAGAATACCCATGTGTCATCATGGCTGATGTTACGGACAAGGAAGTCGACCATGCGACTGCGGGTGGATCGCCGCCGACGACGAACGATGTCGAAGTCATCAAAACCTATGGAATACGGTCGTCCGTGTCGTGCAGCACTGAATTCAATTTAAACTCACTTGAAAGGTGTTCTTCCACTTCGGGGAGCATTATGTGATTTGTGTCATGTCGTGGTGGAGCCGTGGACCTACACAAGACTCAGACTGCATCGGAGAGGGTTGAGATTGAGATAGTGGGTACGACGATGTCATAAGGGCTGTTCCAGGGAAAAACAGCACTTGTGATGCTTTGTAATTTCAAATGAATTGCTAAAGTGGAGTGTGATCGGAAAAGCAATTTTTATGAAATCGTCTAAGCAACCATAATGAAGCGATTCCATCCTTAATGGGATGTAACGCTTGTGCGACTTCTACTGATATCATATAAACACGTCACACGTGTGATGCTTTCCAATGAAAATGTTTTCAGTTTTGGTATTTTAATCTCAAAAAAGAGATACAGCTTGAAAGATGTATATAGGCCTAAATGGCTGATTTTTAAATCACTTGTTTATGGTTACATCACATCATCGCACAAGAAGACAATTTTCCGACGAAAGAAAGATTTAAACGAATTAGGAATGTGACGGGAGGATGCTGATTGCTTAAGAGTGTGCTGCTTATAAACAGTCCAAGCCTTATCAAGAAACAACATATCTATAGGTGAGTTTGGGATGGGTGTTCTGGAATAATGAAGACAAAGATTTTCTGCAAATCGTTCTGGGGTTCAATTCGATTAAATTAAATTAAATCAAATACTCAGCAAAGGTGTTGAGTTGTAAGATGAATGTTTCGTTGTATGTATATCAGATAAGACTTATAAGAAAATTCTAAGCCTCATGGAAATTTTATGAACTTTTCAATAAGAATGAACTTGCGCAGTAGAGATGTACAAAAACGGCTGAATTAGAGACTTTCTCGTCTTTTTGCGTTTCACTAATATTTTGAATTTAAAACAAATTCGTGTTTTCATAAATATGATGTCGTAAAATACAACAGAGTTATTGGGTTATGATAGGAAAACAAATGGGATGGGAGGGGGGGGGGGGGGTGTTGCGGGGGGAAAGGTGGCGTTATATTAGATGGAACAAATTTAAATGAGAAACTGTTCGTTTGTAAGCGCATCATTTGGGAACGGCTAAACCGGTTTGGCTACTTGTATTTTGAAATGTTCGTAATAGTTCGGATAAGGTTTTTATGGAAAAAGAAAACTTAGAATAGTTTCCGGGAAAATAAGAAAACAATAGGTATACCGACCTCAGCCGTTGAGGCTATAAGGACCGACCGACCGACTGAATTTCCAGACCCACTTACCTTGCTATTTCTATCATCAAGATTTTGATTTTCTTACGAGTCAAGATTCAAGATTTTGTATTGCTCGTAATATTGACAATTTTATATGACGCTGGCTATCATAGAATTGTAGCAGCCCTTGTCATAATAATAAAGTGCATTGTCATACAGAAGATCTTAAGTTGTTTGATTCTCAGCCGTTTTAGGCGTGTCCTGCCTCTTGCGAGGAATTGACAAAGCCTTTTAGAGTATGTATCTCTTGTCAGGAGAAGTGCTGCTCATTAGCCAGTCGGAATCGGCAGAAAATTGCAGGTCCACTCCATTTTTGATAACACGCACAGAGGGATGGTTGAGAGTTTAAGTCACAAGGTTTAGGCTCTCTACGAGCCGTAATGGCCTCCTATTCTATCTTAAAATTAAATTTGAAACTAATAACATTTTGGCACAATAGAGGATCTTACATTTTATATTGGGAGTTGAGCTTAAATTACATTTAATAGTAACTGTAATAAATTTTTAATGGTGGATTAATATCTCAGATTTTTCAGGTCTGCTGATAATTGTGGTAGTTGAATGGGAAGCCAGTGAGGTTTTCAGCCACTGAAGTAACCTGAATCTGGATCAGCGTAAGATGGTGTGTTCTTTCTGCATCGGTTGTTATAAGATCCGCATCCAATAGCTCTATTTCTTCAAGGAATGGTTGGATGAGGTATCTGTCGAATTATAGAATTATTGTTTAACCATTGAGACTCTCGTTACTGACGTGTTTCACACTTATTCTGTAAATCTATGGAAGATTGCCAGGTTTGTCAGTTTCCTCAGTGCATGGCTTTGGTGAAATGCAAAAAATTGGCTTTTATTAGTACAACTACAGTGTGGCTCCTTAACTTCTTGAATCAATTGGTCGTCTGATGCAAATTAGTGCAAATTCGGCCGAATTGCTGGAGATACTCGAAGATTCGTTTGATGTGGGCTTACACTCTTCCAGCAGCAAATATCGGTGGTATATGAACTTGGCGTACGTGAGAGATACATCACGGTTGGTCTAATGTGTAAATGTTGAAGAGAATGGTCCCAGTTCTAATACTTAGATTCTTCTTGTCCTCGATGTCGATTGACAGTTTCATATTTAAATGAAAAATGTTCTGGAGCCAAACAAGTCATAAATAATTTTGGTAAGTGAATTTTGGAAATCTTAGTTGGAAAAATTTGTGAACAAATCCCTGTTTTTAATGTTTTTTCGATGTCGAGAAAACGATTGGCGGAGACAGTTTAATGAAAGACGACAATCATGCTGGAACTTTAGAAGTGGATGAAGCGTCGAATGTTTTTTTCCGGAACCTGAATTGTGTATCAGGAAATATGTGGTTGCTGCTACAAAAGGATTTTTAAGACGAATGAATATTAGCTCTTCAAGTATTTTCTGGCATATTGCACAGCAAAGAGATGGGCCTGTATCAAGATACCCCTTTGTTGTTGTTGTTTTTGGTATAGCCACAATTTAGCTGTTTTCCATTTACTGTGAAAGTAGCAGTTAAAAACGCAGTTTTTGAGGATAATTGCCAGGAAATGGTTAACGTCAATAATTTCTTTAATTTCTTCTTGATTAGTGAATTCAAGTTGGTCAGTTATGTCGCTAGTGGGATTAGTATATCTGAAGTGTATTCCCTCCTAGATATTTTGTGCACGTTCTCAGGGTCTGATTGAATGTATTAAACGAATGCCTTCACTTTGTCCTCGTTCGAAGTAATCTCCCATAGAGTGTTTGTGATGACATCTGGCATACTGGCACCCTTTAAATGATGATGGCGTTTATATTTTTTAAAAGATGCGAGCTTGTTTAAAACTCTTCTCGAGGAAGTCGTCTTTGTGGTGTTTCAGCGAGTTCTTAAACATTATTTTCATACATCTGTCTTTGCGTGAAACAGCGTGGTAATTTTTGGATATTAACTGGTTGGTATAGCTTCGAGAATTCTTTGTTGTTTCTCGAGAGATTTTTTTAAGAATGTATAACTTCCCACACTTTTTATAGCAGCTTAAGAAAAAATAATTTTATTATTTGTACTTGATATTTTTTTTTCTACAATGAAAATCTTCACTTGGATCTATGAAAGTTCGACAAATGATTTTTCTTCATTTATTTTCAAGCACTTTGGGGAAGATTCAATTTTAAGTACTTTTGCATAAATTAAAGACCATTAGCTCATGAGGCTTGGTTGTTCTAAGTTTCCAAACATTGCCTCGTACATTAAAATTTTTTTCCATTTCGGAGTTGATATGATTTTGATGTGCTCTTTCAGCTTCGTATCCAAATTAATTCTAAGGTATTGTGTACAGTTCAGATGTGGCTGATGTAGCCGAAAATGTGAGACTCAATTCATGAACATCAACACGCCATCGATCTCAACAGTTCAACATTTCACGCACTAGCCTGAGGAGAATTCTGCACAAGGATCTCGGATTATTCACTTACAAAGTCCAATTGACTCCGTTTCGTTATCGCTTCACAGTTTGGGCTTTAGAGTATCTTGAATTGGAAAACAATTTTGGGCGAAAAATCATCTTTTCTGACTAGGGGCATTTTCACAAAATAGGAGCCTCAAAAACCTGCACGTTATTGAAATAAATTTGCCAAATAGAGGACTTAGAACTATTAAGTTTAACTTGTGATTCAAAATAACTTTTTGGCCTTTAATTTTTGGGTTTAGTTTTTCTTCAAGCGGATTTTCTAAAAAATACGTAATTTGACGCACTTCGTATAAAGTGAAATGTTTATTTCTTATTCCAAGCTAAGAATTAGTCTTCTTTCTTTTATTAATTTGCAAAGCCTTTTTAGAAGAAATTTGTCGAGAACTTTTGGCAGTATAATCGATACTGTTCAGTAAGATGTTACTTCTGTTGGTGGCTAACTTTGTTTAGGTAAAACAATGACTTCTGCAATTTGCCAATTATTTAACATCTATCTTAGCCTAACTATTTGTGTTTATTATGAATTAGAGATTTTTGAAAGCTATTTAAGGCATTACATTTACTTACAATGTCTTAGACACATTTGCAAGATGGTCAGCGAAGATTAAAGTCTTCTGTTTCTGGTTTCCGATTTCATTATCTATCTTAAGACACAGTTTTGTGTCTTATATACAGCCTTGGCCAAAAGTATTAGGCACCCTATATTTTACGCTCTATTCTCTTGGAGAATGTATTGTTCGCGTTGTGCCGTGCAAAATGCCTAAGATCGGTTTCGGAAGACTGTATCCCATCTAAATCGTACAAAATCCTGCAGGAAAAAAGTAACCACGGTAAGAGAATATCGGTTTTTAATACGAACCTCTATAAAAAAAAAAAAACGTAAAAAAACATCAAATGAGCTAGTAGCTGACATAACACAACATTGTGGGAAACAGATTTCGGCTAGAACCGTTAGAAGGAGACTCGGAGAAGTTGGATTGAAAGGTTGCAAGGCGAGGAAAAAGCCATGGCTCTCAGAAAAAAGCAGAAAGTTGCGGCTAGAATCGGCAAAAAAAATACCAAAACCTTGCTGAAGAAGATTGGAGTAACGTTTTGTGGTCAGATGAATCAAACTTTGAAGTAAGCATTATAATGAAGCCCCGAACTCGGAAACTTTAAAAACTGTTTTAAATTGCCATCCACTTAGTTATTTTGAGTTTTTAAAAAGGTTATTTTTTTTTATTTTTGCAGGTGTTTGGAAACCCTGCTGTAACCTTTGTGAGGCGGCGAGTTGGTGAGGAATACAACCCAGAATGTGTAGTTCCAACCATTTAACACGGAGGAGGAAGCATTATGATCTGGGGTTGCATATGGCTGCGAACGGCGGCGTGGGCAAAATGGTCATTTGTGAGGGTCGCATGGACTCAAAAAAAAAAATTAATTTGATGGAAAACACGCTGATGGCATCTTTCCAGCATATTTTTGGTGATACAAATATGCGGGGCGTGTTGTTCCAGCAGGACAATGCAGCCTGTCACAAGTCCGCCCTCTCAGTGAAGTGGTTTGCTGAAAATGCCATTGACCTGCTTCCATGGCCTGCCCAGTCCCCAGATCTGAACCCAATTGAGCATCTATCGGAAATTTTAAAGCGTAGAGTCCGACAATACCCAACAACATCAAAAAAATGCTCAAAAAGGTTCTTGAGCAAGAATGGCTCAAATTAAGTTCTGACGAATGCCGCAAGCACGTAAGCTCTATGCCTAAACGAATAGCAGCAGTCATAAAAGGGAGGGGTGGTCGTCGTACAAAATATTAAATTTTCTTTAATAAAAAAAAATTTACAACATTTCTGCATACTTGTTTTTTTTAAATTTTACTTGGTTTTAAAATTATGGCATCTTTTTGGGGGTGCCTAGTACATTTGGCCAAGACTGTGTTCTTAGCACTTGGCTGTTTTCTATAAGGTGTATTCGATAGAAGCTTTCGTCTCCAAGAAGAATCTATTAACTGAATCATTTTTACTTGCGACTTATAGGTGCTATAAGGCAAGTTATGCATTCGAAAAAAAAATCTAACTTGAGATTTTGATTAAAGTTGTGAACATAACGTTAATAGCGAAGACTAAAAACGTGGGTCTCGCAATTCTGTCCGTCTGTCTTTTCCACACGTTTTTTTCTTTTCTTTTTAAGACCAAAAATAACGGTACCTGCCATACGATTTCTTTTTTGAAATTTTATAAGAGTATTTTTTTTTTCTCAAAAACTGTCCCACAGATTTAAAAAAAAAATTAAAAAAAAATTCATTTAATTAAAGCTATGAAATGGTTGAAAAAAAATTACAAAAAATGGTTATTTTTGGTACCCCTGTTGGAACCATTTGTTTGGTTTTTGGTTCTCACAAAAATGGTACAACCGATTTTAATAATTTTTTATGCTAAAGCTCTCCAGCAGGTTAAATATTATTGTGCATTCGAATTTTCAAAAAAAAAAATTTTGGATTTTTAGAAAAAAATTAATTTTTTTTTTGAAAACTCAATATTTCGAAAACACCATTTTCGATTTTTTTTAAACTTGACATAGATAAAAGTTTCTTAATAGAATCTACAAGGTATGAGAACAAAAATTTTATTTTACGTAAAAATGACGCTACACACCAAACAAATGTTACAAAATTGTTTACGAAAATCGTATTTTTCTCGAAAACGGCACCTAGAATTTTGATAATTTTTATTCTTTCGATTAATTTTAACGATATAAAATTTAATAAAAAAAATAAATTAAGATAATACTGACTGTACCTACCATAGAACCATTTTTTTTTTCAAATTTTGAATTTCTCATTATCGGCATACCTAACGGATTTTACTAAAATTATTTATAATGAAGAAAAATAAATTTTTTTCGGAAAATTCGATGTCTCAAAAAACGGCTCAATAGTTTTTTTGGCAATTTGATTTTTTTTCGTAACTAAAACTTTATGTTGGCGTACCAAAATATTTTAAGAATTTGTATATAAAAACTTATTTTTTAAGAAACCACTACAAATACTTATACCTTAATTTTGTTCTTGCATAAATTAATATTTTCTTATGAAACATTTTTTCCTTAATAACATTCATTTTTGAAATTCTAAGTCTTTTACATAAGAGAACCATATTGTGTTTTACTTGGACACCTGTCACTAAGACTTAATTCCACGGTGGGCCTACCCACATCGGAGTCAGATCGAGCCCTGACCAAGTGACCACAGCTCCGAGTTAACCAAAGCCACCTCAGTAGCTATTCTGCGACATGTTGCGGCATATACACACACCTTGCTAAGGAGCGAGGTCTACCAAGCACCTCTTGAATCCAAGTAAACTTGGAAACCATATGCCTCCGCATTTGGAGTAACCACAGCCACCACGATACTCCCACAAGGGGGCATACCTCATAGATAGTCTGAAGTAGAGGGGCCAAGCATCTTGCGACGCAAACCACCTCTATCTCCTGGGCACTACCTCCCATGGTACCAGAATATCGCTTCTCGTGGAGCTTTGCGATCGTGAAGTCACTTCTAGATGAGTTCCACAAAACTCGAGGCCTAGCAACCTCAGATACAAATACCCAGCAATTGATCAAGGCAGAAACCAACAGCCAAAAGTGTGTACCCCACTGGTGAGTTGTTAAACACTCCTTAGCGGATTCCGACTTCTATGGCTACCGTCCAGTTGTCTTATCTAGTTGGTTCAGCTACAATTATAGCATATCCACTTGTACAGGCACCACTAGGAGGTCGATAAGACATGGGTGTAAATAGTATAACGCCTCCAGCAGTATTTCCGTACCACCAATAATAATTTATTGATGCATAGGCTCTTTCGAGCCCTCGTCAAACTTTCAAAATGCCTTCAACGCAAGCCTACTACAACCACACCTGCCTATTACATAACAGCAAGTTCGTGCGACCCCGTCGTGAATTTCACTTCATTTTTAAGACAGTATAATACTGTCTTATCGTCTGGGAATTTCGTAATTAGCCATTTTTTCGAATTCTTCTTTCTTCCAATATCAAGTCCTTTATTTCGACATGATATTTTGCTTTTTATTCTGCATATATGTAGTTCTAAATTGATGCAGTACTAACGTTGCAGCCTGTTGCACAGAGCTGTGTCAATTATGATTGATTCGGTTCTTGTGAACGATTGATTGCAATCAGATTAGACCGGTAGAATAGTTTCAGTTTTCAAACACAGGCTTCACACAACTCTTTCCCATATTCGACAATTATTTGATTCAGTTAATACCTTTAGCAACAAACCAATAAGATAGATCCTTTACTTTATTAAGACCAGATATCCATCAGGAGGTTCATTTGGTTGTGAATTTCTTCTACGTTATTTGTTCATGAAAATATAAAACTTGTGTACTTATGTACCAAGTTCATATTTATTTATCATAACTTCCACATTTTTGAGACGTTTCTTTAAAGAATTTATCTGCTCTAGCGCATTCTTACCCTTTATTGGAAATTAAAGAAACATACAAATCTTTTGATTGATAATATTCATTTCCTGTTAACTTACTCTACAATTCATAGTTGCTTAAAATAATTCTTTTATTTATTTAAACACTTTTAAAATAATATCTTTTACTCTTTTTTTTTAAAGAAGCACCACCAAAATAGAGACAATCACCATCGAAATCCTCCCATTGGATGAGAGCCAATAAAAACAAGTTCCTTTTAGTCTGAAAAAGCACTATACCTAGAACAGCTAAGGGTCTCCATTTCCATTTTTATTCGGGCATTCCCAACGGCTGCATGGGCAATTTATTCTACAATTACCCTATGTAAAGTTTTCGCATCCTCATAACTCACACACAAAAAAACTCCAAAAAATAAAAACTAAATTCAAGGGAAAAAAGTCATAAAATTTGTTTGCCAATGGACAAAGAAAATACATTTCAGCTCAAGGTCACTCCCAATGGCCCTGACAAAACAATTTAAAAGCAAATTTCCAAAACCAAAAGGAATTTTGCCGTAAGGACACAGAGCATTTTAATAACAATGAAACACTCTACTCTTAGGATAACTGCCATCAAAACAAAAAAAAAAAATAAGCTCATCCTAGACTCACTGCTTGCCATTCTCATGGGATACATTCACTAAGCATATAACATTAACTGTGATTTTTAATTTCGTCCTTGTAGAGAGGGATCCTTTGAAGAGTGAGTCTTACGAAATCCACTCCGGAGCAATTAATTCAAAGAACAACCAACTTGCTGAAATAAAAATACTTAAAAAAACGAATCTATTCCAGCCCGCCAAAAAAATAAAAAACAGAAAAAAAGACAGCATAAAGGACCACCCCAAGAGAAAATCTCTTCATAATTGCAAAAAGAATAAAAATAACAGGAAGCCGACGACAAGTGTTTTATATCTATCGAGAGTATTTTACCGCCCGGACCCTTACAGTAGAACATTTTTAATATTGGTTGACGAAAAGGTTAATATGCATTGGAAATAAAATTCAAATTTAGATCTTCCAGTGATTTTTAATATTTCGAGGGAAAAATGTCGACTCTGACAAGTGTTTCTTGGTTTCGTATAAATTCGGAGTTGTGCCATCTAATGAAAGGAATTTGAAGCCACCTTTTACAAACTAAGACACTTGGACGACATAGTACACTTGGAGTAGCTGCAAAATACACGAAGTCCCTGAGTGAAAACTTTTACACTGTTCAATAACCTGCCATAAGGACGGTGATGACAAACTCTAGTATCGGAAAAATTTGACCAAAGGTGCTTAATAGAAAATGCGGGACCATAAAACAATTACAACATGGAAATAGTATCTAGCCATGAAAAGAAGATACTACGTAGATATTTAGCACAGAATATACACAGTTGTGATCGAAACAACAGCCGAATGTTTGAATCGCAACAGCACCCGTAGTCTCAGAATCTCATGAAATAATAGGTGTTCGAGCAGTTGCTCAATTATCACACGGGTGATATTGTAACAAGAGATCCCACTTCCAGTCAATGGTGACCCAGTTTTACCAACCAGTATGAAAAAGATAAATAGTACCCCTTGGCATAATAGTTAGTGCGTTGGACTGTCATGCAGATGGTCTTGGGTTTGATTCTCAGCTGCTTCTCAAAGAGTATCTCTTCTCATAAGAAGTGCTGCTCATTAACCGTTCGGAATCGGCAGAAAATTGTAGGTCCCGTCCAGCGTTGCCGCGAAGAAAAAAGCAGAGAGGGCCATTTCGAGATTTTTTGAGGGCCATTTGACAAAAGTTGGGGCCAAATATTTTACTTATAAATCCGTCCTTAAAACATTAAACTACAATTTATTAATATTTGTATTTACTCCTTTTTATTTAATTAATGCATTAAATTTCTTAAATCTATGTAGTTTACATTAAGAAATAAAAATAATCACAGATATAGCTAATACATTTTTTATTCACATAAATAATATAAATAACTTAAAATTTAATAATGTTCTAAGTGTAATCACACTTTGTATCTTAAGTTCGTTTTACAAGATCTGATTTCGGAATAAAATTTCCACGGTTACTCAAGTTGCCCTGCATTAAATCTTTAATACTTATTAACGTGTGAATCATTTCATATGTTAACCTATTTCGATTTATCCGTTTCTATATTGTTCAGAGACGAAAAAAACACGCTCGGCAGATGTATTACTGTGTGGAAGACTCAATAAATTATTATTTGATTTAGTAGTCTCCATGTTGTGTGTTTATTAGTAATAAATGTGAAATCGATAAAATTTTTTATAATTATTGTATATAATTTATTTTATTTATTTAGTTTCGACAAAGTTTTAACACAACATTAATTATATATTTAATAGTAAGCGACGCGTTTCGGATCTTATGTATCCATCTTCGGGCTTGATTTCTTTACTTGTGCGTTGTTTGCCAAGCTTAACTTTGTGTGGTGTTGTGTTGTTGCTTTTTGTTGATCGTGGTTATGTTGATGGTCCATTTGTCTCGTTTTAATTTTGTTGACTGTTTTGTTATTTGATAGCTGTGTTATAGAGTATGTTTGGTTTAATTGTTAATTTGTCGTTGAGTATGTTGTCTTGTTCAGTATTGTACGATTTGTATATTTCATATTCTTCTAGTGCGTCTAGTTTTGTTCCTTTTTTACAAAAGTGAAGGGGTATTAAGTTCGTCTCAAAGTCAGTATAATTGTGATTTTTGTCTATTAAGTGTTGTGAAAATGTAGATTTAGTGTTTTGTTTCGGTCTATGTTCCGTAAATCTGTCATAAAATGTTCTACCTGTTTGTCCAATGTAAAAGCTATCACAATTATCGCAATTTATTTTGTATACAAACAGAAATATTTTCAAATAAATGATCACCAGCAGAATCTTTCCTTTCAACTGGACCCACCATTTAGCAGCGTCAATATCATGATCTGCTTAATCTAATTTTAGTAAAAATACCTTCAGCGGAAGAATCTTTTATTTCTAAAATACGAGTACACAAAAACATATCCACAATTTTGTTTAATCGTGTTTTCATAAAATCTCACCACAATTGAAACAAATTTTGTCATATAGAAACATCTGTAGATTCATCTTCTATAAGAGAAAACTTCGTTTGTATTAACATTGCTTGCTTTCGTTCTTTCACATTTCAAATTTTGGGCAATTTTTGAATCGAGACATATAACTGCGGTCAAAATAATAGTAGTGAACCTTTTGACACAACAAAAACTAAAATAAATTAATCTACTAATTTTAAAGAAATAAATAGTCCTCTGATTTTCAAATTAATGTTTTCTATGCTTTTCATTTCAGAAAAAATCATTTTCAAATTCAATAAATTAGTTGGTAATTTCAAATCTATCCAAGTCATATAGAAAAACAGCGGTCAAAAAAATAGCATCGCATTCGAAATTCACCTTTAAGTATTAGAAAAGAAAAAGTTAATAGTCAATTTCTACCATAAGTGATAGTCGAGTGTTTGAACCTTAAATTATTATTTAGTTGCATGTCCGCTGTTAGAAATAACAGCAGCACAACGATGTTGCATCGAATTAATAAGATTTTCACATCTTTCTACAGGTATGGCCCTCCAAGACTGCTGTATAGCTTCCCACAGGGCTGTGTTAGTAGTTGGCTTACAACTTGCAACATATTTCTTGAAATTGTACCAAAGATTTTCTATAGGGTTGAGGTCTGGCGACTGCGCAGGCCATCCCATGACATTAACCCTCTTTTCTTGGAACCACTGCTTCGCGAATTTAGTTGTATGCTTTGGATCGCTGTGTTGTTGAAAGACCCATTTCAAAGGCATTTCATCTTGAGCATATGGGAACATAACTTCCTTCATGATCTTCACATAAAGATGCTGATCTACAATGCCTTCAATCCGGTGTATGGGTCCAACAACATAGAAGGAAAAACATAACCAAACCAACATGAGAATTCAGGGACTTACCAATGATTTTATT
Source organism: Chrysotoxum bicinctum (assembly GCA_911387755.1). NCBI lineage: Eukaryota > Metazoa > Arthropoda > Insecta > Diptera > Syrphidae > Chrysotoxum > Chrysotoxum bicinctum. The sequence continues at coordinate 82,111,999 of OU426990.1, forward strand.
TACACTACTATTATTTTGACCACAAATGTATATTTCGAAGAAAACCGGGAAGATGATCTATAAGCGAAATCGGTAGATTATCCTCTGTAATAAAACCTAAGTACTTAAGAATTGCAACGTTGGAAGCATTTGTTTTTTTTTTGCCGTGCTGGACTTTTCAAAAGCACCCTCGAGTTTTTTTTATTAGCGAATTTTTGGAACTTAACTTTGTGGAGATTTCCTTCCTGGTGTTTTTTTTTTAAATTATACATCTTTTTAGTTATGAACTGCTTACAGAATTTGCAAAACGGTTTGTTTTCTTTTATTTCTAGTCAAGGAAACAAACCAACCATTTCTTTTAGGTTTTTTTTTTGTTTGATAAACTGCAGTTATAGTGGCGATGCATCGCGATGGTTTATATTTAATTTTGTAAAGCATTTAAATTGTTATTAAGCACGGTATAATGTGATGTCAAATTTTCTAAAATTAAGATTTGGGGGCCATTTTTAATTGGCCCGGGCAAAGGGCCAAAATGTAAAACAGGGGGCCAAATGGCCCGATCGGGCACTTTGTGGCAACGCTGGTCCCGTCCATTCCTGGTAACACGCACACAGGAATGGGTGAGAGTTGTAAGTCACTATGTCTTGGTTCTCTTCAAGCTGTTGCACCACCAAATTTATTTATTTATAGAAAAGATACATAGACTAATCTATAAAAAAAAGAGCTTAGAAAAATCAAGGCCGAATGCCTGTTATGATGGCTTTTCAAATATGGAGGTAATGTTTTGGTAGGAAGGTTGGATACAATCGGCAACCAAATATGAATGGAAAAAAACGAAGGCAATTGACTGAATTATCAGCTAAACTACAAAAACCATCATCCTATATATAGCAGGGACTTCTATGGAGGTGGCTTGATTCATTTTGGCACAGTTGGACCAGAGAGTGTGTGCCTTAATGCTGTTTTGAGAGGAAAATTCTTCGGGTCAACCAACGAAGAATGGTGCATTACTCAAAGTAAATTGGCACGCACAAGTGGAAGACCACCCCAAACAATTTAACTTTCAAAACTGGAGACAATTACTTATGTTACTAGGCATTGAGCTAGGTGAAAGAATGTTCTTGGTTGATGCTCTGGGGCCAGGGTTACCGCTCTATACTTTATCCAACAAAAATATGCAGTACACGTCTTAAGGTGTGTCCACACCAAAGAAACATTTCAGGAAACATTGTTTAAAAAACGTTTCTGAAATGTTTCCCATTTGCTTAAAAAACATTTCAGAAACATTTCAGAAATGTTTCTGATTTGTTTTTTTTTGGTATGGATGCTTTGAGAAACATTTCTGGAATGTTTCTTTGTTTCCCATTGTTTCCAGATTGAGTTGTCTGTAAATTTTTTTCTCGCCTGTGTTGTACTTTAAGCGCATGATTTTTTTTTTTCTACTTCATCTTTATCACAATTTATATTTTGGCAAATTTCAGATATATCATTGGCTTCTTTGATTTTATTTTTAAAATTTTCGTCAAGAGTGGATCTGAGCGTCCAGACCAAAGAAACCATTTCAGAAACATTTAAGAAACATTTCAGAAATGTTTCTCTGTTTCTGAAATGTTTTTTAAATGTTTCTGAAATGTTTCTTAAATGTTTCTGAAATGTTTAAAAAATGTTTCTTTGGTCTGGACACACCTTTATGGGAGAGCTTTTTCAAAATCAGTAGCGTTCTATATTTTTGTACCATACTAAATTGAAAGAACTCCCTCCATAAAAAAGTGTTTGTGCGCCCATAAATTTTCGATTGCATCTGACGCAGGCCCGACGTCCTATTGACTGCATATCTGAGTGTAGTGTGCACTGAATTGCTGTGGTCTATGGCTGTTGGTGCTATTCAATTTCAACCCCCATTAAATATTGATATGCGTTCAGAGTTACCCTTGTTCATTTCGTAACTTGTTCAGTTTTTTTTCCTTGGGTTTCTGTTGATGTGCTTTTGATTTTAGAGCTTTAAAAAAATGGTCCATTTGAAATCAACACTACGATAACCCTGTGAGAGCTTTAATGAAGGACAGATTTATGCGATTCAATGTAGCCAGAATGCGAGGCAAACGTCCTATCTTGCCCACACTGCATATTTTTATTGGACAGAGTATAGCGACTTTTTCACTAGATCTAGCAGAATTTGAACTCACTCTGCGATAACACATATTTTGATGTCGTTAGATTATTTCTACCGAATTTTCTTTCTTTTCTTCTTTTCTTTTCTTTTGTAGCAACTTTTAGAGACAACCATTTGTGAATTGTGACGTGCAAATAATATTATTCTGAAATTCACCACATTACCACAGCAAACCGTATACGAAATTTAGGAATAATACTAAAGTTGTACGAAATATTAATGAAATTGATGATTATTGATTGTGTTATCATAAACTGCTTGGTTTTTTTGTTAATCTGCTGCAACTTTTTTAATAAAATAAACAGTTATTCAGAGATGATGAAGACGATTTTTAAAATTTTAAACGAATTTAGCATAATAATTTCTGTAAGATTGTATTAAAGTTAAAATCATCAAAAACCTATTTTATCTTTTTAGTATCGTGCTAATTTCACGACTCTTTGACATTTCCAAATGTCAAAAAGATCAGTTTGCTAAGAGTTTTGTATGAACAAAACAATTATTTTAGGTATAAACATATGTCCAGTAACAATTTATTAATAAATAGCTTAACAATATATGAAAATGTTTAGTGTTAAGAAAAACTTATTTAACTTCTTATTAGTTAGCAATTTTTCTTGCTGACATCTAGGGACTTTTTATCTTCAGAATTCTAGCAAATCTAGCGATTTTAAGAGGTTTGTTCTAGCGACTGTTCATTTCAACTTGCGACAACACTGTCTGGGGCATTTATAACAGAATAAGAACAAGACAATTAGTCAACGAATAATTTTGGCAAAATTGTTGGAAGTAGGTCATTACTACTATTATTGACAGGTCAAAGTATTACAATAACACTAAAAAAAAAAACAGATCTGCAGCAGCGGGTAAAGACTTCAAGATTAATTGATGTGTATACGAAATTTATAAATGAACAAATAGGACTATTACGAAGTCAATGCTTTCTTTCAATACTTTTGTTGCTCAGTGATTTTTCTGGCAGATTCAGATTGAGAAAAAAAATAAAATGCTCTTATTTAAAAGATTTAAAATTTAAGAAATGAGTGAAAAACTGTTCATGAGCATAAAATTTATTTTTAAAATGACTAAAGCAACTCCTTTAGCTTAAACATTAAACATTTTTTTATTAAAAAATTCAAAACATATTTTTTTAAAGTTTTGATATGCAATGTTTTTCAAACTATTTGGGAGCATCTCTATGAAAAAATATCATTAAAATCCGCTATGCCTATACCTAATGAGTAGACCTCGGATTTTGCATACTTCCACATTTTTCATCAGATTGATACCAAATTTTGTATTTAAGCGTTTTATAGTTCAAATATAACAATTTGTAATGCATATCGAAAATATGCAAAATATATGCGAAAAATATGCAAAAAAATATGCTAAAAATATACGAATTTCATCGAAAAATTGAATTCCACTCGTTAAATTTTAAAATAGAGAAGCATATACCACTTTCCCTTGTCCAACGCCTTACGCTATATTGTTATATTGTTCTTGTCGCAATCAAGGCTTTTGTTGTTGTTCCGCAAAGCAAAATGCACCTTAAAACCGATTTGCACGATTTATCACTGGTTTTATGACAACAGCAAATCTCTGCTTGTTGCTAACCCATAGACAAAGGGCCTTACCAACAATCAAATTAAGAGACGACTTTAATATTTGAGCGAAATGAAGCATTTTGAATTTATTTCCGATACATACTTTAACACAAATAATATCAACTGAATCAGTATTAGGGATTGGGAATATACAGCTATAAAAAACGCTTTGCACAGCAATGGGGGTGGCCGTGGCACGATGGTTGTGTGCTCGCCTGTCAACCTCATGATCACAGGTTCGATCCCTGCCGTCGTCTATGTCGTTTTAATTCCATTAAAACCTTCTAAAAATTGTCATCAATGGGTTGCTGCTTTACTCATTACATGTTGTTTAGGCATAACACTAACAACATGTAATTGAGTTAAACTAGTATGCCCAACAAGGATGAACACGAATAAAATAATGTGAATTGTAAGCGACATAGAAATAAGACACGGCATTTCTCCGCTTTAGCTCAGCCGCCATCCCTGGAGATAAAAATATCTGAGACAACCACCAACAGTCTCAGAACATCGTGCCACACATCTTTCCTATCCTTCTTTCTCTTCATTAACTTCACGCCCGCGCTGTGTTGAAACATTTAAAGGGTAGATAATCATAATCCCTTGAGCGCGGGTAGATTATAAAAAAAAAAAAAAAAAAAATCATGATTCCACCACCCACGGAAGCTAAGGGATCAGAATATCTATCTTTACGGTACACCACAAAATCGGTGGAAAATACTCGTAGTTCATTATTTACAAATGTTGAGTTCAGCCAAGTTTCTGTTAACACAATTACATCGAAATCAGATGCATGAGATGCTTAAATAAATTTTTGAGTTTTCGACCGAAGTCTTCTCACATTTTGGTAGTAAAGGGACAGACAATTTAGTTTTTTGAAGATTTTAGTATAATTTTAAATTCTCTTAAAATGACATTTTCACACCAGAGTTCAGAACACATATCTTTTCATACAAACAAAATTCCGTTGTAAGTCTGAAGGACGCAAACGGACTACTTTCTTTATTAATCTTTTGACATTTAAGTTTTTTAACATCAATGTCGAAGTCTTTTAAATGGTCGATTATGCCTTTGATTGAAGTTTTCGGCTGAAGACGTGAGACGTAGATTTTCGGTTTAGGCAAAGCAGAGAGGCGGTTTTTAGTAATAGGAGGTTCGATCCTAACTATGGGAGAATTTGAGATGGTTCTTGGACTATTAATAGAACTAGAGCAGACTTAAATGGCAATTCATTCAGTAGGTAACTCAGATCTAGGTGATTTTATAAATGTATGTTTCTTTTTAGATGGATTTTGAAAGAAGTAACTGACCTAGAGCGTTTTTTATTTTTGTTTTTTTTTATTACCAGAAGAAGGGACTGGTTTATTAATAGTCAATTGATCATCATTACTTTCAAGGGTAAGAGCTGGCAAGGAAACTGAGTCATAATAATTTGTAATCTTAATATATGTAGAGGTAGGAGCATCAGACCAATTGATTGGGTCTTTGTAGAGTCTTAAGTTTGCGACAGTTGATTGAAAGGTAGTAAACAGACTATCAAAACTATTGGATAGCTTAAGTATGTCAGCTTTATAACCCGACATTTTGAAAGCTACTGAAGAGATGGACATTTTTCGGCAGTTCTTATAAAACACCATCGCACTTGTTAACATTAATGTTTTGCAAGGAATCTGAAAACATTGCTGACAATATAAATCGTGATTTTGGAATGTATTTAAAAAAAGAAATTTGAAAAGAAATCCAGATTTTAATATTATTTCCAAAATAATAATATTTTTGTTTTGCCCCGTCACTAACGAAAATATCATCAAATATAAATTTGCTCCAGTTACTTCCTGTGACGTTGAAAGAAGCTTTTCGCTTACAAAATGGTTTTTGGAGAGAAACGTCAAAGCCTCCCAATTTATAAATTAGAGAAAATTATGGTTTATACTGCAATACCAATTATCTTGAATAATTTTTAAACTTGTAAAACATCTTATGTACTTGCTCTACTTAAATATAAACTCTATTTAATATCTGACAATAATTATTAGTAAAATCTCAATATACATACATACATATACATATACCACCCTTTAAATCAGTTCTATATTATTTTTTTATCTGTTTAACATAGACAATTTTTGCATGTTTTGCATATTTTTTGCATAGTTTGCATATATTTGGCATATATCATGCATATGCAAATCATGCAAATATGCAAAAAAAAATTAAAATATGCATATCGTTTTCAACTCTATTTTCAATGAAAAAAACAATGGTGTCATCAGAATTCACCTATCTTAATCCTTCAAAAATATGCAAATATGCAAAATCCGAGGTCTACTAATGAGATATTCAAAATTTGAAAATATGGTTCTATGGTAGTTAGTGATCTTAATTTAAAATTGTTTTTATTAAATCATAGATCGTAAAAAATAATCGAAAGAAAAAAAATTTATTAAAATTCTCGGCTCACAGCGTTTTCGAAAAAATACGATTTTCGAAAATTATTTTTTTGCATTTGTATGGCGAATACCGTTATTTTTTTAGGTGGAATACGATAAAATTTTTAACTGTGAAGTTTAAATAAAAATTAAAATTGAAAATTGATTTTTGAAAAAAAAAAATAAAATGCACGACTGGGTCGCACGAACTTGCTCCTATGTAATGACTAGGAATTTTAAAAACGAATGTTATTAGAGAAAACTGTTCATAAGGATAAAATGAATTTTTTAAATTCTTTAAGTAGTAAGAGATAAAAACAGAATGCTATGCAAATATGAATTTATGCAGGCACAAAAATTATAAGTCGTTGTAGTGGTTCCTTAAAAAAATAAGCTTTTATGTACAAAATTTTTAAAACATTTTTAAGAAAAACTTTTGGTACGCCAACCTTAAGTTTTTATTATTGTACGAATAAAAGTCTAATTTCCAAAAAAAAATACTAAGCCGTTCTTGAGATATCGAATTTTTCAAAAAAAAATTACTTTTTTTCTAAAAATTGAAAAAATGTTTTTTGTTAAGTTTTTAAATGCAATGTTTTTTAAACTTTTTAGGAGCTTTTTTATAAAAATTTTTATTAAAATCCGTTAAGTCGATAATGAGAAATTCAAAATTCGAAAAAATCGTTCTATGGTAGGTACAGTCAGTAATATCTAGATTAAAAATTTTTTTTATTAAATTATAAATCGTAAAGATTAATCAAAAGAAAAAAAAATTTAACAAAATTCTCGGAACTGTTTTCGAGAAAAATGCGATTTCCGAAAACGATTTTGTAAAATTATTTTCAACCATTAGCTAGTTTTGACCAAATGAAATTTTTCAATTTTTTTTTATAAAAATATTTATAAAATTTCGAAAAAAATCGTATGGCAGGTACCGTTATTTTTGGTCTTCCAAAAAAACAGAAAAAAACGTCCGGGGGGGAAAAATTAAAACCCATATCTACCAAGTTTGAAGAAAACCGGCCGAGCCGTTTAGGCTGTAGTCGAACCGACAGACAGACAGACAGAATTGCGAGACCCACTTTTTTCGTCTTCGCTATCATCGTAATGTCAACTTTGATCAAAATCTCGAGTTCGATTTTTTTTACGAATGCATAACTTGCCTTATAGTACCTATAAGTCGCAAGTAAAAATTAAAATTAAAATTCACAATAAAATTTATACTTTTGGGGAACTTTAGCATAAAAAATTATTGAAATCGGTTGTATGTTTTTTGAGAAAATCAAAACAAAAAAAATGGTTCCAAGAGCGGTACGATTAAAATCATATTTCGGAATATTTTTTTTTAACCATTACCTAACTTTAACTAAATTAATTTTTTGGAATTTATTTCAAAAAAATCTGTGGAACACTTTTATAAATTTTCTAAAAAAAAAATCGTATGGCAGGTACCGTTATTTTTAGTCTTCAAAAACAAGAAAAAACGCGTGGGAGGGGGGAAATTAAAAAAATGATATCTAGCAAGTTTAAAGAAAATCGGACGTGCCGTTAAGACTGTAGTCGAACAGACAGGCAGATACACAAAATTACAACAGCAAGTTTTTGATTCTAACCAGTGTTGTCAGTTCAAAATTAGTAGAACTTTTTCTGTTGGCTCTAATATTTAGAAATAAAATAGCATTCATTTAAAAAAATAAATAATTTCAAGATAAATGAACAAAATGTATTCAATTTTTTAATATTAGAAAACTCAATTTTGAAAATAAATCTTTTTATCTGCATACATATACGTAATCCCACATTTTATAAAATGTTTAAATGAATCGGTGTTAACTGTTAATTTTGTTTCCAAATTTAAAATATTTTTTTTTTTTAAATGTTGTTTTGGAAAATTTTATAAAGTTATGTTAAGAAATCTCATTTTAAGAAATTGCGTAATAATATATGTATTCGAAAACAGACTCTAGAATTAAAAACTTCAACACAGTGAATTTTTTTAAATTATTTTTTTTTTTGTAATTTTATAATCATTTTCTGCATTTTGCTTGTGGTCTAATGACTTTATGCTTTTCATTTCCTGTTAAAAGGGATAAATTCTTTTCAAAGGCGACTACAAGCAATTTAATATGAGACCACTGTTTCTAACTCGTTGAATACCTAAGTTGAAATTTATCAACCATTTAAGAATTGTATTCTTATTTTTATTTAACTCTTTTTGTTTCGAATTAAATAACCATTGGATTTATGAAATTTTACTCGTCTTGAAATTTCCAAAAAACATTTGATAAAGTTACAAAAAAATTGTTGTTCTGAACTTTAAAATTTTGAAAATAGTTGTTCAATTTCACAACCACTTTGTTTTTTTTTTTGTTATAGGCCTCTGTCCTACTTCGAAATGTGGTATACCACGAAGTTATAGTAGGCATAGTACCAAAGTGGATTTCCTGCAGAGCAGATCAATCAAAGACCAAATCTTGATACTGAAAAAAAATCGTTTAAGAAAACAACGAATTTCAAGTCAAGACATTATTTTCATCGAATTCAAATACGGATGCTTTTCAGATATAATTATTTCATCATCAGAAGATGGGCAATATCGGGATTACGGAACAGAAAGTGTGTAGAGCAGAGCTAGTGACTTACAACTCTCAACGATTCCTGTCTGCGTGTTACCAGAAACGGAGGGGACCTACAATTTTCTGCCTATTTCGATTTTGGCGACTTGTAGCGTAGTTGTTTTTGTGATATCTGTCAAATCAGTTAATAAAATTTTATTTTCAAAATGAGTGTCCGTTAGTGCAAACTTTGCGCGCGTTGCACAGATTTTAGGGTAGACTTGGTGGCTCTTAAGATTTAAGGCGAACAGTTCGGTTATCAATCAAGTAAAATTCGTACGTGAAAGGTGCAAGGTAGAACACGAGGCAGTCGATTCCAGGCCTTGCACAAAAACTCGACCTTTCGCAGACTTCAACTTGGCGAATTTTGTGTTGGAAATTGGGCCTACACCAGTACAAGATCCCTCCGATATAGGAACTCAGACTTCATGACCATAGAGATGGACAACGCCGTTTGTTCGTAGACTCGGCTAAGGAGCGGTTCGAAGAGGATCCCAATTTTGGCTATGAATGGCTGTGTTGACAAGAAAAATTAAAATATATGCGGGACGACACCGCCCACACGAGGTTCACCTGGTAATACTGCATTCTCAAAAATTTAACGTTTCGTGTGAATTTTGGGCCGGCCGCGGTGTTTTTCAAGAACGACGTTGGTAAAGCAGTCATCATCAATGGGGAGCGGTACAGAACGATGATAACCAATATATTATGGCTTAAATTGAACCATATCGTGACATGTGGTGTCAGCAGGACGGCACTACTTGACATACAGCGGACGCCACGAGTGACATGCTAGCTTGAACTATTTGAGGCTAAAGTTATCTCTCGCTCAGGTGACGTAAATTGGACAACCAAGGCCATGCGATTTTCGCCCGCTAGACTTTTTCTTGTAGAGCTTCCAGAATTCGCAGGTCTATGCGAGTAAACCACAATCGGTCGATGCTTTTAAGGTGAATTAGATTTACGAAAGGGTTATTGAAAATTGGACTACTTGGATTAGTTCTACAGTAAGAAGTCGAAGCTTGAGCGATATCATATTCCATACATTTTGTTAATACCTCACACAGCTTCTTTTATTCCATATCAACGTCTACCCGGCCTTTTAGTAAAACCCTTTAAAAATATATATCCAAAGCTTTGGACAACACGTCACCATTGATAAAAGTAATTTCCAAATAGTAAGGGAGTGAATATATGTATAAGAATAAGTTTTTGACCATAAAAAGAAAGGTTAAATGAGATATACTGAGATGCAGATGTAGTTCGAAGAGTAAAAACATGTCGCCTTCTCTAGAAAGGTTGTGGGGACAACAATGATCCAGCATAAAGAATCTCCGTGTCCCAGATCCCATGTTCGAGAGGATAGGTAAGACCGAAACACTAATTCAAAAACCAAACCATAGCGAAAGCCAGAAAGCTTCGCCTGGATGACTGGAAACAGCTTGCTAGGAAACGTAGGAAACGTGATCAAAAGAATTCTCTTTTCTTTTTATAATACAATAAAAACCTTAATTGTTTAATTTCCGTTTTGATTCAATATTCACACTTATCAGCCCCTCTGTACGTCGTCGAAGAGCAAGACCAACAGATCTTGTCCTTCCCGGGATAAAATAGGGAAAATGAGAAAATGTCGCCTGAATCGTAAATAACTTTAGATCGACTTGGGTAGACATAAAGTGCCTTTCCCACTGTTTAGCGTTTTCTTTGGCATGACGCTACAGTAGACAGACAGAATCCTTCTTTATCCTTGATAGAGGTCCGTATCCTTATCTCTGATTTTCCAGTTATATGGCGGCGCGACTCTGAAAAAAAGGCCATAAACTAAACCAACTTGAGCAAGAAACGCACGTCCTAAGCGAGTAAACGACAATTTTCCGCTCCAACGACTACAATCTGAAGCGAGAGAATAACTTTCAAATGAATTCTTCGCATTCGAACCAAAAGGAGCAACGCAAGAATTCAAAAGGATGTTTATGACTACAAAAATAAAACAAGAAAAAATAAAATTAAACCAAAAAGACAAATCAAAGTCTAAAGTAATCAGCGCGTACAATAATTACAAAATACATCCTGTTTCGTCCTTATATTCCGCTAGTGGTTCGCTTTGCTCTATTTTTTTGTGCAGGGCTTTTCTACACCTTTTGCGAATTTAATTAATCTAATTGAATAGCTAGATGGGGGAAGAAGAGGACGAGAATTGAGAAAGTTGCAATCAAAGGATGAACTGAAAAGACTATAAACGACAGCGTTACGACTGGAACAGATGTGTTGCGCTCATTTAACCTGTCGCCTTCGCTCTCCAAAGGTGTCCTTCACAACCATTCGATGGGATAGTAAAACTTTTTTTTTACACTGTGCTCCACAACGAAGTTAATCTAAAAAGTTTCATCTTGCAGAGCAGCTACTAGCTTCTTCAGTTGCTATCTCTCTGACTCTGGAATGCGGGAAGAAAAGAAAGAAAGGTATCCTTATAAATATGAAGGTGTATGTATACTCTCAACGAGGTGATGAAAGCGGAAGATTGCCGTTTCAAGGTATTTTATTGCACTTGATGCCTCTGAGAATCATTAGCAGGCATGATGCTTCTCCTACGAGGGAACGGATAAATGAATGAATGCATTTTCTGCAAAGTTTTGTGTCGTTTGTTGGTTGCTGGAGCAGGTTCCGTCCTTTTACTTTCATCCAACTTGAATAAGGTGCCTATCTACCTACCAACCTATACATAGATAGGTGATAGTTACCCTTAATCCAATTTTATTCCTTAAATGATTCCGAAATCCGATTGGGGGGATTTATTGAAGTCGTTTATCTTTTAGGCAATTTAAGAAATTAGATTCGGCTGTAGGAGGCATTAGGGAACATTTTCTGGCTCGTTTTAGCTTTTTCGTCGTTGTCGGAGGTGGGGCCTACTTATGCTACGGGTTTTTGGAAGAGAGATATACGAATTTGGGACATTTATATGGTGAAATGTGAAGACGTGCTTTATTGGGTGAATTTTCGTTGAATTTAAAGTCTTTGACAGAGGTGTATCGTGTAATTTATAAAGGGAACCTTGGCGTAAATTGAAAGTTTTTTTTTCGAGCGCTTTTGATAAAATATGGAGATATGTAGGTTAGGTGATGCCTTAAGGAAAATTGATTGCATAAGTCTCCAGATTACTTAAGGCGGCTTGGCATTGAATTTAAACTTGACATTAAATTAATGAAGCACTTTGTAGGCCTTCATCGACCTCGAAGAATAATCGTATTTTGTTCTTCGGGCGAGTTGAAACTTTGTGGGTTAAGGCTTTGTTTTTTTATTTGACTTTTATAAAACTTGATATGTATAATCGAATGTTTGTGGAATAATGTCTCCTGGAAGGAATCTCCATCTCTATAGAATAAAGAGTCGTGATAGGTCTGATATATGCAGATAGGTTTAAGCAAGGCTTGATTTTTTTTATTTAAATTTTACATAAAAGTAATAATTTATTAAAATGAAGAACTTTTTAATTGAAAAAAAATCACTTAAATTTGGAACTGTAAGTTTCAAGGACCATGAAGGATATTTGCAAACTAAATATTAAGAGTCGTCACACATCGTGACAATTAAACAAGGGAACAATCATTTTTGAGTTCAAGAGATTTAAAGTGTGCGCAATATAATGGGTCAAACCATTCCACCTGTTTAAAGTTGAATGAAGCAAAGGTTTAAGACTAAAGCTAAGTGTACACGATTGGTAGATCTTACAATATTGTGTGGTCTTACAATTAACTGTCAGAAAATTTTTCTGACAATTAATTGTTAGATCAAATCAAGTTAGAAAAAATCTGACAATCATGTGTACGCTAGCTGACAATAGTGTAGTTTTGCAATTAATTGTTAGAAAATGTACCTAAATTAATTGTAAGACGGTAAATTATAAGGTATTTGATAATCGTGTACGTTTATTGTCAGGCCTGCCAATTTTTATAGTTGTCTGACGTTTCTGACAATGAAGAAATTGTAAAATGTACGTTTTTTAGCATCATACAATTTTTTCATTGTCAAGCAATTTGTAGCCAAGGTAAGCAGTTTTCAGAACCAAAAACACTGACAATTAGTTGTGTGTGTACACGGTTGTTAAAAAATCTACGAATCTCTTACAATTATCTGGCAGGTATTTAGCCAGATATCTGAAAATAAACTGTCAGCCAACTTCTGACAATAAATTGTAAGAGATTGGTAGATTTTCTACCAACCGTATACACACACAACTTAATTGTCTTATTGGTAGATAACTGTCAGACGTTGTGTGATCTGACAATATTGTAAGATCTACCAATCCTGTACACTAAGTTTAATACACATTTCAGCGAGTCACTTGAAATAGTATTGAAGAATCCATTTTTATTTCTAAGTCTTTTAACGTAGGATATATTGATGTTACAATTCAATTTTGATTTTGATTCGCATTAATGTAGAAAGTGGGCTTTATTTTAAGATTTAAATTTTAGTGAAGGGTTTTTCAATAAGGGCGGATAGAAATTATAATTATAATATGTAATTACTTACCAAAGTGAAAGCAGTTGGGAAATGTTTATAGAGGATTTAAGAGGAGAAACCGATGAACATTGATTAGCATGCGTTTAGATTGTAAATTATAATGAGTGGAAAATATCGAGTTTGGTAAAGTACTCCACATAAATGTGGTGCGGCTGAAGAACGAATGTCTATATTTTAAAAAGCCAGTCCAAAATTTGGTTCAAGGGTAAATTGATGATCATTCCCGGTTTGATGTGTGTTAAGTGAAAATACTTTCAGGAGAGGAGTTCAACTGGGTATTTCACAAGAACATTGTTTTTAAAGAAGTGCGATAAAAGAGAGATAGGCAGCATGTGTTTACTAATTAATAGCTTGAAAAGAACAAGCCTTTAGCGAATTGCATCATATAGAATATACATATACGTGTTTTTGTTTTGAGAGAATTTAGTAAGTGTAAGGATTTATGATATCCACTGAAAAAAAAAAAAACATTTTTGTATTAGCTGGTTTTCTAATTACACCACTATACTCTGTTCAACAAAAATTGTCAATACAGGGAAGATAGGACGTTTGCCTCTCACTCTGGTTTCATTGGCTTGCATTAGTGTATCGCCTTTTAAAGCTCTCACAGGGTTTCCGTAGTTTAAATTATAAATCGCAAACACTCAATATACTCAACTCCATAAAATTTGTTGTCAAAAGCTTCAAATCCCAAAAGCTCCTCAATAAAATCCACTGAAAACGCTCCTTGCTTGTAATTGAGAATGATAATGGTAACTCTGTTTTGATGTTGATAACAAGCGCACGCCGCATGATCGTATTGACTTGACAGTATCCCTTCAGCAGTGGGAGACAACGATCGTGTTGGGGTGTACAACTTTTTGCGAAGAATTACAACAACAAGTCTTTGAGGAAAGTCAGTGGCTTGCTATTTTTTAAAGTGGCATTTTTTCCCAACGCAGTGTAGTGAGGGTGCATCAGGCGCCACTGCTTTGGAAAAAGCTCTCACATCAGGCCTTTACTGACAATTTTTGTTGAACCGAGTATAGATGCGTGACATTCTAACGAGCTAGCAAAATGCCAAGGGGTATTACAGTACAAACCGAAAAAAATAAAATAAAAAGCTTATATCAACGAAGATAGAAAGTAATTTCTGTTTAAGTGGAGTGATTGAATTAAATTCAATTAAAAGCTCAAGTGACCTCAACTTCTGGGCGAAACGCACCTTGAGGTCACTTGAGCTTTTAATTGAATTAAAAAGCTTATAAGTCATCAAGCATTTATTTTTACTCAAATTTCAAAATGATATGGAAAAACTTAAAAATAAATGTACTTAAATATTATGCATAGGAATGGTTGAGAAATTTAAGTAACTAGGTCCTGGTTCTCTTCGAGCCACCAAATTTAATTTAGAATTTCAAATAAAGTGATGGGTATTAGGGTGATAACGCTTTTTCCGAATTTTAGAGAGTGCAACGGATTTTTTCCCAAATCTTCAAAATTGAATTACTTTTCGAGTTCTAAAGATAGAGAAGTGAAATTTTCAGAAAATGTTCGTTTAATTAATGAGTATTGAGTCAGAAAATGTATTTTTGGAATACATTTTGTATAATTTTGTATGGTACTTACTTACTTACTTACTTACTTAACCGGCTTCCGATCCATGGAGGGTCTCTGCCTGAGTTATTGCGGTCTTCCATCGGTTGCGATCCCTCGCGAGCTCCCTCCAGTCGTCGGGACCAAGCGCTCTTGCGTCTATAACCGCCTGGTCCCTGTAGAGGAGGTTCGGTCTTCCTCGTCGTCTCGAACCTGGGGGCTGGGATTCGAAGATTTTCTTGGCTGGAGCGTTGTTGTCCATTCGCTCGATGTGACCGAGCCAGTGTAGTCGACGTGTTTTGGCTTTTTGGACTACATCCACATCTTGGTACAGCTCGTATAATTCACGATTGAATCTTCTCCTCCATTCGCCCTCTTCGCATATAGGACCAAATATCCGCCGAAGAATTTTTCTCTCGAAAGTGCCCAGTATCAATTCCACTTTTTTAATTATCGTCCAGCACTCGGCGCCGTAGAGTAGTCCTGGTAAAATTAGCGTTTTGTATAGCGTGCACTTTGTCTTTCGAGAAAGGAATTTTGAACCCATTTGTTCGGCCAAACCGAAGTAGCAGCAGTTTGCTAGGGTAATTCTTCGTCGAATTTCCACTAAGGTGTCATTCGTGGGATTGATGTTCGTTCCGAGATAGGTGAACTCCTTGACTACCTCGAAATTACTGCTACCAACAGTGACGTTTTTTCCTAGGCGATGAACAGATGCGGCTTTGTTTGTTGATAGCATATACTTTGTTTTGTCCTCATTAACTTCAAGACCAACGCGTTTCGCCTGTTCATCAATAGCTGTGAACGCTTCTAGCACAGCTCGCCTGGATCGACCGATGATATCGATGTCGTCCGCATATCCAAGCAGTTGGGAAGACCTGTTCAAAATAGTGCCTTCCAGGTTAACACCACTCTTGCGCACTATCTGCTCCAGGACTAGGTTGAAAAAATCACATGATAGCGCATCTCCTTGTCTGAACCCTTTGAACGTCTGGAATAGCTCGGATGAGCTGTTACCCATTTGCACGTTGCACCGCGTATTTTGTAACGTCATGCGGCATAGCTGGATCAATTTTTTTGGGATCCCGAGTTCCGACATTGCCAATAGAAGCTCTTGGCGACTTATGCTATCATATGCGGCTTTAAAGTCGATGAAAAGATGGTGGGTTTCGACTTGAAATTCGTTGGTCTTTTCCAGGATTTGCCTCAATGTGAAGATTTGGTCTATCGTTGATCTGCCTGGCCTGAAGCCACACTGGTACGTGCCGATTATAGTGTTGCAGAAAGGTTTTAGACGCTCACATAGTACGGTGGATAGGATCTTGTAGGCAACATTAAGCAGGGATATGCCCTTGTAGTTTTTGCAGGACATAGGATCGCCTTTTTTGTAGATTGGGCATATGGAGCTATTTGACCAGTCGTCGGGCATGCTTTCCTACTCCCACACTTGGTTGATGAGCTGATGCATGCACCCTATCAGGACATCTCCTCCATACTTAAAGAGTTCCGCAGGTAGGCCATCCCAGCCTGCGGATTTGTTATTCTTAAGCTTGCGTATGGCTTTCTTAACCTCATCAGTACTGGGTAGTGGGACTGGATCTTCATTGACTGGTCTTATGCTTCTTTGCTCCCCTGTGTTTTCGTCTAAATAATGCCCATTAAGCAGCTGCTGGAAATGCTGTTTAAACGCGTCTACAATTCCCTGTGCTTCGGTGACTAGGTTCCCTTCTCTTTCCTTCTCTTTTCACGGTACTCCTCTTTTGCTGCTCTTGTTTTCCGTTGCTGCATTTGCATTCGTGCATTTTCCGTCTCCTGCTTCAATACCGCGCATTCATTATCATACCATGGGTTCTTTTTCCTAGGTGGTTGATAGCCTATGGTGGACTCGGCTACCTCCTTAATGATGTCGCGGTATTGGCTCCACTGGTTGTTGACACTTGTGGCTAGGGGTACGGCAGAGAGTTTCCCGATCAATTGCTCACTGTAGTCTCTGGCTTTCACAGGTGTGCTAAGGCATGCAACATTGAATTTCTTCCTTTGGGCGGTCCTCATTTTCTTTTCGTTGGACAATCGGGCTCTGAACTTTGTCACAACAAGAAAGTGGTCAGAGTCCACGTTTGCACATCGGAAAGTTCGCACGTCCAAGATGTTCGACGCGTGCCTTGCGCCAATTAGCACGTGGTCGATTTGGTTGGCGGTTTGACCATCTGGAGATCGCCAGGTTGCTGTGTGTATCCTTCGCCTGGGGAACCTAGTGCTACTTATCACCGTATTCCGAGCTGCAGCAAAGTCGATTAGTCGGAAGCCGTTATCTGTTGTCATTTCGTGGAGGCTATGCTTTCCAACTAATCCGCCAAAGATATTTTCCTTCCCGACTTTTATGGTAAGGTGTCAAAAATTTCGAACATAATTTTGCGTTAAGATTATAACTAATTACTCCAAAAACATATTTCTTTAGTCAAATTTGTTCAAAATTATCCCGTTGTTGATTTCCCAATCTCACCTATTCGGTAAAAAAAACAGTTGATTTAGAACCATTAAATATTTGACTAGAATTTTGGTATTTACTGATCTGGCAGTTCGAGTGCTTTCAGAACACATAGAAAGTGCAATTTCAATGTAAAAATTTAAAGGGGTGGTAGCCCAGTTTCCAGATGAAATATATGTATATAATGAAGTTTATCCTTAAGTGGGCTTTAGGTCAATTTTTGTTTTGTTTTTTATGTTGTGACGTTTCGGATGTGGTTACACCCTTCTTCAGACAACTTTAAAAATACAAATATTTTGTATTTGTTTGTTAGCTTTTGGTTTCCGTGTCTTCTCAAAAAAGTTTAAGATACGTTTCAAATATTTTTCTTTTCCGCTGTATATATCTGTTATCTCTTTTGTTTTTTTATTTTTTAATTTGTTTGAAAATTTATTTCAAACAAATTGAAATTTATTTGAAAAATATTTGAAACGTATCTTAAACTTTTTTGAGAAGACACGGAAACCAAAAGCTAACAAACAAATACAAAATATTTGTATTTTTAAAGTTGTCTGAAGAAGGGTGTAACCACATCCGAAACGTCACAACATAAAAAACAAAACAAAAATTGACCTAAAGCCCACTTAAGGATAAACTTCATTGAATTAAATAAAAGGTCACGAAGAAAGAAAGTATTTATATGTATATAATATCTATTTATGTGAACTTGCGGTGTAGACTAAAGATTGTCTACTTCCTCGTGTGGGAATACCCCATTATCGATCTGACAACCGCTTCGAAGACCTTATTCTTGGTACTCATCAAAATATTCCTTTTAATTAGAATACTCTTTCGGTTAAAATTTTTGGCTTCATTTAATTTTTCTTCAAGGTGTTTTCTAAGACAATTTTGCTTTAAAACTTAATACTAATTAAAACGTAAAAAAATAGGAGGCAATATTGGCTCTTAGAGAGCCTAAACCTAGTGACTTACAACTCTCAACCATTACTGTATGCGTGGTACAAGGAATGAGGGGGGCCTACAATTCTGAACATTCCGTGAGCAGGACTTTTCATGCAAGAGATACTCTTAGAGGATTTATTAATTCCTCTCAAGAGGCAGTACACCCCTGCAAAAAACTTCGAACCAAAGACCTACTTCATGACTGTCCAACGCACTAACCATTATGCCATTGGGTACTTGAAATATGTTCTATCTAAAATGAAATACGAAAAAATCATTGGATTAAACATGATGTAACACAACCGGAAATACATAATGTCAAATTTTTCAAAAGAAGCACAGAAATACAGGCAACAGATAATTGATGAAGAATTTTAAATCAAACTACTAAGTTTTATATAATAAAGTATTTATTAGGGTGTGTCACTTTTGTATGGCCGCAAAAAAGTACTCTTATTTTTAAATGTAATAGTGCTCAAAAGTTGTATTATGGTCTGAGGTTTAAGAACATGTAAAAAAAATAAGATATGGTTCGTCTTTGGCTCGCTCAAATCGGTTGAAGTTGAAAAAAAAATTTAATTTACAGTAAATTTTTTTTTTACGTATATTAAAAAAAAACTCAACAAAATACAGAAAGAATTTTTGTCTTTACAAAAAGATATACAACGATATTGTAGGTGGTTCCGTTGATTTTTAAGAATTTTTTTTGTAAAAAAAAAATGATTTTACATAAAAAAATTATTTTTCTTCCTTCTTTTATTATTTCAAGTGTTCAATTTAAACAATTTAAAACAACACATATTTCAAAAATCTCGAAAAATCAAAATTTTTTGGATTTCATCCTATTTTTGAGCGAGCCAAAGATATTAATTAAAATGAAAATTGTAAACGCAGGATTTAATTTTGATAAGCTATGCAACTTTTAAAAGCTATTACATACATTTGAAAATACCATAGTTGAGCACTTTGACACACCCTAGTATTCATATAATATGTAAATGCCAAATTCTCTGTTTTCTGTTGTGGAAGTTGTAAAATATTGTTCAATAAAACTTCATTTTTATCTATCTATCTACAAACATATTTTCCTGCTTCAATTCAATTTTTCTAAAAAAAATATATTTTTTCTAAATAAACAAAGACAATGGGTTGTATGCAGAAGCCATTCACTCAGTCTCATGAGAATGAGCTCTGAGAATGAGCTCCAGATAGTGAGATTGAGCATTTGCAATGAGACGAATTTCAATTTGGTATATGCAAGATATACTTGTCTCACTTCATGATTTCAGTCTAAACAAACAAAAAAACATTCATTTGAAAAATGTCTTCATCAAGTGAAGTGACACTGATAGCCCCTCCGAAAAACAAACAGGATACTAATAGCTTTCCGAATTTTTTAGTAACCTCGAATGTCGAATCATGCACTGATCCCAGCCAAGATATGTCCACGCTGCACAGTGGATCGAATGCATACATTTAGACGTGAAAAATTCTAATCTTCTTGGAAAATATCTGTTTCCATCTATAATGTTCATAAATGTATAGAAAAATAATATAATTTTGCAAAAAAATAAGCTGGTAGTCTTTTCGCGACAAAAAAATATTTGAATTTTTTTAGAAATATTTTAATATAAAAAAGAAAGAACCATAAATATGGTTACAATTTAAAGCAAATCAATAAATATTTAAATAAAAAAAAATTCTATGTTGGTACTTAAATATTATAGTATAAGTAAATATAAAATGAAAATAGAGATTTCTTCTAATCTGAGTTCGAAATCTGACTTTCGGAGTCAGAGTCGTTTTCAGACGGTGAATCATTTTGGCTGCATGTCGCAGATGTTTCTGGCAATACAGGTGAGGGGCTTGGTTGTGGCTCAATCAAAAAATGTGTAACTTCGGAAGACAAGGATTTAAATTTTGTTTGTGGGCCCTTTCTTAAAGAATTTATGGGGAGAGTACGATAACTTAGGCGCCAAAAATTGATAACGGAGTTTTGTAGAAGGGTCAAATACAAGCGTTTTTTACTATGGGAGGGGGGGTCTATCTCGCCCCGTTTAGGAGGTAGGGGCGATTTTAGAAAAAATGACTTAAATTGAAAAAAAAATATTAAAAAACAACGGCAACACTTACAATAAAATACTATACCGGTTTTGAAAGTCAGAAGTCTATTCTATAATCGTAAATTTAAATTAAATTATTTATGTCAATAGTTTTTGAAAAATTTGCATGCAAACTCAAAATTTTGTTAAAAAAAATGAAAAAAAAAAGTTTAGACCAATTTTTTTCAAAATTGTAAAATGAAGTGCTTAATTGGATTTTTGTGGTCAATGCTACTATTAATTCTAAATCGAACACAAAAAACCGAATGGTTTTGTCCCTTCTAGTTTTTGAGAAAATCGAAAATTACTAAAACTACTTTTTATGAAATTTTTGATTTTTGGTATTTAACTACGGTGATTTCATTTTGAGGATTAATGTTAATGTGGTTCATTTGTAAGTACAGTACAGCAAATCATTAAGGGTTACTAAGAATGCACCACGAGGAGGTAGAATTGCATGGCATTTCGCGTCTCAGTCAGTCAGTTTGTGAGTAAGTCAGGTGTTACTTAAAAATAGTCAAGACAATTTTTCAATGTTCAATGTATTAAAACCGTGTTTACAGGCATTTTGATCACAAAAAAAAATTATAGCAAGCACCTCCCGAATCTCTAGCCAATATTGAGGCCCATGGAAAAATGTACCGATAGATGGGTTTATTGCTCTGAGATTAACTTTTATATGGATTGCACCAGAGAAACTTTTAAATCATTAGTTTTAAGCAAAATTTAAGTAACGTTATTTATTAAAATAAAAGATTAACTATGTAAATCATTTAAATGTAATTTGAATTTTATATACCCACCTACAAATTTGTAACTACATATTTACTTATGTATGTATGTTAGTCTGTAAGAGTATAATATACTCTGGTTGATTAATAAATAATAATAATAATATTGTATTCTTACAATTTTTGTCACCTTTTTGAGTTGGAGTTGAGGGGAGTTGACGCTTTAGTTGGAATTAGACCAATTTCTTCTAAGAACGCGGTGCTTTTGAAATATTTTTTTTTGAAATATTGAAAAGTTATTTAATTTAGGATGAAGTAGTGGATGCTTAGTCGCCATTCTTTATTCAAAGAAAAAAATACTTCACTCTTACAAAGGTTGAATAACGAATGACCTTGGTAAACAATAACCTGTACCACATTACCATTAAAAATGTTAGACACAAACAATAAACATACATAATAATTAAGGAATTATATAAATTTGCTGCATTCGTACAGTAGTACCAAGGTAATGTGTATTTTTCATAATGTATTAAATTTTCATGACTGAACATTTTAAATGTGCAACTTTGGGCGTACATACATACGTACATACATATATTTAGTAGACATTGGATATAGACCATAGGGTAAACTCAAAGTTTCTTTAAATCCAGATTCTGTAAATGCAAAGGAAACCTTGCATACACCCAACCTCGCACCTACCCCAAATCCTATAGTGTGTCCAAGCAGGGGGGTTGCAGGGGGGCAGCATGCCCCCCATACATATCTCACTGTTTATACGCCGTAATGCGTAAGCAAGCAAAAAAAGCAAATATCCCATAAAAAAGTAGTTTTAGTTATTTTCAATTTTCTCAAAAACTAGACGACATAAAATCATCTAGTTTTCAGTTTTTGAATAAGAATAAATAAGAGCAACGAATTTTAGGAAAAATAATAATATAAAACTTTGCAGTTTCGAAAAATTAAACTTTAAACTTTTTTTTTATGTTTTTTTTCACTAAAATTTGAGTTTAAAACTCGTTTTTTCAAAAACTGTCCATAGATTCTACTTGATTTAAAAATTATCTAATAGATCAGAGTATTGGCTTTAGAAAAAGGTATAATACTTAATTGTAAGTATTACCGTTATTTTTTAATATTTTTGTTTCCATTTTAGTACCTTTTTTATAAAATTGCCCCTCCCGCCCAAACGGGGGGAGATAGACCCCCCCCTCGCATAGTAAAAAATGCTTGTATTGAACTGTTCTACAAAAAACCGTTATAATTTCTTGGCGCCTAAGTTATCGTACTCTTGCCGAATTTATAAATGGGTCTGATGTTATGAGAAGCATATTAAGTAAGTCCCTGTTTGTGCTGACTCTTGATATTTTTCTGGTGTTTGACAGGCGAAAGCGTCTGCATTCTTTATTTCGGGCCTCCTGGGCCTCCTCTGACAATTGACCAATTGGAACAATAAATCTTTTCATTACTTCAATGGAATGGCATAATATTTTATGAACACTTACAGGCATAGAGTACCAGCCATATAATTGTAAGTAAATTGTTTTAGTTTCTAAAAGATATGTTTCAAAAAGTAAAAAATTGATGCTATGGCCTGAGGATATGCAACTCAATATAACGTAAAACCGATTTATGAGATCTGCATCAATACCAGTTATACAACCACTTATTTGATGGTTTTTGAAAAAACGTCTAGCGGTATTTCTGTCGTTCGTATTGCCAAATCCTGGTTTCGGTCTGTCAACAATCAGCCCCATTTCAGACTTAAAAAGCACTTGAATATTTTTTTTTCGTGCTTCCACAAGAACTTTTTCATCTTTTTGTCTTATGGCCCACTTCTTAACATCTAGCCTGTAGGATATGTGTAAAAAACATTCGAAAGCTTTTATCCATGCATGCAAAGTGGATAGACCGTACTCATAAAATTCTGGTTTTGGTTTGTTGTCAATTACAATTTTGTTCATTTCACCTGGTTTAGCTCCACAGATGTAGCAAGTTTGGCTAGATCTATTTGATGTTAAATAGTTTGCCATTTTACCATCGATTATTGTTAAAACAAACTTGAATTTTACGGTGATGTTTTTTGATGCGACTTTAACTTGAAGATCTTGCAGATTGTCTATTTCATTTCGGATTTTTTCAAGTTCTGTTACACACAATTCTTCAGTTTCTTTTGCGAATACAAATTTAAAAGGTCGGCACAAGCGAGTAGAAAAAGGGTGGGGGTTTTGCCAAATTATTTGATTAAGGTTATCGGCTGTCGTAAGCTGTATGGGAACAAACGACATAACGAATAAAAATTCATCTGTGCTGTTCTGTTTTTGAAAATTTTGCTTATATTGGCTATGCCCTGAACTTCCATCTCTCCCCCATTTAAAGAAGAGATTAAGTACAGCTCCATCGGGAACAGCTTGAGATATATTCTCTTCTGAAACTGCTAGAAGGCGTGGAGTTGTGTGGTTAATTATACCCTTTACATCAATAGCTGCACTTAGTTCGTCCACATGTATTGCTTCTTCAGGAGGAAAACACTCTTTCTTTGCCTTACCCAGGCTATTAATAGATGGGTATAAGTGGTGACCTCTTTCAATGGCTTGCTTTCGCAAAATTTTGTAAGTGTTTCTTGTTAATTTAGTGTCGACATATAATGCAAGACCTTCGTTTGCACTATATGAGCTTAACGACTTTAAATGCTCCTGAGATTTCTGAAATTGCTTTGCTTTTTCTGGATATTCTAGTACAAGTGTTGTTACCTCTTTTATAATATCTGCGCCAATTCGGTTACCGCTCTTTCGAGTGGCCATTTGAGCAGCATAATGCAATTCCATTGGAGACTCATTTTCTACAAGGTGACGCACTTTGGAACGCTTTGAGTACTCTCCGCAGGCCCCAAAACTTTTTTTTGGCCTTCCAGACATTAAATGGCTGGTTGAGTTTTCGTTAGGGTTGTAACTTTCAGTTTCTTTTGTATTTTTTAAGTCTTTAAAAATTTCGAACTCCTCCAGCCAATTTTTATATTTTAGAGTAAACCGTTCCCTGCGATTTCCAGCTGACTTCCATTTTAAATCAAAATTGGCTGATTTTGAACTGATGATTCTCTTAAGTTTAGCAGTATTTAAATAGTTTCTTGGTTCTGATGAATTAAACTTGTTCGAAATATATTCTAGAAGTTTTTTTGTCCGAGTCGATTTGGAATTCGAGCACCAAACTTCAAAAAATTCCTTCCTTGGGACGCAGAAATCTTTTCCTAAAAAGTGGAAAAAAAGGGGTTTGCAAATCTTTGCAAAGTTTTTCACATATATTTCCAGAAAGTAGACGTTCACAGCTATCCAAAACACATAATTTAGTTGTAAAGCAACCCTAGGCACATATTTAGATTTTCCAAAGCAAACATGGTAGACACAAATGTTGTTTGTTCTTTGAATAACACAATTTTTGTATTCAACAAACAAACATTAAGACAATTTCAACACAGAATTATAAAAGTAAATACCTTCAAAAACATCTGCCATTTTTTTTTTTTAATTTCACTTAAAATTGTAATTCTTACAATAATTTTCCTAAAAAACTTAAACGCACCAGATCAAAAAACGACTTTTCAGTTTCAAGTTTAGAGGTCAGTTATTCTATGATAAACTGGCTTAAACAAGAAAAAAAAGTGTTTTCAGACTTAACAGTTATCCGTTATAGATAAGAAATAGATTTTTTTTGCAATTTTAGTCATTGACTTTTTCACGTCTAATTATATGGAGTCGATCCACTGTGCGCTGGTAAAAAGTTTCAATGTCTTTTTCTTGCATTGTATTTGGAAATTTAATACAAACCTCTTTTTTATTTACAATTTTTTCTGCAACTTCTACGATTACTCTTGAAATGGAACTCTAGTTGATGCTGAAATCTTCGACGATTCCACTTTGAAAACCAGGTTCTCTGACGAAGCGTTAGAAAACCATAATTTTTGTATTATTACTTAATCGACTTGACCGAACCCTTCATTATTTTGAAAAAAAATAATGCAAGACTGGGTCGCTCGAACTTGCTCCTATGTAATAGACTAGGAATTTTAAAAATGAATGTTAGTAGAGAAAACTGTTCATAAGGATAAAATTAATTTTTTAAATTCTTTTAGTAGTAACAGACAAAAACAAATATGAATCTATGCAAGAACAAAAATTATAAGTCGTTGAAGTGGTTTCTTAAAAAAAAGCTTTTATATACAAACTTTTTAAAAGATTTTTAAGAAAAAATTTTGGTACGCCAATTTAAAGTTTTTATTATTGATCGAATAAAAATTAAATTTACAAAAAAAAAATTTGAGCCGTTTCTGAGATATCGACTTTTCAAAAAAAGTAGAAATAGATTTTTTTTTTAAATTCAAAAAATATTCATTTTAAAATTTTGAAATGCAATGTGTTTTAGACTTTTTAGAAGCTTCTCTATAAAAAATTTCATTAAGATCTGTTATGTTGATAATGAGAAATTCAAAATTCGAAAAAATGGTTCTCTGGTAGGTACAAGCTGTTATATCTTAATTTCAATTTTTTTTATTAATTTAAAGTTCAGAAAAATTAATTGAAACAAAAAAAAATTTATCAAAATTCTAGGCGCCGTTTTCGAGAAAATACGATTTTTGAAAACCATTTTTCTCAACTTTTTTCACATTTGTAACGTGGGTACCTTTATTTTTAGGTAAAATACATTTTTTTTTCTCACATCTTGTAGATTATATTAAGAAAATTTTATTTATCAAGTTTAAAAAAAATTTTGCATGGGGTTTTTGAAATATTGAGTTTCGAAAAAAAAAATAAAGTTTTTTTTTAAAAGTCAAAAAAAAATTTTTCAATACACAATTCTATTTAAGTTTTTGGGGAGCCTTAGCAAAAAAAAAATTATCAATATCCGATGTACCGTTTTTGAGAAAATCAAAAACAAAAAAACGGTTCCATGGGGGGTATCAAAAATAACCATTTTTCGGAAAATTTTTTTCAACCATTGCCTAGCTTTAACCAAATGAAATATTTTTGTGTTTTTATTTCTTAAATCTGTCGAACAGTTTTTGAGTAAAAAAAAAAATTTATGAAATTTCGAAAAAAAATCGTATGGCAGCTACCGTTATTTTTGGTCTTAAAAAAACAAAAAAACGTGTGGGGGAGGAAAAATTAAAAATGATATCTACCAAGTTTAACGAAAATCGGCCGAGCCGTTTAGGCTGTAGGCGAACCGACAGACAGACAGACAGACAGACAGACAAACAGACAGACAGAATTGCGAGACCCATTTTTTTAGTCTTCGCTATCATCGTAATGTCAACTTTGATCAAAATCTGGAGTTCGATTTTTTGCATAACTTGCCTTATAGTCCCTATAAGTCGCAACTAAAAAATGATTTGTTAATCCTTCAACATGGGATAGGGTTAACCTATAAAGAGTCTTATAGTTCCTTGTGGGTTCAAAGGGGATCAAAAATATTATTCTTATTCAGCCATTGTACTTCCCGAGATAACTAATTCTCAGGCTCAACTTTTTAGTAGCTTTATCTCATTAGAATTAGATGTGGTTTTTTTCCTGCGTACGGAAATTTTTAAAATGAGATAGATCTCTTAAATGATGTCGATCTTCTTTTGATAGATTTGTCTCAAAATTATCCTGCACACGAATTATTAATATTATAACTATTCTAGCAATTGCTCAAAAAAGTGAGAATTGGGACTGAGATAAAGCTTTCTGCATTACACCCAATATCTCAAAATAGCATCAAACACCGCATTTCTCTTGTAAGAATCTTTGTCCGAAATTCATGAAAATAAATCATTAATTATCCAACAAACACAAACAAATTGTAAAAGTAGGTACAGTCATTGAAAAAATACTGCCTGCAAAACGTGTAGGAAGTTCCAAAAAAAAAAAAAAAAAAATTCAGTTAAATAGACAAACATTCATTTACAGTTGTTATTTCCTTCAATTATTATTTGCATCCTTGTTAAAAATTTTATAATTTGAAATTTCCAGTGCAAATATACACACAAGCGACACAGTTCTTGGCATCCTTTTTCAAGTATTCTTTTTCCGTACTCAGTCATAAAGGCACTTAACCTCATGCAGCACACTGCATTCGAACAGCACGCTATTTCATCCTACAGCTTGATTGCATGCGTCACATCGACAACCAACATAAACAAATATTTTCCCTTCCCCAAAAGATCCTCTACTCGTATTTAATCTTCATTTTCATGGCAGGACATTTTCTAGCTAACCAGCACCTGTGATAGAACAAACAACAATTCCGTGACCAAAGTCTAATTAAAAACATAAAAAAAAACGGAACCCAATTGCCGGTCCTACCCGTAGTTGAACTTCATTCGAAAGTCCTCGACAACACACTCGTCCAAGTAATGTGCTCGACAAAGGACCAAAATGAACATTCTCCTGGTGATTCTATGGGGACAAGCTACTTTTGCAATTAGCAATACACCGGAGTCCAGGACAGTATATATGCGACCACCCAACGAACGTGGTCCAACTACCTGGCAATCGGGTCTAAAGTGTCTTCAGGTCATCGGGTCAGCCTTTCTGTCGAGAATATCGTCACGAGTAAAGCTTAATATGATCATCACACATTCCAACAATATGACCACACCAGCCTCCCAAATTCAAGAGCAATACTTAATTATGAAGAACGAAGCGGTTAACCCGGGTTCGACAAATAAGCTATTGGGCTCGTATCTCATGAGTGTTGTGTCCGATGCCCAGCCCTTGCCCAAACAGAAGTTCCTGGCCGATTATATCGTCTATACCGATGCATATGTGATTATTGTGGACTCGGTGGATCAAGTGTGTACACTCTTCGAGGAGTACATCAGCCGGATGCAATCGTGGAATCCGGGTGCCAAATTCCTAATTCTCTATAACCATCTCGATGACCGAAATAGAAGCTTGGAAGTTGCCAACGAAATCTTCGAACTTGTATTGCATGATTTTTATGTAAATACGGTGTCCTTGCTATATGCAGTCAACAATACGGGCTACGACTACTACATTCTCGATAACTTCAAAAAAGAGTCATGTCGAAATGTGAATTCTAAGAAAATCGCCACCTGCGATATGGGAGTCGTGCCAAATGAGTTTGCTGTCAAACATGCTATCTATCAACAAGTACGAAAGCAAAGCTTAGATAACTGCACTTTTTACATGTGTGCTGCGGTGGCAGCACCATTTATCGACGAGGGCTGTGTCAGTGGGCTCGAAATGAGTCTCATTGATATGATCGAGCAGAAGCTAGGTTTTCAGGTGAAAAAGTTTCTTTTGTGCTAAACACTAATTCCACTTCTGAATATTTTGTCTGCTTTCCCTCCAGTTAAACATCACTTGTGAAAGGAACAAACGGGGCATTCGAGAAGACGGCATTTGGACTGATTTGCTTGGTCGTTTGGATAACCGCAGTTGCGACTTCATCATTGGGGGCTTCTATTCAGACGACGAAGTTCGTCAAGATTTTTGGGCAACCGACTCCTACCTCTACGATAGCCATACATGGTTCTTTGCTGCAGCTGAGCCTCGACCCCCCTGGAAGGCACTCTACACCATCTACCAGCCGAACATGTGGCTCTGCATAGGCATCGTCCTCCTAATCACATGGTTCTTTTGGCTGACATTTGGCTCCCTACTACCGGAGAAGGAGGCCCATAAATCGAACACCCTGACAGCTATTAATTCTTGGGGTGTGACTTTAGGCGCCGCAGTGTACGAACGTCCCGAATGTCACACGTCTCGGATTTTCTTCATCGGCTTATGCCTCTATAGCTTGAACGTGACGAGCGTCTATACCTCCAAACTGATTGCGGTATTTGCCAATCCTGGCACAGAACACCAGATTTCTACCATCGAGGAGGTTATCCATGAGGGAATTCCATACGGTGAGCTTAATTGGTGCTGTGGTCGACCGCAGTGTCAAATTTCACATATTCGTTTCGTTTCATTTTGTCGTTCGATAGGTGGACCGGCAGAAAATCGTGACTGGTTCGAGAATCCCGATGACATCGAAATCTACACGGGCTATAATGACAGCGATAATTTTATACCGCGAACGCATAACTTGCGTGCGGTGTTGATGGGTGAACGTGTCATATTGGCAAATCGCATGTTCATGCTACGCAACCGGAACTTAAATCGACTGTATGGGTTTCCGGCCAATGTGTTCTCCAGCTCGGTGGAAATTATTGCAAAACGTGGATTTCCGTTTTTGAAACGTTTCAATTCGCTCATACGCCAGCTGAAGGACGGGGGGTTTTTCACTAAAATTGACAACGATTTTCGCTATCGCTATACCGTGTTGGTTAAGATACGGAATTTGCGGGACGACTTTCAAGGTGGGATGGAGTTTCTGTAATCGTTTGTTTGTATTTTCGAATTTTGTTTTTTCTTCATCCCCCAGAACCAATGATTGTATTGACGATACACCATTTGGAAGGTGCATTTGTTTTTCTCATCTTCGGCATTCTACTAAGTTGTATGGCATTCGCCGGAGAGCAAATCAATTACAGATACATTCGTCCATGGTTGTTCAAAAAATTAAATTGGAAGATTGCAACTGAAACGGGAATCGAGAAGCACAACTATTATCAGACACGGAAGCACCAGCGTCATCATCAGCATCAACCTCGGGGCAAAGACATCGGAGGCGTAAGGAAAAAACGACAGAAGGAAGTGGCCATTGCACCGACAAGGGATGAAATGCGAACCGTCATCAGTGTTCGGATGGAACAGATTCGATTCACCCCGTTGAAGAGGAGGAAGATTCGATTGGGCTGAATATGTGAATACTGAGTGGCCTCGAGGGTACTAGGGAAAAATTGCAAAAATATGTGCAGCAGCTCCACTTCAAAGCCCGAAATGGGGAGTTGGATATGAATTCATTGATTCCTGGAAAATGTTTTCGAAGTGCTTATAAATGTACATTGTCCTTGGTTTAAATTTGTACGTAGAGTAGACATAAGATAAAAGGTCGTGATATGGTTGTATAAACTTGTATAGGTTTAATTAAAAAAATATTGCTTGTATCATAATATTGGTTTAAGTGTTATCATTAAAAATAATAATAATGAAAAAAAATTTAAGATTTTTGAAGAGCGTGATGCAAATAGTAAAGGCATTTTATGTCGAAGAAATCTGGTGAAACAAAGTCTCGGCGGGTAAGTGGGGAAAAAAAACTGACCATCACATTCGGCCCTAGCGAGATATCCGTTCGGAGCGGAATATTGTCCGCAACGCATACATTGTCGGAGGTTCAAATTGCACCTATCGGAAAGAAAAATAATACACAAATGCGTTGGCGCAATTTGTTCCGCGAAGAATTTGTGTCGGACAAAATCGGAAAAACAATTGCATTTAGCTGTCAGAAATTTCACAAATAAAGCACTTGATCGCACTTCAACGCAGTTCACCGGGTGCGTTAAAATAATGTCGGAGAAAAATTCCGAACAGCTGTTCGGAAGAATACCTCGAAGCAAAAATCCTCCGAATCGTACAAAATCGGAGAATTTTCCGCTCCGAACGGATACCTCGCTAGAGCCGATTGTGTGTGTCAGATGAGCTTTAAGTTCTTATTTATTTTTTGACTTATTGGTAATTTAAGTATACCTAGCAAATACCGAGTTAAATGCATTATTAAAAGTTTTCTATATTAAATTTTAAAGTTGGTATACGTGGCATTCATATACTCATGTCAAAATACGCTAAAAAATTAATATGCAAAAGGATACAAAACAGGTAAGGATTATAAATCATTTTTGAACTTCTTTTTAACAAATCAGGTTTATTTATTAGATATTTCAGAATCATCTAGGCTTTAATCCTACTACGAAGATCGCGCTTGATTTAACCCCGCCTACAAAACTTTTTTGAAAGGTTAGCCAAGCCGGATTCCAGTCAAGCAGTTTAGCCGACAAATACGCAGCTACAGCACTTATCTGTCAATATTTATTACAAGATGTGGACTTATCGGCTTAAGCCCTGGCCACGTTATGAGCGGCAAGCGGCAAAGCGGTAGAGCGACAACTTGTTAAAATGCCGTTATCAAGTGCTGTTTGCGATAGTGTTTTACGTGAAAGTCACCTTAAAATTTGGAAAATTATTTACGTTTAAAAAAAAAACTTTGTGTTCATCCAATTAACCGAAAAAGAGGAAGTTATGGCGAATTTCACCATTTATACAGGGGGTCCCTTAATTCGTGCATAATATTTTAGGGTGTGGTTCTTGGGTATATTCTAAGAAAAATCTCGTTCTACAGTAAGGGCCTATCTCCAATTTTTGTATCATATACTACCTATCGGGGATTTAAGAAAAGAGCTATTTCGATGCACTCTGACCCTTGTTATTAGTACTATTAGTGCTATTAGTACTAATAAAAGAAACTTCATTTAGGCTTTTATCTTTAGAAGAAAAACCAGGCTTTTTAATTGCGTTTATACAAAGATGATATCTTATCTCGGTTTTTAGATATTCATTTTTTGACTTTGGGCTTAATTTTCTCCAGAAAGTGCTTAAAAAACGTATCGTTTTACTATTTTTTTAATGAACGTAACAATGATAAAAATAAAACTCGATGACAAGTTTGTTGAAAAACCAAAAAAAAATTATGATACTTGGGAAAACCTGAGACATGTAAAATTAAAAAAAAATGTTTTCTAAAATTAAGGGCCCTAAATGAAGTTTCTATCATTAGCACTAACATCGCAATTACCGTTAACAAAAATTACAAAACAAAGAAAACCAATTAATGCAGAATAGAGACTTGTTTTAACACTAAGTTAAAGTTAAAAAAAAACAGACGTTTGTATTTGAATAAGTATTATTTCTTTAATTGTATTTTACGAGTATTTAAAATAACTTTTTGAAACTCTTCTCTGATTTTAAGTTTTTTATTTCATTTAATTGATTTTTGCCATAATTATGCCTTGTTGCTCAGCACAACAATAAAACAATAGAACAGATTTGAAAGCTGAGCGGCGCGGCGGCGCCCGATTTTTTTTTTTTTAATTCAGTTTTCGGGCACTACCCAAAAGTTGTATTTATATGTCATGATGTCAGGTATATTAAAGTTTTGGAAAAATATTGCGATCTTCTACTGCCCCAAGGTCATAGAATCTTCTAAGAAACCAAAAACAACCTAGAAAATAGAAAAAATTTCCGTACCAAAAAAAAAAAACAAATTTTTTGAAGTTCAGTGGTATTAAAATATATTATTGATGATAATGAAGAATATTTAAAGCAAAAACCAAAAATGAAATATAAAAAAAGTTAAAACAAACATTTAAAAAAAGTGAAAGTTTCAAAAAATAGTAACAAAATTTTGAAATCTTTTTTAGAATTAAAGAACGGTATTTTTTCGCGATTCGATTCTTGTTCTTATAAATCCATCACGTCTCATCGAGCTACAGACAGCAGCTGAAGCTTCAGTTACAATTTTAACGCAACGCTCCGTCGCTTGAGTATGACAAGGATAATCCTTTATGCACGGTAAAATAATAGTTTCAATAAATTTAGGATTTTGAGTGCAATCACTTATATGACATCCAAACTAATGTTTTTTAATATTGGTGGATCACATAAAATACCAACAACATTCCAGTCGATTATGTGAATGTAGTCCTCAGCATTAAAGTTGAACTTCGGCAAAACAAAAGACCGTACCGAATTTGAGGATGTTCCAAGCTGCTCTCGTGCTTTCCTAAAGCTAAAACTCGAATTGTTTCTCTCTCATCTGCAATCATTGCTATCATAATATTTTCCGGATGGCCGAAGAAGCCATTTCTCTGAATAACAGGATCAACTATTGATTTTAAATTTTGAGGCAGGTATCTGGTCAACATTATAGTTTTGTGAAGGTGTCGAGCGTCATCAATACAGTAAGGTCTAGTTTTTATTTGGAACCACATTGGCGCATAGACTTGCATTATAAAATTGAGCAACAAAAACATATTTTCGGATGGAGTCACAGTAGAAACATATTAATAACCTTAATATTCGATTTAAAGTTGTTAACCACCTTGAATGAACGATTTTTCCCGGATTTCTTTTTGTAAACCGTCACTACAAATTCCTGAACTGATAGCTTGACAAATTTCAAACAAGTATCGTTGATCAGTGCTGAGATCATTAGTGTTTGATATTTCTGGAAGGTTACATTGAATAGCTTGAAATGGCACTAACAACAAATTTTCACTATTTTTTTTTTTCAATTTGTTTCCCAAAGGTCCTGTGAAGCTTCCGGATCCTGTTGAAGTTCCATCAAGATGCTCAAACATGTGTCGAAGAATAAGTTAATTTACATGTAACTGGCATATGAACCATTGAAATGGTGTTCTTAGATCTAGTTCCAAACGACGGATAGCACCTCCCTTCGATCCTGTGTTTATAACTGTGCCATCACTTCCAATAACCACAACTTTTGATTTATCAATCCCCTTTTCATCAAAGAACTCCTTCAATTTCTTACTCACGGTTTCAGCTTTTCCATTTGGAAGGGAGAGATGCCCTAAGTATTCGGATCCAGGCTCTTTCACTAAACTTATATGCTATTCAACAATTGATTTTCGTCTGTTATCTATCATACTGAGTGTTTTTTCTTTTCTTCCGTCAAAATATATCCCAAACTGGAGCTCTTGAAATCACATTGATAGTGACAAAGATGATAACGATGCCCTCTCTTTCTCACGGTCACGTCTGATTTTGTGCTTATCTACAACATTGGTAAAATTGTCCTTTGAAATCATTCCAACATCTTGAAGAGTAGCTGAAACAATTGCAGCTCCTGCCCTGTCCGAAATTCCAAATCCCACCCACTTCTTATTGAAATTGCTTAGCCTAATAGCTTAAACGATAAAAGCCCGCTGCAAAATGAAATTGGTAAGTCTTCTTAATAAAAGGTTTATTTTTTGCATAAATTTGGGTTCCTTCGATTTGTATTTTTAAATATTCTATTCAGTAGGTATAACGGAATAATGGATTTTAAAATGCATTTAAACAAGGTTTTATATTTAACTTATGAAACATAAGCCATTTTTTAAACGATTTTATATAAATCTTTTTTTTTAATGTATGTATCATAATATTTCGAAAATCTTTAAGGTCCTTGGGGCAGTATTTAAAATTGGAATTTTTTAAAAATATTTTGGATTCCTATTGAAGGGCTCTTATTTCAACTTTTGTATACCGCCCGAACACGATCAAACAAAAAAAAAATTCTTTCATACAATTTTTTTATCAATCGAGCCAGCCTAATGGGCACCCCATATAACTTCATGTGTTTTATTTTTTTTTTGCCGTTCAGCATTATGCCGCTTAACGCTTATACGTGACCAGGCCCTTGCAGTCACTTGAGAATCGACGCAGTCTTCTCTGTTTTGTTTATTTGTGATATTTTGTCCCATCATATCAACTGTCCTCACCTTTTATCTCTAATTTATATAAAGATACCATCTCGCCAACTAAGAGAGACTAATTTTCTGCGTGCAAGTTACCATAAAGTGAATTATGAACTTAATGAGGCAATAACTCGCTGTGTTAGGGAAACTAATTCGATCTCCAATTTATACTTACTGACCATTATGGATTTGAATAAGCTATCTTTATTTTAAAGCTCTTACAGGGTTGCGGTAGTGAGCATTTAAAATTGTCGCAAAACCCACAAAGATATCGATAGAGTTACCAACTATTTATTAATATACGCACATTTCATAATCAAATACAATGATGACCTAAACAAATTGAATCTATCTTTTTCCGAAAAAAATTTTTTCGAATATTTTTATATACAATATTATTTTAAATTAAAAGGACCTCCTGTACAAAAATGTTGGTCAAAATAAAAATTGTTAGAGCCGTTAATGGGAAAAATAAAAAAAAAACAGTTCTATGACAAGTACCGTTAGTAACATTTTTACCCAATTTTTTTTTTACCAAAATGTAGTCCATGGCCTGCCCACCTTAGCCCACCTATTTTTTGTTTATCAAATCGTTATAGCCGTTTTTGAGATAAATAAGATTTTGCATAACGGCTGTATAACAGGAACATTTAAAAAAAAGAACTTCCAATTTCTCCTCGAGGCAATGTACCGAGTTTGAATAGTTTCAGTGGCTTAGGCTCTAGGTCTAGGTTAGGTATAGACATACAGACAGACAGAAGGAATTGCCGGATCCACTTTTTCATCATCGTAATGTCAACTTTGATCAAAATCGATTTTCGATTTTTTTCCTATAGTACCGACTTATATCGCAAGTATTTAAAAAAAAAATTTATTAGAGAGTTTTGTGTTGTTGCGAAGGGAAGTTAGATATTTAAACGGGTGCGAGATTGATGGCAGGCCACTATCTTTAAGATGTTCTTGATAGGTGTTGTCCTAAGGGCTTTAAGAATACGAGTAATCCTGGCAGAAGCGTGGTATGGTGAAAAGACTGCTTGCATATTTGATTTGGAGCATTTGTCATATACAACCAATCCGTAATCAATTTTGGATAGTAAAATAGATCTTGTTACATGAATAAGTGACAAGAATAATTTTTATATGCTATAGTATTTTGACAATATTCAATCTGGTGACTAGGCCTCAAAATGACTAGACAATAAACAATACTAAACATATTATTTATATTAGTATTGTTAAAGGTAAGTGAAATATCTTTTGTGCAAATAATCTTTTTGCAAATATCTAGGATTGTACTTTTTTCTAAAGAGATCTAACTACCTGAAGTAGTACAGCAAGTGTCTATTATATCGCAAGTAAAAAAAGAATATAAATATGAAAGTAAAAAGAAAGGAACTGAGAGTACAGGGTGTACTTGTACTTATACTATAGTAAATTATAAGACCTTAAACTGTAAGATATAAATTAAATACACAACTGGGCCGCTAGAACTTGCTCCTAGGTAATAGACCTGGAATTTTAAAAACGAAAGTTTTTAGAGAAAACTGTTCATAAGGATAAAATTATTTTTTTAAATTCTTTTAGAGACAAAAACAGAATGCTATGCAAATATGAATTTATGCAAGAACAAAATTTATAAGTCGTTGTAGTGGTTTCTTTCAAAAAATAAGCTTTTATACAAAACAAAAAAATTTAATACATTTTAAAAAAAAAATTCGTTTATGAGATATTGCATTTTTCAAAAAAAAAAAAAAAAAAAAAAAAGACATAAAAATTCAAAAAAAAAAAAAATTTTTTATAAAGTCTTGAAATGCAATGTTTTTTAAACTTTCTAAAAGCTTCTCTATGAAAAAATTCATTAAAATCTTTTCTGTCGATAGTAAGAAATTCGAAAAAATTGTCAGTAATGAATTAATTTCAATTTTTTTTTATTAAATTATAGATCGTAAAAATCAAACGAAAAAAAAAACTTTACAAAATTCTCGGAACCGTTTTCGAGAAAAATACGATTTAAGAAAAACCATCTTTTAATATTTGTATGGTTGTTTGGTGCCTTTATTTTTAAGTAAGACAAATTTTTTCTCAAATCTTGTAGATTATATTAAGAAACTTTCATTTATCAAGTTTTCCAAATATTGAGTTTCCAAAAAAAAAATTATTTTTTTTTGTAAAAATCCAAAACAAAAAAAATTAAATTTGAATAAGTACGCAATAATGTTCAAACTTTGAAGGAAGCTTCAGCATAAGAAAAATGATTAAAATCGGTTTTCCGTTTTCGAGAAAATCAAAAACAAAAAAATGGTTCCAAGGGGCTACCAAAAATAACTAACTAACTAAATAAAATTTTTTGAATTTTTTTTAAATTCTATGAGACAGTTTTTGAGTAAAAAAACATTTATAAAATTTTGAAAAAAAAAATTCGTATGGCAGGTACCGTTATTTTTCGTCTTAAAAAAAAGGAAAAAACGCGTGTTGTGGGAGAAATTCAAAACGATGTCTACCAAAGTTAAAGAAAATCGGCCGAGCCGTTTAGGCTGTAGTCGAACCGACAGACAGACAGAATTCCGAGACCCATTTTTTTTTGTCTTCACTATCATCGTAATGTCAACTTTGATCAATATCTCGACTTCTGTTTTTGTTATTAATGTATAACTTGCCTTTAGTACCTATAAGTCGCAAGTAAAAATAGTTTATTTGAGAAACCATTGAGTATTACTATGAAAACCCAAAATTTTGTCAAGTAAAAATCAAACGGTAATATAATTTAAAATGATTGACTTAAGGCGGACATTAAACCGAAAGCAAACAAAATAAAATAACGACAGAACTAGATTTATTAAAAGTACCATGTCCTATCAAGTGGGATAATAGTAATTCGAAATTTATACCGAAAATAAAACAGATTACGGAACTTATTAATATACCACAAGGAATATTCCTTCCTTTCTAAACAATTCCACACTTTACTTGTCTTTTCTTTTTTTTCCTCGCTGCCTCTTTTTCCTCTATCGCCGCGATTTTTTGCCAGTTTTCACCAAATTTTTCTCTGCACCACGGATCACCTTTAGTTTTTTTTTAATTTTTCAAATTGTTTTCCTCGAATTTTCGATAACAAAACTTTTTTATCGCACATTCATACAAACAGCCAGTCGTTTTCGTTATCATCGGCGACGGCATCACGGATTCCTTGAAAGCCTTCGATAACTAAAATAACTTTGCTAAAATTCGTATAAATAATATTAGCGTTTATTAGGTTTACAACGTTATAAAATTAACATTTAAATTCATTATAATAATAATAATAGTTTAGAAATTTTACTTTTGTGTGTCACTTATGTCACATGGGCTGCACTGAGTATGAAACAAACCTCTTCTTCCGATTAAGATCCATCTAGACCCACAAGCGCACCGATTCACAGACAAAACAACCAATCAACGATATTACAAAAACTACTTATTTGAACTTGTTCATCATCGTTAGCTTAAGTTTTATTAAAACTAAAGTCACCACATTTTCTTGACACATTTCTTTTGACACAAATCCCTTTAGCAAAATAATAAAAAAAATAAAAAATTAAACCTCTAAGAACGTGCCAAAATGTTTGCCCAGTCAAAAGTCGAAAATGTTTCTCAGAATTCCTTGAAGAGCTCCCACATTCTTTTTGCCAATGTTTACATCGCATAAATATCATAGCACTGTTTCGACTAGAAAATCCTCTTGTGGTCTCGAATGTTAATGGCACATCAAACAATGAGTCTGTCTATACGCCGTCATTACAAGAAAGCCAATAAATACATCATTGCTTGGCTATAGATACTTACCCAGAGCTGTAATTAATTAGTTTTCAAGTGACTCAAGCACTGTGCTGGTGCACTTGTCATTTGCTACCCTTCTCCACATGGAAACCGAATATTGTTTCATTGCATCAAGTTCGGGTTTGGAGTGGCGCCACTCAAGGAACCCATTTTTACGATGGTCATGAATAAATTACTACAAAGTGCTCATCATCAGAGAATTGGGCCATTTAATGACCTAGAAGATGTGATTGTGTGCGATGGTGCAGCTTCCAGCAGTCAGCATCCAGATAATACATTCAATATTTCTGTTTACGTTTGGAACTTGGTTAGTCTTTTTTTGTTCCGGCAGATAAACATGTTGCTGATGCATTAATAGTACTTCAAACTCCCACAACCATTCAGTAACGAAAATTGAGCAATTAAATCCAGAGGAGTCAACAAGTCAGAAACTCTCAAGAACAGTCAGTGATGGTGGTGGTGGTGTTGTGGGGCTATATCAGA
This sequence comes from Chrysotoxum bicinctum, assembly GCA_911387755.1. NCBI lineage: Eukaryota > Metazoa > Arthropoda > Insecta > Diptera > Syrphidae > Chrysotoxum > Chrysotoxum bicinctum. Next base: position 82,150,889 of record OU426990.1, read on the forward strand.
CGAAGGAAGGCTAAGACGACCGATCGTAAAAATGTCTCGTTATTACTATTCTCAGGCTGCTATAGCCTCGGTCTTCATTTTGTAACCTCCACTACAATTGTTTGCGATGAGGTTTTAAGAATTGAAAAGCTTGCAGAACTTGGTTGGGCAGTCGATGCCGAAAGTTCAATGAAACATATTTTTATGGGATAATGGAATGACCCAATGTTCGGAACGTGCTTTTTCGACGTTGACAAAAATATAATGAGGAAATTTGTTTGCTGTCGGTCGCCAAATTGGCACCGAATCATGTCAATTCAGTCCCTGGTGATGTCGTCCGGTTATTAAAGTCAAACGCAAGACAAAGACTTAATTATGAAACAGTTCTTTGATCTTGTCTAATAAGGTGTTCTTTCGTTTCATGTTAAGCGGAGTAAATTGATTCTTTTTTTTTTAATTATATTTTTGTATTCCTCGTTTATTCAAACCGGTCAACAACAACACCATAGGCAAATGTAGTAGTAAAACAAATAAGAGGGGGTTTAGTAAATTTTAAACTTTTATACCATTTGCTCGCCAACTGATCAAAAGAACAGAGTAACTTTATTTTTTAATTTTAGAGAAAACACCTACATAGTTGCTTGTGAGCTATGAACTTTTATATTTTGACAGTTTTAACTTGCGATATATCTTTTTCGAGATTTTGATCAAATTTGACATTATGATGAGAGAGAACACGAAAAAAGAGGAGCCCGCAACATTTTCTATCCTTAGCTTCCCTCACGTGCCTTGGAAAAGAGTTACATAGTCGTTCGGTATAAACAGGAACTACCAGACAGCCAAGCGGCTGGCAAAGCCATTGATTCGGCCTTTTCATCTTCTTAATTGGTCCAACAATGCTGGGATGAGTTCGCTAATCTGAACATTCGAATCACAGTGGAATAGAAAAAAATGAACGGACTGAGCTAGCAAGAGAGCAAAGAGAAGCTTGTTGCGGTAAATTTCACCACAACAAGTTTCACTTGCCTATTCTTTCTTCCCCAACCCATTTTTCACCTTCCCTTCCCGTTGCAGCCCCAAAATGCTTCAAGAGTTCAGTTGAAACCTGGAATCCATCAACCAGAGACCTGCTCTTAAAGTATCTTGAAAGAAAAGCCAGGTCTTCGTAATGAATTGTGCGACGGGCGGTCCATAAAATAACTGCGTGTGTGACGGATGGTCCACACATGATATCAAAACATGACGAATTAAACCCATGTTCAACGTTATGTGTGAAACCAAATTTACACCAACCTAAATTTAGTATGGCGTAATGCCCAACCTAAAGTGTCGGTTACACAAAAGAAAAGGCACTTTGCGATGTGTTTCCCTCCCTCTCTATGTCTGCGCGAAGGTTTACGGGTTTAGAGGAGTAATTTAATTTTCGCGAAAGCCATCGGATCTTATTACGCCATTTTAGTTGGGAAAATGGCAGGAATCGCATCTGACAGAATGTTTTTCTTGAAGTTTTTATTATGGGCCGGTTTGGGCTGGGGACTTTGTCGCGAGCTTTTAATAATGTTAACTTTATAAAACTATGAATTGACAGAAAGGGACTGAACTTTTTCACTGAGCCACTGTTGGTGTTCATGTCACCAATGCGAAAGAGACCATATTATACGAGGCTGGATTCGACAACGGCATGTACCCCAGCGAAAAAGCTCGGTGTCGCAGTAAGACCGTGACAGAACCCCACCTCAGACTAAAGGTCAGAGTAGGATGGCTGGATAAGCGTGAGTTGGTTTGATGGATGGGTGAAGTCCGCCATTATGGAGATCACTTTTTGGTTAGCTTTGAAAGCGTGTGGAGAATAGAGGAGAGAAAAAAAAAAAATTGGACAAATAGGATACGTTGGTTGTGCAGGAAAATTGCATCTGATAATATTGTTTAATCCGTTTGTTTCGTGGCCCGAAAGTTGGCAAAAGTAATACCCCGTTTAGGCCTTCGTTCCGTTCTTTTGTCTCCCGAGATTGCGGGACTCGCGACCGTTTCAAAGTTCCGTTTGCTGTTTGGGAACTTTCCCCAAAGTGATTTTTCCTTGTGTCCATTGTGACACCATTGTGCTCTTATTGCATTACATTTTGATAATTTCCATTGTCTTAACTTTGTAAAATTGGCCTTGCCAATCTCCAAAACACTTGTAAAATTATTTTCTTGTTGTTGAAAAAATTCTGGGTTTTATCCCTATAATTATAAAGGTTTCCCAGATCTCTTAATAAATACTTAAACTCTTTATCAGGTGGATAAAAACGTTTCTTTTATTTAATTAAAAAGGAAAATTCTTTTTTTCAGCTTCTTAAAGAAAAAAAAAAAGGTTTGTAATTTCCTTTCTTTTGAAACAAAAAAACAATTGCTGGCGCCCACTTTAGTTTGGTATACCCTGTATCGACTTTACCTTTTATATAACATTAATTAATTTTTTAGATTAGTTTTATTAATTGGTTGATAAAACTCCACACAGCCTACACATCGCTGAACCCACCCCATCGCTGAGCTACCAGGTCCAGGTGGCAGCAACTTTATATGCTCCCTGTTGTGAAGTTCATTAAACGCGCTCATCGTCGACCTTTTGTAAGTTGTCAATATTGTGCAATAATTGTTTTTTTTTTTTGATTAATTCGTTCGCTGTATTATTTTGTGGATTCGTAAATCCATTTGCGTTTTGCAGATTGTTGTTCTGCCATCCTAATTATATCATCATAAAGTTAAATTGTCCTTCGCGTTAGTAAATTTCGTAACAAGCTCGCTTGCCTCTTGGAGGCCAAATCTTCCCAACCTTTCTCACGGACTGCAACCGTAGGCATTATATCTAGAAATATGTGGCCGACCTGGGTAGTTACAACATGCACTGGGAAGTTGGGCATTCCTTACAATACTCTTTGTCATAGTTGATGGGATCAGCTGGAAAAGAAAACGGTCATTCATTCCGTCTGTAAATCTTCTGCTCTGCCCAGAACTGAATATCAAAGGCTTGATCTCTTATCTTAACACGACGAGGTCAACGAGCCTCACCGACTTCTGTAATTTTTACTTTTGGATCTTAAGAAAGCAAGCTTGCGTCCTTTAGTAAGTAGGGGGTTCAAAAATTCCTCTTCATATCTCATTAAATTCACAGGTCAAACGTGTTTATGATATCAAAACAGCGCAATCAAGCTCAAGACAGCATTTCTACCGGACTACCTATAGGTATTTTCGGAGTTTCAATTTATCGAAGGTGAGAATGTTTATTTCTTTTGAAAAATTTGAACACCGTCGAAACGTTACACGTCTTTGATATTTTTTAAATTCTTAAAATATTTGAACGTTTTAAGAAAGGTGGAGAGGATTTAATGAAGATACCGATGCACATTGGCTTTCAATGCCTGAATATTATATTGGCAGGGAAATATAGTCTAGTAAAAGGCGCGGGTAGATTATATAAAAAAAAAAAAAAAAAAAAATTCCCGATTCGTGTAGTGCAGCTAAATGAAAAATCTCTGAATTTAACCGTATGTCCAAAGTTGGGCTCAAGTTCAAACTGATGGGATGAGCACTTCCTGAAGCGTAAGTACTACGATAAGATTATTTAAGAGGATATTTCACTATAACGCTGTTTATTAAAATAACGGGGAAATAACTTAAGGCAAGAAACGAGAGATGCAAATGTTTCTGTTATACTTTTAAAAGCTCTTTTTTTAATTCTATCCAAGAAACTCAAGTGTGTTATTGGAGCAGCCACCCAAATATGGGAATAGTATTCGAGTTTTGGGTGAATATAGGCCTTACAGATTACAGGCAGATCAAAAGGGGTGAGAGATTTATTACAACCCCAAAGGAAAATTAAGAACTTATCAGCGTTTCTGGCGACTTCGAATGTGGGTTATTTTACACAAGGTGGTCTTTGATGCACATAACGAGAACTGATAGCTGGAACTGGATAGCGGGATGGGAGTGTTTAGCACTTTAACGACAGAAGACAGCATTAAGTTTTTAAAGGATTACATTCTACGCGGTTTATGGTTCTTAATTTCACAATGCAAATAAGATCTGAATTTAATGAGCTTATCACACGTTGCTGTTCTAGATTAACATCCGGAGAACAAGAATATGCATCTGGAAACGAATAGATTAGATTAGATTAGATTAGATTTTTATTCAACCGCAAAATCAATTTTACATTTTCTTGTTCAAAATATACAATTTGAATAGTTAAAGACTTGGCAATATGTAAAGCTGAGAATACTGTCGTCAGCAAAACAATTTAATGGATTAGAAGTTTCAATCAAAAGATGATTGATGAATATCAGAAAGAGAGGCACACCAGCATTTATTTTATGAATTCCAGACTTAAAACCAGCCAATACAACTTATACTCGTATTGAGCGGTTGTGAAGGTAGTTTCTAATCAATCAAAGAAGATATACAGTAATACCAAATGCAAGCATTTTCGACTCTATCAATTGATTTTGAAATATCAAGTGCAATGTTCGGTGAGATATATCATCATATCACCGATGGACCTTGCCACGAAAGCCATACTGCCGGTCATTGAGTAGCTTTCGTTCTTCAAGATACTCGTATTTCTTGAAATGAATTATAGTTTCAAAATAGCTTTTTTGGCGATAAATGAAGCATATATTATATATTTAAGCAATTGCCACATTGTGGTTAAAGCCGATAAGCAACACCTTGACGTACATATATGGCGGGGCTATGCTGAGGAAATAAGCTTTAACCAGGCGGGCTGAATTCCGTGTGATCAGAATATTCACCTCACTGGGTTGCGCTGAGTGAGAAAACTGCTGGTTTGTTTTTTACAGTATGAACATAAACACCACAGAAATTTAAATTTTTCCAAATGTTGCTACAATCAACTATATAAATTCACTTAACATTTCAAAAATAAAATGCACGACTGGGTCGCACGAACTTGCTCCTATGTAATAGACTAGGAATTTTAAAAACGGAGGTTATTAAAGAAAACTGTTCATAAGGATAAAATGATTTTTTTAAATATATGAATTAAATATGAATTTATGCAAGAACAAAAATTATAAGTCGTTGTAGTGGTTCCTTAAAAAAATAAGATTTTATGTACAAAATTTTTAAAACATTTTTAAGAAAAAATTTTGGTACGCCAACCTTAAGTTTTTATTATTGTACAAATAAAAGTCTAATTTCCAAAAAAAATACTAATCCGTTCTTGAGATATCGATTTTTTTCAAAAAAAAAAATTCCTTTTTTTTCTAAAAATTGAAAAAATATAAGTTTTAAAACTTTTTAGGAGCTTTTTTATAAAAAATTTCCTAAAAATCCGTTATGCCGATAATGAGCAATTCAAAATTCGAAAAACAATCGTTCTATGGTAGGTACAGTCAGTAATATCTAGATTTCAAATTTCTTTTTATTAAATTATAGATCGTAAAGGTTGATCAAAAGAAAAAAATTTTAGCACAATTTTCGGAACCGTTTTCGAGAAAAATACGATTTTCGAAAACCATTTTCTAAAATTTGTATGGAAGGTACCGTTAGTTTAAGATAAAACAAATTTTTTTTCTCAAATCTTGTAGATTATGTTAAGAAACTTTTATTTGTAAAGTTTGAAAAAAATCGAGCATGGGGTTTTCGAAATATTGAGTTTCCGAAAAAAATGTCATTGTTTTTTTTTTAAATCCAAAAAATAAAACATTGAAAATTTGAATATGTAATAATATTCGAACTTTGGAGGAGCTTTGGCATAAAAAAAAAATGATTTAAATCGGCTGTACCGTTTTCGAGAAAATCAAAAACAAAAAAAAATGGACCCAGGGGGGCTACCAAAAATAACATTTTTTTGTAAAATTTTTTTCAACCATTAGCTAGTTTTAACCAAAATGAAAATTTTCAATTTTTTTTTTTAAATTCTGTGGGACAGTTTTTGAGAAAAAAAAATATTTATAAAATTTCGAATAAAAATCGTATAACAGGTACCGTTATTTTTGGTCTTAAACAAAAAACAGAAAAAAACATCCGGGGGGAAAAAATTAAAACCCATATCTACCAAATTTGAAGAAAATCGGCCGAGCCGTTTAGGCTGTAGTCGAACCGACAGACAGACAAACAGACAGACAGAATTGCGAGACCCACTTTTTTGGTCTTTGCTATCATCGTAATGTCAACTTTGATCAAAATCTCGAGTTCGATTTTTTTTACGAATGCATAACTTGCCTTATAGTACCTATAAGTCGCAAGTAAAAAAATATTTAAAACATAAAAATCCAAATCATATAATAAAGTATGCTGATATCGGGTTTGGGCCCAAGATAACTTCACAATACATTCTTCTATTAGTGTTATGCCTTAACAGTAAATATATTGATCCGCTCCTGGATTTCAAATCTGATATTTTTCTAGTTCATTCAGTTACACCAGGAGAAAGAAGGAAAATTTATAAATTTGGGGAATTTGGATCAACAAAACCTTCTACATGCACTTGTCCCTTTTCAACACAATTTTTTTTTTGTAGGGCTCTTGGTCCGGACCAAGGTTTAAAATCGAAAAAAATGGTTCTACCAATTATTAATATCTAATTTGCAAAAAAAGAAAAATTTTTAATACGTAATTTATTGATTGATATTTACAAAAATCGGCGAAACAGTTTTTGAACAAAAAGAAAATTGTTTTTAACGGCTAAAACATCTTGGTACCGTTATTTTTGGCTCTAAGAAATTATAAATAAAATGCACGACTGGGTCACACGAACCTATGTTTATAAGGATAAAATATATTTTTTAATTATTTTAGTAAGTAGTCAGAGATGAGAACAGAATGCTATGCAAATATGAATGTATGCAAGAACAAAAATTATAAGTCGTTGTAGTCTTTATAGCTTTCATAAACAAATTTTTTGAGAAAAAAATTTGGTAGGCCAACTTTTATTTTTATTATTGTACGAATGAAAATGAAATTTTCAAAAAGAATACTAAGCCGTTTTTGAGATATCAAATTTTTCAAAAAAAATGACTTTTTCTAAAAATTCAATAAATATTTTTGTTTTTTAAGTTTTGAAATGCAAAGGCATCTCTAGAAAATATTTCACTAAAATCCGTTATGTCGATAGTGAGGAATTCAAAAATTGTACAAAATGGTTCTATAGGAAGTACAAGCTGTTATATCTTAATTTCAATTTTTTTTTTTATTAAATTAATCATCATAAAAATTTATTGAAAGAAAAACAATTTTATCAAAATTCTAGGCGCTGCCGCCGTTTTCGAGAAAAATACGATTTTTTTGAAAACCCTTATTGGTATCTACCTTTATTTTTAGGTAAAATAAAATTTTGTTCTCACATATTGTGGATTATATTGAGAAACTTTTATTTATCAACTTAAAAAAAATCTAGCATAGAATTTTCGAAATATTGAGTTTTGAAAAAAAAAAATTTGATTTTTTTTTAAATCCAAAATTTTTTTTTTGAAAATTTGAATACGCAATGCTATTCAAATTTTTTGGGGAGCTTAAGCATACAAAAATTGATCAAAATCGGTTGTACCGTTTTCGAGAAAATCAAAAACAAAAAAAATTGGTTCCATGGGGGGGGGGGGGGTACCCTCAATAACAATTTTTCAGAAAATTTTGTTCAACCCTTATCTAGCTTTAACTAAATGAACTTTATTTGTTTTTTTATTTTTTAAATCTGTGGATATTTTTTTAGAAAAAAAAAATATTTATATAATTTCGAAAAAAAATTCGTATTGAAGGTACCGTTATTTTTAGTCTTAAAAAAAAAAGAAATAAACGTTTGGGGGGAAAATTAAAAGTGATATCTACCAAGGTTAGAGAAAATCGGCCGAGCCGTTAAGGCTGTAGTCGAACAGACAGACAGACGACAGAATTGGGAGGCCCACTTTTTTAGTCTTCGCTATCATCGTAATGTCAACTTTGATCAAAATCTCGAGTTCGATTTTTTGCCGAATGCATTACTTACCTTAAGTACCTATAAGTCGCAAGTTAAAAAATACGTATGTATATCGGTTGAATGTTCAAAAACTCTAGGTACAAAGTTTCTTTGGTTTAGGCTTTGTGACCAACCAGACAGTCACACGACTCACGTTTTTATTTCTCTCTGTCTGGTAAAAATAAAACAATACATACAATTTTGGGGTTTAAAAGTTAGAAGTTTTAAAATGTTTACAAAACATTTCTCTGGAATCTCTTAATTATAGAGCCATTATCTTTTCAATTCCATTTGCTCCAGGCCTTGCTCCTGCATTTTGTCCCTTAGGCGGATTACTTATCTTGGTAACTATTGCTACAACAGAGGTTGCTGATGATACTAATGAAAATTTGGTTACTAGACTTTGACCGATTTAAAGTTTTTTTTTTGTTGTAAGATCCAAAAGTAGTTTTACTACAAAATTAAATAAATTAGAAACTTAGTGACTCTTATGTAACTCTCGACCATTCTGGTGTGCGTGTTGGCAAGAATGGAGGCCGAGTCCAAACGGCTTAGATAAGAAGTCCAGAACTTCAGAAATATGTACAATCCAAAATCAGTCCACATTAGTTGCCTAAATAATCATTACAAATGAACAAGTACCTATAAACTTGAAACTACCCATTGGTTAAGCGTTACGTGTTCCGATTTTGATATGATTTAAAAGACCAAGGCCGTTTATGCAAAGTGACCTCTCTTATTTTCAACTTCGAAACTTAAACAGCTATACATCTCCTTCTTTTTATCGTCGTCGCGTCGCCGCCGTCGTCGTCGGCAATTTAAAGGATTTAACACAACGACTTGGCCTTACTCCATAATCACGTAAGTATTGCTTGCAGAATTGAAAAAAAAAACATATCTCCTCTCGCCTCGAAATATAGGTATAGGTACCTAGCTCACATGCATATGCTGGCACCTAAAACCCGTTGAAATTTGTGTCCTGAACAGGAGAACAAAAAAAATTCAGAACACAAATTTCCATAAATATTGCATCTCTAGATGCCATTGTCAGATGTGACACTTTTTACCCAGAGAGGCAATATACCCCCGAGCCATAAAATTGCCGTTGCAGTAATCCGACTCCGATACATGAGTGCAAAACCGACAATCTGCTCTAGGTCCATGCCCAACTCCTGCTCTGCTCTGCTCCTCTGCATATGCAGCAAGTATGTTATTTGCCAATGAAACCGATAAACATCATGCTGCCACAACATCCCAACTAAAACACAGATACACACAATACACAAAAGCAAAAACCATTCATAGATACTTTTCGATTCATTCATACGGTGTTGGTTTTATTTTGTTTTATTGTGTTATGGTTTCTTTTTGGATTTTGTCAACATTTTTTTTTTTTTGGTTTGACTCTCAATGCGATCTTAATTGGACTAGTTGGAATCATCATCGCCAGAAGGCGACCATATGGAGGGACGAAGCTCGAACTATCCCAGTCTCAGGGCAAAAGGGGTATCGCGCCCGCCGCAGCAAAAGGGCGAACGGCAAATATATTTTTAGCGCAGAAAGACATTTTTGTATCTTTGTTGTGATTTGGGATGACACACAGCCAATTTCCTTGCCAATTACTCATACCAGCAAGCGGGAGCGCCCATTAGTCTACTACAACAACTCCGATATATGATGAAAATGTATCTAAATTTTTCACATTTCCGTTCTCAAGAAACGATGCGGCAACACGGAAAACAGCACTGACCTTCGATAGTGCTATTTTTGTTGCTAATTTTGTTTTTGTTGTTGTCTGAGTTGAAACATTCAAATTCAATCGTTAAATTGTTATGTTTGTGATTTCTCCCAAACAAAAACAAAAAAAACAGGGGTGAACCCATAACTAGCATTGAGAGGTGTAATAAAGTTGTTTACATTGGTTAAATAGCTCTTCCCCGTCTCCTTCCCGTTTTTTCAGCAAATTGCCTCTGAAAATGAGATCTATAGGACGCGCCTGAGGAGTTACGACTCAGTTAGTGGCTCATAAAATTTTGTATTTATTATCCAGTGAGGCGCAATTTTTTTTTTGTTTTGCATACGGCATTGGAGTCAGAGATTATTTTTATTTTTATGGACAGCAATTATGTATTTTCGTATGTGTTAACACTATAAGTATCTGACAGATCTAGATTGGAGAGATAGTATTTTTTCTCCGTTCGATAAATATGCCTAATATAAGGGCATGTTACGGATTGGGAAAATATCGAATATGAAATTTTATACAAATAAATACGAACGTATTACGATACTAATAACTTTTCGACTGAAACACTTAAACAAAAAGAACGAACATAGTCCATTAAGTTTGTACCAGGGCATGCTTTAAACTTGGCGGGGACACGTTCAGTTTAGATATGCAGTAGTTGGAATCTAGTGGGACTCCAGTTTAAAATTAAATCCTCCCTTAAATCGCTTTTCATTACAGAATCCAAAAATCATAGTGAATTTTGATTTTTTGGTTTTATGTCAATCCTTACAATAAAATGTTAGGATTTTAGGCAAGAATACCGCACCCAAATATTTAATCAAAAAATATTTATCTACTAAAACAAAAAAAGTTTGACTCTTTGAAGCATTCTTGTAAAAATTTTAAACATTTTCTTTAGAAAAAATTTGTTGCAGCAATCTAAATGAAAACTCGCTTTTAAAATAAGATTTCAAATTTTTTTAAGATTTTTAGAAACAAAATATAATCTAAATCGTAAAATTTAATAAAGAAAAACTGAAAACTCCAAAAAATGGTCATTAATGTATTGGTTTAAATGCTTTCAATTAGGTTTTGAATTTTTGACAGGTGGTAGCACTAGCAGTCATATTGTCGAAGCTACTTCAGTCCAGTTGGGTGTTATTTATTAAATCTGCTTTTTGCGAAATCAACATGGAGTGCAATAGCGTTCTTAAAAATGTGCAAATTTTATGAAACTAGGCATTTTGTTGGAGCAACATTTCGCGCGCTTCGACCGAGAAAACATATTAGGGACGAAGCATATTTCTAGCCGAATGGATTCAAGTAAAATTGTCGAATTTAGGACGATCTCAATCTTGACCAGTTGCATTACTCCCATCAATCAGTTCACCCGTGATACCCGTTTCGATAAAAATTTCCCTCGTACCGTCAGATACAGAGACTCGCTTATTAGTCTTACAACACCATTATAAAATAATGTCCCCGGCATGGTTTTCTCTTGCCATTTCGATTTGCAAACATTCAAGACCAATCTTCATAGACAACTCCTTCCCCCCATAATTTCTCCATCGCTTGTGCTGCGTTAAACTTTATAAGGGTCTCTCAATGAACCCTTGAGCGCGTGTGAATTATATATAAAAAAGAACAAAGGTTGGTACGAACAACGCCTGGCGTTGATGATAACCAAAATCTTCTGGCCAAAATTGGATGACATTGACACCATGTGGTTTCAACGGCACGGCGCATAGTGGGGCCAAGGCGCAAAAAAATCGATTTTGCGAAAGTTCTGATTTAGATTAGCTGATTCATGTTTCTCGCAGTAAATTAGCCAGATAATCTCGGTACACTTAGGATTTGGGCCAAAACTTAAGTCTTAACACCTAAATTTGATTTACTTTTCCTTGGATGTTACGTCAATTGGGGGTGAACTAAAAATGCGATTATTAATAAAACAGCAGTCAAATTGAACAAAAAATAAAATGCACGACTGGATCGCACGCACTTGCTTCTATGTAATAGACTAGGAATTTTAAAATGAATGACGCAAAATTTTAAGCTACCTATTATTAAGGTATTAGTATGGTACCACTTAACAATTTGCTAGTAGTTTGTTTGTAGGTTACTAACTCATTCGTAATTTTAGACATTTTCTAACTAGTATCGTACTAAAGCAATTTTCTTAATAAATACCTTCTGAACACACCTAAAACAATGACAGTTCGTGCAAAAAACTAAGCAAAAAGACCTTTTTTGACGTTTGTAAAGGTCAAAGAGTCATGTGAAGTAAGCACGATATAAAAAAATAATGTAGGTATTCCATGATTTTTAATTTAATTAAAGGGTAGAGAAAGTATGATGCTATATTCGATTAAAATATCCAAAATCGTTGTTTTAACCTAGTTACATACTAAAACAGCTTTAACATCGCACTAATTGAACTAAAATTTGGCGCCAATGTTATTACAGAAAACTGTTCATAAGGATAAATTTAATTTTCAAACTCATTAGTAGTAAGAGATAGAAACAGAATGCTATGCAAATATAAATTTATGCAAGAACAAAAATTATAAGTCTCTGTAGTGGTTTCTTAAAAAAATAAACTTTTATTCATAAAATTCTTAAAACATTTTTAAGAAAAAATGTTGCTATGCAAACTTAAAGTTTTTCTTATTAAACGAATAAAAAATAAATTTCCAAAAAAAAATATCAAGCCGTTTTTGAGATATTGAATTTTCCAAAATAAATAGTTTTTTTCAAAAATTCAAAACCATTTTGTTTAAGTTTATTTTTAAAGTTTTTGGAAGCTTTTCTATAAAAATAAATCATTAAAATCCGTTATGTCGATAGTGAGAAATTCAAAATTAGACAAAATGCTTCTATGGTAGGTATAAGCTGTAATATCTTAATTTCAATTTTTTTATTAAATTATAGATCGTAAAAATTGAACAAAAGAATGGTGGGTTCCGTTATTTTTAGGTTAAACTATTTTTTTTTAATCTACTCTTGTACATTCTGTTAAGAAGCTTTAATTTATCAAGTTTGAAAAAAATCGACCGTGGGGTTTTCGAAATATTGAGTTTCTAAAAAAAATTGAAATTTTTCTTGAAAATCCAAAATATAAAAAAATTGATAATGTGAATATGTAATAAAAATAATATTCAAACTTCGGAGGAGATTTGGCATACAAAAAACCGTTTTCGAGAAATCTTCTCAAATCTTGTAGATTGCAACAAAAGACTTATGATTATTAAGTTAAAACAAAATCGAGAATGAGGTTTTCGAAATAATGAGTTTTGAAAAAAAAAGATTGAAATTTTTTCAAGAAAACAAAAAAAAATTGGAAATTTTAATACACAATACTTTTTAAATTTTTGAGGAGCTTTACCAAAAAAAATATCAAAATCGGTTGAACCATTTGTGACAAAAAAAGATGGTTCCAAGTTGCTTCAACTAAATGACATTTTTGGAAATTTTTGTCAAAAAAATCTGTAGAACAGTTTTTGAGAAAAAAAATATAAAATTTCGAAAAAATTGTATGGCAGGTACCTATTGTTATTTTTGATCTTAAAAAAAGAAAGTTTAACAAAAATCAACCGAGCCGCTTAGGCTGTAGTCAAACAGACAGGCAGACAACTTTGATTAAAATCTGGAGTTCCATTTTTTTGAAGGATTGCATAACTTGTCTTATAGTAAAATTGCTATTAACGGTACCTGTCATAGAACCGATTTTTTTACTTTCGATTTTTTTCATGAACGACTTTAACGTTTTTGACCAAACTTTGTATCCTTTCAATTTAAAATAATATTTTGTATAAAAATTATCTTACATAAAAAATTAATTTCATAACAAAACGATTTTAGCTTTGTTTGCATAAATACATATTTTTCTGAAAATTAGACTGCAATTTTAAGTATTTAAACATATTTTTTTCTAAATAAGTCCATGTTTTTCTATTTATAAACAATTTTTAAATTCCAAGGTATATAAGAGCAAGTACATGCGATGGAGTGATGCATTTTATTTTATAAAATGTCTGGTTTATTTAGTTCTGAAACAAAACTAGTAATTTCGGCAACTGCAATTTTTACCAGCAAGATTCTAACCCACAATTGCTAGCCATTTACGAAACATATATTTTGTACGGTTTATAAATAAAGCATAGATATTTTATTCTTAAGGCAATAGTTATGAACCATAAACTGAAATTAAATAAAAATTCTGTAAAGTTTTATTTCAGCATTGTTAAAAGCACTCTGTGGTCTATTCTTGCCACGAGTAGCTTAATCTTTTAATCTTATTTGTATCTGTTAAGTGGTGATTGGAGTATATATTTGTTTCCATCTTAACCGTTAAATAAATCATTTTGAAGGAGCCTATAACTCAACCAGCACACACATTAGTTTCAAATCAGTTGTGTGATATCCTATAGAAGACAAAAAAACACCAACTTCGGTCCAAAAAGAAATGATTCTTAAGTGCTCTGTCATAATAAAGATTTTCGCTGATGCGAATCCAAACATCTGTTTATATTAATAAACACAAACTTTATTTTTTGTTCTTTTTGAAAATCTACTTTTATTGACATAACCAATACCAATTTAGTATGTTATTCAATTAAAAAAAAAAATATGTTATGAACTCTTTGTTGAAACTGGAGTTGAGTTCATATGTTTTTTCCAAAAACGATTCCAAGGTTAAAATTTCTTGACGAAAAAATGAAGAAGACATTGCTTCCGTATTGTAGTACCCCTTGGCATAATGGTTAGTGTGTTGGACTGTCATGCGGAAGGTCTCGAGTACGTTTCTCAGCCTCTGCAAGGAAGTTTTTTTCAGGGATGTATCTCTTGTCATGGAAAGTGCTGCTCATTAGCAGATCGGAATCGGCAGAAAATTTTAGGTCCCCTCCGTTCCTGATAACACGCACCCAGGAATGGTTCAGAGTTGTAAGTCACTAGGTCCTGGTTCACTCCGAGCCGTTGCATCACCAAATTTTATTTATTTATTTTTATTGCTTCCTTGTTAATAGATACAGTCATTGGCAAAATTATTTGCACAACGTTAAATTTACACAACTTCTCTTCATTGAAGCCTTATAACTTTCAAAATAAAAAAGATATTGTTAATATTTATTTTTTTTTTAATAATGAATACATATTCTCAAAACGGCACACAAAATAACAAAATCGAATTTCTAACGGTTCGTTTTAAAAACATAAAAACAAAAGTGGCAAAATTATTTGCACAAGTGCAATGAACTGCTTAGACTGACTACAGGTACTCGTATAGTTTATTTACCCGAATAATCATAGTGAATTGTGCAATCAGTTATCTTTTTCGTTTATTTTGATATTGTCGTCGGGAAAGTTTTTCAAATGGCTAAAACAAATGAACTTTCAAGACAAAAACGCGCGGCTATTGTTTCCGAGTTCCGATCTGGTGTTCCGGTAGCAAAAATTTTAGCTAAATATCGCTGCGCCCGGAGGACAGTGTAAAAAATCTTGCTGGTACAGGAAGAAAAAGGGCCACAATCAAAAGGAAAGACACACAAAATATTCGTTCCTTTAAAAGTAACCGCTGTGTAAAAGTTCAAATTGTCCTAAATAATTTGAACAAAGATCGTAAAAATGCTGTTAGTAAAAGGACGGAGGTAAAAAAAGCAGTTTATGTAATTTTTGAATTTTATGAATTTAACCAGAAATGTAAAACTAATAATTGCGTTAACTTTAATTTTAAAAAGGCCGACTTCACAGGACTTAATAATTTCTATAGTTCAATTGATTGGGAATTTAGACTTTGCAACAGATCTGTTAATGATATGTACGTAGTTTTTAAAGAAATAATTTTTTATGGTATTGAACAGTTTGTTCCGGTTTTAAAGAAAAAATCATGTTTTAAGCTCCCATGGTTTAATAAAAGATTAAAAAATCTAGAAAATGTTAAAAATAAGGCTTTTATACGTTCAAAAAAATCAGGTAAACCTGAGGATCATGCTCGCTTTCTTCAGCTTCGGAGAGAATTTGCTTTTTTGAATACATTTTTGTATCATCCACATATAAGTGCTGTTGAGAGTAATATCAAAAGGAATAGCAAATCATTTTGGGTCTTTTTAAATTCCAAACGGAAAAGTTCTTTTTTGCCGTTAGAAATGGAACTTGATAGCGAAAAATCGCGCGATATAAAATCAGCTTGCAATCTATTTGCAAAATACTTTCAGTCTAACTATAATAAAGACCTTATTTTAAATATTGTCGATTTTTATCCATCTATTTCTCCTATTATAGATTTTGATCTAAAGTGTTTTTCAGATCAAGATGTACTTGATGGTTTGATTGAACTCGATTCAAATAAAAAAGCTGGAGTTGATAATATTCCGCCATCTTTATTATCTAATTGTGCCTCATCACTTTGCTCCGCGTTAAAAATCATTTTTAATAAATCCTTAACAACTTGTGTTTTTATTGACGATTGGAAAATATCTTATGTAAATCCAATTATTAAAAGTGGCCTAAAACACCTGGTTAAAAATTACAGGCCAATATCAAAACTTTCTGCGGTGCCTAAATTGTTTGAAAAGTTGGTTACCCAGAGGATATTTTTTTCAGTCAAGGAATCTATAACGCCAAAACAACATGGGTTTGTTAGTGGCCGTTCAACTACGACTAATTTGTGCCTATTTTCTCAATTCTGTTTAAAATCCATGGAAAATAGAAAGCAAGTGGATGTCCTGTACACAGACTTCGTCAAGGCTTTTGACAGAGTTCATCACGGACTATTGCTCCAAAAACTTCGAAAGCTGGGTTTGAATGCTAATTTTTTGAATTGGTTGAGATCCTACTTGTCGAACCGGAAACAGTGCGTTCAGATTGAAGGTTTTACATTAAACTTTATTCAGGTTGATTCAGGTCTTCCTCAAGGTGGTCACCTAGGACCAATTTTGTTCAATTTGTTCATAAATGATATTCCGCAAGTACTTAATTTTTCGGACTGTTTGATGTTTGCGGACGATGTTAAATTATACAGTGAAATATCTTCGGATTGTGACTGTTTAAACTTCCAAAACGATATTGATATGTTTTTAAATTGGTGCAAATACAACCACCTGGAGCTAAATTTTGCAAAATGTAAGATTTTTAGTGCCCATAGAACCTTATCCCCGATAATCTTTACTTATAAGTTTGAATATAAATCACTCACTAGAGTCAACGAAGTTAAAGATCTTGAAGTTATATTCGACTTCAAATTTTCTTTTTCAGCTCACATTGATTTTATTGTATCAAAGGCAAATTCTATGTTGGGGTTCCTTAAACGAACTTCGACTGTATTCAAGGATGCGTATACATTAAAGGCAATTTTCATGTCATTGGTACTACCCATCATAGAGTATTGTTGTGTCGTCTGGTCACCATTTTATGAAAATGCTATTGATAGAATAGAAAAAATACAAAGAAGATTCACGCGTTTTGCGTTAAGAAATCTGAGATGGTCTTCTGATTTACCTGATTATTTTTCAAGATGTGCGTTTTTAGATTTGAAAACTCTGGAAAGCCGCAGACAAGCTCATTGCGTTCTTTTTGTCAAAGATATATTATGTTATAATATTAAATCGGAAGAACTTCTGGCGTTAGTTTCTTTTTATGTTCCGGAAAGAACACTAAGAAACAGAAATGACATACTCTATGTTCCCAATCACCGAACAAATTATGGTCTTAATAACCCAGTAACTCGTTCTCTTACATTGTATAACTCTATTTCATGTGAAGTCGATCTTTCTATGAGTAGGGATAGTTTTAAAAAAATTGTTCAAAATCTATTTCAGTTCTAAGTTGAGCTAGATCATATATTGTTAAGTTTAAGCAAACATTTGTAGTCAACAGATTGTAAATCCATTGATGAAATAAATAAATAAAAAAAAGTAAAATAAACGCCTACGCCATTCTAAAAAATAAAATACTCAGACTAAAATTCGCTAGGGTGCATATCAATAAACCGCCGGCTTTTTGGAAAAGTGTACTTTGGACTGATGAGACTACTTGTTCGGTGGATGGATGGAACTATGGCCGAAAATTTTACTACTCCGATCGCAAATCAAAAAACAAACGACCGTTACACAACTCACAAGGCATTCCAAAGAGGTAAAATAATGATATGGGGATGCATATCATATTGTGGCGAAGGACCAATTGTTAGGTGCTCCAACCCTATGACAAAGTCGCATTATTTGGAAGTACTCAATGATGTTGCACTAGAGGCAGGATCAATATTCATCAGGAGTAATTTTATCTTGCAACAAGATAATGCTCTTATACCTACGACCCGGACAGTAAAAACTTTTTGAAGTGAAACTTCTTTACGCGCGCTTGGCTTGGGGAGTAAGCTGACGAACGCGTTACGAAAAGTGTGATCAGGCGAGGCGAACGGTGATATATGTGCTGCTCACTGTGTTTTGGACGATGGAACAAACATCATAAGGGTAGTTGTTTACATTTCGCCCAATAACACAGTTAATATTATCATAAAGTTTATATACAGAAGACTTATGATTTATGGTCGAGTAGGTTCTGAAGAATTAGGAGAAAACTATCATACGTTGCCACTAATCTTAGCAGGAGATTTCAATATAAATTTCGCATCCGAAGATGGACAACTCTTGATAAACTTTCTACGAGATAAATTAGAATTACAAATGAATAATGACCGTAATGAGCCAACTACAAGACATGGAACAACAATCGATGCAGTTTTTTCTAGATTTCTGTCTAATTTTAATTCTAAAATATATGTATCGTATTTCTCGTATCATAAGCCTATTGTCTCGGTTTTACAATCAACCACAGTAATTACTGATGTACCCAATAATGAAATTAACGAATAAAAGAATGAAAAATAAAAGATTTATGCAAAAATATTAATTTACTAATGAAAACATAAAATACATTTAAATATTTGTAGGAAATTAATATATGTCTATGTGCATACATGTATATATTGCACACACACATTCATATATATACATATAGATAGAGCGAAAGAAGTTTCACTTCAGTCGTGCGGTCATAAGCACACTCACTTTTTTTATCTGGGGTAGACCAAGAAGTTCTAAAATGACCCCCACAGAGCTCTGATCTAAATGTCATTGAGAATGTTTGGCATCTTGTTAAATCAAAAATTCTTCAAGAGATTGGAAGATCTTCAAATGAAACCTGGGAAGAGTTTATAACGGCTTGGAGTACAGTTCCGTCAGGACAGATCCAAATTTGATAGACTCAATGCTAAGGCGCCTCGATGCTGTTATTGCGGCAAAAGCAGGAAGCACAACTTACTAGGTAATGCTATTTTCATAACAACGTTTCGTTTTATTAAAAAAAAAATACTTTTTGGCTTTAAGTTCGATTTTGTTATTTTATGTACCGTATTGAGAATATGTATTCATTATTAATAAAAATAAATATAAACAAATTCTTTTTTATTTTAAAAGTTATAAAGATTCAATGAAGAGATGTTGTGTAAATTTTACGTTGTGCAAATAATTTTGTATTTGAACCATTAATTTATGAGTAACCAGTGAGTGTTTTTGTTCCTGTTTGGATACTACCGAGGCAGGACGGGTCATCTGCAAATCGATATTCACAGTCAAAGTCATCGCTGTATTCCTTCCCAAACAGGCGAGTCAGAATCTCAGTCGTCAACACACAAGATATATTGCTAGTATCGGTTTCGTGTACAAAAAATCGGTTTCAGTCAATCTTAACATTAAGATAGATGATGGAGAAGTCAAACATAGTGTCTTTCATCTTTCAGTCCGTGGGTATACACGTCTTCACGACCATTCGTTATGCACCTGCACGTACACTGTATATCGAGCTTAAGACTGAAGACTGAATTGATCAATACAATTATTGATGCACATCAAAGGCCGTGGTAATGGTTAGCCAAGTTCCCGGCAGTAGACCCTTTTACAGTCGATTTTCGACCCCGTCCTTACTTCAGTACCAATAAAGTTAGAAACTTTAAACTCACAGTGTGAGCTGATCAAACACAGGTGCCTCTTGAAAATTAGTGGTTCTTGAAATATAAGACTTCAAATATCTCTAAGACCGTAACTGACTCTCTTATATGGTAGATCATCAAAATTATGGAGCACTTCCCGATACAGTAGAACCTTGTTCGGTTGGTCTTGTGGTACAGACAAAGACAAAAATCGAAAATTTGGAATTCTTTATTAGGTACGAGGGCGTGGCATCCACCCACTTTCTCAAAAATTCTTATAAATTATATGGAGCACTTCCGATTGTTGTTGAATGATGAAATTTCGTAGAGCACCGGGATTTCTACGTTGTTCATTGTGTTTTCTATAATCTATATGTATACAAAATTCCTTCACAAAATTATCTTGATATATCGTTTTTTTTTGGTATTAGAATTCCCCGTCACCAGCTTCACTAATGTATTTCCAAATATGAACCTGACGAAATAAAATCTTTGCAAAAGGAGAAGAAGAATTCGAATTTAAGGTTTTAAGCTGGTACACTTATTGTTTTCTTCTTTAAAATTTTCTCAAAAATGGGCAAAAGGATATTGATTAAGACTTCTATCCGTGGTTTCCTTATTTCTATAATAAAACTTTGTTCTTTTTTTGAATTTTTTTTATTGAAAAATTAAACTGCTTTTTCACTCAATCGTATTTTAGTATTAATATTTTTATCACTTCACAATAATTTTTACGCACAAAGCATAGTTAAAACTCAGTTTTTAAGCCCCATTAGTTAACCAAATCAAATCAAAATTAAATTAATTCAAATTGATTTACCTGTACAAATTTGACTAATGCGTTAATTAAAGTATCTCAGGCTCTCGTATTAAATTTACAGCTATTAGTATATTTGTAAATGCATTTTAGCGCAAAAAATGTGTTAATTCAATTTTAAAATTGTGAAGTTGTCCATCAAATTTTTAATCAATAATTTGTGTACACAATATTTAATTAATAAATTAAGTGGTGCAATAGCTCGAAGAGAACCAGCGAACCAGGCCCTACTGACATATGTATAACTCTCAACCACACCTATGTTCTGTGCGTGTTACCAAGAACGGAAGTGACTTACAACTTTCTGCCGATTCCGAAAGGCTTATGAGCAGCACATTTCATGACAAGAGATACTCTTAAAGGATTTGTCAATTCCGCGAATGAGTCATGATAGTCTAACGTACTAAATATTATGTCGAGAGATACTATATTTTAGCTTTGATTATTTACTTTGAAGCTAACCATGTGGGTTAAAATTTAAAGTTACGAATCTTATAACATCATCATCATCATCGGCTCGACAACCGGGTTCCGGTCCTGGCCTCTTTCAACAAGTCTCTCCACCTATCCCGGTCTCTAGCGTCCTGGTCTACGCCATCTCCTAGCGCAGGCATGGTCTACCACGCTGTCGTCTACCATAGAATGTACCACAAAGAACTTTCCGAGCAGCTTCCTCTTCGCTCATCCGAGCTAGGTGCCCTGCCCACCGGAGTCTACCGAGCTTAATTTTTGTCACGATATCTGCTTCAAGGTAGATTGCGTACAGTTCATGATTGTACCGTCTCCGGAATCGTCCTTCCTCACATACGGGGCCAACAATTCTCCTTAAGACTTTTCTCTCGAACGCAGCAAAGAGGTCGGAGTGCCTTTTGCTAAGCACCCAAGTCTCGGATCCATATGTGAGTACTGGCAGGACCATGGTCCTGTACAGCAGCAGTTTTGAAGTTATGGTGAGATTTCTGGATTTGAAGAGCTTTGACAGACTATAGTAGGCTCTGTTGGATTTGAGAAGCCGCCCGCGTATTTCTTCTTCTATATTATTATCGACTGCTACTATTGACCCCAGGTATTTAAAGGATTGCACCACTTCAAATTCGTGCTCCGCAACCTTGATTGTTTGACCAACTGTTCCTCTCGCATTCGACGCCACCATGTACTTTGTTTTACTTTCACTAATGTGCAGCCCCAGATTTTGTGCCGCCTGCTCGATCTGGATGAAGGAATCGTGTACAGCTTGTTCGGTTCTTCCGATGATGTCGATGTCCTCTGCGTAAGCCAGTAACTGGCTGGACTTGTTGACGATGGTCCCTCTTGTTGCCGTGCCAGAGTCACGGATTGCTTTCTCCAACGCCAGGTTGAAGAGGAGGCAGGCCAGACCGTTCCCTTGTCGGAGTCCATTAAAGATGTTGATTGGTCTGGATAGCAAACTGGCTATTTTTACTTGGCTTGTTACGTTGGTCATGGTCAACCTACATAGTCGTGTCAATTTATTTGGGATGCCGAGTTCTCTCATGGCTTTGTAAAGTTCTACCCTGGCTATGCTATCATAGGCGGCCTTAAAGTCTATAAACAGATGGTATGTTGGGATGTTAAATTCTAGACATTTTTCCATCGCCTGCCTAAGGGTCAGTTGTTGATTTGCCTGGAATGAAACCATACTGATATTGTCCGATGACGATTTTAGCGTATGGGGTTATCCGGTCTTGAAGGATAGAGGAGAGTATCTTATAGGCGGTACTCAACAACGTGATACCTCTATAATTGCTGCACGTTGTGACATCTCCCTTCTTATGTATGGGGCATATTAAACCCTTTCGCCAGTCTTCTGGCATTTCTTCCTGCTCCCATACCTGTACTATAATATTATGAATTACTTGACGTAAGGCTGGCCCGCCGTGATGGAATAATTCAGCTGGTATGCCATCGGCTCCCGATGCTTTGTTCTGTTTAAGCCGGCCTATAGCCTTCTCAACCTCTTCTATGCTTGGTGGCGGCAACATAGGGTATTCTTCTTGAAGTAGTGGAGCCTCCACTTCTGCAGTGAGCTGACCATTTAGAAATTCATTAAAGTACGATTCCCATCGCTCCAAATTTCATAAAGGCAGATTACATCGCACTTAATCCCTGGGCTTTTTGAGAAAACAGTGACTCAAAGCTTTTATTTTTCAGTGAAGGAATTTTTGTCACCTTATCAACATGGTTTTTTATAAGGTAAGTCTACTTGTACGAACTTAAGCTTCTTTAAAAAAATTTTGTATAAATTTTTTAGAAAATGAAAAACAAGTAGCTGTCCTTTATACCGATTTTGTTAAAGCATTTGATCGTGAGCATCATGGTCTTCTCTTGCAAAATTTAAAAAGATTGGGTTTAAACATAGCTTTTATAAAATGGTTAAATTCCAATTTATCAAAAAGAAAGAAAGAAAGGAGTCATTTGGGCCCGATTCTTTTCATATTATTCACTAATGATTTTCCCTCGATATTAAAGTACTGTAAGTGTCTAATGTACGCCGACCGATGATGTTCAACTATTTGTTGCAATATTTTCACATGCATTCTTGCAGCTGGATATTAACAACTTTTTGGAATGGTGCAATTACGGTCATCTAGAACTGAACTTGCCGCACTACGCGAATGGGGAATTCCATACCACGCTCTGTCTTTTCCAGTCATTGCAATGTTCAAGAATTCAAAACCAATGTACACCGACACCTCCTTTCTAACCCCTCCCTTTTTTCCTAATGCTCACGCTGTGTCTCTGACATATTAAGGGTATACAAAAAACCTTTGAGTGTGTGCTAATTATAAAAAAAAAAAAAAAAGAAAAGTGCAAAATATTTAGTGCAACAAGATCAACGTCTGTTATTGTCTGCGATTTTAATTTCTGTAATGTCAAGAGTTAATGCTACTAAGGATCTTGGTTCTTGGAGTGTATTTTAATGCAGAGTTTGACTTTCGATCACAGGTTGACTATATGTTGTGTCTAAAGTTAACTCCTTGTTAAGTTTTCTAAAACGGAACTCGGTCGATTTTAAAGATGCGTATAGATTGAAAGCCTTATTTATAACTTTAGTTTTGCCCGTTTTAGAATACTGCTATGTTGTGAGGTCACCTTTCTATTCTTTTTCTATGACAATAATATATTAAGAGGCATCTGCCGAAAATATTGAGAAAACGTGAAATTGGGCAAATTCGTGCAAGGTTTGTGAAGTCAATGCAAGACGTATCGAAATAAAATAAATTGCATATGAAAGAATGAAAGAGAACGAATTTAAAAAAGATTCACCTAATGTTATTAGAGAACACTGTTCACATGGATAAAATAATTGTTTCTTTTTTTTAATTTTTT
Source organism: Chrysotoxum bicinctum (assembly GCA_911387755.1). Classification (NCBI taxonomy): domain Eukaryota; kingdom Metazoa; phylum Arthropoda; class Insecta; order Diptera; family Syrphidae; genus Chrysotoxum; species Chrysotoxum bicinctum. The sequence goes on from OU426990.1 coordinate 82,174,704, forward strand.
TTAGTAGTAAGACATTAAAACAGAATGCTATGCAAATTATGCTGCAACAAAAAATATAAGTCGTTGTAGTAGTGTTTTTTTAAATAAGATTTTATATACAAAATTTTTAAAACATTTTTAAGAAAAAAATTTGGTACGCCAACTCAAAGTTATTATTATTATACGAAAGAAAATTAAATTTCCAAGAAAATAATGAACCGTTTTTGGGATATCGAATTTTCCAAACAAAAAGAATTTTTTCTAAAAATTCAAAAAATATATTTTTTAAGTTTTAAAATGCAATGTTTTTTTAAAATTTTTGGAAGCATCTCTAGAAAAAATTTCATTAAAATCCGTTATGGCGATAGTGAGAAATTCAAAATTAGACAAAATTGTTCCATGGTAGGTAATATCATAATTTCATTTTTTTTTATTAAATTTTTATTAGATTAAAGATCATAAAAATTAATTGAAAGAAAAACAATTTTATCAAAATTCTAGGTGCCGTTTTCGAGAAAAATACGATTTTTGAAAACCATTTTTTAACATTTGTATGGTGGGTACCTATATTTTTAGGTAAAATACAATTAATTAAAAACAAATCTAGCATGGGGTTCTCGAAATATTGAAAAAAAAATTGAAACTTTTCCTAAAAAATCAAAAATAAATAATTTTTGAAAATTTGAATACACAAATCTGTTCGAATTTCTGGGGAGCCTTAACGTACAAAAAAGTTTCAAAATCAGTAGTACATTTTTTGAGAAAATCAAAAACAAAAAATAATGTCCCATGGGGGGTACCCTCAATAACCATTTTTCCTATTTTGTTCACCCATTATCTACACTGAAAATAAAATCTAGGTATAGATGACAAAAAATATTTTGTTGTATCCACAAAATTATTTTGTTAATCTAACAGATTGATTTGTTGAAATAACAAAAATATTTTGTCAATATGACAAAATTTAGAGAAATTATAAAATTATTTTGTCATATTAACAATTCTTTTGTTGTATCAACAAAATTTTTTGTTAATGTTAAAAATTGTTTTTTTTTTTATTATCGGATTAACAAAATTATTTTGTTAAATCAACAAAAAAATTTATCAATATAACAAAATTATTTTGCGCGATGGATGTGTGCTCGCCTGTGAACCTCATGATCACAGGTTCGATCCCTGCCGTCGTTTATGTCGTTTTAATTCCATTAAAAACCTTCTAAATTGTCATCAATGGGTTGCTGGTTTACTCATTACATGTTGTTCAGGCATAACACTAACAACATTTAATTGAGTTAAACTAGTATGCCCAACAAGGATGAACACGAATAAAATAATGTGAATTATAAGCGACATAGAAATAAGACACGGCATTCTCCGCTTTAGTTCAGCCGCCATCCCTGGAGATAAAATATCTGAGACAACAACCTTCAGTCTCAGAACATCGTGCCACACATCTTTCCTATCCTTCTTTCTCTTCCGTAACTTCACGCCCGCGCTGTGTTGAAACATTTAAAGGGTAATCATAATCCCTTGAGCGCGGGTAGATTATAAAAAAAAAAAAAAAAAAAAAAAAAAATATTTATTTTAAATTTTAATTTTTTATTTCAAAATAGTTTTGTTTTTATTTAAAAGTCCACAAAAATTGGCATTTCATCCCTACGATCTCACATGGAATCATCTTTAAGGGCGTATTGGCAAAACGCAATTTTTGTTAAGTTCAAGTAATCTAACATCGATTTTTTGACAAAAACCAAATGTGAATATATGTGAATGCAGAATATTTTGTTTTCCTTACAAAATAATTTTATCTATCTGATAAATTTATTTTATCAATATTACAAAATAACTCAACCTCAAAATTAAAATATGTATTTGTCATTTCAACAAAAATGTTTTCATTTTTTTGTTAAATTGTTTAATTGTTGAAGGTCAACAAAACGTTTTTTTCAATATGACCTAGGAATTTTTTTTCAGTGTTTTTAGAGCCGATAGTATTTTGCTGCTAGTGCTCTTTATACTAGTTATTAATAGTATATTTTTAATATGTTATTGATAAGAAAAAATAAATAAATAAAATTTTGCAGTGTAGCTTTAATTAAATGGATTTTTTTCGTATTTTTATTACTTAAATCTGTACCGTTATTTTTGGTCTTACAAAAATGAAAAAAAAAACGTGTGGGGGGAAAACAATTTAAAGTGATATCTACCAAGTTTAAAGAAAATCGGCCGAGCCGTTTAGGCTGTAGCCCAACAGACAGAAAGACAGACAGAATTGCGAGACCCACTTTTTTAGTCTTCGGTATCATGGTAATAGCAACTTTGATCAAAATCTCGAGTTCGTTTTTTTACCGAATGCATAACTTGCCTTATAGTCCCTATATTTCGCAAGCAAAAAGTTCAGAGCAGTAGGCATACACAAAACTAACCGGTTCGCCAATTCGTCATAAATTAGTAGCAATCAATTGATCACGTCGAATAGACAAAAAATTTACTACCCATTATTAGGAATTAATGAAAATAAAACTCATTACCCGATTATAAAAAAAATTATCACAAATCAATTTGGTTGCTTTCATTTTATTCTTTTTGGAATAAAAATAAAGTCGGTTTTATAGTTATTTTAAGTTTGTTGCTATGTCTTTAAGATTTAAAATAGTTTTGCCACCAGAAAAAATGTTCCAGTTTTTCTAATAAAAGGCACTACTTGTCTAATGCATTTAATCTATGAAATTTATCGAAATACTATACCTAGGTAAGGGAACTTCAAGTATACATATTAAATCAACACAAGTTTGACATACCTACAAAGGTTAAATTAACTATGAGTAAAACCCCTACAGAAATCATTTGTTCTGACACATAACTCCCTGCAAAATTTATTCAATTCCCCAATAATCTATTGCTACTTCCCCATCCCAGGTTCATTGTCAAGCCCTGTGGACATGGTAAAACAGGTAGATACGCATATCTTTTGTCCTTGTAATTTATAAGAAGACGGGTATAGAATATCACAAAGATTCCTTCGAAGTTAGGTTATGCCAAATAGGTACACAATACACCATCTACTATCTAATTTTTCCCCAAACGCTTATTTAAAATTGAATATCGAATGCCTGACAAAACTCCTTCAAAGTACGTGACAAGACTCCCAAGATACTGCTTAAAATAAAGTCCTTTCCAATATACACAAAATGTGGCTCCTTCTTTCTTACTCCGGTCTTGCTTTGTGTCACCCATCATCATCATCATCATCATCGTAAACAAACTTTACCCTTCTCGTCACATAATGGCGTATCCTTGAACAAGCAAAATAACAAAAAATTGTATTTTATTCATTTTCCATGAATATTGTAAGGTGTGTACATATTTTATTTTTGTTGCTTCCCGCACCGACAGACATCTCCGCTCCAGCTCCAGCAAGCACATCACTTTCACTTTAACCCTGAAAGCAATTCTCTGAAACACCATAGGGCCACAACGACGATATCAGCGACGACGCAAGTTAAAAACGAAAACGTTAAAAAAACGAAGTCGGGCAACAAATGTCAAAATCACACGTGTCGTCCCCCATTACCCCCAAGAGATCACAGGTAAATGACACACTGACATTGTGCATGTACCGCCATATCACCCACGACACCATCAGAGAAGACAGGGTAGGGGGTCGGACTGGGAATCGCATTTGTATCCTCTGGATGCTCTGTTACACAACTTAGTGTTTCTCCTTATGCCCGCGCCTTGTGTCGGTCGGGGTACTTAGCAGTTTGATTGCCATTCCGTGATGCAGATGGTGAACGCTGATGATGCTGGTGTTTTGTCCTCCTCGTGTTCCTGACGCCTGCTTCTGATGATGATGATGATGAGGAGGATGCTCAAGCTCATGCCCACCCAGTGCTCTAAAGTGCGGCTCGTTCATTCGCGCGTATGGCACACCATCCGTAGCCGCACACACCACACATAATGACCCAATTTCCCAAAATAATCATAAATCCCATCCAAGTTTTTGGACCTTTTATTTCCACATACACAGTATATACATAAATACCAACTTCTCTGTCGAATAAATGGTTTCTCTTCTGTCGGATGCGTGATGCCGCCTTGCCTCCTGCTAAACAGTGGCGCTGATGATGCTTCTGCTTCTGGTATTACAGTGCCATAAGCGCGCAAAACGAATATTCCGGCACCGACAGGGGCATCACCGTGTACTTGCCCAATAAATCACTAAATCACGTGTGCCAACTAAAAAAAAATTGTTCAACATTTTCGACAGCAATTTCCGAAAACCAATTTGCAATTTCAAACCAAAATAAAATACAAAAAAGAAAAATAATAATAAAATAAAAAAAATCAGTGCAAATCAAAAGACGAAAAAGGAAAAACGAAAGAAGACCCAAGCAAAAAAAATATAGGCAAGAGACGAGAAAAACAATTCCAATTTTGTTGAAAATGATTGGGGCATGAGGGATGAGTAGCTACAGCAGTACATGACCATTAGCCCCAGCATACGAGTACATCCCCTTTTTCATCATTCCATATAACCAACAACAACAATAGCTCAGATGTGAGAACTATGAAGACCTGAGCAAATCGAATCTTTCATTGAGGTCATGTCTCATGTGTGTGGACGTGTGTTTGAACATATTGGACTCGGTATACGGGATCAGGACAGAACCCATTGAAAGCACGAACAAAAAAGAATATACGTACGGGAAGGAGGAAACAGGGTCATCTTTCCAGAACATGGCGAATAGATAAGGTACTCGTTTGTATGAATGTTGGAAATGTTCCATCTTTCAAAATTACCGAACAAATCCAGAAAAAAAGACGAAATCATCAGATCATAAAAGCCATACGTCGACAAATGTGGTCTCTGTGAGTTGATTTTAGAATTGAAGTGGAATTTATCCAATGGAAAAGGGTTGGAGTGTCAAGAATTTTAAATAGGGAGATTCGGAATCTGTGTAAACAAAGAGGGCGCTGATGGTTTGGAAAAGACTTGTTCCCTTCGAACGTTGATTGGTTTAGATTTGACGTTGATTACATCACGATGTCCTCATTTGACTTGCTCAACCGACTTCTTTTGACGTGGATCTACATACGCAATGTGAAAACAAAACTCACATGTACGAACTATTGAATTTGAACCTAAGCATCTTTGAGGTTAAATTCAAACATGTTTAATGATTGGTTGAAATTCGTTCGAAAAAAAAATTAGTATTGAGTTATTAACACAAAGATCTTTTCAATGTGAATCTTCCAAATCAAAAATCAAGGCCGACAAAAAGTGATTTATAGATTAGATTTTTTTAGATTAGATAGATTTTTAATGAATCATTCGTTTGAACATATAAATTATTGATAACATACAAAAACTTTATAGCATGGCACTAAGCCGTCTGCCAGATTGACAACATAAATAATTCTTTGGGAAAAGCTATCCTTTAATTTGATTAACATAATATGTACATTTTTAAACAATATGTTGTACTATATTTCTCAAAACTCTTCACTAATCATTCTTTCTCTATATTTCAAACAGATTTTGCAGTACTCATATATCTTGCAACATCCATCTCTTTAAGCTGCACAAGAATTTGATCCACCGATAAGAAGTCACTACCAAAAATACATCTTCTTGTTTCTCTTAGGGTTGGGCGCTTTCCGACGAAGTGGATAACGTCTTCCCGCTCAGCTTAGTTGGGAATACTGCAATCCGTCCCGTGCGTAATAAAGTTTAACCTGAGTGATTCACTCCGAAGCCTGACTATTGTACTAATCATGTGGACACTATGTGCATCACTGAAGTAGTTTTTTTCTGCTAGATTGTGATTAAGACGGATATAAATTGATCAACATTGCTCATCTACTTTTCCGATTATATCGTACAGGTGTTTTTTAGTGCTCTTTAAATCTTCGACGTTAATGTTCAAGAGCATACCACAACTTTGTGCTAGGCCGCACCACTCATTGAACCAGTTTTTTTTGTTTTGTATGGCTCTGTCGACTATTTTTCTGATAAGCCGCGTTTCAGGCATCTCTTAGACTTTAAGCAAATAGTCCAATTGTAATTTTAGCGTTTTTATGTATAGAGGCGACAATCCCGTTTCCAGCATAATAACATACATAGTTTGGGGTAGTTGGAGGTAGATGAAATATCCCCTTCACATAATTCCTTAGGAGTTTCTCAACTGTGTCGATTTTTTTGCATCCCCAAGCCTGAGGACCGTAAAAAAGAATTGTTTCCGATACTGATTCAAATGCCTTGAACTTGCTGCTATGCGCTATGTTCTTATTCATAAAAAATCTTTTCCACGAAATATTGATTGCCATTTGTTTGTTTTAAGGTTTTTCGAAAAATATACGCCAAGATATTTGTATTCGTTGATATACTCTATACTTTCTCAATCAAAGAACCATTTTTCATTCTCCGCTCTTCGTCCACCACCTCCTTTAAAGATCATTACCTTAGACTTTAGAGTGTTGACAATTATGTTCCATAACCGACAATAGTCACACACTCTGTTTATCATGAGCTGTAGCGTTTCCGGGGAATATGAAAACATGACTATATCATCCGCAAAAAGTACAGCCTTAATGCTAGCCGCGCACTGGCAACTGTTAACGAAATCAAATAGTTTAATCACCAATTGATAGAGTACCGCGCACTGGCAACTCTTTACTCACGCTCACACTCTTTTTCTCTCTTATGCATTTATAGAAAACAGCTCAACTGTTGCGAATTAATTTTAGGCAATCGTTTAGTTTGTGTCAAAACACAAACTTTTTAGTTGCTCGAATCGAGTTGCTCTAAGTGCGCGGTGTCCCATATAAGTCCACATGTTTCATTTTAGCAACTAAACAGTTGCGAAACTAAAAATTGAATGTGCGCGCCTGGTCTAATACGCATACCTGCAAAATCAACTCCGCGAGGTAGATAATCAACCAGGTCATCTATTAAGAATGCGAACAAGGTGGGACTCAATGAGCATCCCTGTCTAACACCAGAATTTGTTTCGAACCACTCGGAAAGTTCAGAACCATTTCAAACTGCCGCTTGTGTAGCTCTGTACAACTCTTCTAGTACACGACCAAACTTAAGCGATAGGTCCAAACTATTTAATTTGTAAAACAAGGCTCCTCGATAAATGGTATCGAAAGCTGCCTTGAAGTCGATAAAGAACACATAAAGTTTTCTGCCTTGCAAAAGAAAGCTATCAGCTACACTCCTCAAAATAAAAATGTTGTCTACTGTCGAATACCCTGATCTTAAGCCATTATAAAATTCGACTGGTATGCCATTCGATCTGGCAGCCTTTCCATCTTTCAAATTAGTTACCACTAAATCTAATTCTTGCCAAGTTATTGCAGGGTCAAGAATTTCACTAGTAAATCCTGGTACTGCAAATTGCCACTGTAATGCACTTGTTACAGGATTAAGTAAGGCTCTGAAATGATCGTGGAGTACATGTTTTCAAGGCTTTGTAGTAGCCGTAAATTGTTTGCCACTAAGTTTCCATGCAAGCTTCCAAAATTTCGCTGCATCTTTACACTTTGCCAACTTGATCGCCTCCAGTTCACAATAGCTCCTTTTTTAATTTTACAGAGGTTCTTGTATTTTATATTGGCCTCATTGTAGTTTTTCCGAAATATACCTTCCGTGGAACTACGAAAAATCTTGAGCCATTTAACTAACGCTCTCGTTGGAATTATTCGTCAAACCAAGGTTCCCTTCTGCGTCCACTCACTTTATTGATAAAGTGTTGTTTTGGTAATGAAGTTTTTATAATCACTTCTAATAAGTCAAAGTTCATATCATGCTGCGTTTATAGTTTAACGTCGAGTGATTGTCTATAGGCCGGAGCCGTTGAATTTTTCCATTTCAATTTAGGAAGTAAATATGTACATGTACGAATTTTCTTCATTTGCGCGAACTTGACAGTGAAAGTGACAACTATTGGAAAATGATCCGATTTCTTTGATCTCGAAGTCCGTAACCAAAATTTCCCACTCCTCTCCCAATAGTCCATTGTCAATGACTGATGAACCTTGGCCACCAGCAAATGTAAAGTTTCCCGCAATATCACTTAAACTGGTACCATTTTGAATGCGAAGGCCAAATGAATCACAAAGCTCGATCAGTTTCCTTGCTGTTTTATTGAATATTTTGTGTTTTGATTGCCTAACGATTCCGTTGATTGAATTCATCATTCCTGCCTCTTCACCAACTCTCGCATTAAAATCTCCAAGTAGAACGTTTGAAGTGAGTTTTAAACTCAATAGCTCGTTTATTTTTTTCAAAATCACTCTCTCAATCGTTGCAGTTTATGAAATAAACTTAAATGAAATAATGTTATGGACTTGACTAACAAAAAAAACCAATAAATGCAAAACAATTGGTCTATTTGGATAAGAGAAATGCAGTAGCGGTTTTAAAGAAAAAAACTTTAAATTTTTATTATTGTACGAATAAAAATTTTATTTCCGACATTTTTTGCAAGCATTAACTTAGCTACTCAAAACAAAATACGGCCTACTAAGTTTTCTGGCTGTTATTTGAAAACAGTTTGTAGTTATTTGTTTTTTTTTTTTTGTTACTAAATTTGAAATAGGGATTAAGAAACAGAGTATCTACGTATAATCAATTCAGGAACTTTTTGTTCAAATTAAATTAAACACACTTTACATATCACTATTTTTTACTTGCGACTTATAGGTACTATAAGGCAAGTTATGCATTCGTAAACAAAATAGAACTCGAGATGTTGATCAAAGTTGACATTACGATGATAGCGAAGAGCAAAAAAGTAGGTCTCACAATTCTGTCCGTCTGTCTGTCTTTTCGACTACAGCCTAAACGGCTCGGCCGATTTTCTTTAAACTTAGTAGATATCATTTTAAAATTTTTCCCGCCATACGTTTTTTTTTTCTTTTTTTTAAGACCAAAAATAACGGTACCTGCTATACGATTTTTTTTCGAAATTTTATACATATTTTTTTTCTCAAAAACTGTCCTACAGAATTTAAAAAAAAATCAAAAATTTCATTTAGTAAAAGCTAGGTAATGGTTGCAAAAAATTTTACAAACAGTGGTTATATTTGGTAGCCCCCCTGGGTTCATTTTTTTTGTTTTTCATTTTCTCAAAAACGCTACAACGGATTTAAATCATTTCTTTAATGCTAAAGCTCCTCTAAAGTTTGAATATTATTACATATTCAAATTTTCAAGTTTTAGTTTTTGGATTTTTTAAAAAAATTCAAAATTTTCCTTTTGGAAACTCCTTATTCCGAAAACCCCATGCTCAATTTTTTTCAAACTTAATAAATAAAAAATTCTTAACAGAATCTAGAAGATTTGAGAAAAAAATGTTTGTTTACCTAAAACTAACAGTACCTTCCATACAAATGTTAAAAAATGGTTTTCGAAAATCCTATTTTTCTTGAAAACGATTCTGAGAATTTTGCAATTTTTTTTATTTTGATTAATTTTTACGATCTTTAATTTATAGAGAAGCTTCGAAAAAGTTTAAAAAACATTGCGTTTCAAAACTTTAAAAAAATATTTTTTGAATTTTTGAAAAAAAAAATCTATTTTTTTTTTTTTTGCGCTCCCAACAGGCTTTTAACGCGTTTATGAGCTCTTGTTTAGTGTTGACATGGCTGTGGTTTTCTTTAAAGTTTCTTTTTAACTGGTCCCATAAATTCTCCATGGGATTGAGGTCTGGGCTCCTTGCTGGCCATATTGGTTATATTGGCGTCATAAAGAGCTCCTTGGGTAGTACGGGCTGTATGTGGGCGAGCATTGTCTTCATAAGAACAAACCCATCGCCAACTCTCGGTACAAATGGGATCGTAATACCATTTCAACGTAACTGGCGGTGGTTTTGTTACCCCCATCCAGGATTATCATCTGTGCTCTATCTAGTAAGCTTATTCCTGAAACGGTCACTTCCTGGAATGTACGGATCGGAAAAACGTTCACCTTGTTTTCTCCATACGCGTACGCGTTTGTCATCACTAAAAACCTTAATTTTGCATTCGTCTGTAAAGGGACCTCCAGTTGTACATAGTCCACTCCAAATGCTCACGGGCGTGCGAGCTTAACCGATGGGTCGCTGTCAGTTTCGGCCGAATAGCCCGGTCTCCTGGAGGCAGTCTCACACGTTTCGGATAGCTCGTCTCGACAGATCGATACGAATTGCGACAGCCCTTTGAGGCTCTCTTTTCTGAAGCATATTCACCACTCTTATTGCATTTTCAGTACCCATATGGTAACAATTATCAACAACGCTTAGAATCGCACTCCGACAGTGCAGCAATTTTTGCATTGATTGTTTTTTTTTTCCAGCAATGCGCTTTTTTTGTCTACTCACTTGGAGGTAACGGAAAAATTGTTGATAAGGACTCATAGACATACAAACTCTACAATTAAATGCTTTGTAAATAAAGTAATTTTTAGACAAAATTCAAATCTTGGGTGGGCCCTATTTTGTTTTGAGTAGTTTAGGCCTAACTAAACGAAATTTTCTAAAAAAAATCGTATGGCTGATACCGTTACTTTTTGGTCTCAGAAAATAAAACAAAATGGAAAGTTTAAAGAAAATGGGTTTAGGCTGTAGTCATACAGGCAGCATTGTGGGACCCACTTTTTTCGTCTTCAATAACATCGTAATGTTAAGTCTGATCAAAATCTGGAGTTCGATTTGTGTGACCCTTTAGCAACATATCAATAACCTTTTGTTGAGTTAATTAAGCAAATGCTTCGTAAAATTATTGAAGAAAAAACCAAAAAATAGTTTTGCATGAAGATCAACAGACATTTTGCCACCAGGACAATGTGGCTTTCGAAGGCACCATAGCTACAACAACAATAAAACATTATTTTTCAGCTTAAAAAGCACAGGTATAGTTGCTCTTGATGTGAAAAATACTGAAGAAACAGTTTGGCGCGAAAGCCTGATTCATAAACTTGCTTCCTTGAAAAATTACTATTAATTATTTCATCCTTTCCATAGCATCGAACTTTCAAAGTATGTGTAAACAACTGGTACACTCTAGAAAGAAATATCATGCATGTGTACCTAAAGGATCGGTACTAGGACCAATATTATTAAGTTGAGATTTTTGCAGTCAAGAAAAGCATTTTTACTTGCGACTTATAGGTACTCGTACTATAAGAATTCACAAAAAATGAGATAATCACCCTTATTCCGGTAGTCGTTTTAATAAAACGCCTTTAAAACGAGAAGGCTCCAAAGACCACTTGTTGGTGTTTAAATAGTACGAAAAGGGCAGCGTTTTATATGTTCTTCACTTTTCTAAGCATTATAACTATAGTCGTTTCAATAAAATTCCAATTCTCGTTTCTAGAGCCTTGTCGTTTTACTGGCGTTTTAGTAAAACGACTATCGGAATAAGGGTGAATATGTAGACAAAAATTGGCGAAATAAAAATCTCAAAACAAAATACTGCCTTAACACATCAACCCTAATTTGATGAAGGCTTTTTTTCAGTAAATCTTTAGTTCAAAAACTATTTTTTTTTGGTATGAAAGTATGATATGTAAATTGGTACCATATTTTTTTTTTTTTTTTGTATAATTTATTCACGCACAAGGGAATATGAATACCCTTCAAATGTTTCAACACAGCGTGGGCGTGAATTTACGGAAGAGAAAGAAGGATAGGAAAGATGTGTGGCACGATGTTCTGAGACTGAAGGTGGTTGTCTCAGATATTTTTATCTCCAGGGATGGCGGCTGAACTAAAGCGGAGAATTGCCGTGTATTATTTCTATGCCCCTTATAATTCGCATTATTTTATTCGTTTTTCATCCTTGTTGGGCATACTAGTTTAACTCAATCACATGTTGTTAGTGTTATGCCTAAACAACATGTAATGAGTAAACCAGCATCCCATTGATGACAATTTATAGAAGTTTTTAATGGAATTAAAGACGACATAGACGACGGTAGGAATCGAACCCGTTATATTGAGGTTGACAGGCAGGACCGGCCCGAGCTAAATTAGAGCCCTGCGCAAGCTTTATCAGTGGCGCCTCTCATTTGGATTGGATTGGCGGAAAAAGTCATTTCCTCATTACCCAAGGGGTACCCTTTGCAATGCGTTTTTTTAACGAGGGATCCCCAAGAGGCCTATTCCTAGATAATACTTATTTTAATTAAAATAAATGTGATTTTTATTAAAAACTAAGAAATCAAAAATATATCACAAAAATAATAGTCAAAAAATATATCACAAAAATTTAGGAACTGAAAAAAGTATTTTTTGAAGTAAAAAATATTTAAAAACTAATTCAAAAACATACCAACATACAAATAAATAATGAACTCATTAATTGTTGCTCATTTAGGAAATAATAATAAGATTATTATTTTAATAAAAATAAATAGAACCGGCTATATTAACTTTTCTGGCTTCTGTTTTAGCAAACTCAGCTACCAGATCATCATAATATAATGACTTGACAATCTCTTTCTCTATAGCCATGATTGACTAGTCAACTTATCTTTCCTGAGTCTTTGGGGTCCTGAAGTAGTTTTTTTATTAATTTTATTTTCAAAAAACTGTTATTTGAGGAAACTGTGATGGTACTCGTATTTATAGATTTAGAGCTTTGGCTTCAGCTGATTGCACGTTAGTGAATTGTTCTTCTGATCGCATTTCCACTAAAGAGTTTTTAGTAGCATATTTAGGAGATAAATTAGCAGACGGAGTTTGTAAATACTTACTAGTTATATTGGTGCAAAATTTTAAACAGCCTATTATTAAGGTATTAGTATGATACTACTTAACAATTTGCTAACTTTATAGTAGTTTACTAACTCATTATTAATTTTAAACATTTTCTAACTAGTATCGCACTAAATCAAATTTCTTAATAAACTGCTTCTGAACACACCTAAAACAATGACAGTTTGTGCAAGAAACTAATTAAACAGGCCTTTTTTGACGTTTGTAAACGTCAAAGAGTCATATGAAGTTAGCACGATAAAATAGGTATTCGATGATTTTAACTTTAATAAAAGGGTAGAGAAGTATGATGCTATATTCGATTAAAATTATTGTTTTAACCTAGTATCATACTACAACAGCTTTAGCATCGTACTAATTCAATTAAAATTTTGCGCCATTATTTGTATCTTAAATATCAAACTAGATTAATATGCAGCATATAAACTTGAAACTAAAATTTTACTTCCTATAATGACAACATGTTTCTATTCTCAACGTTTCCAGCCTCAGATATTTCAATAAGAGCTTCATATTTTCTAAGATTTTTTTGAATGGTTTTAAAGCATTTAGTCTACTCCCATCTGGTTTCAGAAAGGGGTTTTAATGTCAAACCGGCGAAATTTTTTGTATATGTATGTCCCAATCCCAACGCATTGTTGAACCTGATACTAAGTTTTATATGCATTGAGCAATGTCAAAAAACTTGGAGTTTTGGCAACCAGCTTCCAATGAACAGCAAGCTAAATCATTAACAACCAACAACAACCAAAAGGAATGCAAGCAGCCTGAACAAAATAAGCTCTTGGTTCAAAACACTTAATTTTGTTTTGAACACCAGCCTCTTTTCCTTTCATGTTTGAACCATTATCATAACCTTATACATACTCGTATACACTACTGGAATAGTAGCGTACCAAGTTTTATTGTAAATATAGATTCCCTATCCTTTCTTTTGTTTTGAGTTTTTTTTACCATAATACATAGACAAATAACTCCCTATGGGAAGTTAATAAAGTAATTAGACCAGTCAAAAAATCCCTTTTTAAATGTAAACAATAACTGGCAAGAACAAAAAAATAGAGAAAAGGAGAAATTGAATAAAACAGATTCACTCATTAACGACAAACCTCAACATTAATCATCGCATCATCATCACTCAAGTATTTCCATATTTCAACCCTTTGTCTCATTCTCGACACACGACAGTGATAAAATTTCACTCATAAACAGAGGCCAGTGCCAAACTAAAACATAGTACAAGAAACACTCAACCGGGAGAGTTTAAATTCCTAGACGCAACTTTTAATTCTGCGCACTGACATGTCAATGAGTATGAATTTTGTACCTCAGAATTTCTGTTTGAGTAACATTGCTGACTTCGATTTCATATAGAAGAATTGGCATCGTGCTCATGTTATCAACTTGCAAACTGTTAACTGTCTGTATTTGCTGTTGAAATTCTGTTTAATGTTACACTGCATAGGGGAGGGATAACAAAATAAAATAAATGCCTTCACTCATACACGCGATGGTGAATGTGAAGAATAACGTAACAGTGGATTGATAAAGAAAAAAATAGCAAATATGTAGGTATCTGTTGTTAAGCGAACAAAATTGTGCACTTTGTAAAGATTTTGTGATGTAGTTTTTTTTCCTGTGGGAATGGGGGTGTGTATAGGAAATTAAACATCGACTTATTTTTGGAAAACTTGATATGTATCTATATATATGTATATGTATATCTCTTTAAATTCAGAATCAGCTGTTAATTATATAATAAATACCAATATTGGAGTGAGCTATAAAAAGAAATGAAACTTAAAAAAGATGGTAGGTAGTGGTTATGAAGTAGTGGCTTTTTTAACGCTTGCCCAAGGCGCCTTTTGAGTTCAGCGCCCTGCGCATTTGCACAGCTTGCACGTATAGCTTGTCCGGCCCTGTTGACAGGCGAGCACACAACCATCGCGCCACGGAAAAAAAATATATAGAATTCAGTTACAATAAATATCTAAATGAATCATTCGAACTGTTTTACGTCAAATTTGACTTCTAAACGTTGTGGAATATGTCAACTAACTTTTTATATTTTCCTTTGAAGTCTTGAAGAATCGCTCTTGTCGCAATTTCGTCGTCATTTTACGCTAAGCGATTTCAACTGGTGAAAGGATATTTAGTAATCCAGATAGCTTCGCCATTTTCATTCCAGCCTGCCATATGGCAAAAAGCAGTGTTCTGGTGGAAAATAAAGTCACTTGATTGAAAGTGTCATTTATGATAAAAGAGACGTTCTTCCAAAATATCTAGGCACTTGGAAGCTTTGCCTATTATATTGAAAATAACATGCTCATATCACGTCCCAAGATCCATTCCCTAAAAACTTCAAACCGCTTCACTTAACAGTTATCTAACCATTAGAACATAATGTACAATTTTTGTGTTGTTTGATCAACTCAAGGTACTTTTCTTCTATTTAGGTATCAAAAGTGATTTTTCTTGTTCGAAGGTTTTTAACAAGTTAAGATACAAAATTTTTACCTAATTTTTCCATCGTCCGAGTACAAGAAGTGTTGCCAATCATACTTTTTACTTGCGACTTATAGATACTATAAGGCAAGTTATGCATTCGTAAAAAAATCGAACTCGAGATTTTGATCAAAGTTGACATTACGATGATAACGAAGACTAAAAAAGTGGGTCTCGCAATTCTGTCTGTCTGTTCTGTTCGACTACAGCCTCAACGGCTCGGCCGATTTCCTTTAAACTTGGTAGATATCATTTTTAATTTTTTTCCCCCACACGTTTTTTTTCTTTTTTTAAGACCAAAACTAATGATACTTAACCATACGATTTTTTTCGAAATTTTATAAATATTTTTTTTTCTCAGAAACTATTCGACAGATTTAAAAAATAAAAATACAAGAAAATTTTATTTAGTTAAAACTAGGTAATGGTTGAAAAAAAAATTTCCGAAAAAACGTTATTGAGGGTACCCCCTAAAGAACCTGTTTTTTTATTTTCGATTTTCTCAAAAACGGTACAACCGATTTTGATCATTTTTTTGCTAAAGCTCCCCAAAAACTTGAATAGAATTGTGTATTCAAATTTTCAAAAAAAATTTTTTTTGGATTTTTTGATTGTTTTTACACTTGATAAAAATAGTTTCTCAATATAATCTACAAGATGTGAGAAAAAAAAATTTACGTAAAAATTAAGGTACCCACCATACAAATGTTAAAAAATGGTTTTCAAAAATCGTATTTTTGCCTTAGAACCGTTTTTTTCAAATTTTGAGTTACTCATTATCGACATAACGAATCTTTATTAAATTTTTTTTATGGAGATGCTTCTGAAAAGTTTAAAAAACATTGCATTTCAATACTTTAAAATAAATATTTTTTGAAAAAAAATCTTTTTTTTTTTTGAAAATTCGATATTTCAAAAACGGCTTAGTATTTTTCTTGGAAATTTAATTTTTATTCGTACAATAATAAAAACTTAAAGTTGGCGTACAAAATTTTTTTCTTAAAAATCTGTTAAAAATTTTGTATATAAAAGCTATGTTTTAAGAAACCACTACAACGACTTATAATTTTCATTTTTGCATAAATTCATATTTGCATAGCATTCTGTTTTTATTTCTTACTACTAAATGAATTTAAAAAAATAATTATGAACAGTTTTCTCTAATAAATTTTTAAAATTCCTAGTCTATTACATAAGAGCAAGCTCGTGCGAGCCAGTAGTGCATTTTATTTCTTATCGCATTCATTGTCTTCGAGCCAAAGGATTCTTCTAATTGTAGGTAATGCTTATTTAATTTTGACACCGAATTTAAAATTCTTCGTATGGCAAAGTTTATATTTGACAGCAGAAAGTTTATTTACAATTATTAATAATTATGTTGTAAATTTTAGTGGTCAGTTTTCAAGTTCAATAGAATATAAGTATTCAGTATTGTGTAGGATAAAGTGTTTAATGCCTTATTTATTTATTTATTTATTTGTATATTCCGTTTGCTTTAACAGTAAGATACAAATCTTATAATATAGTTAAAAGCTTCAAAATTGTAATAAAACAAAGAAAGACTATAGATTAGACAATGTTTAAGTTTACATAGATACTATTTTAATTTAGCAATTGCTTAAGTTCAAAAATTTAATTTAATTAATTGTTCATTATAATTCATTTTTATTCTTCCAAAATCTCCATCTAATCATAACAGAATTATACACCCGATCCTAAGTAGACCGGAAATGAGAAAGTAAAACTCTCCGAAACTGTCTCAGCCCTTAGTGCCCTAACATGCCGTGGTAAAGCGTTCCACAGGCGAATGGCATTGATAAAGAACTGCCTCTTGGATGTTAAATATTTATACCGCGGCTGAATTAGTATTAAGGATCTGTTAGAGGAACTAAATATTAGCCTATCGAAAAGGAATTGAGGCTTATTCGTTTGGATATCATTAAATAAAAATATAATCGTTCTATAGTGAAAATTGATCGAGTGAAATGCTTAAAATTTGCCTTGATAAATGAGAGATATTGTCATATCTTTTTACACTGTAAACGTGTCGGGCAATGTTGTTGAACGCAACATTGAGTTTCCGTCGGCTGACCGCATCGCAGTCGTTGAAAACCTCACATCCAAATGTTAATTTCGGTATCACTAGCGTTTTGGCAAACATTAAGCGTGTTCTTAAAGGCGTAAAATACTGTGAGGGCCATAGCATTCTGAGCACTCTATAAACTTTGCCTACTGCTACATTGATGTGATTCTTCCATGTCAATTTTCTATTGAATAAGACACCTAGGTTTTTTACTGTTTCAACATATTCAATTGGAGAGTTTTTGAGGCCTATGACTGGAAAGTAGGAAAGATTCAAATGATTTTTACTAACTACGATACATTTAGTCTTTATAGGGTTTAAAAGCAGTCCATTTCTGTCTGACCATTGTGAAATTTTTTCAAGATTACTGTTGATGGTATTAGTGCAATCTTCAATTAGTTAAAGGGGGCAGCTGTGAATCAATTGAACATCATCAGCATACATTTGTATATTAGAGGATGAAATATTTGAGGGAAGTTCGTTTATGTAGAGAGAGAAAAGCAGGGGGCCAAGTATAGATCCTTGGGGGACTCCTCTTACTGTTGGTAGAAAACTTGAAATATTTGTACCCGCCACAACCGCTTGTTTTCTGTTTACAAGGTAAGATGATAATAATTTGACAGCAGAAATTAAGAACTTATACAAGCTCGAGAGCTTGTGAAGAAGAATGGAATGATCAATAGTATCGAAAGCCTTGGAAAAATCGAGAAGAACGAGAAATGTGACATGAACCTCGTCAAGGGCCCGTCTCATATAATCAACAATGTTTAGAACTGCAGAGGTGCAGCTATGCTTTTGACGAAAGCCGGACTGAACTGGGGAAAGTATCTTATGCATGGTAAGATAATTACATATTTGCTTTTGAAGAACTCTTTCAAACACTTTGGAAAGAAACGGAAGGACGGCAATAGGTCTAAAATCATCTCCATTTCGGTTTTTGGGAACAGGTATTACTTTAGCCAATTTCCACTGCATCGGAAAAATACCAGTCGTAAGTATAGTATTGAAAACATGTGTAATATAAGACAAAATCACAGGAAGTATGGCCTTCATGAACATAGAATGCACTTCGTCAATTCCAATAGCGTTCGACTTAATGGATAAGAGGCACTCAACTATGATACTGGAATCTACGCAAGAGAACTCAAAAGTATCTTCAACCAAGAATGGAAAGTCAATGGAGTTATGAGCAGTAGAACATGTCGTATCAGATGAAAATGGAACAGGTAAAGAAACAAATTTGCGATTGAGTTCATCAACATTAGTATTTCCGATGTCAGTATGGTTTTGTTTACCAATTCCCATTATCTTTAAATTTTTCCATAATTGTCGCCCATTTACTGACGGGCTAAGAACACTATTATACATACGTATTTTAGCAGCCCTTATTTTACTCACCGTAAACCTGCGATAGATTTGACTGTGAACACTGAGCCTATAACGTCTCCATTGCTTATATGCTTCATCACGTTTAAGTATAAGAAATCTTATTTCATTAGTAAACCAAGGTCGTTGACCTGGTTTTACGGTTTTACATTTAAGAGGGACATGATCATTAAAGAGTTTGAGCATGTTGTAATTTAAAAAATCGACTTGATCATTTGAACAGGAAAAGTTATAAATAAGATCCCAATTTACACTCAGAGTATCTCTCTCAAGACATTCATAATTAACATTTTTAAAATCTCTAAGCTCGTAAGAAGTAATGGGACAGGTGAAACTATAATCAAATGTAAGATATATTATATCATGGTTTGAGAAACTAGATGCACCTAGTTGGTCATAAAGAAGAACATTATTTATATCATTGACAAAAAAGACATCTAGTAATGTGCTTGATTCTGCTACAAAATGTGTGGCGCAAGTAGAGTTAACAGGGAACAAATTAAATTAAAAAGTTCGCATATTATCAACAACATGGCTTTCTTGTAGAAGATTACTATTTAGGTCCCCACAAATAATAATTTTTGAAGCGCAAAAAATATTTTCTTCAAGTAATTTGAATAAAGGGGTGGCATCTATGTACCTATTAGGCCTATATACTTAACCAATAATAAGATCACTACTTTCACTATCTGAATCGATGGTAACAAAAAGAAAATATATAGAGCTTCCTACTTCTGATCTATAGCTTAATTTACATTTGATGCCATCCCGAATGTAGATCGCTGTCCCACCACCTCTTCTGCCGTTGAGTCTATCAGCACGGAAAATCTTATATCCAGTCAAACAACACATCTTATCATTTACATTCTCATTAAGCCATGTCTCGAACAAATCCCTAAACTCGTCAATTTTGGGTAATAAGCTTTGTGCGTTTAGGTGGCATACGTGTAGGCCATTCTGTTGCATAGATAAAACACTTTCCCCATTTGCGCTACCTGAGAAGGGTTCACTAAATTCATCAAACTCTTAAATAAATAAAACCATAAAAAAGATGTATTTTTATTTGTTTTTTTTTTTTTACAAACGGAAGTGGTTTGTTTATGTTTGGCCACATAATTAATTAAAAAAGGCTTTTATGGTGTGTTTATTTTAATGAAATCATGTTTTTAATTGTTTTGTTGTTGTGGTTTTTCCATTAAGAGAATATTCTCTTTCGGTGATAAAAGGTGTTTTTAAAGTGTTTTAAATAACTTCGAACAAGGTTCGAAAAATAATATTGTAAAAAACATGTCGCTGTGTTTGACGGATAACTTGTCGTTTTTACATGTCACTGACAACTGCATAGACATTTTTTTTAACCCCAACGCCGGAAAAGAATTTTTTACTTCAAAAATTTTGCAATGCTCCTTTAATCATTTTTAATCCAGCCATGTTATACGAATTCAGTAAACACTGCCTTTTCAAAAAGTGAAGACACCATGCGCATTAGTAAAATTAACGCTGCAGAACTTATCGTACATGCATGGTCTTTCTTGTTTGATCTTATTTGCCACCCTAGTACTGGGTATATAAATTGTTATCCTTCGAAAAGCATTCAACTCATCGATAGAACACGTCCAGGATACTTAAAAAAATGAAAATGCCGGATAAATTTCGTGCCAAGACTTTTCATAATGAGAAAAGTATCTTTTTCCAATTTTTCCGTTCCTACTCATTTTTTTCCGAATCTCCCGAAAGAGTAGTTTTCCCCTTCGAAAACGAAAACTAGGAAATAGTGGAACAGTTAAAACTTTCCACAGAGGCCTTGGATATACTTGTACATATGCATGTTTAGGTGTTTTAACGTTCGTTTGCTTGTCATTCGCAAAAATTTATTAAGAGCCAAAGCCGAACAACAAACAAAACCACACAATAGATGACGAAGAAGATGCAAGGGAGTAAGGTAAGAGCATTAAAAACCAAAAACAAAATGAGAAAAAACTACGGAAGGAACTTTCAGATCAGAGGCCGCAAAGGCATCAAGCAATATAAATCCTAACGCCTGGGGTAAATACTTTTGGGGTGTTAGTGGGATTTATTGAAAGGTATTGCAATTGAGTCTTCTTTTAGTTTTTAACCCTCATCACTCGGTGGGTCGGGTCGGCCTTTCGTCCGCGTGGAATTAAGAACGGAACACATTGTTGGACAGAAAAGTTGGTGCCGAGCAGAAATTGTGAAGTCGAAATGACAAATTGGTCGACAGGCAGAGCAGGGCCAATTGGAAAAGTTTTCGGTTGGTTATTTTATTTTTTTTTTTTGTGTTCGTCTTCGTTGGGTCTTTTCAGGAGTTTACATCTTTCGTGTTAGCCTTGGTCAAAATTAAAAAAAAGGGGGGTTGTTTTTTGGTGCCAAATAGATGGCATCAAATTTGTTATGAAGGAAGCCTAAGTGACGAATCCAATTTGTGGATGTCGAACAATACAAAGAAGGAGTAAGAGAGAACATAGATTTTATAGAAACACAAGGAAAGTGTCCAGGAAAGAAAATAGTTAGTGCTGTTTTTTTTTTGTCGTTTGCAAACTAGAACATTGGAGGAAAAAAGTTTTGCAATATTTTACTGAGTCATGTCAGAACCGCAAGGTGGATTTGAAAGGATAAATATAAATCATTTTAGATAGGAACAAAGGAAAAAGGACGTTGTCTTGAACGGTTAGCAGCCACTTTAGAGGGGTCATAAGCATTTGTGTTTTTTTAAAATATATTTCTTATGCTTAGCACCGAGTTTAAACTTATAAAAATTAACAGTTAAAATAATTCAAGCTTAAGCGGAACAGTATTTGAAGTCCTGGTAATGGCTGACTTGTTGGCGCTAAACCCTACTTCATAATACGAAATAATATTTGAATTTGAATTAATTCAAAGTAAATATTGTAGTTGTCATGTAGCTGACTGAAAATTCAAAGTCATCAGGATAATTTTGTATTTTATTTTATATATTAATATACGATTTGATAATCTACAGACTTAAATATCCATATAATACAATATTTCATATAAAAGTTCTTAATTCTAATTTTACATTTATGAGTACAAAATGCAAAAAATAGATTTTTAAACACATTATTTTTTTTTCAATATACATACATAGTACATATGTCTGAACAGCTTCATTTTATAAATATGAACAGTATGAAGGTTTTTGTAAACCGTAATTAGTTCGGTGTAGAACTTCAAATAAAAAAGGCCTCGGTCTTAATACACTTCATAGTGTATATATATTTAAGATAGAAAGCAAGTTCGAAGAATCAACAAAGATGCATAAAACATCCCGAATAATCATTATGCTATACATTTCCTCCTTGATTCAAGAGATTGCAGGGGCGAACGCAGGTGGGGGTTTTAGGGCTTCAACCCCCCAAAACAACCAAAAAAATAAGGGTTCATTTTGTTAAAGAATAAAAAACAAAGTATTATTTTCGTGCCATAAATTCTTCTGGTAGTTTTGTTTTTTCTTACGACTTATAGGTACTATAAGGCAAGTAATGCATTCGTAAAAAAAATCGAACTCAAGATTTTTATCAAAGTTGACATTACGATGATAGCGAAGACGAAAAATGTGGGTCCCAAAATTCTGTCTGTCTGTCTGTTCGACTACGGTCTAGAAGACTGGGCCGATTTTCGTTAAACTTGGAAAGTGAATCACCCTTATTCCGATAGTCGTTTTACTAAAACGCCAGTAAAACGACAAGGCTCTAGAAACGAAAATTGGAACTTTATTGAAACGACTATCGTTATAATGCTAAGAAAAGTGAAGAACATAGAGAACGCTGCTTTTTTCGTTTATTTAAACACCAAATTGTGGTCTTTGGAGCCTTCTCGTTTTAAAGGCGTTTTATTAAAACGACTACCGGAATAAGGGTGATCGTTTTGAATTTTTTTCCCCCACACGTTTTTTTTTCCTTTTCTTTTTAAGACCAAAATTAAGGTACCTGCCATAAGGTTTTTTTCCGAAATAAATATTTTTTTGAATTTTTTGAATATTACAACAACAACTGAATGAACTAGCACCAAGGGGGTTCTTATTTGGCTGGAGTTATAGCTATTTCACGGTTGCCAAGCCGATCATCAGACTCCTTTATTAGTGGTGCTTAGCCTTTATACTATCAAGTTTAATCGAAAAACTTTTTGCCTTGACTGAGATTTGAACCCAGATCTAGCGTCGTCAGAAGCCAATGCCCTACGCATCACGCTACCGAGACCACATGATCAGGTCCATCCCAATTTAGGTTTTATCGTTTATCAATTATCACTTGAGGACTAGCGTTTTTTTTTTTTTTTTTTTACCGAATTTACAACAACAAACTTGAATGACTAATAAAAAAAACGCTAGTCCTCAAGTGATAATTGATAAACGATAAAACCTAAATTGGGATGGACCTGATCATGTGGTCTCGGTAGCGTGATGCGTAGGGCATTGGCTTCTGACGACGCTAGATCTGGGTTCAAATCTCAGTCAAGGCAAAAAGTTTTTCGATTAAACTTGATAGTATAAAGGCTAAGCACCACTAATAAAGGAGTCTGATGATCGGCTTGGCAACCGTGAAATAGCTATAACTCCAGCCAAATAAGAACCCCCTTGGTGGTACTTCATTCAGTTGTTGTTGTAATATTCAAAAAATTCATAATTATATGAAGCTTCGCAGGCACACTGCATGTATGTAACCATACAAAAAACCCCTTCAAATATTTTTTTCTCAAAAACTTTCCCACATATTTTTGGAAAAAAAATCATAAAATTTCATTTAGTCATTGTAGGTAATAGTTGAAAATATTTTTCCAAAAAATGGTTATTCTTGGAAGACCCCTTGAAATCATTTTATGATTTCTGATTTTCTCGAAAACAGCACGACCGATTTTAATCATTATGAAGCCCCTCCAAGGTTTAAATATTATTGCGTATACAAATTTTAAAAGCTTTATTTTTTGATTCTTAAAAATAATTTCAACATGTTTTTCTGGAAACGCAATATTTTTTAAACTTGATAAATAAAAGTTTCTTAATATAATTTACAAGATCTGAGATCTGTTTTACCTAAAAATAAAGGTACCCACCATACAAATGTTAAAAAATGGTTTTCGAAAATAGTATTTTTCTCAAAAACGGCTCCGCGAATTTTGATAGTTTTTTTGTTTCGATTAATCTTTACTTTTGGAGAAGCTTCTAAAAAGTTTTAAAAAAACATTGCATTTTAAGACTTTAAAAAAAATATTTTTTGAATTTTTGAAAGAAAAAAATCTATTTTTTTTTTTTTTTTGAAAATTCGATATCTCAAAAAAGGGTCAATATTTTTTTTGTAAATTAAATTTTTATTCGAACATATACGTACCAAATTTTTTTCTTTAATATGTTTCAAAAATTTTTTATACAAAAGCTTATTATTTTAAGAAACCACTTAAACGAATTACAGTTTTGTTCTTGCATAAACTAATATTTGCTCAAAACACATGGCATCCTGTGTTTAGCTCCAACTACTAAAGGAGTTTTAGTTTAAAAAATGAATCTTATGCTTATTCTCTGATAACATTATTTTTGAAATTCTTAGTCTTTTACATAAGAGCAAGATCGTGCGACCCAGTCGTGCATTTTATTTTATGAGTCTCCGTATTTTAACGCAACTGTCTTAATTTAAATTGATGATTGACAAATAGACACGAAGCGAACAGCAATTGCGTTTTTGATAATTAACATTATTTATAGGGCAGAAAACGGACTAACGGAGCAAATATACCGATACAGATATCCGTGTTAATGTTAAGGGCCGATTTATGGCTAATGAATGATTTCGATTTATAAAAGTTTAAGTTATTGATGGCTCCAAGGTCGGAGTGTGTTGAACTATAGCAATAGAAAAAACTCACTCATTTCGTTTGTGCGAAAGTTACAGTTACAGATGAGTAGCACATAGCATCCTCTGAGAGCGCTTTGGTTCTAATTATGTAGTATAGTTAACGTAGGTACCAATTGAGTGTTACTGGTGTCCTTATGTTTTCGTATAACTCTTTTTCCTATGATCGCAAAAGTACCACAAGTTAAAACTTCACGTATTAATATATGCCGGATTTAGTTTTGCAGATTTGAACCACTAGGCGAACCTAAAACTTATTATAACTCTATTGTTAGGTACACTTATGGAATCACTTACACTCTTTTTCTTCTTGCTGCAATAATACTCGTAATATTATACGAACCAAATAATGGCCTCTATCACAGGGCCCGTAGTAAAAATCTATGTCTAACAATTAATTCCGGAATAAAATTGCCCAAATGGGAAGCACGAAAAACGCCCTCATAGTGAGGGCGTACCTACGAGTACAATATAATAATAAAATAATATATTTATGAAAATCTCATATTTGATTTTTAGGCAGGTATCGTTGTTTGTTAAGTTTAAAAAACATGCCCAGGAAATGTTTAAGAAAGTTATTTAAACATTTTCAAAACTATCACCGTCTTTATAAATCACTTCAACCATTATAAATATAACAAAATCAGATGACATAATTCATCTTGAATTAAAAATCGGCTTTTAAGTTGTTTCTTTATATAAGTAATCAAATTTGTTTTTAGCAGTGGGTAGGGTATTTTCAAATTTTAAGAATTGTTAAATATTTGAACATCATCATCATCGGCTGGACAACCGGTTGTCTCTCCACCTATCCCGGTCTCTAGCCGACTCCAGCCAGTTGCGCACCCCAAGGCTTCGGGCGTCCTGGTCTACGCCATCTCTCCAGCGCAAGCATGGTCTACCACGCTGTCGTCTACCATAGAATGTACCACAAAGAACTTTCCGATCAGGTTCCTCTTCGCTCATGCGAGCTAGGTGCCCTGCCCACCGGAGTCTACCGAGCTTAATTTTTGTCACAATATCTGCTTCTAGGTAGATTGCGTACAGTTCATGATTGTACCGTCTCCGGAGGAATCCTTCCTCACATATGGGGCCAACAATTCTCCTTAAGACTTTTCTCTCGAACGCAGCTAAGAGGTCGGAGTGCCTTTTGCTAAGCACCCAAGTCTCGGATCCATATGTGAGTACTGGCAGGACCATGGTCCTGTACAGCAGCAGTTTTGAAGTTATGGTGAGATTTCTGGATTTGAAGAGCTTAGACAGACTATAGTAGGCTCTGTTGGATTTGAGAAGCCACCCGCGTATTTCTTCTTCTATATTGTTATCGGCTGCTACTATTGACCCAAGGTATTTAAAGGATT
The DNA here is from genome assembly GCA_911387755.1 of Chrysotoxum bicinctum. Lineage (NCBI taxonomy): Eukaryota > Metazoa > Arthropoda > Insecta > Diptera > Syrphidae > Chrysotoxum > Chrysotoxum bicinctum. The sequence goes on from OU426990.1 coordinate 82,200,673, forward strand.
GCACCACTTCAAATTCGTGTTCCGCTACCTTGATTGTTTGACCAACTGTTCCTCTCGCATTCGACGCCACCATGTACTTTGTTTTACCTTCACTAATGTGCAGCCCCAGATTTTGTGCCGCCTGCTCGATCTGGATGAAGGAATCGTGTACAGCTTGTTCGGTTCTTCCGATGATGTCAATGTCGTCTGCGTAAGCCAGTAACTGGCTGGACCTGTTGACGATGGTCCCTCTAACTATTTGAACACTAACTGTTTAATACTAAGCAAGGTTCAACGGTCGGCTTGTCTGTGCACGGGCAGTTCATTCTGTTTATCTAAAACCCGTCGATATATGCGGCAAACAAAGCATTCAAGCACAGCTATTCGTCTAAAAGCCTCCACACAGTAGATCAATAGGGAAATTCGCCACTCTATAATATTCTGAACTCGTTCATTTCACTTCGTAGTATCATGAATTACACCATCCGTCGGATTCAATTTGATACAAAATTTTCAGGTAACTATCCCTTCTAGAGAAATCTGGGAGGAGATGGCATTCTTGGAAAATGTTTCAATCCATTTTTACACCGATAGATCTGGTCAAACTAAATTTCAGTCTCTTTTTTCGTCTTCCCAATCACTGAAGCATGTCCCAGGCGAAACTTTTGGCGATTAAAAAAGTCTTGCCTTCGTTAAAAAAAACGTGATATCAGTCAAAGATCGGACAGCCAAGAAGTTATTAAATCTCTCTGTTTCTACCAGCTCAGTAACAGGCCTTAACAATCTCTGATGGAGCTGGCGCAGCAGTTTAACATTCACCTCTCCTGTGTTCCGGATCACAGTGACATTTTGGGAAATTGTAATGCTGTCGAACTCACCCAAAATGGAACAATTAAACCTTTATTATCAGATATGGCAATTACAGGTATTCCCATCGCAGCATGTAAGCTTATGCTAAGACAACATTGCATAACAGAAGTTAAGGTGACACAATATCACTACCTGCTTGGCGACAAAACAGATTTGGCCTGAAACGATCCAAATGTTTAATATCTTTAAGCAGATCGCACATCGGCTCCATAATACTACTTTATCCCAAGGACGTAGACTCTACCTGGGAGATTTCTACTACAATGACCTTAGTGATCTGGCAAATATAGATATAGGCAATCTCACTCGCTTCACGAGGAGCTCCAATTGGCTTGAAGATTAGGGAGAAAGTCTTTACGATTCAGTATGGTTTCCGATCGAAAAACAATGTTCTAAGTGTGTCGGCTCTTCTGCTGACGGCCACGTTAGCCTTACCGAACTATTTGACTATTTTTATAAATCACACTAAGTTGTGTATAATATTTTTTTCATAAATATTTCCTAAAAATATTAACATATTAAAATATAAATAAAATAAACTCAATAGTTAAAAACACGAATACATTGTTCATGTAGTTTTAAAAACAAAGGGATTGAGATTTAAAACATACAAATTTCTAAAAGATATAAGACCGACAACATGTTTTAATGTTGAATTTCTATTTATTTTTACTCTTACATCAATTTAAATAAAATTTAATTTTGTAAAAACTCACCTCTTTTTCTGCATGGTGTCAAAAGCAATATTGACAGGAACGTCAATTTCCAAATCCTCAACATCATCGATGGAATTCAAAATGGACGTGTATTTCCGCGCCGAGCATCGGCTATTCGAATCAGGAACTACATTTGCACTCGAAATTAACACACTCACTAGCCAAATCCAGATGGACGCGTACATCCTCTGGATAGTGACCATGATTATTTTTATTTGTTGTTCTATCTCTTGATGTCGCGGAAAACCGTTTTTTTTTAAATCAATATTAAAACAACTTAACTTATATCAATCGCCCTGACGCGACGGATGGTCAAAAATTCAATCCCGATTCGCTAGAACTTCGTGTGAAATCTGAAATTCAAGACAAAAAAAAAAAAACCAAATTTGTCATCAAAAGTTGCCGCACCGTTCCCGCTTTTGTGTTTCGCACCACTATTCGGCGATATGCAATTAAATTGATGCTCTCTCTCTTAATTGCCTCTAATTGATTGAAACGAACAGGAGTTTTCGGATTGGTTCTTAGAAATTGTCCGAATTTCAATTGGCTGCAAAATTTCAGAAGTGCACACAATCGTCAAGCATAGACCGCCCAGCTGCAGCATAAGTGTACAATCAATATTTCAACGACAGGATTCCCTTTTCGACTTAGCTCGAGTAGAATTCCAAGAAAATTGCAAACTATCAAAAATTAATACGTTAAGTCGGGTCTAAGGACACTGAACTTTAAATGTGCACCAATTTGGGTGGTTAATTGATTTGACAAGTTTGAAGATGAAGATGTTTCGAGGATAGATTCTCGTTCATGGAGGTAATTAATGATTGACAGACTGATAGGACACATTTTGCGAAGAAGACAACGCCGAAAGGAGATTGAGATTTCATTTTCTGCAATTAGACTACTCCAGGGGAAGAAGTCAAGTCACCGTTGTATTCAGCTGAAATCTAATCTTTATTCCGAACATGCAACCATTATGTTTCTACATGAAAGTGTTCTCTGAATCTGAATATCAAGTGCACGAGTTTTTCCCAGATGTTTTTTTTCTGTTAAAATCGCAAGAAACACAGATCTTGGAACTATATAAAGGCAGTGCTGGATTTGTCACAGTAGCTTGTCACAAGACAACAAAATCAGAGATGAAATGGAAAGGTTAATGTTGATTTCATATGTCTTCAGACATCTGACTTAGCTCTTGAGTTAAAAATAATAAACTTACATACCAGGGTTAGGCTAGAAACGCACTTGCGATTTCAATCGCGCGGTTTCTTAATCTCAAAAATGGAACACATGATTTTAAATGAAAACGAACGCAATTGATACCAACAAATGGAGATTATTTGAAGGTCGAAAATTGTTTCATTTTTCTGGTAAAGCGACTGTCGTAAGTTAAATTGAAACAAATGCACTCAAATGGATATGCTCACACTTGCGATTTAAATTACAACGACTTAAAAATCGTAGTCGCAATAAGAAATTGTTCGCACGATTTTTAGCGGCAAAAAATAAGACACATGGCGTTAAATGTAAATGCACGCACATGCGGCTTATAAAAATGAAACAAGTTCTATTTAAATCAATTGAAAGTTTTTTTGCGACCTTTAGTCCAAATGGACTAAAGATCGCAAAAAAACTTTCAATTGATTTAATCAATACAGTCCACAAAAACAAAAACAAAAACTTATTTTTCGTTTTTCCTTCTTCAAGTTCTATTTAGTATTTTTTCAAGCAACAGTTTTTTTGTCGCAAAACGTGGAACGATTATCTGTGACATGGAGCTAAATAAAAAAAATTCTTAATCGTTTCTATTAATTTGTAGCAAATGCGTGCACTCAAATTAAAAGTAGTGTGTTTTATTTCATTTGCGATTAAATAATCCCAAATAAATAATAAATTTGTAGCGACCGCGATTTTTTAATCGCCTCGACAAAAAATCGCAAGTTTGTTCCCAGCCTTAGGCTAGGACCGCGCTTGCGATTTTTCGTCGAGGCGATTAAGAAGTCGTAGTCGCTCAAATTATTGTCATGGACACACTTGCGATTTTCTTGCCGCGCGATTATTTAATCGCGAAAAATAAAACACACTACTTTTTATGTGAGTACACGCATTTGCTACAAATAAGTAGCGACAGAAAAATCGCTTGAAAAAATAGAACTTGTTTCATTTTTATAATCGCTACGATTTTTAAGTCGCATGTGCGTGCATTCACATTTAAGGCCATGTGTCTTACTTTTTGCGACTAAAAATTGGTGGATTAAAAATCGCAAGTGCGTGCATGCCAATTTCTTTTTGTGACTACGATTTTTAAGTCGTAGTAGTTTAAATCGCAAGTGTGGGCATATCCATTTGAGTACATGTGTTTCATTTAAGTTTACGACAATCGCATCGCAAGAAAAATGAAATAAATTGCGGCTTTTAAATCGTCATAATTTGTTGGTAGCAAGTGCGTTCATTCACATTTAAATTCATGTGTTCTATTTTTGCGACTAAAACATCGTGCGATCGAAATCGCAAGTGCGGTTCTAGCCTTAGAGAGAGTTTTAAGTAAAAATCTTATGAATTTTAGAAGTTTAAATTGTGGAGACGAAAAATTCTATACGAGTACTCTCAATTTTAGTTTTTGAATAAAAATATTGAATGTAAGCTGGGTTAATGCATTCGGCTGTCACGCAGACGATCTACTCCTTATCTCTGCCACTAAAAGACCAATTTTTTTTTTCATGCGTACTGCTTCTGGAAAAAAAAAAGACTAAGTCATTAATAGTATCTTACAAAAACACTCACAGGATTGGTTGTGACAGGGTTGCCGCAGCTCTTAACGAAAGTGTAACATTTTTTCTTTTAATTTTAACAAAAGCAGACCAATTCAAAACAAAAAACATGATGGAAGTGAAATTTCTTAAAAAAATAATTAGAGTTTCGACTCAACCATACACTATCAAATCGACGCAATCCAATTTCAACTCGATGTAGGTATACAAATGCAAACGGATTAGAAGCGCATTAGCTTTCAGGTTTTTTAGGAATATTTAGAGTAAACCTGACTCCAGGTGAACAGCGTAATTAGGGGTGTTGAAAGATAACCTAAGAATTCCTTTAAAGAAATACCTTTGCATATTTTCTATTTCTTCTAACTGTTCGTACCCGCACACTTCCTTCCAATAGCAGATACAACTATTCATTATAGAGTTGAAGACTCTGAATTTTGAAACTGGATCCACGGAATTGATGGCAAAAAACTGAGACCATATGGTATATATACAAGTTTTCGCAGCATTTGTTTTTGCTTTAATATGCGCGTGAACATTCAAGTTCTTTAAATCTTAATATCCAAGATACATAAATACATATACCACTTCAATAATGTCACCATCAGGATCCAGTACCGTACATACCCAATAGATCTGTTTCTAGACCCGAAAACCATTATTTTCGATTTGGTAGTATTTATCTTAAGATCCCACGAACTAAAGAACTGTTTTAGCTTGTCATCTTGAAGCTGTAGAGTAAGTGGGCTATCTGACAAACTCACTAAATCTTCTGCGTAGAGCAAAACTTTGACAGACACATCTCCAAAGAAGATTCCTCCAGGTAAGTGGTATTCTATATCGTTAATAAATAAAGCAAAAATGAGAGGGCCTAAAACACATCCTTGAGGGACACCTGTATCACATCTCAATTCCCTTGAATTTTGGAGCCGTTTTGTACAGGCACATACATATTTTCTAGGATTTTTCACTAGTCTCGGACAAATTTTGTTGACAGGCAAATTACTGAGAGTTTATAAAGCAGGGAACTTCTATTGATCGCATCGAAAGCCGCTTTCAAGTCAACGAAAAAGGTGCACAAACACTTAATTTTATCAATAAAACGCCTATCGCAAGTGCTAAGTACAAAACTTTGAACAATAGTGGAGAGGTTTGGATCGAAAAATCTTTTAAACAGCTAATGATATTATTTTGTTCGATTAAGTTTAGAAGTCTCGCATAGAGTATTTGTGTTAAAACTTTTATTAAAGAGTTTAATACTGCAACACCTCTATAGTGTTCTGGAAGATCGCGGTTGCTTCTGGAAAACTGAACATTTTCGGGAATTATCTCTTCACTGAATATTCTATTTAAAAACTCTAAATATATTTATTATAATAAGCAATGCTCGGGCCCCATCAGTTACGAATAATTAGGGCATAAAGTTGTCTAATTTGGCCGTGAATCTGTTACTTACCCCCTTTGTGACGTGAATCATTATGTCCAGACTAATTGTGTGACGATTAATAATGTCTACACCTACAAGTTTTTCGTCCGCACATGAACACATCAAGATCAAGGTTGAGGTGTCAAATGTTTCAATGAAAAATTTACATGAAGCATAATCTGAGGGTTTCTTAGTTATAAATAGAAGCCACGTGAGTGGAAACATTTGAAATATTGTTTTTTTTTTCAACAACAATTTTTGTTGTAGGTTACAGAGAAAATGTTTTAAAAGTGACAGCAACTTTTGTTTGGGGACGCGAAATATTATTTTTCTACTAAATCACTTGCGCTGCAGTTTTCATTTGTCGATTAAGGTTTATCTTTAGTTAACAGTTTAAGATGTCAAAGGCGTTAGAAATAAAGATCTTACAAAAAGGCATTGAACGCTCTTTTAAAAAAGCGGCACACGTCACGAGAACCTCCTTACCGTTTAGGCGGTATTTACAAAATGTTTCCTTTGGATTCGTTTTTTCTAAGTTGATAGAATTCAGTGCTGATTTTGTTGATATTATAGTATGTGGTGATTTTAACAAGGACTTGCTTATGAACAGTACTGCTTCCGCTTGCCTTTATAATGATTGTGCTATGTGTGGTGTTCAAGTCGTTAACACAACCTTCACAACCCACTTCCGTCCAAATTGTATACCCAGTTTGCTTGATGTTTTCCTGACTGCGAATCTTAGCAAAGCCTTATTATTTGACCAGTTAAGTTTGCCTGGAGTCCCATCATATCACGATCTGATCTTTCTGACATTTGTTTGCATGAAGTCCCAGTTCCTGGATGTTTCAGATATAGGGACTATACAAATATCAGGATGAATAAACTCATTCAGGATTGTGTGACTCTACCTTGGAATTTATATTGGAGTTTACCTTATGTGGATGACAAAGTTGAAGTATTTGAATCTGTTGTTCTAAAATTATTTGGAAATCATGTTCCAATAAAAACAGTTACTTCAATTCCCGTGATTCCCGTGTTCCTTGGTTCAGTAACGTTATAAACAGACTTATTAAAGAAAGGGATAGATGTTATTCTCGCAGGAGAAGATACAAAAGTGATACAAATTTGAGAGCTTTCAAAATGGCTACAAACTCTGTCGTTTATCAAGTAAAAAGAGCAAAGGCGCAGTATTACTCTTCAAAACTTAATTTTAATATTCCTAATAGTGTTTTGTGGAAAAATATCAGAAATGATGGTATTCGGAGTTTTTCCTCTCAACATGACATGAGAACTGATATTCCACTTTTGGAATTTTATTGTGTTCCAGAAGTTGATGTACTTAAAGCAGTAAATAGTATTAAATCTAATACTATAATACACATATTATAAATTCTCGCATAACAACATCTAAATTTCCGGCATCTTGGAAAAGGGCAAAGGTAACTCCAATATCTAAAAATTCTAAATGTATGTAAAGGTTCTGAAGATTACAGACCCATCAGTATTCTACCTTGCCTCTCCAAGGTTTTGGAAAATATCATTCGAAACCAAATAAATATTCATGTTGCTGAACACAAATTGCTTCCTAATATTCTGTCTGGGTTTAGATCTAAGCACAGTTGTGTAACCGCTACAATAAAAGTTCGCGATGATATAAGGGTTGAATTTGATAAAAATAATTTCACTATACTATGCCTTTTAGATTTTTCTAAGGCTTTCGATAGCGTAAACCATAATATACTTGGTAATTTGCTTGGCTTTAGTCATCTATCAACCATGCTCATAAAAAGCTATTTGTCGGAGAGGACCCAAATCGTACACTTGGGCAATAAATGTTCGGATCCCTTGTCTATAAAAACAGGCGTTCCACAAGGATCGATTTTGAGAACCTTATTATTCTCATTATTTATTAATGATTTGCCCAAAGTCTGCAAAAGCATGTCTATGCGTATTTTTGCAGATGATGCTCAGATATAGCGTTCCTGTCGAAGTGGCCTTTCTGACGACTGTGTATTCCGAATTAACGAAGATTTTCAGGCAATCGCTAGTTGGTATTTATCTAATAAACTTATTCTTAACCCAGATAAGACAAAAAGTATAGTATTTTCCAAGCATAAAATCGATACCTCATATTTGCCTTCAATTGCCCTATCTTCTAAAACAATACCATATCTAGATACCGCAAAGAGACTCACAATTTATCTAAATTCTCAACTTTCTGATGCGGACACTGATCTCTATAATACACTGGATAGCGCATTCATCAAAAAAAATTTGACTCCAATTGAACATTGTTATATTATGAAGCCGACCACGGTGCCGTATAACAGTATAACTGTATAACATCTAAAACAGAATCATAAAGCGCGGAACAGATTGAACCAGCAACAGCACTGTCAACAGCAACAGCGGCCGCCATTAATTTAGAACCAATGCATTTCAATTGTTCAACACACATAAGAACAGCAACGCCAACAGCGTCGTTAGGCCAAAGTGCTAAACTTGCTGTTGCTGGTGCAGTATTAGCCGTGTTTTTTTGGAAAAGTTATCCGTAGTACAGTAGGATTTTATATGAATAACAAATACAACATCCGCAGTAGGATCACTGCCGATAAAAGGAGAAGTGAAATCCTGCTGCGGATAGAGATTTGACGTTTATTCGAGTATCGGCAGTGATCCTACTGCGGATGTTGTATTTGTTATTCATATAAAATCCTACTGTACTACGGACAACTTTTCCAAAAAAACACGACTAATATCAACTTTCCCACTTTAGGGGCATCACAATTCAAAACAAAATAGAACGTAAGATAATTTTTCCATTTTGCTACTTTTTTATTTTGGTTGAAATTATCGTGTGAATAAAAAACAATAAGTAATTTTTGATAAACTAAAATTGCAAAATTAAGTGACCAAAAAGTAATAAAGAATAAAAAACTATCGTGAGTGTTAAAAAATCGCTGTATAAATAAAAAAATTACTGTGCTTGCTAGTCTTTTGCATAAAAACAGATAACTGAAACGACATTTCTTCAATTTTATTAAATTGTCAATTTGTCAATCAAAACAAATGATTTTCGTCCAGTTTTCAATTTTTTATTTTAATTTTAATAATAAATATTTAAAATTTACAAATAATGCGAGAAATAGGAGAAACAGATTGACACATCAACTTCAACAGCAAGTTCAACAGCAACTTTAACAACCACATCACTCTTTTTAGGGCCACTGTTATAAATGGCTTTGATTACATTAAGGCTGGGCGCGCACATTCAATTTTTAGTTTCGCAACTGCTTAGTTCGAGCAACTAAAAAGTTTGTGGTTTGACACAAACTAAACAATTGCCTAAAATGAATTCGCTATTTTGTGTAACATATAATTATATGTACCTGCGCGGACATTCAACCAAATTAGTTCATCTGTTTTCTATAAGCAACCAAACAGTTGTGCAACTAAAAGTTGAATGTGCGCGCCTAGCCTAACACAGCAACTTCGACATTAACGTTAGACCTTAACCCTAAATTCGATGTCGCTGTGCAAATGCTACCAACTTTTGAGGCGAAATTTGTCAGTATTATCAACACTTAAATGAAAATGTAACAACCATCTTTTTGATTTGTCTATTTTATTTGGTTTTGACAATGGAATGATGGCTAAAAACGTATACATTGACGCAATTTACGTTAATTTTTATCATATTATGTACGGCAAAATCATTTCGTATTTGAATTTACTTTGATTATATGCTGTCAAAAACGCTGTTCACGTTGTAATCTATTTTACAAGACTTTTGATGTTGAAGTTTTCGTTGCTGTTAGACTAGGTGCGCACATTCAATTTTTAGTTGCACACTGTTTGGTTGCTTATAGAAAAGAGATGAACTATTTGGTTGTCAAAACACAAACACAAAAATTGAATGTGTGCGCCTAGCTGTGCTGTGTCAATCTGTTTCCCGCATAAGCAAGTGCAGTCACATTTGTTTTCCTCTTTGTCATGTCAAAATATTTTTTTTGGGGAAATGAAGACGTCAAATTATGAAGCTGCCCACCATCTGTCATCTTCAATTGGAGTCAAAAAATCTGTTATACAATGTAGGGAATGCGCTATCCAGTGTATTATAGAGATCAGTGGGTGCGGATAATGTGAATTACATTGAAAATCGATTTATGGTGGTGTAAGACAGCTTAATCTCTCGGCTAAGATTAAGTACACCTCAAGCCACTATAGGATGAGACTAGTAGAAGAGGTAATATCATCGAACCAAAATTTAACTAGAAAGCAAGAGGTTATTTTTCTTTGATTCGATCAAGCTATGGAATTCCTTGCCATTGTCAATCCGAAATTGCAAGACCCAAATAAGTTTCAAAAAGTCAATGTATGAATATGTTATAACCAGCAATAATAATGACTTTTTTTTCTTAGGAAAGGTCTAGATCGTTTTTTTTTCCCTTCATTATATCTTTCTAATATTTCTTTTTACTCTATCCCTCTTATTTCTTTATCTTTCTGGCTATCATGTCCCTCTTTTGAATTTAATTAATTCGTTATTTTAAATTAATTATTTTTTTGATTGCAAATTAATAAAAACTAGCCGACCCAGCTCTCGAAATTCGAGTGCCAATTTATTTATTATTTATATTATTGGCAGTGTTTTTAAGCAAATTTATTAAATTAAATTTCATTTTATGTAATATGCAAAGTGTTCGACAGTGCAAAAACAAAAATGACCCACAATGTGTAAATGCGTGTCTCAAGTATATTCTGCACATCTCCGTAACTGTGGCATTCCAGCCATATAAAATTTATCGAAATCGGTTAAATACTTTTGGAGAAAAGTGTACCACAAAAACCATGTTTGCCGTTTTATTATATGATTAAATTACACTCATGACCTTTATAATTTAAATATAAAGTTAAGTACTTATAATAAGAATTCAATTCTTTTTGTACTTCCTCATTTTGAATTTAGTTAAATAAATTAAATTAAATTAATTACTTAATCGCGACATATTCACAGTTGTGGAATACCAAACTTATCAAATTAAAAGTTGGAAATTTTGAAAATTCATTAGGCAGCCAATACCTATGAAGTAAAAACAAATCACTAATCGGTCCAGCAGAAAAAATGATCATGGTCAAAATATAGATGTCAAAACCAAATTTTGAGTTTGGTAACCGTACCGTATTTCTTAAATCCATAATCGTCCGTATGGTTAGAAGTCTGAAAGAAATTTCTCCGAATAGATCCTCACCTAAGTCGAAATCAAGTGTGATGTGATGTCTTGTGGAGTGACGTGTTGTGTCTAAAACTTTTGTGTTTTGTGTGAAAATAAATAATGGCGCTCGCCAAAAAGGAAATGACTTGCCCAAGCAAGTGATAGCAGTTTGCAACACACCACGTTTGATAAGTGGACACACTACACAGTCTAAAATACAAAACGCCACCACACATCAAAACAGAAGAAATAAGTGGTTCCGGCTTTATTCAAAAAACTAAGTCTGACAATTTTTAATTTCATCTATTTCCGTTCCGACTTCCTACACTCGAGCGCGAAAATCGCAAGTGGACACAGCTATGAGATTAGGTCGCGGAAGTTTTGGGAAGAAACTACATTAATGCTAGAACAGCGATGTGCAACTTTTATTTAGCAGCGATATTGAATAGAACAGGTCCTTATGTGGACATATAAAGACAACGTATGCATGCAGCCCAAAACTGTATGATGTTTCTATTTGATTTGAATTTTCATCTACATTCCGATTCAAAAAAAAAAAAATGTGAAATAACGTCGATTAGATTTGCTTGGAAAAATTATAACTTGGCTCTATAAGGTTTAAAGCTTAAATTTCTAACTGTAAGTGTAGGTATACAAAATATTTCATACTAAAGGCATGTTTGAGTAATATGATTCATAAATACTAACGATTATGCACATGTGTTGAATGCATCGATGCGTGCAAACATGCTGCACATATTTTTTTACTTTAGCTGAAGCTTATACTTATACTTTTATACTTAAGATCAAACCTATGAAGTGCTTCCACTTCACAAAAAGATTTATCAATAGCAAAAGCTTAAGTCTGAAACCACATTTCAAAATGTAAATTATTTTTCATGTTTTCTAATGAAGTGGAAATAAGATATACTTATTATTAGAGACCGGATTATATATGCAACATAAAAAGCTTGTCATATATATATATTATATATAACATAAAAAGGGAGAAAAGCAAGTTTTTATGCTTTTTTTCAAAATCAGCATACAATTAGTAAATTATCCTTTGATAGGCGATAAAAGGTATAGGAACCTTAAAATTATTTTATATTTTTGTAAAAGTAAATAATCAAGTATTGTTCCAAATGTTCAGTGGTAAGATTTTGTCTTCGATCATTTAGAATATGTTTGTAAGTGGAAAAAGTTCGCTCAATATCCACTGAGTTAACTGGGCAGAATTGAACTTGGGCGCTATGTTCTTTTATTATAAAATCGTTAAATGCTTCCTTAGACAGATAAACTGCTGTTGACTTGGCACTTTCTTTTAATAGCCTAAAAATGTTCATTGTAAAACAACACTGCTTCGATCCACGTTCCCCATGGAGTTTTAACTAGTTCTGGAGGGAGTGGCGAGTTTCGTAATTTTTCTTTGAAGGCTTTATTACCAGCAGATGCCTTAAGAGCGGCTACTGACCCTGCGTTCCGAAATGTAGTAAAAAGGTCATAGTCGTTATTACTTAATAGTCACAATTATTAATCAATAGCCCATATTTTGTGTGACTATTAAATTTCGTCAAATTCGCGATATTATTACTTTTATCGCATTTCGGAACGCAGAGTGAGTGCACTGCACTCGGAAAAATATTGTAAATGTACCGATAATATATAAGTTATAATTAGGTAAAATATGCTCTTACCGCTGAGAATGTCTTAAATATACAAATGCATATAATCCGGTCTTTACTTATTGTAAATCAAAGGGTAGCATGAACTTTCTCTTAGCATGGTCAAAACAACACCAACGTTTTGAGCTCAAGAATAAGAATGTCGTAAAATTTTCGTAAAATAGTTAAGGGCACATTTTAAACCCCCCGAAGCAACCATATTTCAGCACAGAACAACATTTTTCAATATTTTTGTTGATTAATTTTATTGGACACACATGTTAACTAAAGTTCAAAGTTTGATTTCACTATAATAAGCTTCAAACTCATGTCTTATATTTGGTTGTGATTTAAGGCAAAAATGTTTGAAAGGTTTGAAAACTCCTAAATCCTAATGGACAAGGAATGAGCAACCTTTGAAAACCCTCATTTATAATCTCTTCCAATACTTCTAGTATTCCCAGGAAATAGGAAGAAGAACACTTTTTCTTTTAACTGAATTGATAACGAGGGACCACAATGGATTTAATATCGTGAGAAGTGACAAATCCTTCGCACAATTGCATCAAATTCAGATCAGTCTAAGGACTAAATTAGAGAATTTGATGGGGTAAATGCCAGCTAATGAAATACTTTTGCAAGGTATTTGGAATGCTCAGAACTTGACGATTAAGATTTGGATTTCTAAGAATTCAAATGTGCAAGTTGTGTTTGGATCTGAAAAAGTAATTCACATAAGCCGAGTACGAAAGATGTCAAGATTCAAGATAATTGACAAATTTCTAAGACTCTCTGAAAAGTTGAATTTAAGATGGAATTTTAAAATTTTGAATTCGTACAAAATTCGTACAAAATATAGTTAAAAGGCGCAAAAACCTTCAATTTTCTTTAGAGTCCGAACGGCTTAGATGAGAACCACTTTTCATTGCAACAGATTCCATCAGAGGAATGGTCAATTTGTTGTAAGAAGCAGTACCATTCGTTGTAAGAAACAGTACCACTGAAAAAGTCATTTTTTGTTTTTTTTTTAAGGCAAATGGCTGGAAATCTAAATATCAGGCATGACAGTCCAAGGCAATAATGATGGGATACTAAGTCGTCTCAAATAAACCAACGAGGATAAAATTGTGTTTATATTACTAAGGAAAATGATAACACGTTTTTACATTTTTTCAAGTTAGACTTTAAAATAATTTGTAATATTGCATTTTATTGTTTCCAAAGTCTGAAGCACACGCACAAAAGTTGTTAACACAGTTAAGCTGTTCAAGCAAGAAATATTCAGCGTAGAATTTTTAACATTTGTTGTAATAGGTTATAGTTCTGCTAGTTAGTGCCTTTAAAACAAATCACTCGTGTTAAAATATGAAGAAAATTATTCTATCATTTAACGCAATAACTAGAAAGGTTCATGATTTTGACAGAAAATGTTCAGAATTGAAGGTTATTTTTTTTCGTCTTCATGTTTACTTTAGAGCTGTGTCAATCAGGATCGATTCGATTTTTTGGATCCGATCATCGAAGTGTTCATGATCGAAATCACAAATTTTCATTTTAATCGATCCCAATCACAATCATTTTCAATCTCGATTTTCTTTTTCAATCTCAATAATTTCAATGAGTCTCGATTTTCAATATCAGTTAACTCGATTAACCATGATTTACTCGATTCAATTTGGTGTTATTTGAAGTATCAGAATGCGGTACGTTTACTGTGGGAATTGAACCCAGCATGTACATAGCTCGTTGAGTATTCACTAGTAATGGAAATTATCGAATAAAAACTATACATATGCGATAGTAGCTAAAAGTTAATTTATGCGATAGTACCAAACCAAGACATTCAGTAACTATTAGTCCTAAAATTGATCTTATCCGGAGCAATAAGTAAAATCTCTCTTCTTTTTTTTTGCATTTTTAGACGTTTCTTAATCCATGGACATCGTAGCCATCCTTTGATGGAATTTGACAGTTTATGACTTGACAAATAGAGGACGCATTCAGTTATGACGTACATAAAGTATTTCGTTCCAAATGTCAGCCAAAATAAAAAATAAAATAAAATCTCTTTTTCTTGAATTGTTTGACGCTTTTTAATCAATGGACATAGTAGCCATCATTCGATGTCATTTGGCAATTTATGGCTTACAATAAAGAGTATTTTGTGAGAACTATAAAAGCCTCAAGTCAATCTTATCATCGAAATCGAAACAAAAATCGGAAAATTGAAAATCGAAATGAAAATGATTGAATGATCGATCGATTCAAATGATCGAAACATTTTCGTAATCGATTGTTGAACGATTCGATCATTTGAAATGAACAATTTAGACAGTTCTAGTTTACTTCTCTTCGACTAATATGCATTGCCATAAATCGTTTCAAAAATTAAAGGTGGATCATTGAAGTGAAGCCAAATGTTTTTTGTATGATTTCGTCTTTGAGAAAAATTTACGAAAAAGTCCTGCTTCTTATAAATGATTGTACTTTCAATACCTAGGTGACCCTTACCAACATTTTTTTCAATATTTTTAAATAAGAATTGTCTACTTATTAATATAAAAATTAAAGAATAAAAGGAGGCTTAAGAAAACAAAAATGGCTCGTCTCTCTGAACCGAAATGTATGTGTCTTAGACGAAATTTTTTTCTGGCGTAACTTCCTTTTTATCTGGAAAACTAAGTTAAAAATTATCAAAGAAAAAATGACATTTTATGTGATGATGCTATCTGTAAAAGTCAAAATATATAATCTACATAAAATTAGATTAAAATACAAAGTTTTGCATTTAAATATATGTATTTCACTTGAACAACTGTCAAACACAAATTTGCATTTAGAAATACATAAATCGCTTCATTCGCTTAGGCTGTCATTGAAGTTGATACAGACAAAACCGCAGGACCCTTCTTTTTGAGGAATCCAAAAATTTGAATCTGCCTAATCTATTTGTGAAACTATTAGTATTTTTATGATTTACAAGTTTAATTTCAAATGTACTAAATTAACGAAATGAATGTCCATGTTCTTGCATTCATCTACATTTGAAGAAGATTAAAGGTGGATTTCAGTTAACCTTGGCTAGGTATTAGAGTTAATTCCCGGGATTTTTTTAGTAGAAACATGTACTCTCAAATCAATATGAAAATTTAGCTTTGCTGAAAATTGGTGTTGGGTTCCAGATGCTGGGATGTTTACAATGCGAATACTTCATATTTAATAATAAACTGAAAAGTTACTATAGTTAAAGCCTAGAAAGGAGGTTCTCGTATATTTTAGTACAGATACAAACTTCTGTCTAAATTTGTGGTCAAGCTAAAACAAAGCCAAGCATGTGATCTTCAGCAATTCTGTACATCACTTTTACATACACGGAGAAAAATTAAATCTAACCGAGAGCATATTGCAATGGGTTAAGAAACAACGCAATCTCGGTGAAAACAAAACTTGATGTAAGTTGCTAAGAGTAAAGCAGTTAACTCGGTTAAATGGAATTGTTCAACGTTAACAACCAAGAATGTTTATTTAACCGAAAAACATATTTATGAATATTTTCCAAGATTGTTTACCTTAAACAAGTAACGTGCTTAAATTATTAATAATTGACTTAATTAATTTAACAGATATCTTATTTAATATTAAACAATCTTCTTGGTTAGATTAAACTTATAGTTATTTTTTTTCTAACAAAACAATTAACCAGATTTATGTATGTACATTGTACCTACATACATATATACTTTCCCTAAGTAAATGGGTTAAAACTAAATAATCTTTACGTTTGATTTAACCGAAAGTTAATGATCTGATTTCTTATTTTAACTGAATACAGATTGTTAAAATTGCACACCGACTTGGTTAAAAGAACCAATCAGATATGTAAATTTATTTGTTTAACCGAGTTGATTTGTTTTATTTTAACCGGGTAAGTTTGCAAGATGTAAATAAGCAGTCTTGTTTGTTCAATTTTACAGGAGTCTTACGTTTTTCTTAACCGATTATTTGCCTGCGTGTATGACAAAGTTAACCGTCATGCAAATTATTCTTGATCAAAGCTTTGATTGTGAACTCGATAAAGAGAAATATTTGGAAGAATAAAATTTCATGTGTAGATTATTAAATCTTCTTCGATTTCCTTTCATCCCATATTATCATATAGAATTTCAAAAGAAGTTTTTAATCAAAAGTCTTTGATTTTCTGTTTCCAATGATTTATCCAAAAACCCTTTTATGCCTTAATTTAGCGAGGATTTAATCCTTTTAATTTTTTATTTGGCATACTAGAAGGAATGGGTTTGCTTTTGTTACATTCTATTAAGAAAAGTCTTTTTTTATAGGTACCTATCTACACTACCTAATGCAGCTATATATTTAATCAAGATTATTGTTTATCGAACAAATCAGAGTACCATTTAAGGTCTTGTGCCAAAATATTGTTTCTTGTACCTACCTAATTAAATTAATTACATATAAATCCAATCTAACGAAACCTTTTATTGTGAACTTAAGTCCGCTTAGTGTCACTTATTGTGCTATTGGTCTTATTCTACACAACTAAATGCCTACATAGGCATGTACGTTTCAATTTGAATGCAAATCAATACCTATCAACTTCGTCAAGCACAATAAGCTCACCTACAAACGTTGAAACTAAAAAAAAAATCCCAACAAAAAAACAGACGCCAAACAAATAAAAAACTCAAGTGTTATAAACTGAATCCTAATCCTACATATATTGATTTGATTTTCCAAAGGCTTCAATGCAACACTGTTTTCTGAAACACTACCCCTTTAAACGATTTTATTTTCTAGTTTGATTTCACTGCCCAGTAAAATCATATCGACGCGCAACTTTATACACCCATGCGTAACTGCACGTATTACCTCGTTTAAATGGACTCTATTTTTCCGTCTCCAACACCTCATTTATTTCGCACTACAACAACCAATACTATCTGCATAAATAAAGCCGATGGTTTAAAGACTACAATCCCATTTATATACGTAGACACCTATCTATCTCGCTCAAGTGATCAACCCTTAACCACCCACTATGGCTCACCTGTTACCACAACCATCACCACTATTACCACAGTAGATACCGAACACATTTTTCGAAACACAAGAACGCATAAAAATACCTCTTGAAGCATGAAAGCTCAATTATCAATACAATCAATAGGTATAATAGAAACGCAGAACAAATATTGTCACACCAACCCTAAACGTCTAAAGCCATCAACCAACCCACCCCCACAATCAACCCCTTGAATATTGTAAAAATATAATTCGCATCACAAAATTCACCTCGATGTTTCGCACACACGATACACAACAAAAACCCGGCACGAAACTTTTCACGCACTCTCGGAATTTAGAATAAGGTATGGACGTATCCACCGCGCGCCGCCGTCGTCTTTGTCCTCTTCTCACTGAAGCCGAGTGTGAGAACAACAAATTACCTATAACTACAGGATACGCAGAAAAAGATACAAAACACTCTCGAAGCACCAAAGTTCACGAATCACGAACAAGAACAACCCAACGACTGAATTGAACTTCGACTACGACAATCGGTAAGTATACTCTCTGTTCGATACGTAAATCGAAATGTGAAGCTAAAAATATTGCTCGAAGCGAGTGAGGAAGAAATTCCCGAAAAAGCCGACCAGTTGCTGCGGCGACCACGTTGCATCTGCTCGAGGCTTCTTGACTTTTACTCGACGCGTAGAGAAGACCAACAGCACCCGATCATCCAATAACAGCAACAACAACAATAACAATCGCATAGCACCAAACATACAAAACTCCCTCCTTCCTGACGTACCCTACGAAAATTCGACCAAACAGCACATCACAGCACCCAACCGACCGACAACAACACAAGATTGAAAAATGATTTGGTGAGAAGCATTCGTCCGTCTTCGTTGTCGTTGCCGTCATAGTCGTCGTACTCGTACTCGTTCTCGTAGTAAGCTCACACACGACCACACCGGCACCAACAGAAAGGCTGAGGGAGGCAGGAAGCAGGCAACAGAAGTCAGCACAAGCCCCAAGCCAGCCCTATACTAGCTCCATACCACCAATTCGCCTCACAACGCTACGAACAAACGAAACGGAAAAAAAGGCAGAGGAAAAACAATTCCCAAGTCGTCTACGACTCCGTCAATGGTGTCTGCTCCCTTCCATCCTACCCCACCTTTCCTATCGTTTCATTGTGGGGCTGCACATTGGGGAGATCCAAATCCAATCCAATTCAATCCAACCAACACCAACAACTCACAACATCAACCTTACTCGTAGAACATTGCACGACATAGCAGCGAAACGAAGCGTAGACGTTCGGCGACATAAGATTTTTTATCGGCTCTTTGGGAAAAGATAGATAAATAGATTCTTTTCTTTGGGGGTCGCGCATCGTGTGTCATCTCCTAGAGCTTTGCAAAGACGTCTTACCAACCCGCCAAGGGGTGGTTGTGGTCGCGTGTGCAACAAACTTAGATTGCAACATGTTGTGAAACATTTTTTAGTATTGCTCTCACGACCGCTAATAAGTGAAAGGCGGGGGGCTGTTGTTCTTATAAAAGCCAACGACAGCAATTAGTTCGTCTAATAAATTTATTGCTTATCCGTCATCGGCCACCTTGTGTGTCGATGTCGCAGTAGACAGTTGGGTTGGTGGATGCATCAACACGAAACAAAAAATCACAAAGGGATTTCCCGGAATTCCCGGTCAGCGAATTTCCTCATCATTGCTGTCGTCGTGTCGTGTCGCGTCGGCGGCTTCGGGATGGGTGGGGTATTCTGTTCCCTACCTGTCGTCCGGCGCGAGTTTTTGGTTACAATAATTCTCAGGAGAACTTTAATAATTCTGTTCCTTGGGTTAGTGGACTCCGTTACTTCATGCAAAAATCTGAGGAAATCGAAAGTATCTATGTATGTATATTTACATTGTCAACGAATTAATATTTTTTCGTGTTGTCATTTTTTTTTTTTTAGTTTTTCAAGTGAATTATTTTTAATATTCTTTTTCTCGGTACGAACAGTGCTGTGCTGTAATGTTTGGTTTAGTTGGACTGGAATTTCGAAAAAAAAATGACTTTTGTATCTGTTCCAATACTCGTGGATAGGCAAAGTGATTTTGTTGGTTGATATCTTTAACTTTCTGCAGATTGAAGCGGCTGTGAACTTAAAAGGAAAAAGTATCGATAAAGATACACAAATGATTCTGTTACTGATTTATGACCAATGAACTTCAAATCTCTATTTTGAATCTTATACATGAAAGTATGTTGTAATAGGTGGTTTTTAGAAGCTTCACGTTGATGTGGACTCCTGGATACGAACACTAAGAATATAGAGCAAAATATAAAATTTGGAAGCGTTTTTTTTAATAAGAGTTTATTAATTGTGAAGTGCCAAACTAAACTAAGCACCCATAACATGTCAACTCTCAATAGAAACCGTGTTGCCAATTCAACAGTGGTTCTGCATTCAACAGACTTGTGAAACAGTAAAATTGATTATACATTTAAGAGAAGAATTCGTTACAAAGAAAAAACAAGAGCAAAGAGGACAAAAGAGAGCCCTAGGGAACCACAACATTTATTTTTTTTATTGTTAGATTGTAAACAGTTCATAATCATCTGAATTCGATGGTCGCACAGGTAATTTGTAACTAAACGAATTTGATATTCGACGAATCTTCCTCAATTTGTTTTCATGAACCTTTGTGCTTTCAAGAAAGGCAAAAATGTCGATCTTGCCACTACTGACTTCAGTAAAGCATTCTATAAGATCTCTAGCCAAATTATTTACCCATTATTCATCAAATGTGATAAATGGGATAATTTTCCAACCCCTACGTTACAAGTCAATCTATTTTTATATATTCGAGTTTAGGACGTATAATTGCCTTATAGATTTTAGATCAGAAGGGGTGAACCATTTTTTTCACCGATACAGAAAATCTCAGGAATTTAGCCAAGTTTTTGGCGGTCTCGCAATTGTGGTCATTCCAACGAAGATCGCCGTCGACACACATACCGAATACTGACAGCTTTTCGGTTTCTTCGATGAAGATGCCAGTCAGGGATGGTGGCATAAGGGGTAAATTTTGATCCAACGACGATGTAAACAGCATTGAGTTTTCGAAGCATTAAACTCCACCAGATTATGTATACCCCATTTAGCAATTCTGTAAAGAACCGCGTTTAATGAGCGTATCATACAGTACCATTGCAGTTCCATTTTCGAAAGAGATGGACTTGAATTTAAAAACGTGTATGAGAAGCTGGGGGTAGAGTCGTCCGCAAAACAATGAAGTGCATTAGAATTTACAGACAAGAGATTATTTGTAGAAATGAGGAAGAAAGTCGGAGACAAAAGGGAGCCCTGAGGAACACCACCATTTATTCTGTAAAGATCAGACTTGAAACAGCTCAATACAACATGATGTATTGAACCCTCCAGAAGGTAATTTCTAACCCAAAGAATAAGAATATAGATTTATAGATTCTGGTACGTAACAAAATCAAATGCCTTAGACATATAAAACGCAACAATCTTACTTTCTCCAAAATAATGTAAAGATCTGTGGCACTCTTCGGTGAGACATACCTTGAGATCACCATTGGAACGATTGCTGCGAAATCCGTATTGCTTCATTCAGAAACTTTATCTTCGAATATTTCTTTAGCGAGAAAGGGTCGTCCTTTCTAAGAAGAGGCTGGAGAAATGCTGTTTTCCATCTTCATGGGAAGATTTCAGAACAGTAGGGTAGATAGAAAAGCTTAAGCAATTTTTAGCACCTTTTCAGAAGAATGGGGGGGACCAGCAGATGTACTTATATTAGGATTTCGAAGGACTCCTGCAACTTACGAGTGCAGAAATATATCTGTCCCATCGAAGGATTTACGTTCTCCAGTAAGGCTAGCCGCGCACTGGCAACTGTGATCGAAATCAAATAGTTTAATCACCAGTTGATATAGTACCGCGCACTGGCAACTCTTTACTCACGCTCACACTCTTTTCTCTCTTGCGCTTATAGAAAACAGCTCAACTGTTGCGAATTAATTTTAGGCAATCGTTTAGTTTGTCTCAAAACATAAACTTTTTAGTTGCTCGAATCGAGTTGCTCTAAGTGCGCGGTGTCCCGCATATAAGCCCATATGTTTCATTTTAGCAACTAAACAGTTGCGAAACTAGAAATTGAATGTGCGCGTATGGCCTAAAGGAGAGGCAGCGTAGTACTAGCAGAAAGATGAGCTGTTATCGGTTTGTTATCGGTTTGTCGTAGATCAGCGTTTGAACTGATGAAAACATTAAATTTTTTACATTGTTGCCTTTGTTTTCGGTCTTGTAAGAATTTGTTTCCTTTTATAACAGTGTTGCTTTCTCATATTTTCTTAGTTCTTCTTAAATAAAATACACGACTGGGTCGCACGAACTTGCTCCTATGTAATAGACTATGAATTTCAAAAACGGATGTTATTAAAGAAAACTGTTCATAAGGATAAAATGAATTTTTTAAGTTTTTTAAGAGATGAAAACAGAATGCTATGCAAATATGAATTTATGCAGGAACAAAAATTATAAGTCGTTGTAATGGTTCCTTAAAAAATAAGCTTTTATGTACAAAATTTTTAAAACATTTTTAAGAAAAAATTTTGGTACGCCAACCTTAAGTTTTTATTATTGTACGAATAAAAGTCTAATTTCCAAAAAAATACTAAGCCGTTCTTGAGATATGGAATTTTTCAAAAAAAAAAAAAAATACTTTTTTTTCTAAAAATTGGAAAAATATTTTTTCTTAAGTTTTTAAGTGCAATGTTTTTAAACTTTTTAGGAGCTTCTTTATAAAAAATTTCGTTAAAATCCGTTATGCCGATAATGAGTAATTCAAAATTCGAAAAATTCGTTCTATGGTAGGTACAGTCAGTAATATCTAGATTTCAATTTTTTTTTATTAAATTATAGATCGTAAAGATTTTGTTAGCAAAATTCTCGGAACCGTTTTCCAGAAAAATACGATTTTCGAAAACTATTTTTTAAAATTTGTATGGAAGGTACCGTTAGTTTTAGATGAAACAAAATTTTTTTTCCTAAGTCTTGTAGATTATGTTAAGAAACTTTTAATTGTCAAGTTTGAAAAAAATCGAGAATGGGGTTTTCGAAATATTGAGTTTCCAAAAAAAAATTTTGAATTTTTTTTTAAAATCCAAAAAATAAAAAATTGAAAATTTGAATATGTAATAATATTCAAACTTTGGAGGAGCTTTATCATAAAAAAAATTCGGCTGTACCGTTTTCGAGAAAATCAAAAACAAAAAAATGGACCCAGGGGTTCTACCAAAAATAACAATTTTTTGTAAAATTTTTTTCAACCATTAGCTAGTTTTAACCAAATGAAATTTTTCAAATTTTTTTAAATTCTGTGGGACAGTTTTGAGAAAAAAAAAATATTTATAAAATTTTCAAGAAAAAAATCGTATGGCAGGTACCGTTATTTTTGGTCTTAAAAAAAACAGAAAAAACGTCCAGTAGGAAAAAAATTAAAACCCATATCTACCAAGTTTGAAGAAAATCGGCTGACCCGTTTAGGCTGTAGTCGAACCGACAGACAGACAGACAGAATTGCGAGACCCACTCTTTTGGTCTTCGCTATTATCGTAATGTCAACTTTGATCAAAATCTCGAGTTCGATTTTTTTTACGAATGCATAACTTCCCTTATAGTACCTTTAAGTCGCAAGTAAAAATGAACACTATGAAGACGCATTCTTAAATACGCCAACCAAGGTTCAGTCTCCTTGTCAATCCACCCACTCACATTGAATTTAAGTTGTGCAACAAAGGTTTCTCCGTTTTAATATATGTTTTCTCTCGTGACCTGATCCCCATATCTTATACCCCACGAACATCGATTGTAATCAATCGATCTACACACCTTTGTTTAATTGTTTAACGCCACCGTGATCTTGCTGACATATTCTTCGTTTACCTTCTCACTAATGCCATCAATTCACACATACATTGTATTGATCTTCATTAATACCAATCGACGTAACATAAGTTCCGTCCCATTCTTTCGGCTTCCTACTCACCGCACCAGTTACGCCCTCTACAATCAAATCACAATAATGCTTTTAGCCAGCAGTGCACATCGCTGCATCCTTGATAGGGTTGTTCATTGTTCACTGAATTGGCTTTGTGAATTCTTGCGAGCACAAAACTTCCGTCCAAATATATTTTAATACGGACATAATATAAAAATTTCATCAAACAATTAAATAATTGAAGAAGTCTCGATGCTTCCTATGATTAGGATTAAGGCTTCCCCATATGGATGTAAGCCTAGATCTTAACGTAAAATGTTCCATATTGTGGACTGAGAGTATTCTAATTCACAAGGTCGGCCGAGAACATCACCGCAGTCCGTCAAAGTGACAATCAATAGATATTGACAAACATATGGGAACATGTTCTGCAAGATCAGTCACTACTTCGTAACCACTACCTACCTTCTTTTTTAAGTCTCATTTCTTTTTAAAGCTTAAACTAATATTGATTATAACTAACAGCTTATTCTGCATTTAAAGACATATACATATCTACTATTCCAAAAATAAGTGGATGTTTACCTTCCTATTCACACCCACACTCCCACAGTAAAAAAAACTTCATCACAAAATCTTTACAAAGTGCATGATTTTGTTCACTTAACAACAGATACCTACCTACAGACAATTAACAGCTTGCAAGTTGTTAACATGCGCCCGAAGTCAGTTCTTCTATATTAAATCGAAGTCAACAATGTTACTCAAACAGAAATTCTAAGAGTAAAAAATCATACTCATTGACATAACAGCGCGCAAAAATAAAAATTTCGTCTATGAATTTAAACTCTTCCGGTTGAGTGTTTTTTGTACTATGTTTTAGTTTGGTACTGGCTTCTCTTTATGAGTGAAATTTTATCACTGTCGTGAGTGTCATGTAGTGTGGCTCATGTGACGAGACTCGAGATGAGATAAGGGGTTGAATTATTGAAATATGGAAATAATGAGTGATGATGATGCGATGACTAATGTTGAGGTTTGTAGTTAATGAGTGAATCTGTTTTCTCCTTTTCTCTATTTTTTTTTTTGTTCTTGGCAGCAATTGTTCACATTAAAAAAAAAGGAATTTTTTGACTAATCTAATTACTTTATTTGTCTATTGTGGTAAAAAAACTCAAAACAAAAGAAAGGATAGGGAATCGTTATTAAGGATAAAACTTTCTACGCTCCTATTCCAGTAGTGTATATGCACGAGTAAATATAAGGTTATGACAATGGTTCAAACATGAAAGGAAAAGAGGCTGGTGTTCAAAACAAAATTAAGAGTCTTGAACCAAGAGCTTATTTTGTTCAGGCTTCTTGTATTCGCTGAATTTGGTTGTTAATGATTCAGCTTGCTGTTTGTTGGAAGCTGTTAAGTTTTTTGAAATTGCTCAATGCCTTAGAAAACTTTTTATCAGGTTCAACAATGCGTTGGGACATATATAAAACGAATTTCGCTGGCTTGACCTTAAAACCCCTTTCTGAAACCAGGTGGGAAAGCAGACTAAATGCCTTAAAACCATAAACAAAAATCTAAGGAGGTATATATGAAGCTTTTATTGAAATATCTGAGACTAGAAACGTTGAGAATAGAAACACTGCAGAGTCATTAGGAAGTAAAATTTTTGTTTTAAGTTTAAATGTTACATATTAATCTAGTTTGATAGATTAGAAAAAATAATATAACTAGTAAGTACGAGTATTTACAAAGTCCACCTGTTAATTTATCTAACAGCGTTCTAGTTCTGCAAGCTACTAAAAACTCTTTCGTGGAAATGCGATCAGAAGAACAATTCACACAATTCACTAAAGTGCAATCAGCTGAAGCCATAGCTCTAAATCTAGAAATACCATCACAGTTTCCCCAAATAACGTAGTTTTTCGAAAATAAAACTAATAAAAAAACTACTTCAGGACCCCAATGACTCAAGAAAGATAAGTTGACTTGTCAATCATGGCTATAGAGAAGGAGCTTGTTTAGTCATTAGATTATGATGATCTGGTTACTGAGTTATTTTATTATTTTTATTATTATTTCTTACAATGAATAAATATGTTAATATGAATATAAGCCTTTGAATTTAACAAAAATTAATGAGTTAATTATTTATTTGTATGTTGTCATGTTCTTGAATTAGTTTTTAAATACTTTCTACTTCACAAAAATATTTTTTTCAGTTCCTAAATTTTTGTGATTTATTTTTTGTATTTATGTTACAATTATTTTTGTATTCTTTAGTTAAGCCTAGTACGCAGATCGAGACAAGACAAATTTTATCTCTACAATTTTAATCTCTACAAAACGTTTCAAAATCTCGCGCAAAAGTTTGAAGTTGGAGAGATAAAATCTAATTTAATGTGTTTTGTAGTGTATCTCTGGAACGGGTTGTCTTACAAAAGTCGTTCATACCTTTTTGGAATCTCCTCTTGATGATCTCAAGACAAGCATCAGTACCTTTTACATAAAATCAGAATTGACAAGAATCACTTTCGGAAATACGGTGGCTGTCAAAATTTGTCCCGCAAAATAATGCTTGTATCATTCTTTTTCCTGGCAAAATTTAGTGGAGACATTTTGTAGAGCAATTCACAATAGTATGAATTTTGCGCGCGAATTGCGTACTGCTCGGAAAAATATCCGAGACAAAATTTGTCCCAGGAAAAAAAATGTATGGGAGACAAAATTTTTCCCGATCTGCGTACTAGGCACTATTATTTTTGCAATATATTTTTAATTTCTTATTTTTTTAAAAAAAATCATATTTATTTTAATTAGATTATTTATCTAGGAATAGGCCTCTTGGGGATACCTCGTTAAAATAAAACGCATTGCAAAGTCTACCCCTTGGGTAATGAGAAAATAACTTCTTTCGCCAAGCCGATTACAGCAAATAAGGGGCGCCACTGATGAAGCTTGCGCAGGGCTCTAATTTAGCTCGGGCCGGTCCTGTTGGCTGGTGTGAACGTGTAATTTTGGCACTAAAAAGTGATAATTCAATAAGATCAATGAGCAAATTCATTTGAATTGCGCGGTGAAATAGTCAAATACGAATTGATTGACATAGAACGAAGAAAAATCCGTCAATTATTTTTTAATTTTATGAAAATTAAAAATTCATCGGAACCACCTGGAATGCCACCGCGCGTATTAACAATGATGGTTGGATCACCTGTGATGCTTATTTGCAACATAAAGGCACCAAAGTTGTGGAAAGGAATTCAATAATCAATACCAAAATCGTCACCAAAGTTAACTGACACAATTCAAATGCAAGAACGTACTGATAGATGCATACACCGATGATTCTCAGCAATTTACCATTTGAATTCGAGCGGCTCCAGCGGCCAATCACTGATTGCTGTTGATGGCTCAAATATAAAAAATTGACTCGGCCAATTGTATGTATGTTATGGCTTGCTTAAGAGTATGTACATATAAGTTGTTGCTCCAAATAAAAGCACAAGAAACATTGCGTATCCGCTTGCCTAAGACGAATCCATTTGAAATGTTTGCACATTACTGTGTGTGCCTATATTATTTCCTATACAATTCAAATGAAAGGATCTTAATTGGAAATTTGGACAATATCCAAAGAAATGTACAAGGTTTCATAGAAAGAGTATTGACAGAGCTCCCGAGGGACGCGATACGTTGACGAAAAAAACGGATTCAAAAAGAATTCGTGTGGAAGAATGATATTAGAAAACACTTAGGATAATTTATATTGTTTGTTTTTTTTTATTTTCCAGTGTATTCAGGACAAAGGACAAATTAGATAGAAAGTAAGATGATTTTACAATTTAAATACATTAAATGCGAAATTTGTTGGAAATATTTAATTCGGAGATTAATTTAGAAAGTGATTCGAATGATATTTTACAACTTGGGGAAACAAATTGAAATATTTTGAACTATTAGAGTCAATAAAAGTTAGTTCCCTTTTTAATGGTTTTTCAATAAGTGCTGGTTAATATTGAAATAGAACATTCAGATTAAGAAATAGAACATGCTGTGGGTGAAGTAGTATCAAAATTTTGCCATGCCATGTATGCCATTATTTATAGAATATTACATCGTTCAAATGCTCACCTCGTCTTCTTATGGTGGAAGGGATACGAGGTATAATTTCTAATGACTCTTCCATCCAGATACAGATCCAGCTGAATTTTAGTGATGGGCTGTCTTATGTCTAAAAGGCATCGATCATTGTAGTTTATTCATATAGACCTGCGAATTCAAGAAATTATACAAGAAATCGTCAAATCACATAACCTTAGTGACCAATCCACGTCACCTCTGTACGAGATAATTAAACCCTTAATTGCTCACATGTCCTCTAAGTTCGTACGGTTCAATTCGGACCATAAGAAATTGGTTATCATCATTCTGTTGGCCAAAATTCCACACCAGATGTTACCTTTTTAAGGATGCATTGTCACCTCGTGTGGGTTGGTGTCGTCCCATATACAGCAATTTTGCTTGTTAACACAGCCATTCATCTATAAATGCACCTGGTCAGTCAGTCAGCGAACAAACGGCGCTGTCTTTGGTCATGAACCTTGGGCTCCTGGGTCAGTTGGATCTTGCACGAGAGAAGGCAAAATTCCCGTCGCAGAGTTGAAATCAGCGTAAGGCCGAGCTCTTGTGCAGGGCGACGAATCGAGGAATCATTGGGACGTGCTGTTCAATCTGTAACTCGCGATGTTGATTTGGCAGCAGTAACTGAATGATAAACAATATGGCCGCCACAGGCCGCCAAATTAAAGAACCCTTTATAATTTTTTACATGGCATACATTCAAAAAACCTTTTCTTGGAAAAAAGTCCTTTTCTAAGGAACACTAATTGACTTAAAGTCATATAGAACAGCTCGTAGAAAACCACTCGTGACTTAAAACACTCAAAAATTGCTGGGTGCATGTTGGAAGTGGAAAGGGTATTGAATTTTCTGCCGATTAAGACTCTAAGTTGAACGCAATACAAACTACCCTTAAATTTTATTTCTGTTTTTTGGTGGCAATAGCTGGGAATAAATCTATCTCAGACACTCGACCTGCAAGAATGATGCATAAATCAGTACGCCGCCGCCGCCACCGCCCGCCGGGTACTCATTTAGAATCTTTCAAGCTAATATCTTTTTTAACAATTATGCTAGAACTAAGGATTTCTATGGGGTGAGTCTTATACTCCAAGTCGATTTTATCTGGTTGCCATTTTTTTGTAAATACAACTGATTTGCCACCTCCCAATTTTTTTTCATAAGGGTACTTGGGCGAAGAGGTTTAACATCAACAAACCAACCACAACCTCGATACTTAAGGACAACATTAGAAACAAAATTGATGAAATTACAACAGAAGTCTGCGAAACTGTAATGCAAAATGGGCTTAAAAGATTTCGACTATGCATATTACAACATAACATAACAGAGGCGCCCACTTAGCCGACATCATGTTCCATACATTATGTAAGAGACCAATTTATCATCAATAAAATAATATTTTAAAATTGTATTTAATTTAACAGTTATTACAAAAAATCCTATATTGTGGGATTCAGCTAGAATAATCTTCTGGTTATATAGTGGTCTCTTTTTAAATCATAGGGCATTTTGTCACTGACAGCTGTTTTTGGCTCGAAATCTTGACAGAAACTCAGTACCATACCTCCGCGGAGTTTTTGCCAAAATTTTGTGAGACTGTTATGCTAGTGGACAAAACTCAGGGTCTCCGTCGTCGTACGTACACAGACGAGAATATGGCTGCTGAGCCAAGAGTGTGAGACTCAATTTCGCAGTTTCGGCCTTAGAGCACCTTGAATTGGAAAACGATTTTGGTCGAAAAGTTATCTGGGGCTCGGAAAACCCGCACGTTCTTGTACAAAACCCAATGCATTCACAGAGAGTGACAGTTTGTTGCGAATTGTGGAGTGGTGGCATCATTGGACCATTTTTCTTCGAAAATGAGACTGGAAAAGTTTAGGTCAACGGTGAGCGGAACAGAGCCATGTTAACCGATTTTTTTTTAACTGAAATTGAAGACATGGATTTGGTAACCTCTGATTCATGCAGGACGGGGCACCATGCCACACAGCCTATGCACAAATCGTGTTATCAATCGGTCGCCTCGGAGCTGCGATTTGACATATGACCCTTTTAGATTTTTTTTTGCGGGGAACCGTGAAGGACACATGTTATGCCAATAATCCGGAATAATTGTCTGATTTGGTTTTTTTATGTTTGTTTTTTGTAATGTTGGGTGAATTTAGAGTTGACTGTAGCAACATTCGGGGGCTTAAAAAGAATTTCTGTGCTGTTTATGT